>OY728162.1:1207154986-1208404986 GCA_963277665.1 Viscum album
TGTATAAATTATGAGGAATTTTGAGTCTAAATTCTGAGAAATTAGGATTCTTAATTCAAATGAATTTGGAGTCTATATTTCACGAAATTTGGATTCTGAATATCAGAGAATCAGGAGTCTCAATTTCATAGAATTGGAGTTTGAATTTTGTAGAATTCAGAGTATGAATTTTAGAGAATTCAGAGTCTAAATTTTTTAGAATTAGGTGTATGAATTTTATAGAATTCAGAGTCTAAAATTTAGATAATCTGGAGTCTGAATTTTAGAGAAATCAAAGTCTGAATTTCCAAAAATTTGTAATCTGAATTTCATTGAATTAAGAGTCTTAATTTAATATAATTTGGAGTCTATAAACAGAACAATATATATCGATGGAATTGTAATATTTTGTGTTTTTACATAAGAATATGAAGTTTAGACTTTTTAATAAAATGGGTTTGATTTATAGAGTCAGTAAAATGAAACAATGAAAACAATGGTAAGGTTAAAATTTTCCTTAGAGAAGGAAATCTCTTCGTACAAAAATAATCCTTATGGAAAACATTTCCTTCAGATAAAGTCCTTGTTATTTTCAAAACATTGAATAATAGAAAATTCATAAGGGAACCTTATTGACTAATCAATATACACCTTTTTGAAATAAAAAAACATCCGTATGAAAAAGAATACAAGGAATTAGAATTTTAATTTATAACCATAAAAGAAAAACTTATCTCCCTTCACTTAGAGATCATGGTGAATACGACTATCTTCCCATTAGTTTTTTAAATCCATAGAGATCTTATTTTTTACTTCCTTAAAATGATTTTTATTTTTCTTTTATAATGAAATCTTCTTTGTTTAAACCCCTCCTTAGATAGACTCTCCGTAATTTATGGAATAATATTCTTTACATAGCATTATTTTTTATCATTCATTTCTCACCCTTTAATATTTTCAAAACGGAATAGAAGGAATGGAAAAACAATATGGTACAAAAAATATTAGTACTATACAACAAAACAAATGGAGAGTAACCAAAATTTTCATTATAATTGGAATAATTTGTCTAGGGAATGTAATAAAACAAAATATCTAAGTTAATTAAAAATCATACTAATTATTCAATCGACATAAGATTAATCACTATGTTCTTCAGCATCGTATGGTACTTATTTTCCTCTTCACAATGTTTGTGCATTTGATCTTGATCTTCAATTTTATTCTCTAGAGCTTTGATCTTTTCTTCCAGAGCCATAATAATTTCTACCTGAGTATTAAAAATCTCTTATTACTATATTAATGATTCATTGAACTCAAAATTGAGATATCATTCCCATTTAATATTCAAAGAAACTAAATTAAGTTTCCCATTCTGGTCTTTGACTTCCTTCTTCTGTTCTATTTATTCAAGATTGAGATTCTCATTGAAACCTGTAGTAAGGTCGTTGATCTTGATATCTTTGGAAACAAACACATCCTTCAAATTAGATAAAATTTCATCAATTATTCTCACCTATTAAATTGTATTATTGGACTACTTAGTGATTTATTTAGATAATATTATGTTAGAATCATACCTAAGGTAGAAAGATTTAACACTACTATTGGGAGAAAATCCATCAAGGCATCATTGAATCATTTTTGAGGTGATTGTGTTTGTTGACAAAGTGGATATCTCAGTGGTGATTGTCGACAATGCAAAACAATGACATAAAAATTTTGTTGACAAAGATGATTTCATGATGGAATGTCGAGTTCAAGATCTGAGGTCAATGATCCATGTTTTATTCAAGAACTTCGACAAAAGGAATGGATGATCTGGAGGCGGTATAAAACAATAGATACAAGCTGGCGCCGTTTTCCAGTGTTTGCCAAATTTGTGGGCATGAAAATCGACAAATAAGGAAAAGTAGTTTTTGGAAAAGGGACATGAGATCCATGTACATGAAGGCTTGTAAACTTTCATGCCATATGTTTTTCAAGATCAAATCATCAAAATATGGCAAAGGGATAAGGTTCGTCCAAGTTTTGGTGAGGCTGTGCAGGTAACTTGCCCACCATGAAAGATATTGTGTGCCGATGCCTTGGAAGTTTGAGAACTTGCACGACTATGGTTTTCCAATATCAGAAGATCAAAATCTGTCAAAGGAAAGAGGTTCGTGCAAGTTTGGAATTGGGTCGCGCAAGTGACTTGTAGGGGAAGAGACTTGCGCGCCGAGGAGCGACTTGCCCGCCATTGCGCAGGGGTGACCAAATGCATATAAATACTGGACCACCCCTCCTCATTGTTTACCAGAGTTCAACAGTTTGAGAAATCCGCGCTCCTGTTGTGAAGGTTTGGTTGTCACGCAAGTTGTGTGTGTGGGTCGCGCTAGTTAAGTTGCAGGCTAGTGTGAGAAGTTGTGCGCTGGTTGGCAGTGGCACGCCAATATTGGTATGGGTGTAAAAGGAATAGTGTCACACAATTTTGGAGTTGAGAAATCTTGAGTTTCGCAAGGTTCTGAGGAGGACTTTCAAGCCCATTGTGACTTTCACGCCAATACTTGCATGATGAGATTGATTTGCGCACCATGTAAGGTTTATTTCCAGCAGTGATTTTCAGACTGTGTGGAAGTTGGAAGTTTGCCCGATACATTTGGTGCAAAGAGAAATTCATCTACGGGTGAAAGTTGGGCTTCAACAGAGCATCTACGCATAGAGGAATATGTATTCCTTCATTCAAATGAAGATACCTACAGGGCTATAAACTGCGAGGGGATCCTTTCCGGAGCAGTGAGCAAAGGAAGAGGAAGAAGGTGATCCTCTCCACCGATAGTGATCCAAAGAGAGAGAAACAATGAGTGACCCTTGGGAAAGCAGTAAGCTGACCCTAAACAGTGTAAAGGTAGTGATCCTAGGCATAGAAGTGATCTAGCCCAAACATTGTATCCACATCTAGTGAAGAATAGTGGAATTTGGTACAACCGGTAACTTGTCGGCATATGATCCTTGGACGTAGCCCAGTGAGGTAAACCAAGTAAAAATCTTTGTGTCTGCCTATTTTCTTCCCTACATTGCATTCAAAGCATCATCATTAGATAAAGAATTAAATAAGTTATCATAGTTTACACACAAGATCAAACAAAGTGACCCTCGTAATAAAGAGGTCAAGATTCAGTGGGGTAGGAAGAACTTTGAAAAATAATATCCATACCCTGATTCACCCCCCCCCCCTCTCAGGGTATATATACCCCTATTCGTCCTAACAATTGGTATCAGAGGGCTGGTTTCTTTTATCAGATTTGATTGCTTCAACATGGTGTAGTTGATCTGTGTGGTTGAAGATACAATTTTCTCTTATCTCAATCTACCATGGGAAAAGAAAAAGAATCAAAGAATAATCAGAAGTCAGGTAATTTCCCTTAGTGTGGAAGTGTTTTTGGAAAAAGTGTGATTCAACTAAAAGAATCAAATAGCATACTAAAGGAAGGTCTGGATGAATCTGATAGGGAAAAGATTAATTCAATCAATCATGATGTTGGAATGAGTGAAGTACATGAGCATTAGAGTGATGCTGAAGCAAAAGAAGAAATTGAAGGAAGAATAGATATGCGAGATGAGTTAGGGTCTACTCTTGAGGAGATAGATGTCTGGAGCGAAAAAACAAAGAAGTCTAACAATGTTGTTCATGATGCCAATCTCTACATGCAGCAGCAGGAAGAAGAGAAGTCTGAGTTGATGGAAGAAATTGAGAAACTTAAGTTATCAACATGAGAGGACTCAGAATCAGTTAGTGAGTATAAGCATAAGATTGAAGAACAGAAAAGTGATATTGATGGATTGAATTGAAAAGTGAATGATCAAGTCAAGTGTATTAGAGAACCTAATATTTTATGTGACGTTAGAAACACTGATCCAATTAAATCTAAAGTTATTCAGGTCCAAGCACTAGAAACTGAGTTCAACAAGCTAAGATGATTGAATCAAAGGCATATTGACGTAGCTACTGATTTGAGGGAGAAAAATAACTCTCAAGATGATGAATTGCGAAAGAGATCTGAAAAGGTAAAAAAATCAATAGCTGATGTCAAGGGGAAGAATATGAACACAGATGAGATTCAAAACATGAAATCTAAAAATGATGATCTTGTGACACAGCTTTCTGAATGAGTTCAGAAGAATCAAATTCTACAAAAATAGAATGCATGTTGAGTAGATTTTGTTGCTCAAGAATAATTGAAGGTAAAGGTGCAATGTGAAGTGGTGGAAAATCTTACACAAGAATTTGAAGTTGAGATGAGTAGAGGGATGTCTCTCAAGAGAGATATTGATGCTCAACTGGAATCAAGTGAATTAAAGATTCAGAAGTTAAAAGAAGATCTAGAATCAGTAAAGAAGAAAATAGAGAAATCCAATGCTAGTGGAAAGCCTAAAATAAAGGATGACATGCACATACTATTTGATTATCCTTCGGCAGGTGATGATGAAATGAAGAGCAAATTTTCTATTTCTGAAAAGAGGCTAGAACAAATTCTCTCATCTCAAAGACAATACAATTTGGGAAAAAATGGTATTGGATTTGATGAATCACCACCTGAACAAGATAAAAGGAGAGATGTGAATAGTTCCAGAAGTAGATAAAATATTATAGGTGCTAGAGATAGGCCTGAGAGGACATTTCCAAGAAGTAGTGAAGACATGTGCTATTTATGCGGGATTCATGGCCACACATCAAGCTTCTGTTTAGAGTCTCGTGAATACATATCAAGTTGTGAAAATAGAAACTTTGCTGAATCTGAGAATAATATGAAGCGTCATGAGAAATCAGAACGAAGACTCTCTCAAAGGAAAGCATTCATAAAATGTTATTACTGTGGAAGAATGGGACACACCATGAATATGTGTTAGGAAGCTCAGAAGCTCAATGTCAGAGGAATAACACTAGCTACATCAACATCTCGACATAGAAATGATGAAATGAGGTATGTTTTTGATGGAAGATGATTCTTATGTTTTGATCATGGGTATTTGGCCAGATAGAGCAGCAAGAAGAAAGCATTGAAGGAAAAAGAACCCAGAAAGAGAATTTCGATTTCAGTGATGCATAATGAAAAATTATACACTGGAAGACAAAGTGGTAAGGTTAGGAATAAGCTTAGAGTCTCAGGGGAATCACATGGAGTTGAATGAAAGGTGTAATGGTCACTATCTATGTCTCACTCGCAATCGCCCTCTAAGAATGAACATGAACATATCTAGAAGAAAAAGGGAGGAAACACAAAAGTTGTGAGTAAGGAGAATGTAAATTCAGTGGAAGACCCACCACCAATGAAAAATAGGGTAGAGACTCATAAATCTGATAAAAGTCAGATAAATAAAGAATTCTTTGAAAAATTCACAAGTCATGTGCCATAAAGAGGACATGAAGAAAAGGAAAATCCCTGCTATGGTGGAAGAAGCAAGGGAAGATGACATGCAAGGAGATTCCTACTCAGAGAAATAATCAAGGAAAATGGAATTTTGGAAGAACCTCAAATATGGAAATGTCTACTAGTGGGTTTATACCCCAAGTGAAGAGAAAGATCGGGCCTACAAAATCTACATATCAAAAAAAATGCTCAACATGTGGGTAATGAATGCTTAGTCATATGGCTAGTGCAGTTGAAGTTAGCCAGGTAGCTGGAGGAAGCAAGAAGGGAGTGTAATGCAATCCATGATAGAATCAAAGGGTTGACCCATCAGGATCAACCAATACCCTTGTCTTGAGGATTCGAGAAAAAACCCTCTCCCTATGTATATAAATGCTATTAACTGATGATTCATGTGTTTCAAGTTCTAGGGAGATATGATCCAAGGGGAAGTGATATCTAAGGATGTGAAGTGGAGATGTGATATGTTCTATAGTTCTAGTTGATTCAAATCAGGTACCAGAGTTGAAGAAGAAATGGAGAAATAGAGCACAATATAAGTTATTGTGTTATTAACTTTATCTGTTTTTTCCTATACCAAGTTTCAAAATAGTAGGATTAGAGTTTTTTTTAATAGATCAACTCTACATGGAAGATGAGAATAAATGATAAAGGAGAAGACGAATGGTTATGGTTCTAAATAGTAGGCGTAACCCCAGGAAGTGTTGCATAACATTGGGGAGCATTCAATAAAAAAAATCAGATGCAAGATCCATGAAAGAAATAATTGAACGACCCAGCTCAAGTGTTGTCCATCGAGAGAAGACATATTGTGGGAGAAGTAGAAATGATCAAGCATTTCATGATTATTTATTTTTATCTAACATTGTGGTATCAGCTGAATGTTTTCAGGATAACTAGAATCTATGAGAAGTAGTTGAAGGAAATGATTCCACTGAACAATGAAACAGTGAGAAATTTACTGATAAACGTGATGAGGAGGAAAGCAACAAAGGGGGAGCATAAGTGAATAATGCTTATTTTGAAAAGAAAAATCCTCATCTTCACAATATTCAAAGAGTTGAGCTGAAATTGACATGCACAATATCATTGTTGATTAGTCAGCTCTAGCTCAGACAAGGGGAAGGGAATAACTATAGAAAACATCTTTTATATCTCAGGTGGAGTCGAAATACTTTGATGATGTAGCTGAGGATAAAAACTGGGATCATGCCATGAATAAAGAACTAGATCAGATTGAGAAGAATCAGACATTGGAGATTGTTTCAAGGCCATCATATAAGACCATCCCCAGGAATACATGGTTATGTTTGTAACAAGATGAATCAAGTTGGAACAGTTATCTGAAACAAAGAATAAATAGTGTTCAAAGGATACTCCCAGATAGAGGGAATAGATGGTGAGGAGACATTTGCACCGGTTTCAAGGATGGAGACAATTAGATTATTTTTGGCCATAGTAGTGCAAAAAATGTTCAAAGTATTCCAGATGGATGTGAAATCTGCATTCCTGAATGGAGTTGTAGAAGAGGAGGTGAATATTGAGTAGCCAGATGGTTTTCTCATTCATGAGGATGAGAAAAAAGTTTGCAGGCTGAAGAAGGTGTTGTGTGGGATGAAACAAGCACCAAGGGCATGGTACTCAAGACTTGATCATCACTTAAAGAAGCTTGGTTCCTAGCGTGGTAGAGTTGATTAAAATCTCTATATCCGTAATGACAGTAATCAACGGATGATGGTGCTGGTGTATGTCGATGACATAATTTTTGGCGAATCGGATGAAGCTCAGTGCATATAGTTTTCCGAATTCTTGAAACATGAGGTCAAAATGTCTATGATTGGTGAGATGATGTTTTTCTTTAGTCTACAGGTGACGCAGGGAAGGAATGGAATATTCATTTCTAAATCTGAATATGTCAAGACGGTATTGGAAATATTTTGAATGGAATATCACACAATACAAGAAAATTATTGGAAGTCTGTTATACTTAACAACAACAAGGCCTGATATTGTTTTTTCCACATGCCAAGCAGTGAGATATCAAATTAATCCCAAGGAAAGACACATGCTTGCAGTGAAAAGAATTCTTCGGTATATCCAGGGCCTAGTGGATTACTGGTTGACATATACTAACAAATCTCAGATAGAGTTATTGGGATATACTGATGCAGACTGGGCTGGTTCAGTAGATGATAGAAACTAAATGTCATGTGGTGCATTCTATCTTGGTGCTTTTTTGTATTTCTTGGCTCGGCAAGAAGCAAGATTGCATTTCGTTGAGCACCACAGAAGCTGGATATATTGCGGCCACTCAAGCATGCACACAGTTATTATGGATGTAGCAACAGCTTGATGATATGGGAGTTGAAGTTAAGTCTCCTACAGGAATCTAGTGTGACAACTCAAGTGCTATAAATATTAGCATAAATCCCATACATCATTCACGGACAAAGCACATTGAGATCAAGAATCATTTCATAAAGGAGAAGGTTGAGAAGTGAATCGTGAAGTTTGAGTATGTGCCTACAGAGCTACAGGTTGCAGACATTCTGACAAAGGCCTTACCCAAGGAAGCTTTTGAGAGGCATCAACTGGCTCTGAGAGTAGAGTCGATTTGCTGCACTTGAAATAGTGTGGATGTGGAACCACCACCCCTCTCCCTGAGGTATGATGTGTTTTTCCATAATATGCTGATTTGTTCTCTACTCTGTTACAGACTACAAAGGAGTAAAATTGTGTTTCATTGACAAAGGGGGAGAAAATATTGATTGTTCAAGGGGGAGACAATGTGGATATTTGATAAATCATGAATGATATGGGGAGAAGCTGACCAGTGGAGTAGCCAGATAGGTGGAATAATGAGAAAGGGGAAGATTTTTAAATCTGACAATGCTAGAAGTGATCGATCAATGAATAGATATCACAACAGCTAAGGATTGTGATAAAAGTGGAAGAGTGGTGTTAGAGAGTGGTAAGAATATTTCAAGACCAAAAATTGGTCTTCCAACAAGTCCTTCAACAATTGGTATGAGTTTAATAAAAATTGTTATCAGTTTATTGTCAATAGTGGGAGTCAGAGATAAAGTGATTCATTGATGAACTTTTCATTTACTCTTGTTTCTCACGCCGAGCATTTCTCATGTGGGCATAGAGAATGTGTTGAGAAAATCCTTGATCGCTATCAGAATCGCAAAAGGCGAATTGTGGCTCTAGAATCAACTATGTATCTTTTTATGGAAGAGTTTTCAACAAACCCAAAGGGGGAGATTGTTGGGCAAAAATCCATCAAGGCATCATTGAATCATTTTTGAAGTGATTGTGTTTATTGACAAAGTTGACATCGGAGTGGTGATTGTTGACAATGCAAAACAATGACATACAAATTTGTTGACAAAGATAATTTCATTATGGAATGTCGAGTTCAAGAGCTGAAGTCAGTGATCCATGTTTGATTCAAGAATGTCGAAAAAAGGAATAGATTATCTGGAGGTAGTATAAAAGAAAAGATACAAGGTGGAAACGTTTTCCAGTGTGCCAAATATTTGGGCCTAAAAATCGAAAAATGAAGAAAATTGGTTTTTGGCCAAGGGACTGCGCGCCATGTACATGAAGGCTTGTAAACGTGCATTCCATATGTTTTTCACGATCAGATCATCAAAATATGGCGAAGGGATAAGGTTTGCACAAGTTTTGGTGAGGTCGCGCAGGTGACTTGTGTGTCATGAAAGATACTTGTGCACCGATGCCTTGGATGTTTGAGAACTTGCACACCTATGGTTTTTCAAGATTAGAAGACCAAAATATGGAAAAGGAAAGTGGTTCGCACATGTTTCGAATTGGGTCGCGCAAGTGACTTGCAAAGGAATATACTTGCACACTGAGGAGAGACCTGTGTTCCATTGCGCAGGGGTGACCAAATGCCTATAAATACTGGACCACCCCTCCTCATTCTTTACCGAAGTTCAAAACATTGAGAAATCAGAGCTCCCGTCGCGCAGGAGTGGTGGCCGCGCAAGTGGTGTGTGTGGGTCGCACGTGAAGTTGCGTGCTAGTGTGAGAAGTTGCATGCCGGTTGGCAGTTGCGCACCAATATTGGTTTGGTCATAAAAGGAAGAGAGTCACACAAGTTTGGAGTTGAGGAAGCTTGAGTCGTGCAAGTGTCTGAGGAGGACTTTCATGTCCGTTGTGAATTGCCCACCGATACTTGCGTGCCGAGATTGATTTTCACCCCATGTAAGGTTTATTTCCAGCAGTTATTTTCAGACTGCGTGGAAGCTGGAAGTTTGCCTGATACTTTCGGTGCAAAGAGAAATTCATCTATAGGTGAAAGATGGGCTTCAACAGAGCATCTACACACAGAGGAAGATGTATTCCTTTATTCAAATTTAGAGGCCTACAGGTCTATAAACTGTGAGTGGATCCTTTCTGGAGCAGTGAGCAAAGGAGGTGGATGAAAGTGAGCCTCTCCACTGGTAGTGATCCAGAGAGAGAGAAACAGGGAGTAACCCTTGGGAAAGCCGTAAGATGACCCTAAACATTGTAAAGGCAGTGATCCTAGGAATAGAAGTGCTCTAGCCTGAACATTGTATCCACATCTATTGAAGAATAGTGGAATTTGGTACGACCGACAACTTGTCGGCGTATGCTCCTTGGACGTAGCCCAGTGAGGGTGAACCAAATAAAAATCTCTATGTCTGCCTATTTGCTTCCCTTAATTGCACTCAAAGAATCATCATTAGATAAAGAAGTAAATAAGTGATCATAGATTACACAAAAGATCAAACCAAGTGACCCTTATAATAAAGAGGTCAAGATCCAGTGGGGTAGGAAGTACGTTGAAAAATAATATCCATTCCCTGATTCACCCTCCCCCCCCACCCACTCAGGGTATATAGACCCCTATTGGTCCTGAAAAATTCCCTCATGCCAAATAAAATTTTCTATATGCATGGAAACAGAATCTGATTTCTGATTAAATGAATACTAAAGCATCTGGTATCTTTAATCAATTCTTGTAAATAGAGGAATAATATCAACTAATGTCTTTAAAGATTGATCCAAAAAATCATGACCCATAGAAGATGATTCTAAATTAGGTTCTCTTATTGGATTGGATTCTTTCTCACCATCATCTATATTTATTTTAGAAGATCCACTAACCACTTTTTTAGCAACCACACCCTTCGTAGGTGTATCCGTTAACACCTATTTTTCTTCATCAACTCTTAGAATGATCTTCACATTCATTGGTGATTCATGTTCACTATATAATATTTTAACTACCTTATCTTTCTCAACCTCTTCCTTTTCATCATCTGCAACCTTATTCTCTAGTTGAAACAATTAATTTTTGATTCTATAATCTTCTGATGGTTTGTTTTCTTCTTCCTAACCCTATTCTTATTTTCTTGGGGAAGAAAGTTTTTTATTCAGTATGAGAAGTATGGATCAACAATTTCTTAGGACTCTACTCATAATGTTATTATTCACCTTTCCTTATCTTATCATCATTATTATCATTTCCTTACTCTTCTTCTAAATCCTCTTCCTCTTCTTGTATCATTTCTTCCTCTCCATGATCTATAATTACAATATTCTTCCCTAGAGCCTCTAATAGTACAATATCATTGAGAAATAATTTTGGTACCTTAATCTATTTGGAATATTTCTCAATATATTTGAGAAGATATTGATCTTATTCAGACTCAGAATTTTTTTCCCTTTGCTTCTTTTTCTTTTCTTACTTCTCAAATTCCTCTACAGCCTTTATCTTCAATGGTATTTTCTCAGTATGATCCAAGAAAAATTGAGGCTCTCCAATCTTCATATTCTTTTTATCTTATCTCATATTAGCAATAACTTCATCTGGATATGTCTTTAGCTTCTTAGATTTTTTAGGAGCTAATTGGGTTTCCCAAACTATTGTTGTCTTTCCTTCTACATATGGTTCTTTCATATTTATCTTGTTTCCACCCTTCTGGAAAGTCTCAGCTACATTATTATTATTGGATAAGGCTTTATTCTCACTTTTAGAAAAGTCATACAATTCCCTGGATTTTCTGTTAAATCCAGCCTTCATCCTTTTTAGGGTATAATCACTTAGAAACATATCCTTTAAATTCGTTGGCATAGAACTGAATGGGATTTTGAAAGAATCTAGACAAAGGACAATGATCTTGGAAATAATTTCTAGATGCATAACAATATGATATTTAAGGGTCCCTTTTTTTGATGCCTTAAATATTAAGTAAGATATACTGCACCAGATTAATCTTCCCGTGATTCACCATAAAATCCAAAACATAAATGTCACTCTTCTTCAAGTAATCATTATCACCTTTTCTCAGAATGATAAATCCATGAACCCATAATTCAAATATCAAAATGTTCATATAGGTATGTATGATTTTCTATATCATCACCAATGATAAACCAAAGCACAATATTTGATTCAATTTATCAAAGGTTCCTTATATATCTGATAGCTTGTGGGTGTAGAAATCAACTTCCCCCTCATATAGAATTCCTATAATGCATGAAACCACGCTAAATGAAAGGGAATATGATCTCCCATAAACCAGAATAGAAACCATATCCTTCCAATAAAAAACACAGAAAATTACAGTCTTATAAAAATAATCCATAAAATGAGGATAAACTGGATCCTTTTCCATTGGATTGGATATGCACAAACATCCCCATCCATTCAACTTGATATTATTCAAAATAATAGAATCATACATAGTGAAAAACTCTGGATCTACTAACCTCTCTCGATAGATCATGCATTCAGAAATATCCTAATATAATGAAATTTTTTTCTTCGATGATTATTTCAAAGATATATGGATTTGAGAAAACCAGAAAATTTGGAACGACCCTTATGTATAGCGGTAGAGCATTAGCACACAAGATCCTGAAAACTGATGTAGGTAAACAATTAGGTGGGCCATTATATAGGTATTGAGGTTATGGATCATATTCCCAAATTGATCCAATGGTCAAAATAGGCTTCATATGATCTAGCTGTTGATAGAAAATTCGATGAAAAATTTTGGTAGATTATTATATTTTGAGTTTTTTTATTATTAAATGTTCAGATTTAAGGAAGGTGAATTCGAAAAAATTTCTAAGAACAAGACTATAATTACAACATGTAAAAATTTGATTATAAGAATTTATGTATGGAAATTTTCCATCAAGATTGATAGGAAAATTATCATTAATAAGAAAAATTATTCATGATTAACTTTTAATTCTATCTAATTTAATTAAATAAAGGAAAAAAATTAAAACAGAAAAAAAAATTGATGACGAAAAAATTTAATTATGAAAAAATTTTGATTACGAAAAATTTTAACTATGGAAAATTTTTATTACGAAAAATTTTGATTAAGAAACAGTTGAAATTGAATAATTTGATTAATAAGAAAATTTACTCCCCCTATGAAAAGTATTTTCTTAATGTAAGGATATAGGTTTCAAAAAAATCAATATGGAATGATACATTATGGTAATAATTTTTAACTTTTGTTAAATTTATTCAAATCTATAAGAAGGTACAGATTTTTGTAAAAATATCACGAAGTTTATCCTACGTTCCAATAAACTGAAGAATGCTATTTAATTTGTGTGTGTGATCTCTAAAATAATGATTCCTAATATCTATGTGTTTATCATTACAGTGATGTTTAGGGTTTTTACATATTGAAATGTTAGTAGTATTATCACAAAATATATGTATTTTGGTAAAACTCATGCCATAGTCTGTGAGGGTTTGTTGCATCCACATCACTGGAGCACTACAACTCCCAGCTACTACATATTCAGCTTCAGTAGTGAAAAGTGTTACTGAGTGTTTCTTTTTTAATGACCAGGAAACTAATCAATATATTATGAAATTATAAGTTCCATATTTACTATTCCTATCCATTTAATATCTGGAATAATTAGTGTCTGAAAACATTTTAAAATAAAATCATTTCTAGTAGTATAAAAGTGTTCTAAATCCATGGTTCCCTTTAAATAACAAAACATTATTTTCACTACTTTTAAATGAGATTCCTTAGGATTTTATTGGTATCTTGAACATAAGCATATTGAAAACATTAATTATGGATGACTAGAAGTCAAGTACAATATACTTCCTGTCATACCTCAAAATAATGTTTCATCTACTAGTTTCCTAGCATCATCAATATTAATAGATTTTAAGGAACCAATGGGAGTACTTATAATATTAGAGTTTTAAAATCCATACTTTTTAAGCAGATATTTAATATACTTACGTTGATATATATATGTTACTTCTAGTTTTTGAGAAATTTGGAATCCTATGAAAAATGTTATCTCACCCATCTTACACATCTGAAACATATATTTCATTAGATTTGAAATAAATTAGTAAATGATTTAGGAGTTTTAACAAATATACTGCCATCAATAGAAATTTGATGAATCAAAATATTTTTATTATCTATCAGTATAAAAATGGATGGATTATAAGTTCCCTTAAAATTATTATATTATAAAAAAAATCTTACAAGTTTATCATACACGTATCTAGGGGATTGTTTAAGTCTATATAAATCATTAGTATGTTTGATAACATGTTCAGGATGTCTTGTGTCTTCAAAACATGGAGGTTTTCAAAAAAAAAACTCCCTCTTGATCATATTCGTTAAGTAAAGCACATTTTACATTCAATTTAAAAATTTTAAAGCCAATGAATTATGAAAAGGTATGTAAAATGAAAATATATTCATGTCTAACTACTGGATCATGGGTTTCTTTATTTTCTATTACTTCTTTTTTTATTATAGCTTTTAAAAACTAATCTGGATTTATTTCACAAACTGATTCCATTTTATTCACACTTATTTTTGAAGTCCCAATTTACTCCAATTATAGATGTTTCCTTTGTTCTTTCAACAAAATTCAATACTTTGTTCAATTAGAAATAATTTGGCTAATCTTTCATGGATTTTATCCAATCATCATCAACTAAAGGTTCATCGGTACGTTATGGTTCTAATTTGGAAAGGAAATCTAAATATTCTACTACATTTTTAAGGAAATTATAATCCGTTTAATTTGACTTAAATCACCAATGATACTATCACTTGGATGATTCTTATGAAATGACTGATTTGAGTTTTCTAATATATCTTCATCATTATATAGTAGGAAATATTCTCGGGTAAATATATGATCAATATTCTCTTAACAATTTTCCATATAAGAAGGATTTTTAATTAGTGGTTGATAATCAGTTTTAGAAAACACATCAGAAGATGTAGATTGGGGTAGTTTGAAAACAAAAGAATCAGTTTTATCAAATTTATTTTGAACAGTTTCATCAACAGTACAATTATTTTTATTAAAAATCATAAAATCCTTAGAAGTTATGGATTATCCTAGGAAAACTCCATCATCAGATTTATGTGTGAATTTATGTAAATTATATGTATCATTCAAAATGAATACTTTTCAACCAAATATCTTGGTGTTGGAAATTCAATTTTTTTTCCATTCTACAACTCAGGTGGGATTTTTCTATGAAAATGTATAATCAAAACTAAATTTATAGTATAATTAATAGTACTTATAGATTTATCATAAATGTGTTTAGTTATAGAATATTCACTCAACATGGTTCTACTTATCTCATGATGGATTATATATTTTTGTTCAAAAAAAGCATTCTGTTGTGGATTTTTATGATATGAGAAGTTGTGAGTAATTCATTTCTTACTAAAAAAAGTTTCAAAATATAATTTTTTTATTTCTCCTCCCTGACCACTATGAATAGTTATTACTTTTATACATGGGCTCTAAAATATTTGAAATAATAAATATATTAAGATATCATTTCTATAAAATAGACCCATGTAAATCTAGTGTAACCATCAATTAAGAAAAATACATAACATTTCCCTCTAATACTTCCAGTTTGTGTTTGACCAAAAATGTCCATATACACTAACTATAATGAATGAAATGTTGAGACTTCCCTGATTTATTTAAAACATGATTTATGTTTCCTTCCATCTTAATAAGGATCACAAACATTTGAAGAATAAAAAATAAGCTCCAGTTGATCCTGAACAAGTATTTTCTTTGAGCCTTATCATAGGTAATTTTAGTTATAGTGTCCTAACCTTTTATTCCATAACCAATATTGATCTTCCACTGCACTAAGGCAAGGTAGATCATTGATCTTAAGGTCGTATATGTTTTGTGTGTATACATTATCTTTCATATGGGTAAAAAAAGAAACTCATCCTTGGAATTGTGTACTAAGCACTTATCATTCCTAAACTTCACGAGACAACATTCATCATATAATTTAATTATGCTACTAAGGTTATTCTTATGACCCTTAAAAAATAAAACATTTGAAATCAAAAAATTTCCAAGAAGAATAGTGTTAACTATTCTAATAATTTCTCCCCGAGCATTATCTTATAATGTTACTTTTCATCCTTTCATCTTGATAATATTTTCAAAATCATTTTTATTACCAATCATATGTCGAGAACATCCACTATCCATGTACCATGTATTGCTATTTGTAATTTATTTATTTTCAAAAAAAATAAAAGATTATAACCAAATCGATAATTATTAATTAAAGGATAAATTTGGGAATAAATCTTGTCAAAAGTATCCTTGCTATAGGTAAATTTAGACAATAAATTCTATAAGGAATATATTTTTGACATTAGTTTAATAACCAAATTAATACGCTCAAGGTTATTTGTTTTAGAACCAGAGTTATCCTCAATAATATTTTTCATAGAAACTATATTTTCAAGATCATTAGATTGTTTATCCTTCACAGAATTATCTTTCTCAATGTTTTCTGAAATACTTTCAAAATAAGAATTTTTATTATATAGTCCTTTAGAAATATATGAGACTTATTTAGATAAAATTGGTATTCTATAATTTAATTTTTCTGGCTTCTTAATTTTTCAATTTCCATTTTCAAGATGTTTATAAAACCTTACACTTATTCATATTAATATAAAGTATTATATTCATTAGAAAAATATTCTTGATTTGAAAATTCATAATATTCATCCTTAGTATAATTTTCATTCAAAGATACATCAGGGATAGATTCATCATTGTGTTCTTTGGCCATTAGAAAATGATTTTAAATGGATAGTCTAGCAAGAAGGCCAAGATTCTTCGGATCAAGAGATTTATACTCTGAGGATTGATTAGATGAGTTTCTACCACTGGCACTCTAGGTGTCATTTTCTTTCAATAAATTCTAAGTTTTAGACTTATAGTCTTTCTTTCTATTTCAATCATAATTATTTTCCTTCCTATCCTTTTTCTTATGCACAGGAAAATATAAACTTATATGCCCAGCTATTTTGCATTCATATCAAGTGACATCCGATTCTTTCTTTTCTTTTCATTATTTCTTGTTATATTTACCCCAAAAAAATTTCATCTCAAATATCTTGTTCATCATTCGAGCAAGATTAGATACCTCTTTATTAGAATGTTCACTTTCACTAGATTCTGATAGAACAATGACTTTCTTAGAATTTTATCTTGTAACCCTTTTAGGAGTCTAGGATTTAGTAGTATTAAAGGCTATAATTCCATTTCCATTCTTATTCATATTCATATCACCATCTCTTTTCATTATTGTCTCATATTGATGAAGAGTTCCAAAAATTTCATATAAAGTAATTTGAGATACTTTCCTATTCACATCAATAACTGTTCTCTAAGATTCCCACTCATTAGGCATAATTGCAATTATGTTGTCTAGAAGATATTCATCATCAATTCCTTTCTCCCAAATATGTTATATATTGTCAACTATAGTCATAAACCATTTTTTATCCTTGCATAATGATACTTATAAGGAAATAATAATCCACAATATTCATCTATATGAATAGATCTTCTAGTTTCTATAACTTTGGAAGTACCAAAATGAGTATCCTTAAGATTCTTCCAAATGTAGTTAGCATCTTCAGAAGAAACAAATTTGAGTATATGAATTCTGCATCACAGAACATAACAAAGTATCACATACCATGTAATGTAGTTGATATTCTGATTTATCTTTGTTGGTGATGGTTTTAAATTCATTGTCAGGAATTTTTTTATCTCCAGTAAGCATATCAATATTTTCTACACCAGTGTTAATAAAAAAGTCTTCATTCTATCACCCTAGTACTCATAATTATTACCGTAAAAAATAGGTGGTCTGGTTGGATTTTGAATTTTATTTAAGCACACATTTATTCTTGATATTCAATAAGAAAATATCTTCCCACTATACTTGTCAATAGAAAATATTTGTAAACAAATATAAAAATATCAATAAAAAACTTAATCGAGAAATGATAAGAAGGAACAATTTTATAAAAATGAAAACATGAGTAGGAAAATATATATTTGAATATAAGTATTTCAGATACTATCTCAGATAATAATTTTAGGATTTAAAATTATGTTTGTAGATTCTCAGTTACAAGAGGGGGGGGGTGAATTGTATGTTTATAAACATTCATTTTTTCCTTAAGGAATACTCGGTTTAACAATGTTAAATAAGGTAATTTCAAAGACACTAACATACTTCTATAATAAAAACTTTCTAGGTTCCAGAAATATGGATTTAGAATGGAATCTAAAGGAAAGTTTACAAGGAAACGATTCAACCTCAAAGCATAGATAATATTATTTATCAGAGTACAAAAAATAATAATAAAGTATAAGAAGTTTATAATTTCATCCTTTATTAAAATAAAACCAAAATAAACATGTAAAAAAACAACTAACAAGTATGAAATATTTAAACCAAATGATAAGTGTATGCAACAACCATGGATAAAGGTCCCTTGATTAATACTTTTATAAATGTATATCTTACTCACACCATGGTAAGCCCTCAAAAGAAATATATTAATCTATATTGATATCCCTTTAAGAGGTCAATCGTTATGGTAGTTGAAACCTATGACTTCCTATCTATGAAATCTGTTGATTGTTCTCAAAATTAATCAAAGTCACATGATGCAAGATGAGCAAGATGTTTAGTACAGACAAGGTATGTTGTTCTCTCTCTAGAAATTACTTCAAAATCATGTATTCTCTACAATTATGGAATGGTTAATGAGCTAGATCAAATGAAATCCTATTTATAGGCACTTCTACAAGGTTCATGTTTTTCCTTGAATTTCAGAGGGACCTCTACACATGTCAGTCAAACAATGGTTATTTTGAAACAGATTTTATGATGTCATTTCATAAAAAGTGTATGAAAAATATTTTACTTTACAAAATGTAATTTTCAGAGTCTATGGAAAAATAAAATTCAGAATCTAACCAAATAAACATTCAGAGTATAGAAGATATGGATATTTAGATTCTGTTTAAAAATGATTTTATGTTTGAATCTATAGATTTTGGAGTCTGAATTCCAGGGAAATCTGAATCTGAATTCAGAGGAATTTAGATAATGAATTATAAGTAATTCATAGTCTGAATTCTGGGGAATAAGGAATCTCAATTATAAGGAATTCATAGTCCGAATTATGAGGAATAGGGAGTAAAAAATTTAGGGAATTTAGAGTCTAAATTGAATGTAATTCATAGTCTGAATTTTGAATAATTCAGAGTATGAATTTCAGAGAATTCAAAATCTGAATTTCATTGAATTCATAGTTTTAATTTTAGAGAATTCTGATTCTAAATTTCAGAGAATTCAAAGTTTTAATTTTATATATTTCAGAGTCTGAATTTCATATAATATAGATACTGAATTTCAGATACTTTGGAGTCCGAATTTATATACAATCAATGTCTAAATTTTACATAATTTGGATTCTATATTTCAAGGAATTTGGAGTCTGAATTTCAACAAATTAAGAATCTTTATTTCTTACAATTCGGAGTCTGAATTTCATAGAATTCAAATTCTATAAACAGAACACTCTATATCCACAAAATTATATGATTACATGTTTTTACATAAGATTCCAAATTTTAGACATAGTAATAAAATGGGTTTGATTTAGAGAGTTTTTAAAATGAAACAATGAAAACAATGGTAAGGATAAAAATTTCATTATAGAAGGACAATTTTTCTTATGAATCCAATCCTTAGGGAAAAACAAGTTTTCTTAAGATAAATTGTTTTTGATTTCCAAAACATAGAGAAAGGTAAAATTCATAAGGAAGCCATATTGACTCAATAATACATCATATGAAGATGAATATAAATACTTCCCACATCATCCCAAATCACATTGGTGGAAGTGAAAAAATCTCATATTCATCAAATTATAGACCCTCAAAAAACCCAAAACAACATTTCCATTGAATAATTTTGGAGTTCTCAATGATCCAAAGACACACTCAAATTCTTCAAGAAAATCATTATCCTCTAACAGACCTCATGAACCCCAAAGGATGTGTAACATTTGGGAAGAAACAGAATTAAGGCATGTATCTTTTGATATTTTGGGGACTTATCTGGGTATCATTTTCTGAAAAACAAATAAAAATAAAAATATCAACATCTAACCAAATCATTACCACAATACAATAATTGGACAAAAAAATGGATCACATGTCAAACTCCACTGACAGTACTGAAAAATACCTTTTTAAAAACCATAATTTTCTTTTTATTTTCCAAATCGCGTACCTCTATGGCCACATCCCATATATTAAAATCCACTTATTTATAAAATAATCCATGTATTTAAAAGAAAACCAAATTTGGTAAACATTGTCTCACTTATGTTAATCTTAGAAAGAACAATCAGAAAACAAATTTTCAATTCAATATGCCTTCAATATCAAAACACACTTCACCAATTTACGACCATTTGAACGAAAATGTTTTCATTTGAAAACCAAATTCATTTCTAAAAACCATGTTACATCAAATGAAACTAATACAAACCACCAAATACACCAGACTACAGGAAATATGAACTAGTAGGTATGCCTTACCAAGGGACATGGTAGTGAGATATAACCCCATTGGGTATCAGAAATTAGAAGAAACAACTGTGTTCTCAAACATGACATCAGTAACCACTCCTTTCAAAATCATGATGTAACAAATTCGTTCATCAATTATAAACCCTCAATCCAAAATAAGAAAAGAGGAATCAAATCCTAGATTAGTATTTGAATCTTGAGTTTTATTTTGAGAAAGGGTTCATGGATACCTTCTCGTAACTACCTCTTAAGTCCCAATAGTCCTTATCTCTATTTAATAGAAACCCAAAATAATGAAGTATTACTCTGATGCCATTTTTTTGAACTGGATTTTGAAATTATATGGCCTGAAAAATAACCCTGTCCGTGGAAGGGCCCGAAGTGCATTCTTGATCCACACGGGACGGAATCTAGTGTCAGCTGTAAAAAATATTCCAAGTGGGAATAATTTTAACCAAATAACTTGTCTCAAATCAAATAATCTAAAAACGTATATAAACAAACACCGATCATATTAAAATAAGACACAGGTCCAGATACCAATATAACTGAACAGAAACAATGTAAAACTAAAATTGAACCATTCTAAATTGAATAGCTAGCAGTATTCTATGTCTGACCTCATGTTCCCCACAATCCCAAGACTTAACCCCTATAAGAGGCATCTCTAACCAGATGAACTAAGTAAGAAACTAAACCTCCAAAACAATTTGGGTCTAACAACACCGAATGGTGTGATTAGGGAGTAAGGTAATAGCTCATTAGAAAATCACCAAATAATTCATGCATTTTACTTTCCTGAAAACATTCCATTCACACTAGTTTGAAATACATTTATAAAAATAGGTTTTCACATTTCATTTAACAAGAATAGATATTATGTTTTAAAATTAAACACACAACACATTCCATTTTCAAAAAAGTTAACAATTTGTACAAAAACACAATCTGAATAATACTAGGGCTATTCTATAAATAAAAACATAATACACGATAGAAGAGAGTGTAATATAATATAAATAAGAAAAAAATATATGGTAACTATGAGCTTCCCTAACCATCCCAAGAAGACGCCTAAATGTACATGGATTTTAACCACATGTAGACATATGGTGAAGCCCCTGACTCTATAACCAATTAGCCACTGCAAAATAGAAAATCCAATAGAACATCCTAACTATACTCTCTTCAATATAGGGGGTATTGTCCCATCTAATTGTGGTTGATCAACAACTATCACTTGATCCTCTTAATGATTCTAGGAACCCAATATAAATAAACATAAACTGTGTAAGTAGAGTTCCCTCGTATGCGCGACTCACCTTACATGTCATCACTACACATGCCTACCCCAAACATGGACATCCTATATGATAACCCATAAATGGATATCCCCAATATAGTGGTTCGCTATATATATATATATCAAATTATCAAATGAGCCAATTATTAAGTCACATCACATGGAACATCAAATCAATTCTCAAAACATTCTAAGATGCGAAACTGTAATTTTCAATTTGAACACCACATTCCATTTCAGGAATAATAATAAACTGATCAACCATTATTGTAATGCCAAATGGGCCTTTATGTTTTCCAAAACCAGATACATATTTAAAACCATTTCCAAGATCAAGGAAAATAGATAACCTAATGAAATTATCAAAAAGGGACAATATTTGAAGGATAAATTTGAAAACACTATGAACTCCAAATTCAAATAAGTGAAAATATTTCTAATTTAATGAACCATTTGAGAAACCCTAGTTTGAGGAATAATTTGGTTCAATGTTACACAATCATTTGAATTCCCATACTTGTGTGCACCCCATGCACCCATGAATATGACATCACCCAATGAAACAATTTAAAAATAAATGAAAACACCTGTTGTTTTTTTTTAAAAAATCCCTCATTTTAGTGAAACCAAATCCCACAATTAGACATTATTACTTAAGACAATTCAAGCATTTAAAACCCAGTAAAATTATAATGAAAAATTTTACCACAATTTATATTATGATATAGTTGTATCTAAGTCACTTAACTCACAAATAAGTCTCAAATAAAAATTAATAATTCCTACAGAACATAATAAAATTCAAAAAACAACATTTAACTACACAAATTCATTTTAAATGGTCAATTGACATTTCATCGAACACTTTTTGTGCATATATAGAGGAATATTTAGAAAATTCCTTGAAAAAAAATTTCATACAATTTTCCCATCATAAAAACACCACGACTATTTATAAATACACACTATAATAATATTGTAGTTGATTTAAATAATTAAAGGATAGATCAAGAATTAACGTGGTATGTCAGA
Organism: Viscum album; assembly: GCA_963277665.1. Taxonomy (NCBI): domain Eukaryota; kingdom Viridiplantae; phylum Streptophyta; class Magnoliopsida; order Santalales; family Viscaceae; genus Viscum; species Viscum album. The sequence continues at coordinate 1,207,177,697 of OY728162.1, forward strand.
AATGAAAAGGATAGAAATACATACCTCAAAGGTGTGGGAATTTGATGAGACTTAAGAATGAGGAAGAATACACTCTAAGGGACAATCCACCCACCTTAACCTCCAATAAAAACAACCCACACATCATCCATAACTTTTAGGGGTTCAACATCAGGAAACCCCACTATAATAAATCATGAAACTATGAGAGGGGATGTGAAAATGGGGAAGGGGAAAGATTTGTTTAAGAAAACATGATGAATCACTAACATTTGGCCAGAAATCATCCAAAATCAGTTGAAATGAAGGAGAAAAAATAGGGGATTCCACTAGTCAATAAAAAATTTATATGGATTCAAATAGGAGGAGGAATCACATAAATCTATTTTTAGAATATATTTTATTTAGTCTATAATGGGATTCATGGTTTTGTAACCCGTGCACAAAATATGTGATTTAGATTAGAAAATCTATGAAACATTAATGTTTAGGTTACAATAATTACGAAAAATGTGGTTAAAACATGTGACATAAAAAATATCTCAAAACCCCCAAATATCACCCCATACACTAGGAAAATCCACACAATGATCCATGATTAGTTTAAAAACAATATAGCGATATGTTTTGTGTGAGAAAGTCTCCACTATAAAACATTCTCGCAATAGAATTTTATATAACATTGAATAGAAAACGATAAAAAGAACCACAAAACAAGGAAGTTTTTGGACACTCAATCCAAACATCAACAACATGATCCAACATCGAGAAATAAATAAAAAAAATGAAAACCATTGTCGGGGTACAATTGTGATGAGATTCTATTGGAGCACTATGAAGTATTTTATATACAGTAAAATCATATACAATATATAGTTTTAATGGATTCAAATATATAAACCATCAAATCAGTTTCTGAAAAAGTTTGTAATCCACTTCATTTCCTCCATCGTTTTTAGAAAAGTCGGTTCCCATTAAAATTAGTTGGGAAACAGTTTTTGAATCGTCCATACCAAACATCATAAGGATAACATTATCATAATTTTCTTGAGATAAATAAATTCATGTATTTTGTTGATATTTTTAAGAAAGTAAACTATTTCATTTCAATGAGAAAAGAATTTTCAAATAACATTTTCACCTCTTTATATTCATTCAAAAGTCATTCAATCATTCCCAAAAAAGATATTATTATCAACATGCATAATAAAAAGGAGATAAATATCCATATTTTATTAAATGTGCATATTACAATCAAATAATCAATTATTGTAGTTCAACATCCTTAAGCAGGCATCCAATCTGGAATAACAAGCACTCCAAACATTCTTTAACTCATAAAAATATTTCTTTTAATTTCACACTTAAATTCCATCGTTTCTAGTTATAGTGTGACATGATTTTTAAACATAAAATTATTCATCTAGTTCTCTTGTGATAAATGCTAATTTAAAAAATATATGAATTTTTGTAATCCTAATTGAGCATTAATTTAATGAATGAATCTAATTGTTTCCAATGTATCAAAACGATAAAAATTCTCTACAAAATCAATCCAACCAATTTGTGAGTAAACTTTTCAACAAATTGTTTATTTGTTTCTTATAAAATCAATATATTCATTTAACATGTTTCAGAAAATACAATTGGTAATAATAAAGTTTTATCATTTTATTTCAGTACATGTTCCCAAGATTAATTCTTCTAAAATTTTTCAAGAACATCATTCATATCCTAGATGAAATCATGATGCTAAATCATCTTAACTAATATTTTTTATCAAATTTCGAAAATAATGATTAATGTGAAACCACATTTAATTTTATTCTTGTTTTAACATTTTCTAATCAAAATGTTGTTTTTACATCCACACATTTCCCAGCCTAGGATGAGATGTACAAATTTACATCCTTATCACTACAAATAGATGAATCCAAATTTTTCATCTATGTGAAATCAACATTTTTGTATTAATTTTCATGTTTACAAACAACAAATATTTGATACTAATCATATAAATTTTCATAAGGAATTCTTGAAGTAACTTTTAAATAATTTTCAAGAATTTTTACATCAATAGAAAAAACATTAATTTATCTTTCTTTATTATTGCATCTATATCCAAAACCATCTGAATTAGAGCCAATAAAGATTCTATCATCACCATGATGATCATATATTCAATGATTTCTTAACTTTTTTCGTTATGATCCAGTGTCACTTGAAAACACGCAAGTGTTTCAAACATGTAGTTTCATTATATATCATTTTAAGAGGATTAATATCATAACTATTCTGGTGGAGGTACAAAATCTAAATGTAAACTATTGTACTTATTGACTACCTCTATAAGTAGTAATAAAGTCCTTGTTTGATGAATACTATTTACCTCATCTACACCAAATATCTATTCTCCCTTTCAGAAGCATCACTATTCTATGATTTATATAGTGTACTAATATCAATGAAAATTTGAATGTTTTTATGATATATTTTCAATTATTAATTCTTGTTTTCACAACCACCATATGTTTGTGACTTCATTAAAAAAATTCCACATTGATATTTTTATCTTTTTATAAAATTCATAAACATATTCAATGAATCTGGTATTGATTTTAAATAAATAATACACATAATAAGAGGGAAGTAACCAATGAAATAAATAATCTACTTATATCCCAAATTTTATTTATTACTCATTTTCCATAAATTTTTAGAATGATTTAGTTATATGTTATGTGTTAAATGAATTTCAATATTTTTATGTTGAATGATTGTAATATTCCTTTTTATACAAATTTAAGGACACCAATATCTTCTTTTTATAATGTTAAAAATATCATGAAAAATATCTCTAATTGTTAATATTATCATATTCCTCTAACACGTATGTGGTATGATTTATTCCATAACTAATGTTTTTCAATCAAGCATAAATAGCATTAATTTTGTACATCACCAACGTGAAATAATTTTCCCTTTAAATAGTGGCCTCTTGTTGAATGTTTCCCATATTACACTCTATTTACAAAAAATATTTTTTTTAAAAACATATTATTGAATTTATAAAAAATTATAAAACACATAACAAGTTTTGTTTCTGTGCATTAATAAGCATGAAATTTATAGTAATCAATTTTTATTCCTTATTAATTGAAGATTTATCATATTTTATTATTCTTTATTCATCATTTCAAAACCTAATTTTTTTACTTGATGTATTACATATTTTTTAAACTATTTAAAATATTATTTAATAATTAAAGAGAATAAATTAACCAAAATATTGGGTAGTTATCCTATTACAACATTGAGGGTAGTTTATAGAACAAGTTATTTTTATTTCTAATTATTTTCTTTCACATTAATGTTTTGATAATATTTATAAACATCTAATTATGATGGTATAAAAAGAGAAAATCATCTAGAAAATGTCCAATATATTCAAATCATTCACAAATAGTTTCTATAGGTTGGAATCTATCTTCAACATCCAAAAAACATTCTCAAAATTACATCATTGAGGGGATTGACCCTGATCAAACATTGATTACTATTATTCATGGGATAATTTTAGTGTCATTTATTGAACCAAGATATATTTTATTTATTACAACATGCACAATAAATGAAATATAAACATTAAAATGAAAAATTTACTCTATAACTTCCATACCGCATGGATTTGTGAACATGTTTTTCTAATACATTCTTACCATTTACATTAGAAGTTTTAATAGAACCAAACATCCTATAATCACCAAGAATATTCTTCTCCAATTTTTATTTATTCATTATAATTACATAATTATAATAAGTAACAATTAATTTTATATAGACATCGAAATTGTAGAACATAGAATTTTAAACATTATTGGTTTTCGAAAAAAACACTCTTTTTATATTTCTACTCTTTAGGATCATTTGAAATTTTATTTTTAGCCATTGATGTTTATTTTTGTGGATACATATTATGTTATCGCATTCTATAACATTACCCATAATCAAAGATAAAATTCTTGAAACATGTATCTCCTTAGTCAGATTTATAATACCTATATTGATGAAGATTTAATTCATCCTCATTCATATTCATCTTTAATTAATATAGTTAATCTAATTTTTTTTCAATTTTAATATATTTCACCATATAATTAATCTATTCAAACAACTTATATTTCTATTTATGAAAATATTCTTGAATGTTTATTTAGAATGTACCCTTTTCAACTTAGTCATTTTTCAATTATGTATTACAATATGTCAATGAAATATTTTCTATGATATGTTTAGTTAATATTATAAATAAGTTGCATATCATTTATAACTATTAATTTTAATCTCCCTCAAACACACCATTTTTATCTTTGAAATAAATATGATTTCTCTAATTAGTTTAGTGATTCATTAATTTGTTTGCATCATTATCCCTGTCATCATCTTATTTAAACAAGAAACATCTAAATTATGATTTGAAGAATTTTTTTATTTTCCATTGTAATATGCTTTTTATTTTTTGGCATTTTTTTAAAATATCATCTTAGACTTCTATCATATTAATGAATTTTTATTTATCATTTCATTGAGGTAAAATTTAAGAAATAACTATAAAATATATCAAACAGTTAAATATTTGTTATTGATTTTCATTATATTTTACATTTCCACAATTTACATTTTTAGAAAATAAATATAAAATTTCAAAAAAAATATTTCGTAAAACCATTTTCAGAATAGGAGTCACCATCTACATTACCTTAAATGACACTCTTGGATATTACTTTCTTGGTAGATTGGGAAAAAAATTTCTATTAGATTTTTATTCTCTTTTCACAACATTATATCTTCTCATTTCATACATAATTGGAGTGAAATGTAAATCAAATTAAAGTGGTGATTTATGATATCAATAATTAAAAGATAAAAATTCTGATTCAATATTATTTTTAAGAAGACATATGATCTTTTAAATATTAATTTATCCTTCTAAAAAAACACCAATACATCTTATGGTGAAACTTATAGTATTCAACCATGTAAATAACTAATGAATCAATTCATACTCACCCATTTTGAGATTCTCATACTATAGCCTTCATAATTTACAAATTTCCTTCATAAATTCCTATTAATTCATAGACAATTTTCAACATTTTCTGGACAACATTATTTATTCCAAATACCTTCATATTAATAAATTTACTTTAAATGAGTGTTGATAGTGAATAATTTTTCTCCCTTCCACCATTATCCAATTTTCTCATATCAATAGATGTACAAGGTGATCATCATAAAAGGGAGGAAATACATCAATATAAGCTTCCAAAACAACAGAAAACATTTCTAAAATAGACAAAAAAAATCTATAATTTTATATATAATAGTTATCTCATAGAAATTAGTGACCCCATTACTGTTCAAAAAATTCAAATTCAGTATTAGAACTTCACTTCCAAAAAATCAGAAAATTATTAGATGGATGGTACCTTTGATATGAAAACAATTGAAAGCTCTCAACTAGTATCAATGTAATTACTGTGGGGAGGAGGGAGTGAATCTTTGATAAATTTTTCTTTTATGTAATATTTCTTATATAACAACTTTTTTCTTCTTATTAAATATTTATATGTTTATCGAAAACAAAACATTCATACATTTACATAAACAAAACTATTTATACGATTGAATTCTCAATATGAGTTTCATATCCTTGGGATGCTTTGGATATATTATAATAGCAGATATTCAAAAAGAAAGAAATCATATTATATGGATACAAAAAATGGAAATACCTTTACACTTTTATAGAAATATTATCAACACAAAAGAGAATGTTCTTATCCTATAAGGAATGATGTAAATAAGATGTTTTATCATATTTAGAAACATTCAAAAATTGGTTTTAAATAATTCATTGTTCTTATTTAACGACTTTCATAACTTTTATTCTTTTTTTATGTTAGTACAACCTTTAATGATCCACATTACATAAGTAAGAAAATACTTTTAAATAGATGGTCTTATGACTTGACCCCAAAATCACTCCCAAAACCCCTACCGAACCATTACACCTCACCCGAGCATGGGGGATAAATTAGTTATTATGGGTAATGAGGTATTGGTATAGCCTCAACACCTGTACACCACACGTCCCCCATGAGGACCAAAGTGGAAAACCTTGAGATTGGTATAGTTACCTAACAGGGTATAGGGTCCATGAGAAATTATTAATCAAGAATATATGGTGTTTCCTTTCAAGTAATTGAACCAAAAAACTCATGGTCAAGGCCCCACATCCAAAACAACATTATGATTCCCTTGAAGGAGAACATGTTATTATGGGTAACGAATTATAGGTGTAGCCTCACCACCAATGTTACAGACATCACGAGGGAGTCCAGAAGTGGAAAACATTGGGCTTGGGGAAATTCCTTAATGGGGTTAGAGATTCCCATATTAAATATTAATCCGGAATCATAGGTGTTTCCTTTTGAGGACATGAACCTAGAACCTCAGGATCATGGCACCACATTAAAAACCTCTCCACCATTCCCCCATGGGAGAGCATGTAATTATGGGTAAAGAGATATAGGTCTAACCTCACCACCAGTATGATACATGTCCGTAGTGAGGCCCAATGTGGAAAACCATGGGCTTGGGAATGTTCCCAGATGGGACAGAGGGTCCAAGAGAAGTTATTATGGAATCATGATTGATTCAATATCCAAAGAGTAGTTATTTTTTTATTCTTTCATGATCCTAAATCTATTGACCTGAATGATATAGTATCCTCTTCTATATGCACACCATTTGTCTGATGGTGTTCCAATATTCATTCAATATAATAACTATAGTGCTTTACCTCTCACACATGTGAAAAATGTACGATTATGTTGTAATTTTAATACCTTAAATATTTTATACATAAATGGAATAGAGGGAACCCAAAATTGTTTTCTACCTCAACAAATTTCATATATTAGAATTAATTTAGAAACTAAAATATCATTTGACCATTTCTGAATTCTTTTTTAACATACTGATTCTTTTAGAGTCATCTTGAATCCTCTAAAAACACTATTCTACTTACAATTTACAAAACATTCTTTTGTTTTTTCATTTGAGTATAATATTTATTTTTTTGGTGACTCTAATTTTTATTTATACCTCTCATGAAGTATGATGTGATTTCTTATTTAATGGTGTCTGATGGCTCAGTATATCATATCATCAAAACATTGAACCCATATTCATTTTCACACAACCCACTGATGTTAAATTAAATAAATATATTGATCTCTTAAAAGTTATAACCCAACTGAAAATCGTTGACTATTTTCTGGTAACTTATTTAGATATCAGTTTCATTATAGAATGATTTTTGTAATGATTTTTTTCACCGTGATATCTGTACTAAATCTCTTAGTAGTAATATTTAATTTTTCAGTACGATCATTTCATCAACAGTTTTTTCATAAACATAATTTCATGTATTAATAAATTTATAACGCCTTTTTCTATATTATTTATTATTTAAACGAATACCCATATTGGGGAAACCAAGAATATATTGAAAAATTAATTAGGATGATTTATCAGTGTCAAGAAGATCATATAATGAATCATATCAACTTATCACCTGATGAATTGGTCTTTAAAACTGTTCTAATTATCAAAACCATCTGATAAATATTTTGTAGAATGATATTCATTGTTTTATGGATCTATTCATATAAATCATTAATGATTAAAAAACTAATCTGATGGAATAGTGGTGAAACTTCTCTGATGGAATTGTATCAATACTATGTTATTTATTTATGTATTTTAGTAACTGATGGTCATTCAATGGATCTAGTCATCTGATGGATCAAACCATCTATGCAATGTTACATTTTCATTATCAAACAATTTTAATGATTAGGTGAGAAACCTCATAGAATACAAAAAAAATACTATATATTTGTTTACAAATAGTTAGATCTAATTGAAATCAATGTCCTTAAACAAAATCTATGGAATAGAATTTACTTGGGTGTCCAAGTAGCCCTTTAAGATGAATTTATATTTATGTGCCTTGTTGTCCCAATATTTTTTGAAATTTATTATGTTACTATTCCCCATATTGAGTCTTATGATATGAATATGCCCATAATTATCAATCCAAAAACCTTGCTCCTTAGTGGTGATCACACAAATAATTCTTCTCGTCTTCTTCAAAGCTTTCATATCCATAGAATTCCCTAACATTTCATCATCCGAGTGAAAAAGTAGATGCACGTGTTCTAGCACCAATCATATCTATCATTGATGGTATCTAGTGGATCTTTCATAACAATACTTTCTAGGATCCATCATCTTCATACCACTCAGGGGAGTGGCAAGGAAAACAACCCCAACTCCTAGAGACACCAAGTAACTATCGGTGCTTTCCTCTACAAGTGAGTTGATCACAGTAAAAAAAGACTAAAAGGGCATCATGTCCTAACATTGAAGATCTAGTCATTGGAGGAATAGGTATGTTAGAATACTTCATCCTACATCGCCGCTCTGATAGATATTAATAAATCCTTCAAAATCATTAGTATTTTACATTGCCTTTTGTGAAGAGGATCTGAGATATTTCTCCACAAGGACAACTTCCATGGACTCAGTAGGTGAGTTTAAAGCATTTTCAACCTCTTCAAGAGAATATCCAACATCCTCCAAGTGGTCCTCTTCACCTTTAATCATCATCTCTTTTAGTTTCCCCTAGCATGGAATTCCTCATCTCCAAACACTACATATCAATTTTGAATTTTCATATTTTATCCCCCAGATCTAGGCATATTATTATAATAACGGGACACCTACAAGGCATGCATTAGAATATCAGAGACTCCTGTTTGTTAAAAGCCTCATCCCATAAACAGAAATTGCATTAAGGTGTCCTCCAGATGTAGACACTGGGAATCCTCACTAATTTATTGGCCCTCAAAAACTCTCTCAATCACCTCAGTTAATTTGGTTGGGTTTGTTGGAACCATATGGATTCCCATTTCCTCCTTGTGGACCTCTTTCACTCAGTAATTGCACCCTATATATGATCTACCTTCCAAAAGTATACACGCATCATTCCCTACCTATACATTGTGACCTGAAACTATAATATCTTTAGTTACCACCTCGTTAGCACCCATCTTTTTTGTAGTGTATTTTCTCAAAATTTCCCTTGCGATGCAGACCACTAGATCCCTCTTCAATCTATCAGAAAACTTATCTACATTTGGTTTTAGAGTGTGTACTAGTATTTTCCTCAAATAATCTTGTGCTGCATGACCATGAATATACCCTAGCCCATCCTTCTCCTGTTTCATTCCATATTTAGTACCGCTATTGGCGAACACCAGTTCTTCATCCAAAGTATTACCACTACCATCACCCTTAAATAACCCCTTATCACTGTCTCTTGGATTGAAAAACTATAGTGGAGAAAATTCATCCCTCCCATGTCTAAATTCTACCCCAGGATGGCCCATATTTTTACATGAATTTCAAAAGTTGATCCATGTTTCATAGACAACAGGTTGTTTGTGGAAAATACTCCTCCTGCTGTAATCCAAAAAAAATGAAGAGAAATTTTCAATACATCATGTTCCACACTTATATGGGGAGAAACTAGATGACATAGAACAATAATTCTCAAATCGGAACACAAAAATATAACAAATGGTTCCATAACATACTCAAAATAATGGGGTTATAAAATGGTAATGGTTGTTCAAGAAAAATAAACCAAACTGTGGTTGTATGGAAGTATCAATGCATGTTGAAGTCGTATGATAAACAAAAGAGGTATAAATTTAGACCCTCTCATCTATTTAGGGAATTGTAACCATCTTTAACCAAATCATCCTCTATTGAGAATCAAATCCAAATATTCCAGGAATTGAGTAGACCCACCATTTATCTATCCTGTAAATATCATGACCCAATGATGTACCTGACAAATGAATCCACTGCCAGATGCCACTTCTTGAAGAATACAGTCATGGAGAGATTCAATAGACCTAATGCCACGTTCAACTATATTTTCGAGATCAAATGGTTCAGAATGCCATTAATCAGATCCAATCTTTCGGGAAAATAACAATCTGAGGCAAGGGGGAAGTCATTGTACAAGAAGGGGGAAAAGGATGGAGCCATTCTTGTGAAGGATTTCAAAGGTCCGTCCCCCTACTGGGGTGGAGGGACTTGCATGGGATGAAATGCCATCACAGAAGAGGTAAATCCTTACGAATCATCGCTCCCGTAGCTAGTCACCCCATCTTATGGATCGACCCAAAACATGGTTTGGTAGATAAATAATAATACAAATTAATAGGGTTTAAAAAATTAAATCATTGAATTACTAAACAAATTATTTTTACGATGCATCTCATGCTGATGATTTGTGTCTGGAAAACATATTGTTCATAGATAAAACATAAATTCACTTTTCTTTCTCATCCATAGACATTGTTTTCCCAATTTATTTTTCAAATAATTGTTCAAAATATTTTAGTAAACATATAATGTTGATAAATTTAAATAATACAATGAATATTCCAAAGTAGTGTCAACATATATAAATAAATTACGAATCTAGTACACGTTCCCACTATGATCCAAAAAACACTATTCAAGATCATATGATTATAAAATATAGTTCACATAGAAAAAATCTTTTGAATAGAGAACTACAATTAATGGAATTTCAAAAGAAATATTCATATGATATTCTAAGCTTGAAACTATTTCCTATGATCCCCAAAACATAAAATGAATGCTGATTTCTAATAATGAAAAAACACAACATTCTTAAAAACTCTTCACCCATCAATTAAAAAATACCACCTTCTCATCAGTTTTACACCTCCTGACTTGTATTATGATGAGTAGCCGATCTAGGTTCTTGAAAGAAGGGAATAAGTGTTGATGAAATTAAAAACATGAAATATGAAATTCTTATATATAATAAATATGTTTTAGTTACATATTATGGAACCAAATGATAAATTGAAGGATAGAAACCCCCTTTTTTAGGGAAAGTGTCAATATTTTAATGGAATTTCTTAAAATGGGTGTGGGTGAAAATAATCTACTAAAAACACATTCTTTAATTATTAAAATTAAACTTTTTATAATAAATATTTTATTATACTACACAATGAATGTATAAATTATTACTATTACAAATGTATATGTATACTTCATATAATAATAATTATTACTATAGATAATAATAGTTAAGGGAAACTAAACCCAATAAAAGAGGATACATAATTGTATACTCCAGGTGATCAAATTGTACGAAGAAGAATAGATCATCCATAATTTTTTATATAAAAAGTGAAATTTATAGCATAATAGACATTATTAAAGGAGTTATAAAAACCATGGGGAATGAAGTAGTAAATATTTATATATGTTGGAATATATATTGGATAAAATCAGAAATATAATTGTTGTTGAATATAAACATTGATCAATATGAACATTATGATTAATGAACATATATAATAATATATTAAAATTTTATTTAGTGTTTATAATGGGAAATTACAACTAATAGTTGACTAATAAAGGTGAGCTTATGGATTCAAATAGTATAGTTATATATTTTGAGCCCATTTTTTCATGACATGAAATTTAGGTAATGTCACTAGGGATCATCATTGGCCAAATACCATGAAATTATTCAACATTTATGGATCAATAAAAAATTACTATGGGATAATTTTGTGTAAATATAGATCACCAATATGTCGATGTAAGATGGGTCACCCTATGAAACTAACACCATCACACACCTCCCCTTTACAACATATGATGGTGTAAAAAGGGTTTGTATAAGGATAATAATACCATAAAATTATAATTAATTTTTTATGAATTATATATTTATTTCCTCAATTTCATATTCTGTATTGTTTTATTTAATAAAAGAAAAATGAGTGTATGAGGAATTTGATAATTATACTATCGAATGAAAATATAACATAATTGAAATTTACAAAACACTTATCCACATTTATAAATTGGATAATATAAATTGTTTTATTTTGAAGTATAATAAAAAAATAATTCTTTTAATAATAATGGTAATTCTGGTTAATAATATCTAATGATGTTTTATGTGTGTCAAAAAGGTGAATATGTAATAAAAATAATTATTTTTTTATAAATACATATTTTCCATTTCAAAGATAAAATTATCATATTTATTAATATATTTTGATAAAATTAGTAATATATTATAAATAAATAAGTTTAAATTAGGTTAGGTTGAAAATTTACAATTTAGCTAAATTTTTTTTTAGAGTTAATAGTTGAAATATTGTATTTTATCAATGAGTATTGTATATTAATATATATTTAATGAATTTTTAATAATTTAATATAAAACATACAGAACCCAAAAAATTATTTTGTTGATAGTAATTTTATACTTTCATTTATTCTATTTCCAATCAAATGGGTTTTTTATACATTTAAAATTAAAATATATGGTTTAAAAAAATTATTTTGTGTAAAATTTAAATTTCTAGTTCTGTAGTTATATATAAAAATGAATTTCTATTTTAATAGATTAAAATTTTAAAAAACATGAATTAAATTACAAAAAAATGATTTAAAACCATTGTTAAAATATTGGTTTTCACATTCCAAAACATATAATTACAAAACCTATATTTAGAAATTATTAAACAATCAATCCTCATTTTGGTATAAAATCCCACCTATCCCATTATTCTTCACCAATAAAAATTCGTAATCCATGATGTTTTAGTCATTTTATTTCTAATTATACACCTCAATGTCTCTAAATGTTAATAATATTCCATCCTTTTGTTCTAGTATGAAACTCATTGAGGTAACATAATTATCATCTTCATAATTTCCATTCAATTAAATATTTTTTTTGGAATGCCTTGTAATTATTTTAAATTTTTTAGATACATTATTAATTATTATTTCATTGACATGTAATAATACATTGGTATAATGATAATCATGTTGGTTATGATATATCCAAACAGGTTATTCCAATCCCTATGGCATGAAGAGTAGTTCCTAGAATAATAAATGAAATAAAGAGTGGATAATTTTGTGAATGAAAAAAAGAAGAGAGACAACACAAGGCATTATTTGAACACACATCCATTACAAAATAATACAATCAAACATGAAAAATAATCGCATCATAGGAAATAATTTAAGGGCATAACATTTTATTATGCATGTCAATAAATTTTAGATTTAGCCAGTCGATCAAATATAAACAGATCACCTCCATCACTCCAGGCCACTGTGATCAAGTATACCGACCACCTCTAACTGAAACATTCATTATTCTTGGACATGCTATAAAATGATTAAAAAAATTCCCAAGAAAAGGGTAGGATGTGAAAAAATATCCCAATAGGATTCCATAAAATATCCCATAACCATTTCCATATGAATAAAGCATTTATTATTTCAATTTAAGTAAAACAATACATGACATGGAATCTAAATATTTTGAAAAAGACTAGTGTTCATATAGAAAATTTTATAGATATATCAACAAAAGAGTAAATAAAAATTTGAATGTTAAATATTTATATAAAATTTATGTTATGAATAAAAACATTTTATATCGAATGGAATATATAATCATGTATAAAAAACAATGCACCAATAACATAAGCATAACAATTATAGTTTCTTGCAATATGTTCATAAAAAATTTCAATCACCATCACAACCCAATATAGGAATGAATATTCAAATAAGCACACTTTTAGAGGAAAAAATGATATATAATATCAAACATGATTTAATAAGTCTTTTTAACATTAATTAATTTTTAGGAAGTCAATGTCATAGACTGTTTGTCGTAATCACCCACTAACTACCAATGATCACGTATTATTGAAGAAAAAAAATCAATCAATCAATGAAAAATCAAACATTTCTTCTATTAGAAATAAATTTGAAAAATTCTATTTTAGCACGAATATTCATTTTAAAACTAAATCATAGGTTTTAGTTTAATTAATTAGTTTTCAAATAATTGTAAATTTTACACTATTACTTTCATGAATCATGATCAAATTGTTTCATCCAATCCAATTTTTATTCAAGCCATCTGTTTTATCAAATTCCACCAAAAAATTTCAACTCCATTGAAATTGGGGGTTTTAAATGTTCTATTCACATTTATAATCAAACATCAAATCATTTCAAAATGATGGTTTTAAATAAATTTAATAATCCTTTAAATTCATTCAATTGACATTTTAATTCAATTGTACGGTAAACCTTTATAGAGATACAAACATTTAGTTATGAGATTAAATCTAAAAACACCGACAATGGGATAAAACAAAGAAGAAGGAATGTATAGGAGATCATGGAATAACATATAGAACCAAGATCTAGAAACAAAATACATTATATTCATTAGTAACATGAAAATAGTTCACTCTATAATAATGATAGATAATGAGGGTGGGAGAAACAAAACAAAAGGAAATACAATTTTTAAGAAGAGATTAGATATTCCAATAGAACCTAAGTTTACATGGAAAGTTGTTATGAAATCTGAGGAATCCCCTTCAAGACCACCAAAATAAATGGATACAAAATATTGTATATTGGGTGGTGTTTGGGATTATAATTGGGGATTATATGAATCATAATTAATGATTTTGGGAGTTATAACCCTATGTTTCTTGTTTGATGTGTTGTGTGGGATTGTTAGTAGTAATCATACCCCCAAAGTGTGGACCCATAAAATACTCCTAGATGGGTTTTATACCTTTTGGGGTTTCCCGTAGATATTTTACATACTGTGGTGAACCCTCCATACCCTTTAAATCGGAAGAACTATTTTCTTGGCCAATCCACATGGATTAGCATAATATTACACCAATCATGAATAATCCCATGAGATTCCAAACTTTCTCAAACATTAGAAAAAAAGAACAAGATAATCCCAAAATAATACAATATATTAGGGTCAATAAATACTTAAAATAATGTTACATGGTGTTACAATGTCCCAAACGAAAATACTTTCCTTCCCCATAAATCATTCCAAGATGATTACATTCTAAAGAGATGAGGCCACTACATCAATGTAGTACATTATGCTCCCACGTGTCATATGAATTTGAATCATTATGTTATAATCACAACCCATAGGTATCTTCTTCGGATAAAAAGACTTTTTATTATAATCAAGAATCCTGACAGGAAGTTTTGTCATAGATAAATCAGGTTTGATATAATAATATTCTCAAATCAATACCATAGATGGATATGAAAATACTTCCTGAGATTCAATACATTATTAAATTTGGACTGAAGTAATCTAAATATTTATTTGTGAAAGGGTAAGATACTTTCACCTCATTCTCAACAATTTCAAAAGGAACCATAATTTTTGGCATAAAATTTCCATGTTTCCCATGTCATCATTGACCTAACTTAGTTTAATCTATCAAGAACACATGGTCAACAAAATGAAACTCCAACAGTCCTTTATTATGATCAATAAATATTCATAGTATCATTGTTTCATCACCATTCCCCAATGAATCAACTGAATCTTCACCCTCCTCTGTTTTATTAAATTTAATCCCTGAAATGAATAGTCACTAATATATGAATAATAAAACATTGATATTAAAACCATAACATAAAATGTCTCAAAAGGAACCATTCTAATATATAACATACACTATTATTACAATAAAACTAAACCATCCCCAAGGGACCATACCAAACATGACTAAAATCAACAATAGGGTAAATTATCATGTCCACATGGAAGCATATAGATCATTATATCTAGATAATTGTCTATAAATAGAACATCATACTCAAACTATGTTAGGTAAAAAGTCCTCCTGGAGGACTCTTAAACATTTATAAGAAAAATACGGATCATCATTAAATCATATAGGTAATGTGACTCTGTCAAAAATTGACAATCTTATTCACATAGAAATTACCCAAAACCTCAACATTTGATGTATTTGAACTGGGTATAATGTGATTTGATTTAGTTAGAATCTCAATAAATACCCATTTCATATTCTTCCACATAAGGCGTACATGACAACCAAACCACAAAGTACAATGAAATTTCATCCCATTTCTATGTTGGCACATGAAGTTGATAGAGAAAACCTAACAATCTCTTGTGCCATGTTCTGACTTGTGTGGTGATATAACAAAGAGAAAAAATGTTAGTGATGTATTGTCTTATAAAGTGATATTGAAACCATTGAACCATATCAAAAAACATATTTCTTTATTACGTTTCATGAACCACTAGTAATTATGTAAATAATCCATAATATCATTTTTCATAAGAATATGTATAATGAGACAATTATGAAGAAATAGAATATCGTCCAAATAGATCATCCCGTCATTGAAAATCTAGTTAGCTTCAGAGATCCCGTAATTAAATAGAATAAATCATTAATATTATTATTCCAATTATTTATCGGAAGAAGCGTAGAGTTCAACCCAAAAAATTTCTAAATATTATCTTTCTTATTCAAGAGAACTCTTAAATAAAATAGTGAAAAAATATTTTTCAGATTCCATACATTAGATGATTCCTTTTTTTGCATGGGTCCTATGTTTCCAAAAAAAGGAATTATCATTTTTCCCCTAATTTGGGTGTAGAAAATATAAAAATCAAAATACTATATGTACTACACCTAATTTTTCAGTCAATGATTTATATATTTATTTATAAAAGATATAACTAAATCATTTATGGATTTTGTAAATGTTAAAATATTCAAAAAAGGAAATTCCACCAAATAATTTTATAATGAATCAAATGTACATGTTTATTACCTTGGTTATGGAAGTTCACCTTATGTGGTCTAATATATATGGATCTATAGCCTACCATGGGTTTTTCCAATACAAGGAAACCACCAAAAACCTAACTTATCTTGACACAAAATACCACATATCTCTTCACAGTTTTAAAACTAGCCAACAATAGTGTATAATTAAAAATTCAATTCATCTCAGGAATAGAAATACAAAATTTCACATTCCATTAGAACATGAGACTTTTTTGAGTGATATTGGTCATCATATAATCCATCATCAATAAATCATTAATGAATCTTTTATAATACCCCCACCAAGACAATGAATCTATATACATGGAAAACAATAAAACATTTCTCTAATGTTCTGAATGATTTAACCTTCATAGGATCAACTTAAATTCCATGTTTTGATAAAATGTGTCCCAATAACGTCACATAAAAAACACAGAAATAACATTTTTTAATATTGTTTTAATTTCATTGATTTCTCTAAAAATATTGAACAAATATCAAATTATAAAAATGATCATATACATTTTCAGTGTGTTCCATGACTCAATCAACAAATAAAACCATGAATATGTTGAGGTACTCATATAATAGATTCTTTATCATATCCCTCAATACAATTGGAGCATTGGTTAGACAAAAATCCTTAATAAGAAACTCATCATAGAAATACATACTCTGAGAGGTGGTATTCTGAATGTACAATTATTTAATTCTAAACTAGAGATAATTATATAGGAAATAAATATTATATAAATAAATTTCATATTTCTAATAGTAAAATAAATATTCAATCCATGGGGAAAATAGTTTATAATTATCATGACATGATGGAGTATGTAGTAATTAATATAATGAGAAAGGATTCCAAAATCAGTCTATGCAAATAGAATTGGTGACAATCTCGGGGCATATACATCCATTTTTAGAATTCCATCGAACTAATTCATTATATTTTACAATTAATATATAGATATATATAAATATTTAATAAATACTATATATTTAATGGTAATAAATCAATGGAGAAATACACTTTTAGTACTAGTAGAAAACCAATGAAACTTGATGGAAACTAGTCAAGAAACATGGTGATAGTTGGAGGGAGACCATCACTCAAATATTCACAGACCAAGTAAAACACAAAAAACTAATACTACACTTACAAAATCATGAAAATGAGTTTTATTTCAACATGACCTTATGTTCCATTCTCCCTTGAAAAAAATGGAACACCACATCGATTGTCGAAAAAGGATACCCAAAAAAATTAAATGTCAATCCATGACTTATGAGAAATAATACAATCCATACCATAATTTAAGTAATTTTGTTTCATGTTGAGTACTATAAAATTCCCATTATGCTCGATTTATATCAAATAAAAATCACAAAAGTGATATAGAATACCCACTCTATTTATTCCAAGGGATATAGTAATATAAATCACATAATATAAATTCTTTGAAGGAATATTTTGTAGGTTTACAATATGAGATTACATAAATGAGTGAGATTAATAATTATAAATAAAATTATTCAGTAAATATTAATCTGTAGTGATGGAATCAGACATAGTTGTTAGACCCACAACGACTTTCTCAAGATACTTTTCCATTATTTGTAGACTTTTTGAAACAGATGCTTCTGTTGAAAACCCCTTAGTTCATGTAGTATGTTAATTCACTAAAATAAATTTGGGAGATGATAATCCCATTCCACTATAAAACAAAAAATATATATCAAAGAACATATTCATGTAACCTGAGTGTCCTCACGAACTACTGATATTGGGTGCATCAGTGTAAACCTATTTTTAATTCCCAACCACTTTATACATAATGAATGACATGGAAACTCTACTAGGAATAATGAGAGGACTAGATGAAAATTAATATCATGTTCCACCATGATACCTAACATTATTTTTCTATTAAATTAAATATTATATGCACACATTCCATTTGGTTAAAAAGTAACTCCCATCAACACTGACATTCCACCCATGTAAAAATAATCCATCAATGCCCTATCAAGTACATCGTAATAAGAAGTGAGCTTCCATACAATGTCTTCAGATTGAATATATAATTAAATGACCATATAAAATATTTTATCTTTTAGTTTATAACATTAAAAACCTCAAGATAAAATTTTAAAAGAATACAAAATGTTTTTCAAAACCTAACACGGACCTTTCACTATGATAGAGTCTAAGAAACATCATTCATTTTCTGGAAATAATAAATATTGGATTAAACTGATCTGTAAAAAAGATTTAAAAATAATGCACTATAATATATCATTCTTCATAATTATCACTATTAAGTCTACAATATCCTTCTAGGTACCTCAAAATTTGAGGTAGCACAATTCAAATTTATAGTTTCATGTTTTTCCAAGAACATAGAAAGAATGTCAGTATTTTATATCCATTACATATCCTCAAGGGGATATTATATATGTTGGAATGTTGGTATCCTCACAAGAATAAAATTATAGGGAGGTTCTCAATATTCCTCCCTTCAAGATTCCACCACTGGATACTAATTAGGAATTCATCTAGATACCTATTCCAAAGCCGATACAAAATATATCACTATCTCATCAATATTCTGGTCAACTGGAGGATTTTCATATTCTGGTTCTACAACAAATCCCTCTTAGAGACAATTATATATTATTATAAGATGTATGTTTTTAAAGGAATAATTAGTCAATACTAACACATAATCAATGAAACCTTAATGATAATCTTAATCAAGAGTTATAAGGATATCAAAGCACTAAAATCAATTGGGAAAATACTAGAGTCATATAGAACATTACTCGATGACATTTTTCCAAATGTACATAGAGACATGAGGTTCATTAAAAGTAGAGATGGCTTGAAATGTACTCATAACAAAGACATATGTCTCCAAAATCATACCTTAAATCTACTATGAAAACAAGACCATATATAACTAAGATGAAAATATAGACAACCTATACTAGTTATAAAAATTTTCCATGAACCATCCCAAATATACCGGTACACTAATACCATATATGTTACCAATGTATCATGAATGAAGTCAATAATCCTCATGAATCAAAAACTATCACCTTTCATCATATATGAATAATGATGGAATAAATTTATAAAAAAATTAGAAGATAAATGAAAAAAATTCAATATTCCATCACTCCTCATTATAAAAGTACCATAATAACATATAAACAAAATATACAATAAAACATAATAAAAGGATGAATTATCTAACAAAACATGGATCATAATATTCCATGTAATGTTTTGATATCATCTCCACTGGTCACCTCCATCAGTTCAGGTCATATAATTCAAGTACACATTCCATCTCAATGTGGTTCTTTACCTTTTCTAGCACCTAGCATAAGATAATATTCAACAACGAAAGGAAAATGTATCATGTGATAAAATCACCCCTATAGGATAAAAACATGATATCATAAGAAATACCATAAATAAAAACTATGTGTTCAATCTTTTTAAATAAAAAAGTTAGGGTAAAACATTTATATATTTTAATAAAAACATCCATTCAAATAAAAGAGATGGAAGATGTATCAAAATAGGATTAAATATTTTTTTTATAAAACATTAATATAATTTAGTTGGAATGAAAAACTTAGTTTTTAATTTATGTAAATGTATAATCATGTGAATAAAAATAATAAATCATATCATAATACCAGATTAACATTAGATTATAGAAATAAGATCCTCAAACTTCTCAATTAACATCATGAAAAAACATTGGCATGAAGAATGAAATAAAAAAATTATCAGGGGAACTATAATGGAAAATCATTCATGACATGGTTTAGTTTTTATTTCCATTATCAATTAATTTATTTGGATTCAGAGTCCTTTTTTTTAATTTTATTATCACACACAAACTAGCCATGGCCACATGTGTTTCAAATGTTTATTCAATCATTCTTCTTAAAATAATCCATTTCAAATCATTTCATCATTCACATTATAGATTCCCATTTTTAGATTCCACATTATTTGTCATTTCTGTATGAAATCATATGGTTTCATAAAATTTATGTCATTTGATGTCATGTATCATTTTAAGTTATTTTTTCTCAATAATTAATATAGAATAGTTTTATCAAATCCACATTATTTTTAATTAATCATTATTCTAAACATCCAACCAAAATATTAAATTCCATTAAAATGGGTAGGTCAGATGTCAAAATTTCATTATGTATTTAAATCGTGCATCAAATAATATAAACTTTTATTTTTTGGATCAAATAAATATTAAATATAAATAAACCCAGAAAAATAGTGTATCATTTATTAGGTTATACCTTATGGAACCACCTACCATTAATCATAAGATCAAATCAATAGAACAACAATTAAAGGATCTAATAATGAATAACGATGTCTAATGAGATCAAGGAATCAAACTAAAAATCTATATATCCTAAAACATAGATTATATCCTTTAATAGCATTATGTTTTATCACTACCCAAGGAGGGGAGATTAGTAGATTTGGGGAAACTAGATGAGAGTATACACACTTACTGAAAAGAGAGAAAATATTTTACTCACACATTGATTCCTAATAAAATAGGTTCGGAGAGCCAATGAATTTCCTTGAAATACACTAAATTGAATGTAACCCAATTGGGGAATAACGTTATTTTATACAATAGTAAAATGATTCTTGAGATTTTTACTAAAATGATTTGGCTTTCAAATCCCATGAAATGTTTTTGCTGGGTGGGGCCATAGAGTTGGTAATAACCATGCCCCATAATAATGTTCCACCACTGGACTTCTGGAAGCTGTGCATGGTTTTGAATCCTTCTAAAACTAATAGTGAACCGACAATGGAACCCCAATATTTCAATTGTTTCATGGATTATATTGGTTCCCATAAGGTTCTTAAAAACATTGCATCAACGATGAACCTCCCACAAGACCCTATCAATAGGGAACATGGTTTTATTAGGAAAATGAATGGTTTTCCCAAACCATGTTACAATCATACAAATACCCATAGGATTACCAAATATTACAAACATCACCTTATACAACATGATCCAATCCCCAAAATGAAGTACAATAAAAATGGGTTAAGAAGTATCTAAAATAATGTAATGGGGGGTTACATATTCCATTGTGGTAAAAATAGTGTTTTATCAATCAGATTCCTTCTTTAAAAACCATTATCCCTTTATTTATTCCATATAGTATACAATCATGATACTAAAAACATTTCATGAATTTCATTATTTTATAATAAATATTATTATATTATAAGTATCCAATCCTCTTCGTTATCCATGGGTATTCACGAAGATGTAAAGATACTTTATTAATTAGGGATTTACATGTCTTAAACCCATATTCAATTTTTGATTATTAAAACATGTAATATTCATATCATTAAGCACTTATATACAAAATTATTTTATAGTAAACTAAATTTATAACCTCATTGAGTTATCGATGAAATTATTTATTATGATAAATTCCACTAAAATGAATTAATACATTAGAATAGTTCTTTAGAAGAGTTCACCAATACATTGGGTCCTGAATTAATATCTAAAGAGGATATGTATTATGATATTTGTATGGATAACATCAGTAATTTTCTTTGTATGACCCTTTGTGATAAAACATATTAATATTGTTATAAATTATTCTTTTTAGGTTTTATTCACATTTCCATGATATCTATCAACTATATATGATTGTTCTATTATATTATACCTCTTTTTTATCTAAGATGATCAAATATTTCGTATTTCTTTTATTATCCCTGAAAAGGAATTATTCTAACCCATTTTTATTGATTTTCCACAGAAAACTATGTATAATGAGGTGACCTTGGATGGATAAAGAACATAAAATTTATAAAGGATAAACTAATGTGTATATGTATGTATTTTTTATGTAATTTGTGTATTATGGAAATTTTTTCCATGGAAAAATATATAAAAATATCCTTAAACATATTAATGTAATATTTTTTTAAATTATGCTATAAATAATATATAAAAATATGGGATTCCCTATCATGAGGATAATCGAATGATATCAGGGTGATAGATCCATAAATCGTGAAATGATTAAAAACGAATGTGGAGAATATATCTTATTATATCCACCCACACTAATATAAGAGGATATCATCCTCTTTTATAATAAAATCCCAAGGATCGTAGTATTATATGTTTTTCAAACAACTGAGGATAATTCATTTGATAGATTAATCAAGTTAATGAAAAAAAATTATCCAAACATAAATGGATTGAAATTGATGAAAGTATTTTCTAGTAATATATACATATATATATATATATTATTATGTATACCATGCATAATAAATATATTTTACACTCATGTTTGTATATCTATATTGAAATTTCCAGAATTTCATGCACCAAACCAAAATATGTATAAAATATGTATATAGATAATCATAAATAATATATAAATTTATCTGATGCATCATTTTACTATGTGCCTGAATCATGAGACTTTATATTTAGTTTACATCGAATAGTAGCTCATAATAACTATTACCATATATGTAACTTAGAAAACCCATAAAAAATATATGAATATATACAAACACTTTTAGATAATGTATTTCTTCCATCACTAACATAATTTTGAGCTAAAATATTGTCCAAACACTTATCCAAATCCATGTGAATCACTATTCGACCCTTTGTGCCTTATATACATTGAATAAAAAATATTAAAACCCTATTTCATTGCTATAAGAAAATGGATACCTCTATAAAAACTTCATCTCTAATCAATGTCATTAGGAGTCTCTTGTGATCTCAAACAAATATAATGATATCCTTCTACAATAATTTCTACCAAAATTTTCATCATACAAATTATATATATATATTATAATATTACATTGTCCTTGAAATCAAGTGACCTGTGGAAACTGAACATTTTAATCTAGTATTGGAGTCTCATATTTATTCATTACACATAAGAGATAGACCAGGTGTTTTATTAAATCATGTTTCATTCATCTATATGATAAGCACTTCACATTCTAGATATAGAGGTAATTGAACACATTATATGTGGAACAACTAAACATGAACATGAATTTTATTATTCTAATTCCATAATGGTCTATATTTCTTTTCTTTTTATACAAGTGGACAAATTCTATCCTCATTACACTCCAACCCATCACATAATAAGAAACATACCCAAACACCCCCTGATTAGCTAAGATAATATGTTGAGTTCTGTAATAAGTGTATTAAGTTATGAAGGTTATCATGCATGGTATCTCACTAACCTTATGTAAATGGTTTGATAATAAGGATATACCAATAATTATATAAATGTATATATGATATTCATTAACATATACTCTATTAGATCAATCCAAGAAATATTTATTTTTACTTCTTTAAATATTAATTATTTATATCACTTATAAAACTATTTAAAATTAATACAGGATTATATTCAATATAACTATATCATATCATTACAACATGCCAAACTTCATAATGATAATAGGTTGGGGATAACTGAAATTCAATATTTCATGTGATATAATCATTCAATAGTTCATGTAAAATAGAATTAAATCAATCATGAATAAACAATAATTATAGATTTCTTATGATTAAATTATAATGATACATTTACAACCATTACAAATAACCACTTGGGTTTATTATACCTAGATATTTCAATAAACCCTCATGTTGTTTCTATGATAATGATTTAGTAAATTTATATACTATATTCCATCATGTAGCCACTAATTTGACCTAAAAATATCCACCTCAGTGATCTCCTTATGCAATGGGATTTTAAAATGATATGTCTGGTCCATTTTATGAGATCGTGGTTCCTTCTCATGAGTGATGATACCATTTGATTCATAATATAGATCAATCACTCTCTCAATTCTATGAACCACTCCAACATTAGAATTTAAATAATTCATCCAAATAATATTCTTCATGGGATGTGATGTAGTGATGTGTTCTACATCAAAAATTTAGTCTACTATGGTAACTTGTTTGAAAAGAATCCAAATAACTTATCTACTATTTTTTAAAAATAATGATATTCATTGAGATTTAATATCATATACATCCAAGATTAAACTAGAATACATGTGACCATTTACAATGAGTTGAATCTCCCCCATGGACAAATATTCAATCCTTATTCCATCCAAAGTACTAAAAGGTATTGTTAAAAAATCCGGTCATTCTCACCAAGTTTATATTAGTATCAATGTATTTTGTCAAAGAATTTGATACAACAGGTAGAGTACACATTGGGAAATTCATGTGGATATTATGGAATACACATAAGGAACCATATACATCCTATCTAATTATTTAGAAGGATCATGAATGTTCATGATATTTTTACCATGAAGCAAGGTAAATATACATTTTTAGATTTCTCCTTGATAAATTACTTTATCACTTAACAAACATATATGTTTTATCTCATTCTATAAATCTTGTTAGATATATTTATGTATATTATCAAATAGAGTTTGTAAGAAGGTTTCCCTTTTTATTTTTTTGAGAAAAATTTACCGAGACACATATTTATATAGTTAAGTGTTGGGGAGTAACTTATAATCACCAATACGTCATATACATAAAATATTAGAAAAACTAATATACTTCAACAAATAAATTTTTTAATAAAAAAATTTACTCATGTTATTGATGGAACGAAACATTGTAACTGAATAATATAACGATTTATTCTGACTATGATAAAATTGGTCTAGTCTATCAATGGATTGTTACAACATGAAAATCATAAAATTCTCATTTGAGAACCCTATAGGTTGTATCTTATACATGTAATCTAAAGAATTATCATTGATTAATTTTTTTGACACACACATAATACATTTCATAATATATATGAGAAGATATTACATGAAAAATGCGAATGGACTTTTTGATCACAACAGATAAGAAGGCATCTCTATTTTCTATAGTATGATTTTTTTTACGATTTTCAAATATTTTTTTTAAAATAAGGCATCAATCCATCCATGTTAGCTTAATTATATAAACCCCACTTCCTCCATATTGGTATCACAAATTATGGTGCATCCACTATGTTATATACATGGTTAGTATGCATGGATTCCATTAAAAATTCCATGGGTTTTAACCATTTTTAAGAATAAAATTTCTTAATTTTCTCTCATTCTGATTTATTTTAATATTATATGAATGTTACTTCCGCAACATTATCCTTGATAAATCCATATCTCACAGAATCTTTATGAATCCTACTAGTCCATTGAGATTTTAGTATTTTGAGTGAGTAATTCATCCATAACAATTTGTAGAAAATTTTCAACAACAATATTTGGAAAAATTACTATTTCTTACTCTTGAATATATCATGTTAAACTTTACATCATTTGACTCATTGATATATATATTCGATGTAATTAAATTTTTTATATTAATCCAAAAATACATTTTGTTTTGTAAGGAAACAAAAATAATAACCATTTGTATCCTTAATATAAAAACTAAATAATCAATAATTACTGTGGTTTTAGTTTATCAGAAGTAAAATGGCATAAATAATATTAAAAAATTATTATCTTAAAAAAACTGGTTTATTTTCCATACTATATATCTTTTTTTCCATATGAATTCTTTAGATAGAACATGATTTCATATGGATGTAGAATATTCCAGAACATTACCAAAAAATGAAATATGAAGGTCACTTAAAATCATCATCCATCAAAGAATGTCAAATATGGTGTAATTTATATTTTCATAAAAAAATATTAAATATTCCATTGTGGAATTATAGTTGGAATGAGTTGTGATATAATTGCACAATCTAAAAAAATGAGAAATGAGTATCTAGAAACATTACTGTTGAACTCGATCTGATTAAGAGAATTCAATACTTTCTTCAAGATGAATATTTACTTTGTTATGAATTATTTGAACTTTTAAAACATGAAATAATTGTGTTACATCTCAAACAAAAAACCTTTCTAACTTAAGTATGGTGTACAATTATCAATGTTCCAAATAAAATAATTTAATATAGTATTCATTGGTCCATATAAATCAATATGTACATCAAAAAATATTCAACTATCCCTCAGACATTTCCCCCCCCCAAAAGGTAGCTATAATAATTTTTCCAATAAAACTGATTATAATGTATCAAGTGGTTTATTATCAAATGATTCCAACAATCATTCTCTATAGAGTACAATAATATTTTTCTTATTTATATTTCTTTGGAGTGAATTTAATATGTATGTGTGATTATAAACAACCTTTAATATCTTATTTTATATGTTATAAGTTCGATTATCCATATAGGAAATACTTCCTTATTAATTTTATTACCAATTCATTAAAAAATTATATATTTATTAATAAATTTCCTCCTTTTATAAATAATGAATAAATATCTCATCCTTCAAAAATAATAAATTATAATTAAATTCTCATTATTTTAAGGATCATTAAAAAAATTCAAATCCAATATCAATCCACATGATCAAATAATATCATATGTATTGACCTCTAATGAAATGAATTATTCTACATAAAAAACAAAAAAAACATATTCTTCACCCATAGTCAATTTCCTCATATCTCTGAGTTTGTGTTTGTAAGCATAAATGTGTGATCCACAACTGATATGTCATACCCATGATTTAGAGATAGAAAAGTTCATTTCTATATCATTCACATTAGTGTACACAAAATTTTTCACTTTGTGAACACTTATTATTCCAATATAACAATCTTTAACTATTGAATAGGTCATACATATTAACAATATCAATTTGATTAGTGTGATATAATCCATAATATACAATAAATACATGTGGGTATTGAGTTTCATGTATAATTTAATTTGATTGTGGTATTTAAATGAAATTTATCCCAAAAACATTATTATAGATGGAATATTATACATTTAGAGAACCAATATTAATATTTTAGTAATCAATGTGTTTTCTAATGCGTTTCCAAAAAACCTAGTTTTTAGGTGGGGAATTATCCCAATAAAAGTAGTTTTAGATTTTGGATAATTATATTGAATACACATATCCAAATCCGTTATATGGATATACGTAGCTATATTATTCCCATAAGATAATCATGTTTAGATCTTGTGGAATGTTTAAACCAATGATGACATCAAAATATTATAGTAATAGTCAATCCAAGGTCATTAATCTGTGGAATATCCTACCAAAGGATATTCCATGGTCACCCATTACATTCAATCCATTCACAAGGTAATCCATTGGAACCTAGATATAAAAGTACCTACTATGTTTGATGATTGAGGTCTTTAAAATTGTCTCTATTAATGAATATTTCGCTTCGTATTCTTGTCATATTAGTGTAATCAATTTTTAATACGTCATATTCAGATTATGTTCATAACCACTGCAACAAATGAAATTATTATTTTTAGGTTTTATTTCATTTTGTGTATATATGATTGTTTTTTCTATTTATTATTGGAATCAATATTCAAAAAACAAAAATAATGTGTCCAAACAAAATTAATTTTTAATTCTATTCAATATCCCATAAGTAAATATTACTTTCCCAAAAATAGAAGTCAAACATATTTATAAATAACCAAATTAATTATATGAATGAGGTGTAATAATTCATCATGTAATTAAATTGAGTTATATGAGATTGAAAAACTTCACATCACAATGAACATTGCAACAGAAATTGATCCCTATTCACATTTCTCACCAAGGAAAGCCTCTCTGAATGTAGGTGGCCCGACCACACAACCCTGTAGAAGGAGATACTTTACACATGTGAGAATTCAATTGATGAAAACACTAACATTTAATATCCAAAGTATATTCCCAATTAACAATATAATGAATATAGCCTAATTTCCAAAATGAGGCCAAGATAGATGAAAACATAACTTCACAACACAAGAAATAGAATGACATGAATTAATCTATCCTTGAAGGAAATTATCATTTAAATTAGAATAATGAATATATAAATTTTCTATAAAATTACTAAACATCAATACCAAATAAATTCTTGAAATAAATAAATTTTTTAATTATTATCTAAACAATTTGATAATTAGTAATTAAATATAGATTGTTTTTAAATAAAATTGTAAAAAAATTTATCATGAATAAATCATTTTATATTGATTTTTGTGTGAACCAATTAATATATTATTTTAAGTTTAATTTTCATGATAATCCATAAATTAAAAAAAAAATCTTATTCAATTTCTTTTATACAGTAATTTTTTATCATATATATAAAATATAAAATGGTGTTATTTATTAACACTTAAATAATACCCTCTTATAGGTTTTAAAATAATACATATAGTCATCCATTATATGGGATTTCATTTAATAATTAAGAAGCTATTTTACAATATTAACATGTAATATTTGTGAAAAAGGATTCATAAAAAGTTATTTCAATTTGTATATATATTTTTTATTAAATAATTACTTTATAAAATCCATGTAAATTATATTCTTTAAAAAAATAAACTTATTTATAAAATATTATAACCCATTAGAAAAATTAAATAATTTGAGAACTAGATGAAAATTAATATCATGTTCCACCATGATACCTAACATTATTTTTCTATTAAATTAAATATTATATGCACACATTCCATTTGGTTAAAAAGTAACTCCCATCAACACTGACATTCCACCCATGTAAAAATAATCCATCAATGCCCTATCAAGTACATCGTAATAAGAAGTGAGCTTCCATACAATGTCTTCAGATTGAATATATAATTAAATAACCATATAAAATATTTTATGTTTTAGTTTATAACATTAAAAACCTCAAGATAAAAT
This sequence comes from Viscum album, assembly GCA_963277665.1. NCBI lineage: Eukaryota > Viridiplantae > Streptophyta > Magnoliopsida > Santalales > Viscaceae > Viscum > Viscum album. The sequence goes on from OY728162.1 coordinate 1,207,207,472, forward strand.
TTTAAAAGAATACAAAATGATTTTCAAAACCTAACACGGACCTTTCACTATGATAGAGTCTAAGAAACATCATTCATTTTCTGGAAATAATAAATATTGGATTAAACTGATCTGTAAAAAAGATTTAAAAATAATGCACTATAATATATCATTCTTCATAATTATCACTATTAAGTCTACAATATCCTTCTAGGTACCTCAAAATTTGAGGTAGCACAATTCAAATTTATAGTTTCATGTTTTTCCAAGAACATAGAAAGAATGTCAGTATTTTATATCCATTACATATCCTCAAGGGGATATTATATATGTTGGAATGTTGGTATCCTCACAAGAATAAAATTATAGGGAGGTTCTCAATATTCCTCCCTTCAAGATTCCACCACTGGATACTAATTAGGAATTCATCTAGATACCTATTCCAAAGCCGATACAAAATATATCACTATCTCATCAATATTCTGGTCAACTGGAGGATTTTCATATTCTGGTTCTACAACAAATACCTCTTAGAGACAATTATATATTATTATAAGATGTATGTTTTTAAAGGAATAATTAGTCAATACTAACACATAATCAATGAAACCTTGATGATAATCTTAATCAAGAGTTATAAGGTTATCAAAGCACTAAAATCAATTGGGAAAATACTAGAGTCATATAGAACATTACTCGATGACATTTTTCCAAATGTACATAGAGACATGAGGTTCATTAAAAGTAGAGATGGCTTGAAATGTACTCATAACAAAGACATATGTCTCCAAAATCATACCTTAAATCTACTATGAAAACAAGACCATATATAACTATGATGAAAATATAGACAACCTATACTAGTTATAAAAATTTTCCATGAACCATCCCAAATATACCGGTACACTAATACCATATATGTTACCAATGTATCATGAATGAAGTCAATAATCCTCATGAATCAAAAACTATCACCTTTCATCATATATGAATAATGATGGAATAAATTTTATAAAAAAATTAGAAGATAAATGAAAAAAATTCAATATTCCATCACTCCTCATTATAAAAGTACCATAATAACATATAAACAAAATATACAATAAAACATAATAAAAGGATGAATTATCTAACAAAACATGGATCATAATATTCCATGTAATGTTTTTATATCATCTCCACTGGTCACCTCCATCAGTTCAGGTCATACAATTCAAGTACACATTCCATCTCAATGTGGTTCTTTACCTTTTCTAGCACCTAGCATAAGATAATATTCAACAACGAAAGGAAAATGTATCATGTGATAAAATCACCCCTATAGGATAAAAACATGATATCATAAGAAATACCATAAATAAAAACTATGTGTTCAATCTTTTTAAATAAAAAAGTTAGGGTAAAACATTTATATATTTTAATAAAAACATCCATTCAAATAAAAGAGATGGAAGATGTATCAAAATAGGATTAAATATTTTTTTTATAAAACATTAATATAATTTAGTTGGAATGAAAAACTTAGTTTTTAATTTATGTAAATGTATAATCATGTGAATAAAAATAATAAAACATATCATAATACCAGATTAACATTAGATTATAGAAATAAGATCCTCAAACTTCTCAATTAACATCATGAAAAAACATTGGCATGAAGAATGAAATAAAAAAATTATCAGGGGAACTATAATGGAAAATCATTCATGACATGGTTTAGTTTTTATTTCCATTATCAATTAATTTATTTGGATTCAGAGTCCTTTTTTTTAATTTTATTATCACACACAAACTAGCCAGGGCCACATGTGTTTCAAATGTTTATTCAATCATTCTTCTTAAAATAATCCATTTCAAATCATTTCATCATTCACATTATAGATTCCAATTTTTAGATTCCACATTATTTGTCATTTCTGTATGAAATCATATGGTTTCATAAAATTTATGTCATTTGATGTCATGTATCATTTTAAGTTATTTTTTCTCAATAATTAATATAGAATAGTTTTATCAAATCCACATTATTTTTAATTAATCATTATTCTAAACATCCAACCAAAATATTAAATTCCATTAAAATGGGTAGGTCAGATGTCAAAATTTCATTATGTATTTAAATCGTGCATCAAATAATATAAACTTTTATTTTTTGGATCAAATAAATATTAAATATAAATAAACCCAGAAAAATAGTGTATCATTTATTAGGTTATACCTTATGGAACCACCTACCATTAATCATAAGATCAAATCAATAGAACAACAATTAAAGGATCTAATAATGAATAACGATGTCTAATGAGATCAAGGAATCAAACTAAAAATCTATATATCCTAAAACATAGATTATATCCTTTAATAGCATTATGTTTTATCACTACCCAAGGAGGGGAGATTAGTAGATTTGGGGAAACTAGATGAGAGTATACACACTTACTGAAAAGAGAGAAAATATTTTACTCACACATTGATTCCTAATAAAATAGGTTCGGAGAGCCAATGAATTTCCTTGAAATACACTAAATTGAATGTAACCCAATTGGGGAATAACGTTATTTTATACAATACTAAAATGATTCTTGAGATTTTTACTAAAAAGATTTGGCTTTCAAATCCCATGAAATGTTTTTGCTGGGTGGGGCCATAGAGTTGGTAATAACCATGCCCCATAATAATGTTCCACCACTGGACTTCTGGAAGCTGTGCATGGTTTTGAATCCTTCTAAAACTAATAGTGAACCGACAATGGAACCCCAATATTTCAATTGTTTCATGGATTATATTGGTTCCCATAAGGTTCTTAAAAACATTGCATCAACGATGAACCTCCCACAAGACCCTATCAATAGGGAACATGGTTTTATTAGGAAAATGAATGGTTTTCCCAAACCATGTTACAATCATACAAATACCCATAGGATTACCAAATATTACAAACATCACCTTATACAACATGATCCAATCCCCAAAATGAAGTACAATAAAAATGGGTTAAGAAGTATCTAAAATAATGTAATGGGGGGTTACATATTCCATTGTGGTAAAAATAGTGTTTTATCAATCAGATTCCTTCTTTAAAAACCATTATCCCTTTATTTATTCCATATAGTATACAATCATGATACTAAAAACATTTCATGAATTTCATTATTTTATAATAAATATTATTATATTATAAGTATCCAATCCTCTTCGTTATCCATGGGTATTCACGAAGATGTAAAGATACTTTATTAATTAGGGATTTACATGTCTTAAACCCATATTCAATTTTTGATTATTAAAACATGTAATATTCATATCATTAAGCACTTATATACAAAATTATTTTACAGTAAACTAAATTTATAACCTCATTGAGTTATCGATGAAATTATTTATTATGATAAATTCCACTAAAATGAATTAATACATTAGAATAGTTCTTTAGAAGAGTTCACCAATACATTGGGTCCTGAATTAATATCTAAAGAGGATATGTATTATGATATTTGTATGGATAACATCAGTAATTTTCTTTGTATGACCCTTTGTGATAAAACATATTAATATTGTTATAAATTATTCTTTTTAGGTTTTATTCACATTTCCATGATATCTATCAACTATATATGATTGTTCTATTATATTATACCTCTTTTTTATCTAAGATGATCAAATATTTCGTATTTCTTTTATTATCCCTGAAAAGGAATTATTCTAACCCATTTTTATTGATTTTCCACAGAAAACTATGTATAATGAGGTGACCTTGGATGGATAAAGAACATAAAATTTATAAAGGATAAACTAATGTGTATATGTATGTATTTTTTATGTAATTTGTGTATTATGGAAATTTGTTCCATGGAAAAATATATAAAAATATCCTTAAACATATTAATGTAATATTTTTTTAAATTATGCTATAAATAATATATAAATATATGGGATTCCCTATCATGAGGATAATCGAATGATATCAGGGTGATAGATCCATAAATCGTGAAATGATTAAAAACGAATGTGGAGAATATATCTTATTATATCCACCCACACTAATATAAGAGGATATCATCCTCTTTTATAATAAAATCCCAAGGATCGTAGTATTATATGTTTTTCAAACAACTGAGGATAATTCATTTGATAGATTAATCAAGTTAATGAAAAAAAATTATCCAAACATAAATGGATTGAAATTGATGAAAGTATTTTCTAGTAATATATACATATATATATATATATTATTATGTATACCATGCATAATAAATATATTTGACACTCATGTTTGTATATCTATATTGAAATTTCCAGAATTTCATGCACCAAACCAAAATATGTATAAGATATGTATATAGATAATCATAAATAATATATAAATTTATCTGATGCATCATTTTACTATGTGCCTGAATCATGAGACTTTATATTTAGTTTACATCTAATAGTAGCTCATAATAACTATTACCATATATGTAACTTAGAAAACCCATAAAAAATATATGAATATATACAAACACTTTTAGATAATGTATTTCTTCCATCACTAACATAATTTTGAGCTAAAATATTGTCCAAACACTTATCCAAATCCATGTGAATCACTATTTGACCCTTTGTGCCTTATATACATTGAATACAAAATATTAAAACCCTATTTCATTGCTATAAGAAAATGGATACCTCTATAAAAACTTCATCTCTAATCAATGTCATTAGGAGTCTCTTGTGATCTCAAACAAATATAATGATATCCTTCTACAATAATTTCTACCAAAATTTTCATCATACAAATTATATATATATATTATAATATTACATTGTCCTTGAAATCAAGTGACCTGTGGAAACTGAACATTTTAATCTAGTATTGGAGTCTCATATTTATTCATTACACATAAGAGATAGACCATGTGTTTTATTAAATCAAGTTTCATTCATCTATATGATAAGCACTTCACATTCTAGATATAGAGGTAATTGAACACATTATATGTGGAACAACTAAACATGAACATGAATTTTATTATTCTAATTCCATAATGGTCTATATTTCTTTTCTTTTTATACAAGTGGACAAATTCTATCCTCATTACACTCCAACCCATCACATAATAAGAAACATACCCAAACACCCCCTGATTAGCTAAGATAATATGTTGAGTTCTGTAATAAGTGTATTAAGTTATGAAGGTTATTATGCATGGTATCTCACTAACCATATGTAAATGGTTTGATAATAAGGATATACCAATAATTATATAAATGTATATATGATATTCATTAACATATACTCTATTAGATCAATCCAAGAAATATTTATTTTTACTTCTTTAAATATTAATTATTTATATCACTTATAAAACTATTTAAAATTAATACAGGATTATATTCAATATAACTATATCATATCATTACAACATGCCAAACTTCATAATGATAATAGGTTGGGGATAACTGAAATTCAATATTTCATGTGATATAATCATTCAATAGTTCATGTAAAATAGAATTAAATCAATCATGAATAAACAATAATTATAGATTTCTTATGATTAAACTATAATGATACATTTACAACCATTACAAATAACCACTTTGGTTTATTATACCTAGATATTTCAATAAACCCTCTTGTTGTTTCTATGATAATGATTTAGTAAATTTATATACTATATTCCATCATGTAGCCACTAATTTGACCTAAAAATATCCACCTCAGTGATCTCCTTATGCAATGGGATTTTAAAATGATATGTCTGGTCCATTTTATGAGATCGTGGTTCCTTCTCATGAGTGATGATACCATTTGATTCATAATATAGATCAATCACTCTCTCAATTCTATGAACCACTCCAACATTAGAATTTAAATAATTCATCCAAATAATATTCTTCATGGGATGTGATGTAGTGATGTGTTCTACATCAAAAATTTAGTCTACTATGGTAACTTGTTTGAAAAGAATCCAAATAACTTATCTACTATTTTTTAAAAATAATGATATTCATTGAGATTTAATATCATATACATCCAAGATTAAACTAGAATACATGTGACCATTTACAATGAGTTGAATCTCCCCCATGGACAAATATTCAATCCTTATTCCATCCAAAGTACTAAAAGGTATTGTTAAAAAATCCGGTCATTCTCACCAAGTTTATATTAGTATCAATGTATTTTGTCAAAGAATTTGATACAACAGGTAGAGTAAACATTGGGAAATTCATGTGGATATTATGGAATACACATAAGGAACCATATACATCCTATCTAATTATTTAGAAGGATCATGAATGTTCATGATATTTTTACCATGAAGCAAGGTAAATATACATTTTTAGATTTCTCCTTGATAAATTACTTTATCACTTAACAAACATATATGTTTTATCTCATTCTATAAATCTAGTTAGATATATTTATGTATATTATCAAATGGAGTTTGTAAGAAGGTTTCCCTTTTTATTTTTTTGAGAAAAATTTACCGAGACACATATTTATATAGTGAAGTGTTGGGAAGTAACTTATAATCACCAATACGTCATATACATAAAATATTAGAAAAACTAATATACTTCAACAAATAAATTTTTTTATAAAAAAAATTTACTCATGTTATTGATGGAACAAAACATTGTAACTGAATAATATAACGATTTATTCTGACTATGATAAAATTGGTCTAGTCTATCAATGGATTGTTACAACATGAAAATCATAAAATTCTCATTTGAGAACCCTATAGGTTGTATCTTACACATGTAATCTAAAGAATTATCATTGATTAATTTTTTTGACACACACATAATACATTTCATAATATATATGAGAAGATATTACATGAAAAATGCGAATGGACTTTTTGATCACAACAGATAAGAAGGCATCTCTATTTTCTATAGTATGATTTTTTTTACGATTTTCAAATATTTTTTTTAAAATAAGGCATCAATCCATCCATGTTAGCTTAATTATATAAACCCCACTTCCTCCATATTGGTATCACAAATTATGGTGCATCCACTATGTTCTATACATGGTTAGTATGCATGGATTCCATTAAAAATTCCATGGGTTTTAACAATTTTTAAGAATAAAATTTCTTAATTTTCTCTCATTCTGATTTATTTTAATATTATATGAATGTTACTTCCGCAACATTATCCTTGATAAATCCATATCTCACAGAATCTTTATGAATCCTACTAGTCCATTGAGATTTTAGTATTTTGAGTGAGTAATTCATCCATAACAATTTGTAGAAAATTTTCAACAACAATATTTGGAAAAATTACTATTTCTTACTCTTGAATATATCATGTTAAACTTTACATCATTTGACTCATTGATATATATATTCGATGTAATTAAATTTTTTATATTAATCCAAAAATACATTTTGTTTTGTAAGGAAACAAAAATAATAACCATTTGTATCCTTAATATAAAAACTAAATAATCAATAATTACTGTGGTTTTAGTTTATCAGAAGTAAAATGGCATAAATAAGATTAAAAAATTATTATCTTAAAAAAACTGGTTTATTTTCCATACTATATATCTTTTTTTCCATATGAATTCTTTAGATAGAACATGATTTCATATGGATGTAGAATATTCCAGAACATTACCAAAAAATGAAATATGAAGGTCACTTAAAATCATCATCCATCAAAGAATGTCAAATATGGTGTAATTTATATTTTCATAAAAAAATATTAAATATTCCATTGTGGAATTATAGTTGGAATGAGTTGTGATATAATTGCACAATCTAAAAAAATGAGAAATGAGTATCTAGAAACATTACTATTGAACTCGATCTGATTAAGAGAATTCAATACTTTCTTCAAGATGAATATTTACTTTGTTATGAATTATTTGAACTTTTAAAACATGAAATAATTGTGTTACATCTCAAACAAAAAACCTTTCTAACTTAAGTATGGTGTACAATTATCAATGTTCCAAATAAAAAAATTTAATATAGTATTCATTGGTCCATATAAATCAATATGTACATCAAAAAATATTCAACTATCCCTCAGACATTTCCCCCCCAAAAGGTAGCTATAATAATTTTTCCAATAAAACTGATTATAATGTATCAAGTGGTTTATTATCAAATGATTCCAACAATCATTCTCTATAGAGTACAATAATATTTTTCTTATTTATATTTCTTTGGAGTGAATTTAATATGTATGTGTGATTATAAACAACCTTTAATATCTTATTTTATATGTTATAAGTTCGATTATCCATATAGGAAATACTTCCTTATTAATTTTATTACCAATTCATTAAAAAATTATATATTTATTAATAAATTGCCTCCTTTTATAAATAATGAATGAATATCTCATCCTTCAAAAATAATAAATTATAATTAAATTCTCATTATTTTAAGGATCATTAAAAAAATTCAAATCCAATATCAATCCACATGATCAAATAATATCATATGTATTGACCTCTAATGAAATGAATTATTCTACATAAAAAACAAAAAAAACATATTCTTCACCCATAGTCAATTTCCTCATATCTCTGAGTTTGTGTTTGTAAGCATAAATGTGTGATCCACAACTGATATGTCATACCCATGATTTAGAGATAGAAAAGTTCATTTCTATATCATTCACATTAGTGTACACAAAATTTTTCACTTTGTGAACACTTATTATTCCAATATAACAATCTTTAACTATTGAATAGGTCATACATATTCACAATATCAATTTGATTAGTGTGATATAATCCATAATATACAATAAATACATGTGGGTATTGAGTTTCATGTATAATTTAATTTGATTGTGGTATTTAAATGAAATTTATCCCAAAAACATTATTACACATGGAATCTTATACATTTAGAGAACCAATATTAATATTTTAGTAATCAATGTGTTTTCTAATGCGTTTCCAAAAAACCTAGTTTTTAGGTGGGGAATTATCCCAATAAAAGTAGTTTTAGATTTTGGATAATTATATTGAATACACATATCCAAATCCGTTATATGGATATACGTAGCTATATTATTCCCATAAGATAATCATGTTTAGATCTTGTGGAATGTTTAAACCAATGATGACATCAAAATATTATAGTAATAGTCAATCCAAGGTCATTAATCTGTGGAATATCCTACCAAAGGATATTCCATGGTCACCCATTACATTCAATCCATTCACAAGGTAATCCATTGGAACCTAGATATAAAAGTACCTACTATGTTTGATGATTGAGGTCTTTAAAATTGTCTCTATTAATGAATATTTCGCTTCGTATTCTTGTCATATTAGTGTAATCAATTTTTAATACGTCATATTCAGATTATGTTCATAACCACTGCAACAAATGAAATTATTATTTTTAGGTTTTATTTCATTTTGTGTATATATGATTGTTTTTTCTATTTATTATTGGAATCAATATTCAAAAAACAAAAATAATGTGTCCAAACAAAATTAATTTTTAATTCTATTCAATATCCCATAAGTAAATATTACTTTCCCAAAAATAGAAGTCAAACATATTTATAAATAACCAAATTAATTATATGAATGAGGTGTAATAATTCATCATGTAATTAAATTGAGTTATATGAGATTGAAAAACTTCACATCACAATGAACATTGCAACAGAAATTGATCCCTATTCACATTTCTCACCAAGGAAAGCCTCTCTGAATGTAGGTGGCCCGACCACACAACCCTGTAGAAGGAGATACTTTACACATGTGAGAATTCAATTGATGAAAACACTAACATTTAATATCCAAAGTATATTCCCAATTAACAATATAATGAATATAGCCTAATTTCCAAAATGAGGCCAAGATAGATGAAAACATAACTTCACAACACAAGAAATAGAATGACATGAATTAATCTATCCTTGAAGGAAATTATCATTTAAATTAGAATAATGAATATATAAATTTTCTATAAAATTACTAAACATCAATACCAAATAAATTCTTGAAATAAATAAATTTTTTAATTATTATCTAAACAATTTGATAATTAGTAATTAAATATAGATTATTTTTAAATAAAATTGTAAAAAAATTTATCATGAATAAATCATTTTATATTGATTTTTGTGTGAACCAATTAATATATTATTTTAAGTTTAATTTTCATGATAATCCATAAATTAAAAAAAAATCTTATTCAATTTCTTTTATACAGTAATTTTTTATCATATATATAAAATATAAAATGGTGTTATTTATTAACACTTAAATAATACCCTCTTATAGGTTTTAAAATAATACATATAGTCATCCATCATATGGGATTTCATTTAATAATTAAGAAGCTATTTTACAATATTAACATGTAATATTTGTGAAAAAGGATTCATAAAAAGTTATTTCAATTTGTATATATATTTTTTATTAAATAATTACTTTATAAAATCCATGTAAATTATATTCTTTAAAAAAATAAACTTATTTATAAAATATTTATAACCCATTAGAAAAATTAAATAATTTGAGAACTGTTTTTATTGCATCCTTGATAACAGGTTTGTAGCACCGATACTCTATATAATGTAATGCGATTTTTACCCTTATAAAGACACTCGGGGTTTGTCTAACTGATTATTTTAATTGCCCATGTATAGGTAAAATTTACCATTATGGATCTCAATAACATTGTGAAAAATAAATATGTAGATTACCTTTTGGAAACTACCATGAATAAAGGTATTAAATTTACACTACCACTCGGTATAAGGTATTAAGTACTTTTCATGCACTACAAAATTATAAAAACAAAGGAAAATTATGTTGCATTGTTATCTTTATGTGTATGGGTAAAGGGGAAAATTAACCACATGTAAACCCATTACATTATCATAATACCATTATTCAATTCACTTGGGTAATGATAACTATCGAGGTTTCCCATATGCACACCATCTGAGTAAGGGTTACATATAATGGTAGAGGTAAAACTACCTTTACAAAACATGTGCCACTACCTCATAATGGTACTAACATTTTTTAACACATTTTCATATAGGTAGAACATATATTACCATTAATATGACCATATACACAATAATGATTGAATATAAAACATTAATGCATATGTGTATATCATGTTTATCCTTATGCAACTCATGAAAGGGTTCAAAAAACATAAACATTTTAAAAAATTGTTCATTTTTTTATAAAAAGTTAATAGGTGTTGATAAAATGAAAAAACCCACTATAAAACCACTAACAGGTGGTTTTTTAAACATTATTCGATCATAAGAAGTAGAATACAACCCTAAAAACTATTTTTCTTGTAGAATAAATACATGTAAATAAAACTATTAACATAGTACATTGTATATGAATGTTTTTTTACCTTCCATATACCTTTATATAGAAAATTTATAGAATATCGTAGAGAGTAGAGAAATAATTACACTACATTTGGTATAGTGTGATAGAATCTTAGATCTATGATCATATTGTGCAGATAATAAAATATTAAAGGGGTGAAACAGATTCATTTCTGAAATTATAAGAAGAAGTAATGGATAAAGGCAGATTAAATATCCAAAAACCCTAATAGAATAGTATCAAATCATATTTTACCCTAGAATAATTAGGATCCCTACTACATACACTTTTCAAACTATTGAGAATAATTCAATGAAATGTATAAATGAATTAGATTAAACCATTTGCACCCTTATAAATGGACTATAACTAATAAAACCATACAAGATAAGTAATATTAATTATATATATCTAATATATATATATATATATTATTCTTTTTCATCACATATATAATGAATTTATATCTTATATATACATATATTTCATTCATTTCATTCATGAATAATAATATGGATAAAATATATACAAATCATATTATACATACAAATATATATAAACCTCATGCATCATGTTTATTTGTTCATGAATCACATGTTTGTATTTTTAGTTTAAATCCAATAGCGGTATATGGTAAATTAATATTAAAATAAAATCTTGAAACTACATCATTTTATTCCAATTCATTTCATTCCATCATTTTAAACTACTTTGAAAAGCACATCAAATAAAAAACTCTACGAAAAGATTTTGAATTATCCATTAGAACTTTTTTAGTGTGTATTCAATAATTAAGGGTATATAGGTATTACCTTATTAACATCATTGAGAACAATATCAACTCAATACTTGTAGTCATTCTAATGGTGTAATTTTTCAAAATACATGTAGTAGAGTGGAACTCATAGTATAATTATTATATAAGATATATAGAAAATGAAATATTATCTTTGTTGAAGGGAAATATAGAAATTATTATTAATGGAGAGAAATAAAAACCTAGTGTTTTCATGAAACACATAATACAACTATTTTTAAGGGAAGGATTTGTGAATAAAGGGATGAAAATTAATTTACCAATATTTTAAATCTAAAAATTAATCAAGAATAAATTTATATATTTACTTAATAATTATCCAGAACTTATATATAATGGGAGGATGAATTCTCCATGGAACTCATTTTTATATTTAAACATATATCGATGAAACCATATATAATTAAAATTGATAAGTGATATGAATAATAGTAAAAGCTAAATTATCTTTTGAAGAAAGGTTTTATTCCACCAGTTGTATCTCTATTTGGGGATGCAGTTCCCTTTGTAAAGTAGAATTATTGATAAATATAGAATTTAATTAAATACAGATAACATAATGGCATAATATAAATGAAAAAAATATCATGTTCAATGAACTTATGATTTATTTGGACAGCTTTATGGGGTTCATGTTTTTCATATGATTTACCACTTTAGTGGGTGTCATTATTTTAGTGTGATACTAGAGGATATCTTGATGGCTCCTTTGTAAACAGGAAAATGAAATTAATTTAATTTTTTTTATTTTTATTTGCCTCACTAATTCCCCAAATAAAATTGATGATTTAATGAATAGAATATTTTTGTAGAACACTCATAAATTTATTATTGTCCTTATTTATGATATTATAATATACTCTATAATATATGAGTTGTATGGTGATTATCTATTATTAATATTAAAATATATAAGGAAAGTGAGGATTTTGGGTAAATTTAGTAATTTTGAGTTATGGTAATATCATGTGACACTCTTTGGACACCTTTTGTCATATAAAGAATCCCCAATGAATTAGTTTAGAAAAAGGCCATAGAGGAGTAGCTTCGTCATACAATAGTATCCTTGATTTTTATTTTCCTTTATTTATCAGTATAATGTATATGTTTTTTGAATCAAATCAGGTATTTTTTTCATGTAATAGACTTAACAATAAAAGTAGTTATGTAATTATGTATAAAATTGTTAGTGGAATGTCTCATGGAACCGAAATAGTGGCTGATTAGTGAACTTATGTTACCATTACACTATTATGGTGAAGGATTTAGAATATATAGTGATGCATCCTTATAATTATGTGGATCAGTATGGAAAAAGAACAAAATGGTGATTACCCAAATAACATAAATGTTTAATACTAATGTGTTTAATTATGATACACTTAATTTCAGGTTATCTACAATTATTTTTTTAATTAATGATATGGATTCATTATCTCTATATAGTGAATTGTGAAATATATGTACACCACTAATGTTTAATGTACATATTCAAGAAAATGGAAATGAACATGATATAAAAGATAATGTTATTCCTTTTTAAGGATAACAATTGTTCTATGAATTACTATAATATAAGTGAATAAAAAATTAATTAATTATTCAAGAATGACTATATTGTTCCCCCAATGGTGAGGATTTTTGATGATCCATTTATTAAGGAAGTAGTATAGTAAAAAATGGATGTTTGAAGGGAATGAAAATAAATTATATTAATTACCGCCAATTTCATCAAAACCATCATTTCAAGATAAAATCTATAAGGGATATTCAGTGTTTGAAAATTTAATGTATTCAATTTAATATTTTGAGAACACGTTTTGTTAGAACTGCCAAAACTATAATAAACCAATCAATGGAATAAACAATACATATCAATTAAAAAAAATATTTGAGTTCGATGATGTGATTCTTGGATTAAGATTATTATTGAATTTGTAGATAGTTAATTTATTTGGTTTCATTATAAATACATCATTTTGATCAAGAAAACATCTATTTGGAGACATAATCTATAGTAAAAAATGATGGTTGTGTTGTAGAAGATGTTTTATTGGAGAAGACTCTTTTGAAAATTGAATTTTCCCACTTAGAATAAAGATACCACTTCTGTATCAAATGAAATTTTTGTAAAGATAAAAGAATGTAAAAAATTGTATTATAGCAGATATATGTTTTTCATATAATATAAACCAATTATTTTACACAATAGAGGATATGTAAAAGGAAACTACACCGAAAGGATGGCCTTCATAATTATTTCAACAAAAAAATTAATGTAATGTTGGGTAGATCAATGTTTCCAATTATAAACGATATGCACACATTCCAGGTAGGGGATAGTGAAATGGTAACACAAACCTAATGTAAGAATAGATAAGAACTCCACATAATATAAGTTGGATCTATGTCATGGAGTATATTATGTTAAGGTAATTCAAACATTAAATAAAGTTTCTCTAGAAATTTAATGAGGTATATACATGTACACTGGGATATGCCACACCATAAATGTCACAAACCATCCTAGAGGGGCCCATGATATGACTACCCTAAGCCCACCTCCGATAGGCCAAGGGATGGTGACTAGAACGGGGTAGGAATTTCCCAAAAATGGGAGGCATTATCTTAAATAACATGTACACACACAAACATATCTAATCCCACAAAATGTTCAAATGTAAAACAATTGAAACTATGAATTAATTCATATAATATCCCAAAATATTGTACGATAGTAGAAGTAATGTAATCAAAAAAAGGGAAAAACCCGAAAACCAAAACTGTACAGAGTCAATACTTTCCTAAGGGTTTGGAAAAAGTCCAAATTTTTCTTCCAGTAAAAACTGTGGTATGTCAAGATCTAGATATGATCATCCCACTCCTGGTCCTCCTAGGAAACCATTAAAATTGTCATTTTCATTTCAAGACACAATACAAGTGGGAAACTCTCATATAGTGGTGAGTATAACAATACATAATTGGAAAACCTGCAACACTTAATAGGATGAACCAAGTATTTTATGCTCAATACAAAATGTAAAACTATATAAAAGATACAATATTTATAGAAAAAATCCATATATAATCAAGAGAGAATCAACATCATCAGGTAGCGATAACCATCTAAAATCCACATGATTCTATTCTAAGCAACAATTGTTCTGGGCGAACTCACTCTATAAGATATGCTACCTTCAAAGACACTTGATGAAGAGGCCTAACTCCTTTGGACCCTATCCAAAAATAATTCATAAGTCTATCAACACTATGACACACAGAGTGAGGGTTATTCCTAGAACCTTTAGGGGACACCTTGAACCCAATATTGATCAAACCATTGTGTAGGGGATCATATTACAATGATTCCATAAACCATACTGATGTTTCCTGCAAGATGAAGGATCAATACCCTGCTCATGTAGGTTACATAGATTCCATAAACACCACTTGGGATGATATAGGATCACACTATATTCTTTTGGAGGAACACCACAACTCTATATGAGAAATGTTCCCTAGAAGGGATTACAATATTGTGATTTGGATGTAATGCCACACTGTACCCTTGAGTAATGTACCAAGGTAATTCATCATTGAATACTAGTCCAATGTAAGAAAAAAAATATCCTCATAAAATTTTCTTTTGAACTTTCTAGGCATGAGAACTGACCATTGTAGTCATTCCATTAACCTCGTGGACATGCTGACCACCCAGAGAATATCAATCTATTGTGGTTCCCTAGTTGTCCTACATCGTTGTCTGTAATGGGGATCCACCTTGGTTACCCTAGATCAGGCCTGTGGCTGACCCCTCATAGATGTCACCCACTAGCCTGAATCGAATCTGACCCATTAACAAGACCTAGATCCACAATGTCTACCTTATCCTCCGTTTCTATAGTGTCTTCCATGTGCACTGACCACTTCTACCTACCTACGGCACAATTCATCTCCATCGGCCACCCACTCCATCGTATGTCGCCTCCCACCGCCCCACATTGTTGTGCACCGCCTCCTATACCAGCTGTTGCAACCTCCACTTATTCATGTCTCCAATGCCCCAAAAAAATCCAAAAACAAAAAATATCACATGTTCAAGGTCCGTGAACCCTGATCTACACCTATCATTCATTGGTTTTTGTTTTTTAGAAAAAAACATGGGTTTGATCGAGATTATAACCACCTAACAATATAGATTCGAGACCACATGGATCCAACGATGAAGAATGCAAAGAATGGAAGGACAAAAGAACAAAATTAATGTTTTATTGCCATCAATCATGAATTCTGGACCAATGATCAAGAAAATTATATTTTGGTTAGGAAACTAGATAAAACAACTCTCGTGAAAAAAATCATACCATGAAAAATGGATTAATCATGAATCAAACCATTCATCGATTGATTCATGATCATAAAAGAAATAAATATCTGGAAATAATCAAATCAAATCACATGTCGTTCTGCAATTTGGATCAATTTCTAAAGATGAAAAAAATATATTTTTCATTCATTGGAAATATCATTCAAAATTTATATGCATATACCGTTAATACTTGATCTGTTTCCATTCATCAAAATGGATTTTGAGAGATCCCACCTTTGAACATCCATAAAATCTATGGTTATGCACCTAACACAAGAATTATGAAGAAATTATAAATTTAAGTAATAAATTTTGTTGTTTCAATAAGGAAAATTAAAATAATTCTATTCCTTTTATACCCATGATAGATTTTTTCACAAAGGACCCACACCGACCAAAATTATGTCATGCCAAGGGTATAGAGGCTATTATGAACCCAATGGTACCCTAATTGTTTTCATATGTGAACCTGTTTAGAAGTTATTTAAATTTATCATAAAAATCATTCATGTGTTATATTATATAAATTAATATTTTCAACCATTTGTTCCGATCACAATTGACCTCGGAATCGCACACCCTCTCAGCGACTGGTCTCATAAAAAATACAAAAAATGTAACATCCGAAGTAAATAAAAAATAATTCATTTTTATATTTAATAATATTTTATAGTTAAATATAAATTTTAATTTAATTTTGTTATTATGGTTGATGGCGCAATCAATATGCAACAACGGGTTTCTTTGAAGTCTAATGTTACAGACATTGCCGAGTCATACTGAAAAATAATAATATAATATTATTTTAAATGGTAGTTAAAGCCTAGTCGTTATATTGGATGGAATATAATGAACAAACTAAAATATTAATATACATGTTTGTTAATAGTTTTTACATTTATACAATAAATGTTAGAGGCTTAAAATGTGAATGAATCTAATTTCAAGCATAAATAGTTTAATATTCATTAAAAGGTTTATTTATTGCCTACTAATGGAGAACCATCTTTAAATCCAGTTTTTTTCACTTTTATATGTTCTATTTGACAAAAAAACTTTTTAGATTCAGGACATCAAAATTTACTTCGGGTAATTTTTTGGTATTTTTTTGATAAAATACATTTTTAATGAATAATGAAAATTACTGTATTTCAATTCAATGTTTCATTTTAATATAATTTATTTAAATAGTTATATAATCTTTTTAATTGGTTTTAATGTTTAATTATATAATATTTTTACATTGTAATCTAGTGTTTGTCTTTGAAAGTAATTTCACATAGAAATTAGACATAAACTAGTGTGAATCTTTTGATAGTTATTATTTCTTAGAAACATGCTTTTTGTTTTGGCAACATGATTAAATTTTAATGTTATTAATCCAACTTCTATATTTTTAATATTTTAAAATATACAAAAAAAAATTAATTCGGAATATCAAATATAGCATGTGAATAATTTTTGGCATTTTTTCTGAAAAACATCACATTTTGATGAATAGTCAAAACTATGAGTAGATGTAAAAAAACTGACTTTTTTATTTAAATTTAATTTTACCGCTTCTATTTATTGAATATAGACAATCAAACATACATAGTTGTTATTAAAAAGTAAAACTTGATTCAAAAATATGAAGATAATTATTGGTGAATAGTAACTTTTGACTTTTATTTACCGCTGTTAAAGGTAAATACTATAATTCAAGGTAAAAGTAATATTATAATAATATAAAATTATGTTAACACAAATCCTAAAATTATTGGTCAACTAAGATAATACTTAGGGTAGGCATTTGTCCTTTTAAATCCAATTGGGTAAGATAATGATATTAATAGCTTTTATTTATAGTCAAAATAAAACTATCATAAACATGTATTGTCTTGCTAAAACAATTTTAATTTCGGGACATATAATTGATATATTTGACTATAAATAGTCATTTGAAAGATAAAAATATTTCCTACATCATGGTGTTTTTATTTATACTTTTTAGATATCAAATAAATAAAATTATTAATGACACAATAATGATTCAATGTTTACCTCGTTATTGAACGCTTTAAATAAATAAGATTATAAATTTTAAAAAAATTCTAAAACATATCCAATTCTTATTGGATGAATTTATTTCGAATAATATTCATATTATCTTATACGTGAATAAATTTTTGACCTTTAGAAACTGAAAATCATTATATAATAAAATAATATTTACAAATATTTTTAAAGTGCCCCTCCTCCCGCATATAAAAAGACTTCACCTCTAACCCATTACTCACAAATCTCAAGCAACTAGGCTTATCCAACCTCTACCCAAATAAGATCTCCAGATCCCTCTCTTCCACCTTGAATCCTTACCTTAGGTAGAAGGTATATCAAGAAATCTTCTTGGTTCAAAAAAAGAGAGCTACACAAATTAATGGTAACATCTTCTTTTATGTTATTTTCATTTATTTTACTTCTCTAACACAATAACTCATTTTATTCCATTATTTTATAAAAAAGTGGTATAATAAATATACTAGGTTGTTTTTATGATAATTATTCGAACTACACTTATCCACACCTCCATATAATGGGTAAATAACATATTGTTTCTATGGACGGAGAACTACAATTTCACGAAATGATGATTGTTCATTATTCTCCTACCACCTCATACATAGAAAATTATGATGGGAACTTTTTTATATGTGATATATATTATATTTATATTATCTATATGCTTCGATAATTTTCATTTCTGGAAAAAAAAATTATGGTTTCCATAATGGGTAAACATGATAATTTCATTTGAGAAAGTAAAGACTACCACCCCTCAATGTGATATGACTCGTTAATGCCACATGTGGAAAGTATAGAGGATGGATTTAATGAAATTAGATATGATATTATACATTAATAATAATATAACTATTCTTCATTAGGTTTTCATACGATTAAACATACGAAATAGAAATGAAAGTAGTGTTAATGTGTACATACATCTTACCATCTCCATGAATGGAGCATTTCATTCGATACGACCAAATGTTATGTACTACTATAGATACATATATATACTATATGTATATGATATATATAAAAACGAAATCCTGAATATCATTCTTAATATAATGAACTTTGTACCACATGGATAACTTGTAAGTATAAGAAGTTCATTTTTGACTCAAGTACCAAATATCGACAAAATGACCATTATTAACATAAATGAGTACATAATATTTATAAAGTATTTATAATTGATACAAAAAGAATATTAAACAAGAAAGTTGTTCTTAATCATGTAGAAATTAAAATTTTATTATTATTCATGCGATTAAAAAACAAACAGTTCATGTTAGACATGAGGTAAGGAACTTTGTCTTAATATCCCTTTATTGAGAAATATTTTGTTTTATACGCGACATTATTTTATTCTGTGTATAAAAACCTGTTAGATTTCATTTCATTCAAAATAAATATTTTTCTACTAGGAGTTTTACTAAATGAAAAAAACAAATGTTTCTTTTAACTTAAGTGATGACAATGACATTTTTCAACGCTGTGAGTATTACTTGATCTATGGATTCCTTTAAAAGTCATAATGTTTTTAAAAATAGAATAAATGCCTAATTACCTTATATGTATTTTGGTATTGTAAAGTGTTTTGATAATAGATTTTTTCTGTCAATGTATTTCTATGATATATTATGATTGAAATGTTGAATTTTTATCATTCTGTTACAATTGTTTTATGTGCCATGAATATGTTATGGTTCTTGGTAATTATTTATGTATATGGGTCATTCCATGATAAAAATAGGGCTGGTGATCCAAAGATAACATTCCAATTAATTAGGTAATCTTACAGAGGTAAACATTAATTTTTCTCTTAATATATTTAGGGAATATACTGTGATGGGTATTCCAAATGTGACTCCCTATGTAGCTGCGAAATATACAATGTAGTTATGTTAGGGATTCCACGTGTTACCTTTATGATTTGTGATTAATATGTGTTATTCATAAATATTATGACTTGATGAGGTATGTTAATGAGATTATGTTATGTATATAATGATGAACTAATGTTTTTTTCCTTTTATAACCCAAAATATCTTTTTAGGCTCATCCCATGTTTTGAAATGTTTGTCACATGACATAAAGATAAATATGATCAAGGATGAATCAATGAAAAGTCTTACTATCTAAATCATTGAACTAAACATGAATATATTTTTCAATAGTCGGAAATGACATTCCAAATCAGCAACCTGAGATGGTCGGAATCATAATTGAATAGTTTGTTGTAGTGATGGCTCAGTTGACACAAGTGATAAGTTTTCTGTTGTGTTTATTGATGATATTTTAGTTTATTATAAAATTTAATGGGAGTATGAAATCCATTTGTGGGTTTCCTTGAAATTTTTAAAATAAAATAATATGTTTCGGAATTTTAGAATGAGTGAGTTTTGGTTCCTACAAATTTCATCTCATGGTCACATTTTTTCAAATAATGGCATAACTATTGATCCTACTGAAACAAAAGTTTTTTAAGAGTTCCCAAGACCCACAATTATAACAAAATTACATAATTTTTTTGGTTTGAGAGGTTATTATTGGAGGTTTTTTTGAAAATTTTGCAGGGTCAGCAAGGCCGCTTACTAAATTAACTCGAAAAGGTGCTATGTTCATTTAGACAAAATATTATGATGATTGTTTTCATGAATTTAAAAGAATATTGGTAAATTATCCAATATTGGAATTACCATCAAGAAATTGTGAGTTTTTTATCTTCAGTGATGTTTTAATGAATTGACTTGGTTGTGTCCTTATGTATAATGATCACGTAATTGCTTATGCTTCACTTCAGTAGAAACATCATTAGTTAAATTACCCTACACATGATTTGGAATTAACTTTTTTCTTTTATCTTTAATTTTTTGGTGGCATCATTTGTACGGAGTGAGATGTGAAATAAATACTGAACAAAAATGTTTAAAGTATATATTCATTCTGAATAAATTAAATATGACAAATAAGAGATAGTTGGAATTAATCAAGGATTATCATTGCAATATACATTACCATTTGGGAAAACCAAATAAATTGGATGTTGGTTTGAGTCAAAAACATAATGCTTCTTTAACCATACTATGTTTGGAATGCGATCCTTTGGATTTTGATTTGATGAACTCTGGCATTGAAGTTTTTGGTGCCGTAAATTTCTATGTTTTGTTTCAGGTATTAGTGAAATCTTCACTATAATACAGAATTATGAAATGAAAAATAAGACAGTGAGTTACAAAAAAAGGTAGAGTTTGTTCAGGATAGTATGTTTCATGATTTTAACATTTATAATGGTTGTGTTTTTAGGTTTGGGGAGATAATATGTGTTTATTGTAAATAAATGTTGAAGACAAAGTTATTATGTGAAGCTCATAGTTCTCTGTTTTCAGTTAATCCAGGAAGTACTAAGATGTACAGAGATCATAAAGACTATTACCAATGGGATGGGTTGAACATAGATATTGCTGACTTTACTGTGAAGTGTTTCCCTTGTCAACAAGTTAAAGCATAGTGGCAGATACCGAAGGGGATTCTTCAATCTTTTCTGGTGCCAGAGTGGAAGTTGTAAAATATATCCATGGACTATGTTGTGGGATTTCCAATGATATATCAATGTAATAATGAAATATGGGTTATTACTGCTCAATTGACTATATATTATAATCTCCATCGTATTCAAGATACATTTTCTCTAGGTAAACGTTCATGGTTGTATATTAATGAGATAGTAAGTTTTCATTGAGTTCCCCTCTCTATTGTATCTGATCGTGATCCCTGGTTTACTTATATGTTTTTTAAATGCCTTCAAATGTCAACGGGTAGTGACTTAAATTTTAGTACATCTCTTCATCATCAATCATATGGGTTGTTATAATGAAAAATTCATACCTTGGAGGATATGCTACATTCTTGTTCATTGGATTACTAAAGAAATTGGGACCAACCTATTTCTTTGTTTGAATATTCTTATAATAACATTTTTCATTCTAGTATACAGATGGATACATTTAATAAATTATATGGGAAATGTCGTTGAACTCCAGCTTTTTGGAATAAAGTAGGTGAATTTAAGATGATGGGACATGAAATGGTAGAAGATATGGTAGAAATGGTTCATTTGATTCAGAAGAACATGAGAATAACTCAGAGCAGGCCGAAAAGTTATGCAGATAATGAGAGGAAGGATCATTATTTTGAGGTAGGTGATCATGTGTTTCTCAAATAATCTCTATGGAAAAGTGAGATGTGTTTTTGTATGAAAGGAAAGTAGAGTTCAAGGATCATTGGACCCTATGAAATCCTGGATAATGTTGGATTAGTTTCCTACGGAGTGGGTTTTAATCTATTTTTATCCTAGGTACAGAATTATTTACATTTTACAATATTGAGAATGTATATTCCTGATCCATCTCATGTTTTGAGCCCATATGTAGTTTAGTTGGAAGAGAATATCTCTTAAGAGGAAAAACCAGTCAATATTCTTGACCGAAGAGAGAAACTATTGTAGAATAAGATAATTCATCAGGTAAGGGTTGTGTTGGAAAACCATATAGTTAATGCGATAACGTCAGAATTTGGAAATTCTAAGAGGGATAAATACCCAAGCTTATTTGGTAAGTTATTAAAAATCGCGAGGATGCAATTTCCAAAAGAGGGGAAGGATGTAACATCCCAAGTTAACAATGAATAATATATTTACATATTTATTAAAATTTCTTTTTTAAATATTAATTTTTACTTAAATGGAATTCTATGTATGATGGAAAACCCGATACGCAACAATGAGTTTCATTTAAGTATAATATTACACACAATGTTGAGTCATACTGAAAAATAATAATATAAAGTTATATTATACGGTAGTTAACACATAGTCTTTTCAATGGCGGGAATAAAAATAACTAACTAAAATATTATTATACAGGTTTTTTAAATGTTTTTACAATTATCAAATAAATGTTTAAGGCTTAAAATGTCATTGAATCTAATTTTAAGCATAAATACTTTAATATTCATTAAAAGGTCTATTTACCACATTTAAATGGAAAACCCTTTTTAAATCTAGTTTTTATCACTTTTATATGTTCTATTCGACAAAAAAAATTCCTCTTTATATTTGGGATTTCAAAATTTACTTTGGGTAAATTTTTTGTATTTTTATGATAAAATTAACTCTTTAATGAATAGAGAAAAATATTGTATTTTAATTCAAAACTACCTTTTAATATAATTTATTAATATAGTTATATTATGAATTTAATTGGGTTTAATGTTTAATTAGATTATGTTTTTACCATTTAATCCAATGTTGGTCATTGGATGTAATTTCACATTGAAATTGGACATAAACAAGTGTCAATCTTTTGATAGTTATTATTTCCTAAAAGCACATTTTTTGTTTTGAAAATGGGAATTAATTTTTAATTAATTAATGAAAAATCAATGTATTGAATTTTGAAAAATAGAAATCAATTTTGAATTCAGAATATCAAATATATATTAGGCTGAATTGTGGGTATGTTTCTGAAAAACATCAATTTTTTATAGATAGTAAAAATAGTAAGTGGTAATTAAAAATAGAATTTTTTATTTAATTGAAATATTACTGCTTTTGTGAATTGAATTTCAAAAATCCATCATACAAGGTTGTCATTATTATATAAAATATGGTTCAATAAGATGAAAATAATTTTTACTAAATAGTAACTTTTGACTTTTCTTTATGGCAGTTAAAGGTAAATAGGGTAACTCAAGGTAAAAAAATATTATAATAATATAAAATTGTCATTAAACAAGTATTAACCTTATTGGATGAGTAATGTCTGACAAATAAAATCCTTGGGTGATACTTTTGGTAGTTTAATGCCAATTGGGCAAGATAATGATATTAATAACTTTTTTTTAAAGTAATAAATAAAAATAACATAAAAATGTATTATTTTGATAAAAAAAATTAATGTGGGGTTATATAATTGATATATTTGACTATAAATATTCATTTTAACTCTAAAAATATTTTATACATCCTTGTATTTTTTTATAATTTTTGGACACCAAATAAAATAAATTTTTTATGACACAACAATGAAGTAGTGTTTATGTCATTAATCAATGATTTAAATAAATAAGATTATAAAAATTAAAAAATTATCTAAGACCTATACAATTATTATGGGATGACATTATTTAGAACAAGAGTCATATTATAACTGACTTTAATAAGTTTTGGACCTTTAGAACCCGAATATCATTATATAATAAAATATTATTTTCAAAATTTCCTAAAAGAGCAACTCCTCCCCCATATAAAAAGCCCTCAAATATATGACATTACTCACACCACTAAATCCACATTGATCGTCGAAAATCTTCCCTAATAAGCTCTCAAGATCCCTCTCTTCCTCCTAGAAGACTTACCTTAGGGAATAGGTACTTCAAGATGTCCTTTAGGTTCAAACCATAGGGAGTTACCCGATTTAAATTTTACATCTTATTTAATGGTCTTTTCATTTATTTTACTTCTCCAACCCCCTAAAATTTTATATTCCATTTTTATTAAAACAGAAATATACTCAATATACTAGGTTGTTTTTATGATATGTATTCAAACTTGACTTACACGCACCTCCATCTAATGGGAATAGAACATATTGTCTCTATAGGTGGTAAACTACTGTCTCACGAAATGATGATTGTTCAATACTCTCCTACCACCTCTTATAGTGTCCATTATGATGTAAACGTATTTATATGTGATATATATTATATTTATATTTTTTTATGCTTCTGTATATTAAATTTATATCATAACATTATGGTTTCCATAACGGGTAAACGCGATAATTTAATTTGAGGAAGTGCTGACTTCCGCCCCCTCAAATTGATATGACTCATTCATGCCATATGTGGAATGTATAAACGATTGATTTAATGGAATTATATATTATATTATACAAGAATTATAATATACTTATTTATCATTTTGCATTCATTTAATTAAAAATATGAAATAGAAATGAAAGTAGTGTTCATGTCTACGTACGACTTACGGTCTCCATGAACGGTGCATTTCATTTCTTACATTCATATGATATGTACAATTATAAATACATATATATAATGTATATATAATAAATATATGATATATAAATCATGAATATAATTCTGGAGATAATGAACTTTTTACCACATGGACAACTTGTAAATATAAGAATTTCATTGTTAACTCAAGTACCAAATATCGACAAAATGACCATTATTAACATAAATGTATACATAATATTTATAACATGGAAGGAAGTTATATAGAAAGAATATTAAACATGAATTTTTTTTAATAAAGAATAAATTAACTTTAGTTTGTTATTCAAGAGATTAAATAATGAACAGTTCAATCAAACACGAGGTAAGGGACTTCGTCTCAATCTCATTCTATTGAGGCATATTTTGTTTTATAGATAAATTTATTTTATATGGTGTAAAAAAACCTTTGACTTTTAATTTCATTCAATGGGAATCTTTTTCTGTGAGGCATTTTACTAAACAAGAAAAAATGAATGTTTCTTTTAAGGTAAGTGGTGACAGCAAACCTTTCTGCCGTCATGAGTATTATTTGATCTATGGATTCCATAACAACTCGTACTTTTTTTAAAAACAAAATAAATACCATATACCCATTTATGTATTTTGGTATTGAAAATAATTTTGATAATGGATTTTTTATGTCAATATATTTAAATGATATATTACGATTAAAATTTGGGAATGTTATCTTTATTTTATGTTAGTTTTATATATTATGAATATGTTATGGTTATTGGGAATTGTTTATGTATATGGGTTGTTCCATGAAAATCCTATGGTGGGTGAGCCCGAGATATCTCTCCAATGCATTGGGTAATGAGATGGAGGTAAACGTGAATGGTTCCCTTAAGATATTTAGGGAATATATTGTGATGTGTATTTCAAATGTGACTCCCTATGTAGTTGTAAAAGCTACAATGTAAGTATGTTATAGATGCCACACGTTGCCTTTATGAGTTGAGATTACTATGTGTTATCAATAAATATTGTTATTTCATGAGTTATTTTAAAGATCTTATTTTTTGTATGTAGTGATGAACTAATGTTTTTTTATTTTATAACCCTTACTGATCTTTTTATGCTCATCTAATGTTTTGAAATGTTTTTCACAAGACTTAAAGATGTATAGGGTCAAGGATGGGATCAAGGAAAAGTATAGCTTTCTAAAACAAGGAACTAGACATGAATCTATATTTCAAGTGTTTATATTTTATGATAACAAATGTAAATTTAGTATAAGTGTCTACTTAATAATTTTTGAGATGTAATGTAATCATTATGACCTAATTCTATAAAACTATAAACCTGAAAATATCCTCAATGTGAATTATATATTTAATTAAAGATTATGTAATGTTTTATGGCTAGGTCCATATAAATAATATCTAAAAATAATACCAGGGAAATATGAGACATTTCATTCTCTAAACCTTGGGTTTGTACGTCCTTGAAAATCCAAAATAAAGAATACTTGAACATATGAGGGTAATGAGCACATATCTGAGCCTCCCACTTCCATCTTCTTTAATAGAGATTCCATGTATACCACCGAATGAGCACTAAAGGAATTGGTCACCCCTGATTGACCCTCTCATTCAAATCCTCGATCTCTACAGGGTACTATGTAATGCTCACTCCATCCTCTATGTGTAGCATTCCCCAATTGAAAATGTGTGATGGGTCATGTAAATATCTCCTCAGCTGTGAAATGTGGAAGACATCCCATACTCGATCTAACTGTGGAGGTAGACCTAAGAAGTAATCTACATATCCAACTCTGTGTAGTATCTATAATGGATCCCTAGAACATAGAGTTAACTTTCATCCCCTTCCAAATATATCTAGTCCCCATTGAGGCAAAACATGAAGGAACACATGGTCTCATTACTCAAAATCTAAAGACAACCTTTACCTATCATCATATGTATTTTCAAGGTTTTGTGTAGTCCTTATCCACTCCTTCATGATCTACACCTTTTCTGTAGTACATCACTCAATCTCTGAGCCCAAGAGTGCTGACCCTCCTAGTTAAGTCCAATGTTGTGGTGACATGCAAGTTCACCAATACAAAGACTTGAATTGTTCCATACCAATGGTAAAATAATATTTTATGTTGTATGAAAAATCCACCATTGTTTTCCAATCATCCCAACAATGACCAATGTATAACATGAAGGATGGAAATATGTCTTCATGAATATGAATGGTCCGTTTAGATTGGACTTCCATTTATGGGTGAAATGTTGTACCCATGCATAGTTGGTTCTCAAGAAATTATTATAATACCTTCCATGACAGGGATATAAATAGAGAATCACAAAAAAATAACTATATATGGAAATACATTGAGTAAAACTATGAACAACATTTAGAGGCCTCCATTTCTCTCTAATGAACTCTAATTTTAGATTGAAACAAATTGGTCCGACGTGGTTTGTCCATCATCGATTACCCAGATAGAGTCCTTCCTCTATGATTGATGTGGTAAAACCCTCACGAATCCTATCTATATCCCATACCACATGAATTACGGCACCTCAATGTGATGAGATAAACACTTTGGAACATATTTATTATACTTCTCATTCTATCAAGTATGTTATTTAGAATTAAACTTTGAAACTCCTTTCATTATCTCTGTCCACCAAAACTTGAGTTAGAGGTCAGGGTAAATATTCACCACCCCTGAATATACCCCCCAAAGTGATGTATGAATATCCATCCAATCCTCCACTTGTGACACTATTGGTACTATCGTGTGTCCCCTAAAAAGAACGATGTGCTCCCCACCATTTGAATATCCTTTAAGATCATGCCCTCTGGACATCTGGGCATGTATAGTCTCACATTAGTTATCTCCAAGTTGTGCCTCCCTCAATCGATGCAATATTGAAGGGGTGACAACAATAAATGGGAGGTAACAATCTCCATCTCTATCCATAAATGATTTCTGTAATGGACAACTACTCGGACGCCTCATTCAGCAGCTACAAACATTATCTCTTACTGAGAGAAAATCTCAAAATGTTCCCCTTCCAATGAATATATACAATATAAAATTAATTGTCTTGAAGTAACTACATCTATATCCTCTATATGATGTTAATATATTTATAATATAATATACACTTCAGACTCTTATGATCATAGTTTAAAACAAACCACCCACCCATTAGTGAGTGTTTCCACATCATCAATGCGAAGACTACCATTGATAACTCAAGATCATGGATTGTGTAGTTATACTCATATTGTTTCAACTTGAATGAACTATTAGAAATCATCACATACCTCTACATCAGTACACAACCAGGCATGGTCTATGATTCATCACAGAACCTTATGTAGATGATTTATTCCTCTTGTAACCTCATGATAGGATAAGTCGTTAATCTCTTCCTCAGATCATAAAATTACTTCTATCACTTTTACAAATACATGAAAACTATCCCATATCGGGTCAAAGAGGTGAAGGGTCAAACCACTATGTATAAATTAGGTATAATCCTCTTATAGTAACCATTCAAACGAAGGTAAATCCAGACCTCTATAACACTGTTGGGTTTCTACCATGCAAGACGTGCCTCATCCATTGATTGATCCCCTATAACTCAGGACTCTAAGATGTTTTTTTCTAGAAAATAGAGCTACCAAATCTATAAATGACACTTTGAGAGATTTCCATAAATATGGTGCTCTTAAATAGTCTCTACAAATATCCTTACGTGTCTTTGGTGATCCTCCTCAGTCATCAAATACACTGTGATGTCATCGAGGAAGACTTCCATGAACAGGTCTAGGAAATTACGAATTTTATAATTCATGTGCCTTGTGAACACTGCAAGGGGTTTTTCCACGAAAAATGACATCACCAAGTACTCATAATGACCACAACGTCATTTTAGGTTTTTCTTTAGTGTATCCTAATACAATACCCATAGCTACAGATAGCCTGAAATCAGGTTCATCTTTTGGACCTATTTTACTCCATTAAACTGATCAAAGGGGACTTTGATCCTTGGTAGAGGATACATGTTATTCACAGTAACATGGTGTAATTTTTTAAATAGACACACAACCTCAATATATCATCTTCCATCCTGTAAAACAAAACAAATGATGGCCAAGGTGAAACATCGGGTCTCATGAATTCTTTCCACTCCAAGTACTCCAATTTTATCCTCTTCACACGATGCTCTTTGGGTTCCATCAGATTATAAAGTTTTTATATTGGTTTCATCCCATTGTGTAGATCACTGTGTATTTCTTTCTACCAGTATTGGGGTAACCATGGATCATCTTCCAGAAATACGTCATTATACTCCACCACCACTGAAGGAAACTAATGACTCATAACATCTACCACACTAAGGGTCAAGCATGCCAACATATGTGTAATCAGCTACAACCTTGTATGTTTGAGTCCATACTTTGCGGCCTTTATTTCCGATTAACGAAAAAATGAAAACATGTTTATAACACTACAAACATAGCACACACATTTCCAATAATATTCAATATGATAATGAACTATGGATAAACCATCCATACGAAAGAATGATGTTGTAATTCTTTGAAGCCACTATCAAGAGAACCAAAAATGAAACTCACATCCCTAAGAGTGAGTTCATACTATCAGCACTAGTGTGTGATCAGTGAGTCTCTTCTAGTAAGAGTCTCTAAAAATAAGGGTTGAGTTAACGGTTCAACATGAATCTTTGAGCCTTGAAAAATATTTTTTTTAGAAAAGAATATCTAGAACATGTTTCCATCAATAATCTAGCTTTGGTAGAGATGTATTAGATAATAAATTATATTATAAATAGAGACTCGAGTTCATAATCCTCCATAGCCTCCAGCTGGCCTCATCCTTATCCACTAGCTCCTTAAGCCTAGAGTGGACCACCTGGTGGGGGTTGTTGTGGTAATAGGTAACACCTATGATTACCTACTACTACCACCCTAGTCCCTCTTCTATGTCTTATACCCTATGTTCAAACCATCTCCAATATTTTTCTCTATATAATTAGTCCCTAGACCATCTCCCGGTCAGCTATATAATGCCTTAGGAGATTTGTTTTCTAATTTCCTGGACCATCGTATGAGAAACACCACCCATACGTTGGGTGATTCAATCCCCCCCATGGGATCCCTTCATTAATAACCATAAGTACTGTGACAACATTCTAAAGCATCTAACCCACTTGGATCCCTCTTACTATTTTAAAATACAAAATTTCAAGTTCTCAATTACTATGTGTCAACTGCTATCTCCAAATACTACTATCTATTATTCCAGAAAACATTCCACTAACACATCTTGGTCAAGAACCCTTACATATGTAGAAATTATAAGGGAGAACACTGAATCCCCAATGTCCTAGAATAAGCCCTACATGATAGTACGAACCCAGAATAACTGGTCTCATTCCATATCCAAGAATTATAGTGAATGATCTATTGAAATTATTGAATACTCTTCCATAGTCATATTTCCCTACTGGAGATGTGGAATCTCAAGTAAGTGTACCAATCGAAACATTGCTGGATAAAAATTCTATATAAAGGGATGATTGTAGTCTATCATGTAGATTGTTTTCCTATCATCTAATTGAGTCATCAAGATCTACCATCATGCTTCTTAACTCTAATGAAGACTCATGGTAAGGACTTCAATATTTTCGGTAAGCCCCCTCACAAGGGAGAAAACACAGGTGAGTGCCTCTATCCAATCCTCGTTAATATAGGGGTCTATATAAACCCAAAAACTATAAGGTCACTACCTCTAGAACTAGGGAAAAAAACTATGACTACATGCATACTCAACTGGTACTGCTGGTAATAGTTGTTGGTTGATGGGTGGTGGTATTACTAGAAACCACCCCAAGGAGTTAGCTCCGGTATAGACCCATGTACTGATGCCTCTTCACTAGGCAGATAATCCCCATGATCACATGGTGGAATCCTGACTAGCTATATATGGGGAGGAATCCTAAAATAAATCAAGATGTACCATGTTCAATGGTGTATATCTGGTGAGATGACTCAATGACATGGAAGACATTACCTTTACAACATGATGCACGTACAATTATTTTTACCTAAAATAAGTGTTTTTATATATAGACTAAAAAAGAATGTTCATAGATTCTATATATATGGATACATCAGTCATCACCCCATCACATGAGCCCCCATACTAAAATCCAAATATGAAACACTTAACACCATTTCCTCAAACCAACCACACAAACTCTTATTACTAATGTAGAACTGATTCCTCTGAAACCACTCTTTCAGAACCCATCCCATAGGGGGTTCATACCATGATTATCCCACATCCATATCTAATATGCCAGGGGAATTTGACCTCCACTGAGTAGGAATTTCTAACAAATGAGAGGCATTATCCTAATGTACCTAGACACACACACACACACACACACACACACACACACCTCCAAGTGCACACAATGTTGAAATATTAAAAAACTATAACAGTTCATGCATACAAATAAGATCCCACAATAGAGTATGACATTGATAGTACTATAAATTGAAAAAGAGGCCAAGATATGCAAAACAAGAATAAAGAGTCCCACATGATCTATGGAAAAGAACTAAGTCATAAGTGAAATGTTATTAAACTCATCTGTTTGATCAGCATTATCTATGCTCCAACCACTCCTGGTCCTCCTAGGACACCATTAAAAGGACTGCCATCAGCACAAGACATGACCCTTATAGGAAAATAAAATTGAGGGGTGAGTATAATAATACTCAGTAGGACATCCCAAAAACACTAAACTTAAAGCAACAAGTGTATTCAACTCCATAAAATATGTAACACTATATAGTAGATGAAAGAAGAATAGAAAAATAATCTAAATATGATCAAGAGATACATGATTCCATCAAGAGGTTATAACCAACTTCCAACCACATCATTCGATTTTAAAAACACTCATTAAAGAGAACTCACCCCACGAGCCATGCTACCATAGAGGACACCCAACGAAGAGGTCCAGATTATTTTTTCATCCCCAAAGAAAAATTATTTGTCTATGAATACAATGATAAATAGAGAGGGGGTCACAACCAGAACCACTAGGGCACCAGAAAATCAGTATGGAGGAAAACCATATGGATGAGATCATATACCAACAATTACACAAACCCTATCAATTAAACACTCTACATACAGTGTCAACTGCCTAATCAATGAGGTTATTCCAATTTCAAAAAATCTACTAGGGATAATAGAGGAACACACTCTACTCTCACGGAGGGACACACTAATTCTATCTACGACTCGACCTCTATAGGTGATTAAAATCATGGGATATGGATGTAATTTAATATATTATCCTCACGGAAAGGACAAATGAAACTATTTAAACCTATAATAGTTCATAAATGGATGAATAAAATCTTTAGGAACTCTTGATGTTAACCTTACACTCAAGAAGATGCTCATAAACATACCCTGGCCTCCAAAAAAACTGTCATGGTCGGTCCACCTACCTCCATGTTCATTCTACCTACCAATGAGTTCAATCTACCAACTGTGTAGACTATCCACCCATGAATTGACCACCATGGTTAGTCCACATATCGTGTCGACCGAGCACTATTTTTGACCATCTATGGAATGAACACTTGATCACTATAAACGTGTCATCACGAACTTCCATGGTTATAGGGTCAACTGCAATAGGGATACATACTAATTTCTTGATATTTTACATTAGGTCATCCCAACCCACTAAACCGCCCAAAATACAACATGTTGACTACATCGGATCTGACAGCATTCTCTACACCCATCGCATCTGCCATGTGATTTGGCCACCACCGTCTATGCATGTTACCATCTATCTATATCATCTAACCACTCTACTGTAATCTGCATCCCGTCATCGAGCTCTTCTGTGTGCTAGCAACCTTCACCTCTACTTCCATAATCTTTAAAACCTCCACTGTAACCCAAAATCAATATTGATTACATATATATTATCCTTGAACACCTATCAACAATGATTCAACCTCAATTTTTTAGTTTCCTCATAACCTTGTGTCTGGTCATGTTCATAACCACCCGACAACATCGACCCCAGACCACGAGGATCCAACAATGAAGAACATGAAGAATAGAGGTGAAAAGTATGTAATGAAACTAACTATCATTTTTGGACATGATTTCTTTTCCAATGATAAATATATTCGAATTTGGGTTACAATTCTAGATTAAAAAAATCTAATGAAAAAAATATTCCCTCACAATATGCACAATTTTTTATTCAACCAATTCATAGATTGATTCACATTAATAATAGAAATAAAAAATTGGGAATTAAACTATTTAACGACATGCCCTATCTTGATTTTGATTGATTGTTAATGAATAATGAAGCTATGTAGGGTTCATTGGATAGATCCTTCAAACTCTTTGTATTTCAATCGTCGATCCTAGATCTGTTGTCGTTCATTATAATGGATTCATAGATCTATCTCAAAATATCAACCAAAAGTTCTAGGGTTTGGAATCTAACCATGTAATTTTGAAATAAATATACATATAAATAAAAAAATCATTGTGTCAACACAAAAAAATAAAATAATTTTTTAAAACACATTAATTCATTTTATGCCCCTAATAATTATTTCACAAATAGCATGTGCCAACCATTTTTAGGTACAAACTAAGGTAAAGACACAATTCTGAACTCAATAGTGCCCCCATATTTTGGATATCAGAACCTTTATATGATCTAATCATATTTCTTAGGAAAAATGTGTGTGTGTCCTCTAAAATATTTTAATATACTCATCCATTTTCCCAGGCACACTATGCCTCAATACCGCACACCTTCTCATCCCCAAGTATTAAAAATAATCCATTTAATATCTAAAAAAACACAAGAATAATGTGATACATTGTATTAAATTTATATATTATCCCATTATACACATTTATATGAATACATAATGATTAATAGTGTTTTTATAAATAAAATTGTGGTAATATATAAATCTCATTCCTATATTATTTATTGAAAATATTTCCAAGATAGGAAACCAACTAACGCTCTCCAACAGTGGATGTTCTTATAGTAGTTGAAAATATATAATCTCATGGGTGAGATAAACATGGGAAAGCAGATACAATATAGTCATGTGGAAGTGTATACATACACACAACCATACTATATTGAAAAATGGAAGGTGTGAGAATGTAGTGAAAATGGTTTTATTATCAGAAAACCTAAAATATATTAGACCATCAGGAGTTGTTCCATGCCATAAGTACTAGGGGCTACATCATAGAGAATAATTCCATAATCAAATTAACTGATTAATATCATATTATACAATATACTAGAATATTATATAACATGATGATGTAATAATTTGAATGACTACAGTAGGGACGAATAATTTACACTATACTCGGTAAGTTTCTTGCAATGGTTGTAATTCCATATGAAACATAAATTAGGGAATTAAAAAACATATAACAATTCTATATAGAGAATCTAAAGTGTGAAAATTGTAATATATTATGAATATTAAAGGATACATAATTAATATAAAGAAATATATTATGTTATAAAAGTTTCAAACATACCATATAGAAGTTCAAAAAATGTTATAAAATCAGATAATATATATTATGATTTCAATTATAGAATATAAATGTATGTAATTCCAGATTAGGGGCCAGAATTTAGTAAAATAAATCCTCCCAATTGATTAAGTGAGATACTTAATATAATGAATAATATAAAATTAAAATATATTTTAAAAAATTTCAAGATACATAATCGTTTATTAATGATATTAATGAAATAAATAAATGAAAATTAATTATGGATAATAATAAGTCCATATAGAATAAAAACTCTAAAAATGTCATAAAAATTGTAAAATAGATATATTATTTTATTATAATCTATTTTTAGCATATATAAGTGTCTCAAAAAATATATACTATTACATATATATATGGTGAATAAATTATTCTCCTTGAAAACTGTAAAAATATTATGTTATAAATCTATGAGATGTCTATATATTTTTTGATGGGGGATTCGAAAACAATTTTAGAAAGTGAAGTAATGGAAATCCATCAAAGAAGATCACTATTAAATAATATGAATATTTTACATGGAATATACAAAAAAAATTGAAATTAGTTATAAAGTATATCATGTATAAAATGGGATAAAAATAACTCAAAAAAGATACATGCTTGAAGATATTTACAATGATATCACAATTTTGGAGATTACATAGATAGAATTTAGTATAAGAATAATTTAATGCATAAAAGCCATAAATACATAAGATAATTTTTAACAGACTATATATCAGGTAATATTGAATTTTTCATAAAAATGGGGATGGAGGATGAGGAAATCATGGGGTATGAGGATGTTATAAATACCTCTGTTGATATGATTGATACCTCTAAAATATTTTCTTTAATATACATAACAATAAGAAATAATAATATAAAATTTTAATATAAATGGTGAAATAATGATTTGAACACTAAAAAATAAATTTATTTTTACAACAGGGTATATCTATTGGTAAAAGTGCATATTCAGTTGGAAAATCATCTTAAGAAAAAATATCCAGTCACTAAATTGTTGGTAAAAATTCTATAACTAAATATACTTCGGACTGATAAAATAGATCTATTGGAATTATAATAATTCCAATAAATAATATATATGTTGGTCAAAATGTTTATAAAACGTTTAGTATGACAAATTTATCTATATGATGTATTATAAAATTTATATTTCAAATTATTATAATTAATATCAATGATTAATATTTATTTATAAATTAGATTTTCAGTAAAATATTATATGTTTTTTATTCTAATATTGTTGGAAATAAATCTATATTATATTTATTGATATAATTATATTTATTATATAATTATTATATAATTAGATTATATGAACATTTTCAAACTAGACATGAAGGTGTAAGAAGTCTACTACAAGAATGTTTAAAATTATTCCAACTCCAATAAACATTACATGAAACTCCAAACTCTCATACTTCATTTGTTATTCTATGGTTCACAATCTGCCTCTCAACCATGATGTACTCTCCATTCCTATTCCATGTTGTGACAACCCCATCCATGAGTTTCCACTATAACATCTTCTGATCATGCGTATTCCATTCCAAAACAGCCCCACCATGACATGATCCTCACACAGGTATTGACGCTCCCATAGTAGAAAAATATGATGTTCCACCCTAAAAATTTCCTCACCTACCATGAACAAACTTGTACAAGGTTTAATTACATTATCAATATAAATTACTAATATACCATTAATCAGTATGAAATATTGGTTATTCATCACAAATATTTACAAACAAAGTAACATATAATAAAATGAAAACAATAAATATGTGTAGGAGATTTATTTCATTTTCCCAAATGCTAGTATGAACTGAGAAAAAAATCCTAGTAACAAAAATACTAACAGAAACTAGAAAAAATACAAAAATAAATAATGAATAAAAAACTATACATTTGAATTTAGAAATATAAAACCCTTCACTAACCTAAATCATTGTCAATATTTCATCTCAAACTAGAAAAATTAGATTATCGCAACATATAGACATTAAATTATCCACGCATGGCCTATAAGCACCTCCATACAGAAACATATGATGGAATAATTATTAAATCAAGATAATGAATATTTGAAATTTCTATGTATGAATGAAAAGACATTATGAATATAATACACTAAAAAAATTGAGATATATTTACCACACTAAATTAAAATGACCAGGCCTAGCTTGCAAATCAATTAAACTCACCCATCATTTCATTATAATAATTACTCCCTATTAATCCCTCCAATTTTCAATAAAAATAATTTATTATGTATATCACTATGCTAATTGGATATAATATTACACTTGAATCACAATGATGGAATTCAGTTACAAATAGAGCAATCCTATTCATCAAGGAATTGATAAATAATGATTGTATCTAAACACAATATTTCCAATACTTATTATCGAGAACATAAAATTTCTATCATAAATAAATGTTCATTTTACATTAAACACTTTTTTTAAATTCAATCCATTTTATATGAATTTAACATATGAGATGAGATGAACAGAAGAAGATATCATAATAAGAATTTTTATTAATTCTAAACAATAAAATTATTCATTATTCAAAAAAATATACAAGATATATTTAATAGTAAGAAACTAGAATATGTATAGATCAGTAAGTAATTTCAAGATTTTTGTACTTTTTTACTATTATAGAAAATAGAAATATTTGAAACTATTATAGTACCATGGAAGATGAACCTTGAAACAACTTGTAGGTGAACAACATCACAACCATTTAATGAACATCATAAAAGAATCATTTTTATAGAGTGAAGTCTTCATAATATGTCTTAATGATGGGGGGTATCTATAACTGGTCCTCGACCTATTTAATAATACAGTATGAAATGGATATAATTTACATTGAATCACAACTTGATTACACTTATAATTAATATATGTTGACTTTTAGCCTTAAATATTGTGAGATTTTCTTCACCCTTCAAACAAATAAGACCCACGTACATTAACTATGTTGGTCCATATTCAGTTTCTTTATTTCATCTATAATTTGGTCCATAATACTGAGGATAATCCACCTCTTATACAAACATCCCAATTTAACTACATATAACTTTGGAATTAACAACACAAGAACCATTGTAAAACATCATCAACTCTAAGCCTCCAAACATTAGGATGCATTAAAACTATTAAATCATGAACACACAATGGATTATATCTCAAATGTTTACCTCATTATGTATAGTATACATTCATTGAATGATGGGATCTTCCCCCGATCCTACAAATATAGATCCTCACGATAATCCTCAAAAGAACATGCAATACTAGTATGCCTTATCTCAGAAGTAATGAACACATTAACAATAAAAATCTCTTGATTACTGAACTCCAACCCAGGATAGACACATCTAGCTTCATAATCATATGGAACTATGAAGAGAACCACAATCCTTCAACCTAATCCATCACATCTATCTTCAGACTTAGTTGGAACAAAAATAAAGGAAATATGAAATTCCTATAAAGAGAGCACATTATTCATTTAAGCATCAGTGAACAAGAGGTGATGAAAAAACCCATAATCTTATATGGTTTCTTATTAGAAGTAACATTGATGTCTTTCACAATTGAACTATAATTTTAAAAAAGATAGTGAACATATCCCTTAAACCATGGCCTAGACATTAATGAAGTTCTTTTATGGGGAATTATCAGAGAAGCAAAGAGCTTCACATCACTGCCATTGAAAGAAATTGTATGTCACTGAAATGAATCCATTCCGATTATCCCTTCAATAAAATAGATAAATCATAATTCATGATGGGGTGATGTAAGAAACCAAAAAAAAATTTATGGGGAACAAACATTATGTTCCTTCATTCTTCTACTCTAAGATGTATGATGAAGTATACAAATAAAGCATTAGAATATTCTTCAACAGTGAAGAACATCTTTTATTTTTTTCAAAAACAAATGTAACTACTAAAACTTTTGGACATCATAAGCCCTAAAGCAGGACACTTGGGTAGTGATGCATCTATATTCAATACCTTTTCTGAGACACATCAAACCTGAACAACGTTTTAATAGAATTATTACAATAGAAACTGCAAGACCATGTAAGAAAAAAAAACTAATGTATTTGTAAAAAAATATCCACATTCATTTTACTCCATAGATAAACACATATATGTAGTTTTATTTATTTTTAAAAGAAACTGTAGAATGGTGATGACAACCAATAATTGGACACAACAACTGAAGATGAACAAAGAATAAAGAAAACTATTCAAATCAACAAACCAAAACAGAACCATCCTCATTCCCACATCTATATCAAGGAATTACATTTATATAGTGTGATGCGGTAGAAAAATTATACCGTAATTATATAAATTTCGCAATTAAAATAACACATAGAGTAACCCAATTTCATAGAAGGATTGAATCCCATAATATTTGGACGCATCAACATTTCCATCTTATTCTAAAGTTCTCTCTCCCCATATGACTATGTGTGCTGTTGTTTCTCAATATATATGAGCTCAAGTGAAATCTTTTTTCACTGATGGTTGATAGTTGAAATGAAATAAAGGGACTCGGGGGGGGGGGGGTTAAAAAGGGCATGTGAAAAAGAACAAGATTTATAAAATATGGAGGTAACGTTGATCTTTCTGATTCGAATTTATTCTTTTACCAATCATTCAACATGGATGAGGGAATGAGAGAACAATCATGTGGTCGTCGAGAATGATGACATTGGTGTTGGTCTTCTACCATTCACTAGGGTTTGCAGGTGTAAAATTGGGGTGGATTTTGGGGGTAGTTTAAAGAGTGGTATAATTTTTCTTCCCCAGTAAATTAATATATTGATAATAAATAAGTACATATAATATAATTAAATTAAATTTTAATATAAATATATTGATATTTGATATGCATCCAATTTTTTTAATTTTTA
This sequence comes from Viscum album, assembly GCA_963277665.1. Lineage (NCBI taxonomy): Eukaryota > Viridiplantae > Streptophyta > Magnoliopsida > Santalales > Viscaceae > Viscum > Viscum album. The sequence continues at coordinate 1,207,247,721 of OY728162.1, forward strand.
AATTTTGAGTTTGTATTGTTTTCTAATTATTTATCAATTATTTTATGTTCTATATATTCATTTGATAAAATATTATTAATATTATAACTCAATGTATAAACATGTGTTTTTATCAAAAAATGAATGTCAGATGTAACAAAATAATTAATTTATATTAAATAATTATTGAAAACATAATCTTTTTGGATAACTTATTGCAACATATTTTTCTAAAGTTAAATGTTTTTTTAGTAATAATAATTAATATAATAGATTTATTTATGTTTAAAACAATTTTTTGTAAACATAAGATAAAATAACAGATTTAACAATTAGTAAAATATTTTTTTTGTATTATATAGTTAAAACAAATAGATATAGTTTATGGTAAAAATATTTTTCAGCACCAAAAAATAATACCAACAAGTCAATATACTTATTGCAAATACTCATTTTTACTATGAAATATATTATTTATCAGAAATTTTTGTGTAGAAGTAAATTTTTTTATAGTGGAATATTGGAGGATAATATATATTTTATACAATATGTGGAATAAATGAACCTTAGAAGAAGGTATTAATTTTTTTTACTATTACAGGAGACTTTGGAAAATTATTAACATATGTTTTGACGCACAAATTTTAAAAAGTGTAGGAAAAAAATCATTTCCAACCTTTCGATTAGTGGAAGAAGAAATGAGGTACTATTACCATATAATATTATAAATATGTTTGGAGTTTTGATATATATAAATTAATTTTTATTGAAAATATTAATTTCATTGAAAAAATGTCATAATAAATATGCAATCTTCAAATGCCATACATGAAAATAAAATAACATGGAAAATGTCCTAATAATTTGATAAATGGTTTAACATTTATGTGAAGGAGATGGATCCTAAAAATAGTTCATAAAACACTAAAATAGGATCATACACAAAAATCCTCTTGGAAGTAAGGAAAAATGATATTGACATTAAAAATGGCCACCCAAAATACGATAAAGATTTATCTCAATATTATTCCAATTAATCATTGATATATCACATAACAATAATATAGTAGGCCTAATTAGTCCCCATAATAAAATTTATGGGAAAACATTACGATAGTTATAAGTGTATTCAAGCAGTGAAAGATGTTAGTGGAAACATCAATAAGGTCAGTACCATAGGAGGTGGTGTGTACGAGTGAATTATATTAAAAATTTTGAAAAGTTACCATCCATGTTCAGGTGGATCCAATATATCCCTCCGATGAATTGGGTTCTCTAGTTATTGAAGTTTTCCATATTGGATTTCAAATTATTATTGGTGATATAATGGTTAATTTCCTACCTTACTAATACAATTTATCTATTCTTGATATGGGTTATTAATATTCAATATGATCAAGATTGATATCAAATGCGTCTTGATTATTGATTATGGTGTCCTTTTCCACTATCAAATACTTGTCCTTGTATTCATTATTAATTATCCATGTATTGAGGGGTTTGGATATTCTTATTTCATACTCATTCACATTGATTATTTCATCATACCCTTATATTCTTATTATTCTCACTAATTTAATTAAGCTATTAATTATTAAATTTAATTATTTTGAAAATTTTAGCACAACATAGTTCTGTTTATTTTTTACAATATTTTATCAATTAGGTTTGTAAAAATTATTTCAGGAAGTATTTCACAAGGATAATGATGAAGACTTAATGTTAATTAAGAAAATATTTTTTAGGTGGTTGATATGTATAAACAAAGATGGGTGATTTGTTTTTGTATTAATATTTCATTATTTTCGAAAAACTTTAACCAAAAAGGTCCATTAGAATGTAAGCTACCTGAAAAATCCATATGATCCTGAATGTTTTGGATGGAAATAACTGGGTCACAATCATCAGTATCAAATCCAGAAACATAATGTTCATGTTTTTCACCAAATTGCGATTTATGGTTTTGGGATATTATAAAGAGTGTTTAAGGGGAACCTTAATAAATATATACCTGTAATTATTAATGATATTATGATTTTATTAAAAAAAGTGATGATAAAAAATTTATTCGAAGGCTCATATTTCAATCTCTATGGAAGGTGAATTTGTTCTGTAAATTCAATAGTTTTTGAGTTCTCATTAAAAATCAGTAGAATATTTGGGTGTATTATAACCACTAAATTAAACAATGTAAATCTGTCCAAGAATATTTTATTAAACCAGTAGATAATTTCAGTTACAATAACTGATATTCATTGATTTCATGGTCTATTATGATATATAGATACTCTGTGAAAAAATTCAAGGATTTATAATCCGCTAACAAATGTTAATATTAACATTGAAAAGTAGTGTGAAGAAGGTTCCCTAAAATTAATGATGTCATTTTTAGTCAAGAAATATTAACAATAAATGCTTCAAGTAAAGGAATATTAATCTGTAATGTCCCATCATTGAATTTATCACCAAAAATATATAAATAAATATTATTGTATTTGATATCATGTATGACATGAAAAAAAAGCGTTGAAGGGAATTAAACACCCTAAGACCTTATATATTAATTTTTAAATATCTTCAATCACCTATATAGATGTAATTACAAATAAAATTAATCTTATATTTCATTTCATAGAACTATGAGTTTTTTTCATCACCTGTGTTACACAAAAGGCCTTGTTTTACAGAATAATAATATCCTATTATATTGATATTAAATATGATAGTTATTACCTACTCATTAGACATGCGAGTATGAATATAATAAACTAACTTAAAAAAATACATAGTATACACATTTTTATTAGTTATCTATTAATATTTATAGAATTAGAATATTTTAGAAGAAAATTAAATGTTTTCAGAAAAACTATATTTTTTCTAAATGATAGAGTAGTCATGCTTCACACACCACATTTAAAATTATTTTTTACAATTGTATAAAATTAATTTTATTTTAAAATTCATATTACAAAAATTATTTTAGAGTGAAGTATTGGGATTTTTCTGAAATGTTTTGTTTTTTAATAAATAGTTAGATATACTGAATTTTAATTGAAAACAACATATTTTTAAATAATTTTTATTGATAAATTATATTTTAAAGTAGTTTTACTTTTTAATTTGTTAAATTATATTTATATTAATTAGTTTAGGTTAATGTATGAATATTCATATTCAATTTTCATATAAAAACATTGTATAATTTTGAACATTTTCCATTAAAATACTCAATTTCTTATTTGTTCAGACAAATTATTTTTAAATTAAATTCTTCAAGTTATGTCAGATAAATTTGAAAAAATGGTTTCATAATTGTAATCATAGTGATTTATATTTTAAAATATATTAAAAATAATTTTTTTAACATAATCATTAGTAAAAAAGATTAAAATTAATTAAAGTGATTATTGTTAAAATATGTTTCTGTGCATTTTAGTTGTCTGTATTAAAAATAATTTTATTAATAAAAAGAAATTTTATTTTGTACATTTTATATAATATTAATAATTATTATGTAAACATTATATAATAATTATTATTTTAATATTAGTCTTAATAGATAAATTACACTGGAAAATAAAAAGACATAATTCACCATCCAAAAAACATATTAGGTAGAGTTCAGTAATCATAATGACAAATAAATTGATAATAATATATTTATTTATGTATGGTGGAGGTGTTTATTAATCTCATAAACCCTAAAATAACTTATGGATATATTTTTGAGTCAAATTTGGTCTGAAGGGCCTTCTAATAGTGATTACTTTTTGGTATTTAAAAGAATGCATCTACTAAATTATAAAAATTCACTAACAACATTAAATTATTCACCCCATAAAACCACATTATATCAGCCAATAATGTTTGAAAATCACTCACCCATCACAGGATCTTATGTCCATATCTAGCTCTCAATATTTTTCAATTCCACTTAAGGATTTGAGTTCTCCCTATAGTGATGGATCTCTATGCCTTTGTCGGCTTCATTATATTTCATCTTCACCATCCTCTTCATTGGGTTTCATTGCCTCCTCAAAGGTGATGAGTCCATTATACATTTTTGTATTCTTTTGTAATCCTCTCTGTAGTTTTGTTATCTCTATGATTTTTGGGGTTTTATGATTTTTGCCTCTTTCACCAGTGCTCTTCTGATCTGGATTAACAAACAATACCCTATCTTTGTTGGGTGTGTTTGTTTTTCTGATGGGTTTTGAGAATATTGTGGTTGAAATAAGGGTAAAAAGTTTTTCTCCATTTTGATGGATTATTCCCTTAGATTCCCAAAATAGTTTTTCGGTTTTTAATAATGGTTTCAGTCACTAATTATTATTATGGTTTTAATATTGGTTCCCACTTTTTCTTTCCTATTATATCCAGTCATGAACTTCAATCACTATTTTCCTTTAGGGTTCATATCCCATTGTTTCCCTCTCTCATTCCATAGTGGTTTATGTTCATACTTCCCACTTATCTATGAAATTTACCTACTCTAGATTCCCATCCCCTTACTCTATTCTAGGTCATTCAGGTACATTAAACACCATAAGAGTTTTGGGATGTGTATGAGGTGAGGTAAGAGTTCCCATGAGGTGTGAAATGTGGTGTATTTCCCAAGTTATTATGTTCTTTAGAATTTATAATTTGATAATGGATCAAGTTATCTATGGAATCCATCATATTTTCATAACATTTCCACACTGTTTTTATAAAATTCAGTGATGATGGACAAATAAGGTTCCTTGTTTAAGGACAGCTCGATGGACTATGACATTCTCTCATGGACTGGTGAGGTGTTTGGATGTGATGATGGTGGAAATTCTTCTTTTTATGGTGGTCCACAGATTCTCAGTGGTGGTATTGTAATATCTAGTAGATTTGCATGATTTTATTTTCCAGTGTGATTATGGACATCGGTGTTAAAGGTGATGATGAGGGTGAAGCGATGATGGTGAGGGTGTTTTCTGTGATGGATGATATGGTGGGATTATACATTTTTCGATGGAAAAGTAATTATGTCACTAATGATGAGATTATGGAACAAAAAATGAAATTTTGTAAATTGATTATGGATTTGGAATGACATACCTCAAGATAGGGTTCCTCTGTTTTCTCACCAGATTTATAGGGATCGTGATGTGATGTTCCTACACCACAGTTTTTTAATTTTTCTGATGTACATTGAATTTAATAATTTCACACTATATATTTCATGATTTTGATGATTCAAGGTTCCAACATTTATCCTAATATTGGCATTCAAAAAAAATTTCATAAATTATTTGTTGGAGAGGATACCGAAAGAAGAGTTAATGTTCTTCGACGATCGTATTTATTTTATTTCTTTCTCCACCACCTAAAATTCATACTAAACCAATATAATATAAAATTATTATATTATTACATATTTAGGGATGTATTTATAATAATTCAATTACCTCTAACTAAATCAACTTATATAATAAGGATTACGAAATAATCATTCGTCTGTATGGAAGACTACCACCTCGTGTACCAATGTTATTCATTTTTCCCTTATTATCTCTTAAGGTTGGTTAATATGATGGATAATATATATATATATATAACATAATTATACCAATGGAGTAATTATATAAAGTATACATTATATATTTGCATTCAATAAGAGAGATGATAATGTCGCTAATTTTTATGACGAAGTACCGCCTCACAATGTGATCTGATTCACCTTTCACAAAGGATTAAATGGAAGGTGGTATGGAATAATTTAAATGATTATAATTTTTATACATGAGATAATAATTTTTTTCCTTGAAATTTTATTATTATTTTAATATAATTTATATATCATTCTATCTCGTTCCTTCTATCTCACGCAATGATGATAATGTCGATAATATTCATGTAGACTACAACCATCATATAGTGATGTGACTCTATTTTTGTAATCAAACCACATGGATGGTATATATATTTAGATAATATATTAAATCTGATATTATTAGTTTTATATAAAGATTATGTATTACACACCATATTTTAATAATTTTCATTGGATAATGGAAACTTTACTCATTCGTGTGTATGACCTACCATCTCTATGATCATAAAGTACATCATTTTTCATTAAAATAATACATTACTTGTCTTTAAAGTATAAATGATAAATAAATCTGATAAATTCATTATTTTTATTATTCTTTTTCTGATATTAATATTTAATGTGATTAATAATTGAAACAATTGTGATAACTAATGAATGAGAAAATAGGTAAATTAACAACTCAAGTAATTAAAATAATGAATGATTTTTAAAAGAATCATTGTAAAATAAAATATATGGATAATATATGATATTATAAATATCGACATGGATCTGGTATAATTTATTGAAAACTTTAAAACCACTATACACAAGGTTAAACCATGTTCAACAAATAGAAAGTTTGTTGTAAGGTATTTTCTCTCAATTTACATTCCATTGAGACTTGTTTGTTATTATGCATCAATTGAATTTTATATAGTTCATATAAAAGCCCATTAATATATAATATCATGAATAATTAATTATATATGTTATTTTAATATCCACTTTTAATAAATTTTTCTATGGGGATTGACATGAAAAATACCATGTGTTAATAATTATTGTGAAATCGCACAGTCTTTTGTGATTGTTATCTTTCTCTTAAAGCATTCACTTAATTATGATAATATTTCCTTAGAAAATATGTTTCTATTAAATATCTATATTAATTCATGTGGTATATGATTATTTCATACAATTTATTCAATTTTCACATTTGGATTCCATTTTGAATATTATTTTTTTAACTGGGGAACTGTTTATAAATGTGTATCCTATTTTAAATTAAGATATTTTATGATAAATAATATTGATTCAATAATTAAATTGAACATTTTATATATTAAGAATGATTTGGACTTATATTTTTTTGTGAGGAATAGTATAATATATCCCCTAAATGCATTGGTATGCCCTATTAGAAAAATTTTGTTGGAAAAATTAAATGTATTCTATATGTAGTATTTAAACTGACATCAGATAGATATAGAGAATAGAGGTACATTGTTGCCTAAATTAATGGATTTTAATAAATAAGAATTAAATTTTTTTAGAATTTTTTTATTATTATCCATGATATTTTCATAATGAAAATATCTATGGATGCATTTCATTATCAGTTTATTGATTAAATGGCATAAATTTTATATTATTTACCATTCTATAATGATAATTCTTTATTACTCATGTATTCATGATATTTAAATGTAATATGTGTTTAATTATTTACATTTCTAATTTGATTATCCTTTAATGATTTCTGAAATATTCTATTGTAACTAACCCTTAATAAACATTTTAGTTCACACTTATTTTGTTTACATTCCAAATGATTCAATTAATTGTAAAATAAATGATTTACATATATTTTCTAAAGAGAAAATTGTTATTTTTGTAAACAGTTATGTAGAATTTTTTTAAATAAAATGTATTAAAAGGGGTCATCTACTCATCTAGTTTCCAAGAATACTAATCTAATTGGTTTATTGTGATGTTATTCCTTATATCTTATACCAATCTAATAATGTATGAAAACTTATTCAGGATAATGGTTTCGGGGTGATATAGTTCATGTTAGTGTAAATTTATTAAAAAATATGGAAAGTAGATATTGGAAAACAAATATTAAGGTAAATAACCTTATAACATAATTGGAGGATAATTATAGAATGACATCGTATTGTTTTTCTAAGGTATATATTATGTGGTTTTTTTCTAGAAAGAAATATATATTTCAATACTAAAAGTGAAAATGCATCTGGAATAGAGGTGCATAGTTGTAATATCCCTGAAGACGATATATTTGGCATGAACCAATCATTATATAGTGATCGAAAATGGGAAAAACTACACACCTAGTTTTACATTCCGAGGGTATATTGATTGTATAATTAAAATTATGGTTATAAACAATTACAATTGCCATGAAATGGAGAACTAATTCAATTCACCTAATCCAAAGAGTAATAATGTTCTTTTATTAGATTTTTTTACACCAATAATTTTAGTGGAACTAGTCATCCAAACATTCCCATAAGATGATGACATAATATCATTTTATAACATGATAGATAAATAATTCTATATGTATTGGGGTTTCTAAGGAATTCAATAGAATAATAAGATGGAAGGAAACATTGTAGATAAAGGGAATAATGAGTATATTGATTTTCCATCATGTCAAAATTATGAAATCAAACACAACTTTTTTACTACAATAAAAATGATTAATTATTTATTGATATTATTGATTGTACCATTATTGATAAATTTAACAACTTCTTTATATCTATATAATATATCAAAAATTTATTGTTTTATATAAGAAATAATTAATCAAGCATGTTTTCAATAATGTTTTTTTGTTAACTAATGGTATTACCATGTTTCTAAATAATACAAGATGAATATATTAACAGCTCTATTACTAGATTTATTAGATACATAGCATGATGTTTAAGGAATTTATGGACAATTATTTTTAGAATTTTAATGACCTTCTTTCTAAATAATTCCATTGTAATATTATGGAAAGTTCATGAGTTTGTCCATTAATTAATTTTTTTATATTTAAAAATTTATGATGTTTTGCTGAATAATGTATTAATTCATGATATAATGATTTATAGATAGTGGGTAAATTGTTTTAGCCATTTTTTATTATGATAACATGGGATCAAAGTAATGTATTATCATTCTAATATGGATCTTGTGATCCATTATTACATGAGGTATTAAAAATTCATTTAATGGAGTAAAAGATGAAGATGAAATTGATAATGGCACTACCAAAGAATGATATTATGAATATGAAATCAAATTATATTAAAAAAATTATATCTTCTCGTGAATGTTCATAAAGTATATGGAAATCATCTTTAAAATTAAATTTATTCCTATTATCATCATTTTTATGATAACAATAACATTTTTAGCGCTCTTTGGATTATGGAATTTATGTAATTACACTAATTATGATTATTAAATTTCTTGTGAAAACTATTCTATATCATTCCCCATTTTTATTTTTTTATATTCCATATTAATTTTTTCCATTCCCACCCAAGTAATCCTATATGGAAACCAATATCCATGATTATTCATGATTTCATTTTTAGTTACCTTTATCACTTATTTAGTGGAAATTTTTGTAATCCTTTTATGATTTGTGTTTCTAAGAAAAAATAGTTTTGAAATATAATACCATAGGTTACCAATATTAGGATAAAGTTTGAGGTCACAATTTTTTTATGATTGATAAAATCTATAAACCTAGAATTCTAAATAATGAAACTTCTATTAGGTATTCTGTATGAAAAACAAAAGAAAGAATAGAATGGAATATAAAACCACAAAAATAATATATATTTATTTATAAATAATTTAAATCTTTTTAATATCTTGTGTAACAAGAATCAATGAATTCATGTTTTGTTACACGAAGCAATGAGTTTCATCAAAAACTTGTCTTATATCAAATGATGAGTTTTACCATACAATAATACTCCATTAATATTATTATTTAATATTATATCTATCACTTAGACTTCATAATGGAAGGTATGAATAGAGTACTATAGAATATGAAAATATATATTTTACAATTTTTTATTATATATTTGTTATTAATATAATAATAATAATTTTGATTAAAATGAATTTTTTTCTAAATAAAAATATATTTGAAAACTGATGGATCAGTCACCCTTTTAGAAATTAATATAAAATTATCTTATTTCAAAATTTTATATATAATTTCATAAAAAAATTATTTTCCTTATTATAATATAAAAATTATCTTATGGTTAATTTTTGGGATTTTTATGAGATAATTCTTTTTTTAATGTATAATGGAAATTTCAAAAATATAATTAAAAACTGCAATATTATATAAATAAATCATATAGTTAAATTATATTTTTAATCGGTTTTATAGTAAAATAAGAAAGAATTTATATAAATTACTACAATTTAGTTTATTGTAAAAATTTTACCACATTATATTGATATCAAAACATTGTAAACATTTAAACATTTCCACTTCAAAAACCCATTTTCTAATCTCTTAAGATTGAATAATTTTGAAATAATTTCATCCACTTATCTACGTCTAATTTCATAGAAATTTATTCAATAAATTGAATTTAAAAAGTTTATATTATCTATTAACATAAATTTTTTTATTCTATAATGATTATTGAAAATTGTTAAAATTAATGACTGTGATTAAGGTTAAAAGATAGTTTTTTTCCCATTAAATGTTTTTGTATTAAAATTTATTTTACAAACAAATATTTTAAAAAAAAATTGTATTCTATATTAATAATATATATGTCTAAAATATATAAAATTATTATTATATTTGTAGATTTAAAGGTAAAATTTTGTTGGTAAACAAAAACATACAAGTTACCATAGTAAAAACTGAGAGTAAAATTGAGTAAAAATAAATAATATATAATAACCTAATTAATATATATGTTATTTTTTCTTTTTGGGTCTGATTATAGACAAATTTAACCATACCATAAATTATTTATTTACTCTGGAGGTATATGAGTTTATGGAATCCAACCAAAAATTGATTAATATTATGTATTTAAAAGAATACCACTCCTCAATTATAAAATTAGAAATCATTCCCCTTAATTATTCACATCATTACACAAAATTGGTTTTGAAAATAAATAATTATATCAATTCCCAAATTCGATCCACTCCATCTATAATAATAAAATTGGTTATAAATTCAACCATTAAAGGATTTAGCACAGACCATAGGTGGATTCCCTATAAAGAGTTATTGTTCTTCAATGGGAATATGTATTTTATTCCATTATATACCTCCTAAAATTATAAATAATCCATTATTATATAATAAAACATGTATATTATATATATGTGGATTTTATTATAATAATTAAATGACTTAAAAACGACCAACTTCTATTAAATGGTTTAAAAAGTGTTGTTCATTTTTACGATGGAATACTATCTAATGAGCTGACATTGTTCATTTTTTCCTTTACCACCTCTAAAGGATGTATATTATGACATTAATATGGCTTATATATAATAAAAATATATAATTTCATTATTACTATAGATCGTAATATCATATATACTTTACTTATTTCCATTATATATGAGATAATATAACATTTCTCATGTGTACGGTGGAATACTGTCTCACGATGCTCTATGATTTTTTATTCACAAACACATTACATGGAAGGTGATAATGAATGATGTTTATGATTATACTTCATATAAATGAAATAATAATGTTATTAATTAAATATTTATCATAATTAAATGACTATATTTCTATATGTGTGTCATTTGTTTCATTCCTTTTCTTTCACGTAATGTTTATAACGTTGTTCATGTATGTACAAAATACCTCCTTCAGGAAGTGTTGTTAGTCTATTTTAATCAAAAAAATATTGGATGATATATATATAATTATATAATATGGTATATATTATATTATTAAAATATTATAAATATTGTAAATTGCATAACTTTTACCAAAATGATCATTTGTAAATGGAATCATTACTAATGTTTATGTACGACCAACCATCTCCATGATTGTAACATAATTATTTTACATAAAAATCAATCATGATTAGTTTTAAAATATTAATTGATGTATAACATATGTTTTTATGTAATTATTAGTAATCTGGATGGGATATAACTATATAATATGTGAAACAAAAAGACCATTCTTTTAAATGAATGGTTGAGAAAACAAAGAAATTAGTATCTGAAACATTGAAAATAATGAATTTTTAATATCTAATGTGTAGTAAAATATAATAATATGATCACATGTAAGATTATAAATATTAATATTATTCTTCTGTATGTCATTGACATGTTAAAAGACACTATACATTATTTTAAATCACATTCAAGAAACACTAAGCGCATCGTAAGGGAATTAATATTCATTTCCATTTACATTCCCTAGAGACATATTTGTTATTACAAATAAGTTCACATATATGTATCATTTATCATAAACTTATAACATGTATTATAATTAATAATAATTTCATCATGCTATTTTAATTTTCAATATGAATTATTTCATAAAATGTTATTTTACATGAAAATCACCATATGGTAAAATTTATTTCCCAATGTCACATTCATTTGTGATTGTTAAATTTCTCTCAATACAATAAAAATATTGTTAACCTATTACATAGGAATTTTAATTACTATTTAATATCCATATTATATTAATTATTCATATGATTATTTCCAAAAATGAATACAATTTTAAATACGGTGATTATTTTAAAATTTAATTGATTAATTGGGAAAATTTTGACCAGTCAATATCAATTACACAATAAGATATTTTTTGATAAGGGTAGTTGATTCATTAATTTAATATATAATTTAATATATGAGGGAAAATTTATATCTGTAGTGATTGGTGAGGAATTATATAGTGTATCCACTTGGTAAATCTCTTTATATCACGGGACAAATTAAGTTTTCCAAGTTAATCATGTTTTTACCTATAGTATTTAAAATATATTGTGAACGGTATTTATAGTAATGGTACCCTGATTCCTGAGTTCATTTTATCCAATAATTAAAAATTTCGTTCATTATGATTTTATTTATTATAAATTATATTAAGAAGACAATATAATCTATGTAATCATTTAAATAATATATTATTAATTAAATGACATGAGTTTTTCATTAGTTACCATGAAATATTGATTATGACTTATCTATTCATGATGTATAGTTATATTTATTTTATACTTGTTTAATTATTTACCATTAAATAATTATTATTGCTTAACTATTCATGAATTTTTCCATTATACAGAACACTAATCGATAATTTGATTTTAGAATTGTTTTTTTCCTTTCCCAAGGGTTCCATGAAGTATTATATGAATGTTATGTAGGGATATATTGTGGGAAATAATGATATTCCCAGAAAACATTTTGTTTTTCTAATTAAAATCTTTATATGACTCATGTTTATATTTTGTTCTATAATACTATTAATCATATTATTCCTTATGGATGAAATTCAGAGTATCTTACTCTAATGTAATAATTTTATAGCAGTAGATTCGAGCTAATGGGGATGGGGTTCCTATAGTTGTTATGATATGACGTTGTATAGAAACCATGGAAAATAGATTTTGCAAAACATTGATTGGGGAACATAATATTATGATAAAATATAAGGATATGTATAAAAAACATCCTAAAGTCTTAGTATAGTATTTATTACTTGGATTTCCCTATACATAAATCCATATCAATATACAATAATTTTTCATGGATCTGACATAGTGGAACCTAGGGTTTATAACTATGAAACATGTGCATTGGGCTAGACTCGATCATCTACTATGGAATGAAATCAAGATTACTATGCACCTAGTTTTACACTCCATAGAGATATTGTAATGAACTTGTCCCAAGCATGCAGGAGCCAAATATATGATTTATTTTATTAGCATAATATAAAAGTAATCACATTTCAAAGGACATCTCAGTTCAGTATTTTTTGAAAATGAGAAACATACATGATTCCCTCAATAAATATAAATAAAATAATTTCAAAATATATTTTTCTTCTTTATTTGAATTATTTCATATAGCAAATTAATTCATATCAAATGTAGTAGACATTACTGATTCCTGATAAAGGAAAAAATAAGGGTGAGATCAAAGGCTCAGTAAGGGATAAGTAACATGAAAGATATCGGGAATCAATAATACTAATTTACAAGGTATGATTATTAATGTATAACATATTCCTTTTAAATTACATTATGCGGTATAATAAATATAGAAATGTAATTAACTAGAAACACATGTAATGATATCATTATTCTAAAAATAGAATGAATCGAGTTATATTTCATATTGGACGTTTAATGGATAATTTTAAAATCCCATGTAAGTAAAAAAAATAGATTTTTATATCAGTGTATATTTATGAATTAGATAGTGTTTAGAGGCTTAAAATTAGAATAAATCCAATCTTAATTATAGAATACTCAAATATTTTTAAAAGATTATTTTACCGACTTTTGATGGAAAACCATTTTTAAATCGATCTTTTGAAAATTTTATAAGATTTATTTTTCAAAATAATATTATTCTTCCTAATTGGAACATTGAAATTTATTTGGATAAATTTTTGGTATTTTTCTGACAATGTTCATTTTTTAATGAATAGTAAAAAATATTACATTTTACATCAAAATTGCTTTGTTTTCTAAAATAAATATATGGTTATATTATCATTTTAATCGATTTTAAAGTGTAATTAAAATTTATTTTTACCATTTAATCCAATTGTGGTTATTATAATTAATTTCATTTTGAAATTGGACATTAACAATTGTCAATCTTTTGATAGATATTTCTTCTTAAAAAGACGCTATTTGTTTTGAAAATGGGTATTATTTTTAAATTAATTTCTACAATTTCTGTGTTTAGAATTTGGTAAAATGGATTCCATATTTGGAATCATAAGGTCCAAATTATGTAATTAATACTTCTTTGATTTTGGATATTATTAATTGTAACGATGGTAATTATCATTAATTATGATGATTAATTTGTAATCGGGTAGTTAAGGGTAATAAAATAATATTATAAAAATATAAAATGACCCCAATATGATTCCAAATATTATTGTATGAATCATTTATGGCCATGGGAAGCGTTTTACTGAATTTGAGTTCCCATGGAGTCACATGTGTGTGATAGTGACATTGATGACATTATTTTTAAAAAGAATAGAAATATAAAAATGGTTTGTATATCCTGAGTAAAAAAAAATTTAATTTGTTTACATAAATTATCTATTAAAATGTAATTTTTTATTGGAAAGATAAAAATATTTCTTACATCGTTGTATTTTTTAAAATTGTAAGATATTAAATAAATATATTTATTTATAAAACTATGATGATGTAGTGATTACCTCATTAATTAAAGATTTAAATAAAATGAAAAGATAAGATAAACTATAAGACATAAACATGTCGAAAACCTATTGTATGGGTTGATTTAGAACCCTTATCACCTTATCCTCAAAATATATCATATTAGGACCTTTAAAATCGATAATAATTTTATAATAACGTAATATTTCAAGACATTCCAAAAGTGACCCTCCTCCCTCTTATAAAAGGCCCCCACCTATACCATCTTACCCACACCTCTCAAGACATTGGCTCATCAAACGACAACTCAGATTATCCATCCACATCCCTCTATTACTAATAGAATCCTCACTTTGGGAATAAGTCTTCCTAAGGAAGCCTTCAGCTCAAATAAAAAAGAGTCACCAGATTTAGGGGTAATGCCTTCTCTTGAGTATCTTCCTTTTATTTTCCTTTTTCACTTAGAAAAATCTTTTTATTATTTGATCCCATAATACCACAAGTATCTTAAATATAATAGGATTTTGTTTTGATAAGGATTATACCTACACGTACAGACACCTCTGTCTAATATTTAATGAACATACTATTTCTGTGGGTGGTGAATTACTGCCTCACAAAATGATGATTGTTCAATCATGTTTTAACACCTTTTATGGTGTCCATTATGATGTCACTTTAATTATATATGATATATATGGTATTTAGTTTTTCTATATTCTTCTGAATTTTATTTTCTAAAGCTCATTATTTTTCTTTTCATGTTGTGGAACAGCGATAATTTCATCTAATGAAATATGGACTACCGCCCCCTTAAGTGATGTGACTCGTTGATACTGAACCTGGAATTTATAAAGAATGTAATTAATGAACTTATGTTACATATATAACATATATATATAACTATAATTATAATATATCTGGGTCTCATTTAGTTTTAATGTCTATTAACATGCGAAAGAACTAAAAGTAGCGTTCATGCGTACGTACATCCTACCGTCTACATGAACGATGCATTTAAATTTTTTTATATCCAAATGATATGGAATAGAATAACATGAATATATACTAGATTTATATGATATTTAAATGATTAATACCATTCTAGATATGATTTAACAATAAATACCTGGGAAATTATTTTCAAACATGTTCATTTTTGAATCATGTACCGAACATCCACAAAATGTATGATATTACTCACATAATTAACTAATTAAAATTACATGATATGATGTGATATTAATTTGATAATAAACATTAATGTAATTACATAAGCAATTATAAATCGACCTATGTTTATTATTCAAGAATATAAATAACGAACAAGAACAAGTTGGACTTGAGGTATGGGACTTGGTCTCAATCTCCTTTTGTTTAGGCATACTTCAATTTATATACGACATTTTTTTATTTGTTTTATAATAAACCCTTTTGACTTTTAATTTCATTAAAAATGAATATTTTTACATAAAGTGTTTTACTAAATGGAAAAAGGAATGTTTTTTTCCTAAGTAAGCGGCGACATCTACTTCTCTGCCATCATGACCAATATTTGAGTTTCAGATTCCTCTACATGCCTTAACATTTTAAATGAAAAATAAATACCATGTTTTACTTTTCATTTATTTTGGTATTGAAAATGGTTTTGATAATGTTTTGATTATATCGATGTATTGTATTGATATCTTGTGATAGAAATATGGAAATTTTTTGTTTCCTGTATGCATGTTTTATGTGATACGATTATGTTATGGTTCTTTGGAATTGTTTATGATGTAGGGTGGTTCTATGATAAAGTAAGAGAGGGTGAGCCCGAGATAGATCTCCATTGCATTGGGAAATATGAATGAGTTAAAAACTATGATTTCTTCGGAGAGAATTACGTAATATATTATCATGGGTGTTACAAATGTAAGCATGAGGGTCACACCATACGTAAGAATGTTATGAATGCATCAAGTTACCTTTATGTCTTATGATTTCTATGAGTTATTCATAAATCTTATGATTTCATGATGTATGTTAATGTTCTTATGTTTTATGAGTAGTGTATGATTTCATTGATTCTTATGAATATGTGGACTAATGTTTTCTTTCTGTATTTTTATATCCCTTACCATGATTTTTATTCTCATCCCATGTTTTTGAAATATTTTTCACAATTCAAGGGAAAAGTACATAGTGTGATGATTGTGTCGAGGAAGTGTCAAGAAAGAAACCATATTTTATTTTTAATATGTTTCCTTTGGTGGAGAATGTATAATATATTTGATGTAACCAACTTTTTAAATGTGGAATGTAATGCATTATTTATGATCTAATTATCTTAAACTCTAAACTAGAAAAGATCCTCAATGTGAATTCTTGAAATGACCAAATATTATGTAATGTTTAAGACTAGGGAATTATAATAATAATAATAACTAAAATAAAGGAAATTGTGAATGTTTGAATGTCATGTTTCCTTAGAAAATGATACCCTTATTGTAAAGACCATTAACAAGATGTGTTAGAATATACAGGTATAGAACACACATAAATAATTCTATCCCACTAATTCCTCCCATGATACTTCCGATTATTTATAAGTATTATTATTAAATTATCCCCCACCCATTTCTTCCATATCCAAATAATGTCTCGTAAATTTAATAATAAATTTAATTCATAAATAATATAACATATCATTAAATATCCATATTGGGTAAAGGATATAGATTTATCAATAATTATTTATTTATTCAAATAACTATCAATGTAAATAACATACGTAAAATGATATATTATTTAGTCAATAAACGTATCCCTGATAAAAAAGATTTATATTTATGGTAAATATAGTATCCAATGATCATATAAATGGGAATATATTAATGGAATGTTATTGAATGAAACAATAAAACATATAAAATAATGTTAATAATTTTCATATTTATAATTAATATGATTCATTTAGAGGAAGAATAATTATAGTATCATTTAAACATATACCATCTGATTTAAAAATAAAGGATTGTTTTCATTAGTGAATTTAAATACTGTAAACATATCATTAAATTCATCCTTATAGAAAATAGTGTTTTGAATTTTAAGAACATTTTGAATTTTCCTTTCACTAACAATCACATTTAATGACATATTAATTCAAAATATCACTATAAAATTAATAATAATGTTTCAATGAAATGATTATAATGACGATGTGTAATTCCCTACATGTTGAAAAATTAAAAAAAATTCTTTTACAATGTAAAAAATGTTAGCATTGAGGTTTATTTATTGAATGATAAGAAATTTCCCTTATTATTTTTTGTAAATTACCACTATCATTATTTTTAAAATGACATAAAATTACTTTGAAAACATTTTTTTGATATTATTATAGTTGAACATTTATTTAAAAATCCATTTGGAAAATGTTTAAATAAATTGTGACATTTTTTTATAAAACATTTTTTTGAAGAAATAAGTTTATGACCGAAGAGTTAAATGTTGTTATATTTTCAGAAAAACCATTTTAAAAGTGTTTGACTAACAATGAGTGTAATAATTGTTATTGTATATTGGAAAACATTATGAATCCACAAAATATAATAATATTAAATATCTTATTTAACATTTATCAAAATATTTTAATCAATTGGAATTTAATAAAAATATATATCTATGAGAATGAGATTGTATAATAAACTCTTACAATGATCGTAAAATTGAATTTAGAATTTGTCAATGTATTATTTATTTTAATTATTTTTATTTAAAAATATAAAATTAAAATAATAAATAAGATAAAAATAGTAATTTTTCAACATAATCATTGAATATCAATAACAAAGAGGAATAAATATAACCTAGTGAGTGGAAATTGAGTTTTTAAATTGTTTACAACTAGGTAACAATTAATTAAACCCCATTATGTGAAATAATTGAAAATAATACATAAAAAATAATAATAATTATTTTTCTATGTTATAATATTTCAAATGGAATTATATAGATCATATAAATGAAATTGTGTTAATAACATTACTATATGCCTCAATGAAATGAATTTGAGATGAAATCCCTAACCTCATGTTTTCTTTGGGTTGAACATACATAAACAAACTGTAGATTGGTTATAAAAAAATTTATATCATATTTAAGAATAATACTAACATTTATAATATCATATATGATCCAATAATTACATCTTACCACTCACATTTAATAACTATTCATTATTTTTAACATTTTGGGTGTTAATTCATATAGTTTCCCATGAGTGTTTCATCATGAATAATATGGTTCTCACACATATTATAATTGTATACATCTCTATAATAATAATTATTATTATGAAATTAACAAATTTTTACATCAATTTTACATTAAACTAATCATGAATGATGGTTATTAATAATGAAGAGCATCGCAATCTTGGAGATAGTTGGTCGTAAGTATGCATGATGGATGATCAAATGTATGCTTGTCTAACATTTCCATTATTCAATGATCATTAAGGAAAGAAGGTAATTAATTTTTTATCCTAAAATAATAATCATAATATTATATATACCATATTAACCATCCTTGTAATATGGTAATGAAAAGAGAGTGACATTGCCTAGTGATTGTAGTAGTCTTCACAAACATGAATGATGATATCATATTTACACAAGTGGCTAAGAAAGAAATAAGATGACATATATTATATTTCAAGAGTCAAAAACATTTTAAGAATATCATAATTATTTCATTTACATAAGCTATAATTATTATCATTTTATTTATCACCTTTTATTTTAATCATTAGTGAAAGATGAATCAGATCACTTTACAAGGAAGTAGCCCTCCTTACACAAAAGTGACGTAATCACATCTCTTAATGAATGAATAGTAAAGTGATGTATTTGATATAGATGCTGCAAAGGTATAAATTTATAATAATTATCCTATATATACATTATATCCACCATCATATCTAATCATTATATATCGAAATGTAAAATTGAATGACATTAGTTCACAAAGTGGTAGTTAGTCATAAACATGAACTATGATTCCATTAACCATTTGATATAAGTATAAATTGTTTTATTTCATGATCATATTATAAAAATATAGTGTTATATGTAATATTGTGTTATTATTCAATGACATTTGTTTATTAAAAAAGGAATGGGTTTGAGAAAGTAGTAAAATAAATAAACTAGTTGGATATTATTAACGCTTATTTAGGTACCCAACATTTGTTTTCAATAGAGTCTTCAAAGATTATCTCTATACAAAATAATAAGCTTCTAGTATGAGGGGAAGGATATTGGTATGTGATTTGTGAATTTATTTCCTAATACAATGTTTATTTAATCACTGAAGTGGAGAGGATTGGGGGTAGGTTTTTGTAATTAGTAGAGAAGAAAAACTTAGTATTTATGAAAATAATTGAGGGATACAATGTTTATCATATGTCTCAAGGTACCTAAATGGAATCTTATATAACCTTATAGGTGAAATGTTTAAATTTATGATAGATAAAAATATTTGGGGAATGTGTATATTCCATTTTCACCCTTATGTTTTTAGTTTGACCACTGGTAGAACAATTTCTACAATAAAAATGGTAATAAATTTTTACTAAATTCAATATTAATTATTGTAAAAAAAATAATATGATCTTATTATAAATTATCAATTATTATAATTGAATATATTAAATTCATTTTTTGAATTTCAATCTGATAATTGGAAAATATTTATAACAATTAATCCCACAAACATGATAAGAAATTAGGTTTTTGAAGTGAAAATGTTCAAGAGGTTATAATTTTTTAGTATTTCAATGAAATATGAATATTATTATAATAAACGTAATTGGATAAATATATGTATAAGTGGAATATTTTTTACTTCAAAAAAACATAAAAATAAAACATAATATTATAAATTATTTATAAGAAAATATATTTTCAATTTAAATACAGTATTTTCCACAATAAAAAATAATAATAATTATTACAAAAATTCGGAGAATTAACCCAAAGGACATTTCGTACTCCAACTTAAAAAATGAATTTTTTTAAAACATTTCGTGTTAAATTTTTTTTATTTATGATAAACTAATCTAAAACGTCTTTAAAGAGAATTCAATTTTTCTAAAAAAATTTCTTTTTCATTTAATTTATTATTATTATTATTTATAATAAATAGATAACTAATTGCTATGTGTAAAATAAATAGTTTCATACATTAGATTATCTTTTCATTTCCAAAATTCCAATAGTTGAGAAATAACTACCATATTAAATAATAATATTGATATCATATTGTTACTTGGTAAAATTCAGTTTTGTCTATAACCTCGGCTATCGATGAGACTCATTGTTTTCGGTAACATAAGATAAAATTATTTTATCATTAATTATAATCTATATAATATATTGTATTTATTTCAAATATTAAACATATTTTAATTCCTTAGGATGTTATATTCAATTTGATGTTTTTCATTTTGTAACAACCATGCTATTTAATATAATGTTAATATATTTTTATATCGTAGATTAACATTATCCTGACCATAAATATATTCTTCCCTTATAATCTAAACTAGATCTCCATAATCAAGTGTTTAAATTTTGAAATAACATTATTGAAAATCCCACATAGTAAAAGATTTAATAAAATTCCCCCTTATTTCTATATAATTATTTTTATAACCAATATAGTTTACATAATTTATCGAATAAATTAATTTATAAACCTCTAAACTAACATGAATTGTTCATCATTAATGTATTTTTATATCATTAAAATAAAAAAAATTATACCTGGACATTTCCTAGGATACTGGTAGGAACAAAAACCTAATCATCATTTTGTCATTGTTTCAAGAACTGTGTCCTTTCCAAACACGGTTGGTTTTCCCCCAACATACATGTTGTCTATTTCATAAACAATACTAATTTAATTCAAAAAAATTCCCTAAATAATATTATAGGACACCCTTATAGAAATTAATTATTAAATAAATTTAAATTAAGGCATTCAATAAATATTTATTTTAAAAAGGTCTTATAAATCATATTTCACTATTATTATAATTTCATCATTGATCATAGTAACCCGGAATGTTATCAATATCATTAATTATATATATATATAATTTAAATTCATTACACTATAAATAAAATATTAACTAAAAATATAATATGTGAATGGGTTGTATTTCAATAAATTTATACAAAAAAATCATCAATTTTGTTAAATTCCTACAAAATAAAACATAAAAATAAGTTTTTATGACTTTTATGAAATGATAAATATTAAAAATAATAGTATATGATTGTGTGAATATCACTTATGTTAATAAATACATAATTTGATATAATAATTACTAGAGACCTTTGATGTTTCATGTTTCTTATAAAAACAACATATGTTAAAATACTTATATAATATAATAAAGGAATCATAATCAATACTTAAACCATTTATTTTAATGTAATTCCTTCTATGGTCTAGGGTTGAAAAATAATATCATTTTTAAGATTTTTAAATTATAAATCATAACCATCAATCTATGATAAGTTATGTTTAAACTAGTTTATTCATTTTAAACTCCATTTAAATTCTCTATAATAGATTTTAATGAAAATTTGAATTTTATAACGAACATCCCCAGGAGTGTCAACCTTGGAGCATACTAAGTCCTTTTTTGAGGCACTATATGATAATTGGATCTATCCCAATGCACCATTTTTAATGTTATTAAACCTAAATAATCCTATGTAAAATCAATGTCCAGTTATAGTATCCAGTAGGGTTTTATTTCTAGGAATATACACATAATATATTGCTTAAAAACATTAGGATGCTCATCTAAAATTTTCCTCAAATTATATCTTTGGGTTACATTCCATAATATATTTCTTCCTAAATCAAGTTTCCATGGTTTAAACTAAACATTCTTTGGTACCAAGTATAGTAACACCCACACTAATAGCATTGACTGACTATTTTCTTTATTAAATTATCATAAGATATAAGTAATCACATCATAAATGACTAAACTATTTAGTAGTCATTTTATAATAGAAAAATATTCATGGCTCCTATATTAAATTTTAGCACCAAAATTACAACATGATTGTTTTATTTTTGATAATTACAATATTCCCTCTATAATATCATTTCATATGAAACATATTATTCATCACTAATACTTGATAAATGAAAATAAATAAGGATGAGATAAAAAAAATTAATAAGGGTTAAGTAAAATGAAATATATCATGAATGAAAAGAAAATAATCAACATGTAAAGGTAAATAACTTATAACACCTAACATTTAAATAACATGATTAGTCAAAATCAATATGGAAAGTTAAATAATTGAAAACACATTCAATTTATTCATTAAATACAAAATTATAGGCATCAAGAGATAGTCACATTGTGGAAATATACTGGATAATAGTAATTACTAAAATGAGTTTAATTCTTAATTATTGTTCTTCATGTTTCCTAAAACCATAATACCATTACCATTAATACTATTAATAAGATTTTTTTGAACATAATGAATGAATACCCAATTTTGTAATGTTACACAATAGGTTAATCTTCTAAGACTCTCTTTGGATCATGAGGATTCAATTAACTAGCCCCCAGCCCATTTATTATATTTCAAACACATTCCTCATATAGAAAATAATCAATTTAATTTATTAATTGAGAACTATATCATTAAATATGTATATTGAGTAAAGGATATTGACTTATCCTTATTTCCCCATATAAGAAAATAAATATCATATTATAAACCTTATATATAAATGGTTTATGATTTAAGAAATAGAAACATTCATGAAAAATAATATTAAAAATTATGGGAAATTTAATATCCAATGATAATACGAAATTGAACAATATAATAGAATGTTATTGACTAAACAAATGAACCAAGGATGTGAATCTCTATGCATTCCTTATTCAAAATGATCATAAAATATCTAGAGGATGAATATAGATGATATTAACATAACATATAATCCATAAATTATGAGTAAATGGGTTTTTCAATTATGAATATAAATACCATAAATGATGTTTTCAATGATTCTTTAAGAAAATTTCCTTTTTATTTTGGAAAAAAAATAATCAAAATCTATTATGTTGGAAATAAAATTTTAAAAAAATAATTTAAAATATTCTAATAAATGTGAAATGGAATAAACAATGAAATTTCATTCATTATTAAGGGTAATTATGTAAATTATATAAATTTAAAAAATGCACATTCCGTTTTACTATAATAAATTTACAAATTTTCATTATTGAGGACATAACATAAAGATTCTATTCACATTTTCAGTAAAATTCAAATTGGAATTCCGTTGAAATTGAAAAAATATTACATTTGGATTTTTTTTTATCATTAATATGGAGAAAATTTATATAATTATCCTTTTTAAATGGTTAAAATAAATTTTGAAGATATTTTTATAAAACATGGTTTTGGAAGAAAACTGTTTTATGACAAATGAGATAAATGATGTTATATTTTCATAAAAACATTTTAGCTACAATTTTGAGTACTAATGAGTGTAAAATGTTAATATAATTCGAACAATAAAATTAATAACCAATGTATAATAAATTTAATGTGTTTATTAAAAAAATAAAAAAATTATTCCATTCAAGTGTAGTTTAAAAATTATAAATCTTGATGTGAATGAGATTCTGAAATAAACACTTACCCCAATCATAATGTTGATGTATTAATTATTTATACAATATATTACATGTATTAGATATAAACTAAAATAAAAAAAGTTTAAATATACCATTATAAAAATTAAAAGTCATTATACACATAATCATATAATTCAAACGACAACAAAGAAGCAATATTACCTTATGATATGAAATTGAGTTATGAAATTTTGTAAAACGTGGTAATATTTTATTCAAATAAAGTTATATAAAATAATTCAAATAGAAACATAATATACCATGAATAATTATGTATTATAGATATTACATGTCAATAGGGATGTATATACTTGATATAATAGATACTATGTACATAACAATATAATACGCATCAATAAAATGAAATTCAGATGAAATCTAAAACTTCGTTTTTAGTTTTTGGTGACCATTTGATAAAATATTGTATAAGGGTTTAAAAAAATTATTAAGATTTTCCAAAAAAATATTTATATTTATAAAATAATATATGATTCTTTAATAATATATTATCACCCATTGTTAATAACGTTTTATTATTTTCATTATTTATGGTGTCAATTATCATGTTTTCTCAAGTGTGTTTCACTGTGAATGATTTCATCCCTTCAAATATTAAATATTTAAATCATATATATAATGAAAATAATGATATAATAATTATATTATTACATCAATTTATATTTTAAAACAAATCAAGAATGATTATTATGAAAATGAATTACATTATGATCATGGAGACCTTTGGTCGTACATACACATGACTTTGGTTTTTAAATTTTAAATTTTAATTATGTAAAGGATTTAAGTAAATTTTTAAAATTATATAAATAATATAATATAATATATAACATACTATAAACCTATATATATCATCCTTGTGGTGTGGTGGTCAATGTAGATTCATATCGCTTCATGAAGGCCGTAGTTCATACGTACAAAAATGATGTTATCATTTTTATTTGAGAAAAATTAATTAAATAAAATAATATATTGTATCATTATAAAATTTATACTATTCAAGAAATTTAAACAATATTTTTTTATCAAGTATAATCATTTAAATTATCTTTATAACATTACATGTGATGTGTTAGTGAACGATGAATCACATCGTTTTGCGAGGTAGTTGTCCATCATACACACGGGAAAAATTATCATATATCATATGAAATGAAATATAAAATTTTATATATGATATAGTGACTATAAATATATAAATATGTTATAAAAATATTTTATATAATTTTTAATCCTCATCATACCCAACCTTGATAGGTGGTAATGAAAAAATGAACAACAAAGGTTCATGATACGGTAGTCCGCTATACACACGAATAACAATTTTGTAACTCCTTAGATGAAGTTGGATATGGATTTAGGACATTAATAGAATATAAACCATCCAATAATTTTATTATAATTTTTTATTTATATTATCATGGTTCAATAAAATTTTAAATCGGTGTATAAAGATGTGAAATAATGATGCTCATTGGAAAACACTACTTCTTTGAGTATTCTCCTTAGAATTGAACTAGACTCTTCAAAGGATTGAATTCATACAATAATAGAAAATCTGGGATTAGGTGGGGGAGTTTGGAAGTGATTTTTGAATTTCATTACCGATCCAATTTGGTCATAAGGTGTGATGTGGATAGGATAGGGGCGACCCTTTATATGTTTGGGAGATGAGACACTTTTTGGAAAAAACATTAATAGAGTTCTCACACATATTTAATTTGTAAAAAGTTTCCAAAAAATGGACTAATTTATGACTAAAATGGTGTAAAAATATAAATATGTATATAAAAAAAATTTTATAGGTTTATAGTCCATTTTGACACTAGTTTTTTTATTCAACCATGGTAATACCATTTTACCTTAATCAGATAATTTAATTTTTAATACCTTCTTATTTATTTTCCACAAAAAAAAAATGTTTAACTTTTCAGAATATATAAAATATTATGATTCAAAATTATAGATCCATTTTTCAAAATTTATTTCACAAAATTAAAAAATTTGAGTTTCTTGAATCACGTTGATTTGACATGAAAGCAGGTTTTTGATGTGCAAATGATAAACAATTTGAAATGAATTTACAACTACATTCAACATAAAAATTAATCTAGATATCTATAATATATTATTTGATTTATAATTGAACTATGTTGACAATAAAACCAACTAAAAAATAACTTTACATCATAAATTCATCAAAAGAAATATATGTTTTCAATTTAAATTCAATATGTTTCAATATTAATCATAAAATTTTATGGTCCATTAAAAAAATAAAAAAATATACCATAAAATAATTTTGGAATTATTATTTATGAAGTTAAATCTATTTTCTAAAATTTGTTTTCAATAACTTCAAAAAATAAATTTTAAATTATGGTTTACAAGTGTGAGTAAATCTTTTTTTTGGAAAATAAATTTTTTTGAAAACAATTTACTTTTTTTTAAATGACTCATATTATGATTTCTAGTTAATAGGTAACCGACAAATGTGGTAAAAATATATTTTTTAATAACATATTTAATCCTATTATTTCCTTCCATTTTAATTTTTTTGTGATAAATATCATAATGAATAATATTATTTATATTATATTATTGTTTAGTAAAACTCAGTCCTGCATGTAACAGAATATGTAGAATAAACATCATTCTTAATATAACACAATATAAAATCATTTTATGGTTACAATAAAAGATATATATTAAAGTATATTTATTTTAAAAATAAATCATATAATAAATTCTTTGGTTCATATACTCATTTCGGTGTTTGGTGGTGCATGCCACACATGGAATCGAAGATGATATACATATTTAAGAATTTATGGGTGATACAAACATTATTAGGATAATTAATACATCAATTAGAAACCATTATAATGTATTTGTTGTTGATATATCCCTATTTAATTATTATTATTATTATTATTGGACTATCTATGCATAAATGTTTCAATATATATTGAACAATTATTGGGATTATACACTATGTTTCATAATGATAAAATCTAATCTAGTGTATGAAATTTTTAGAAAAAGTTCGTAGAAGAATTAATGAGAACTTCGTAAATCAACAAGAATCAAAGAGTGTAAATGATTATTTATTGGATGGACTTATAAAAATATCGAAAAGGAAACTAGTATTCCAAATATTTTAATCCTATTGGAAAATAGTATCACGTGAGAACAATAAATAATGAATTATCAATTTTTTATGGATTATTTGAGAAGAAATAGAAGAATACAATAGGTAAAAATATAGATTAAAGGAATTATAGAATTAATTATTCTCCAACATGTTATAACTATGTAATGAAACAAACTCGGGTTCTTATTTTCAATGGATGAGAGTTTTCTAAAAGTGTGGAAAGAAAGGAGACTATGCTTCTGATTTCAAGGTTAAGAAAATATTTCTACTGTATAATGGATAAACATTAATGAGATGTAAGAATTAGAAAATAAATTTCTAATGAATGAACATAATATACAAAACAAGAATCTGTTGGATAATGGTGATGATTATTCTATTACCATAGACAAAGTATAATAATTAATATTCTTATGTTTATATTCATGAATTATGTTGTTTGAGTGTTTAATCAATGATATTGTGGTTATTAAAAATGTAAAATATATAAGGATTTTAATTCTATACAATATTATAATGGGTTTGGAATAATATTTTAAACGGTACTAATGACTAACAAAATTGATTTAGCAGAATGTTTAAATTCATTAGAAATACATTGTAGAGGGAAAGATAACCCTTAATACGTTTAAGATGTTGAGATAATGATATTTGGATAAATAGATTATTGTTATGGATATTGTTATTTGTATAGTTATAAATACATTGGATATGATTAATGATTAATTGTAAACTATTTTTATAATTTCATTGATTTATTTTACAAAACATTAGATTTAAGGAATATATCAAATAATCAGTGTTTTACTTAAGTAATAATGAAGAATTCTGGATTTCAATAAGGTTTTATAGTAATTAATGTTAATACCATGTTTAAAAATAATTAATGATGGAGTAATTCACATGTTTGTAATAATATTATTAATATTCAATTCATGTTGTTTGAGATATTAATGGTTGTTCATTTTGGAAATTTAGTGACACTTTTCTACATATTTACATCTTAATCATTTGGATGGGTCCAGAGGTTGACCATTTATGATATGTTTTAACAAGAAAAACGGATGTTTTTTAAGGAGTAATGTATTAATTCCACATATGAATATTTATTTATATTGGGTATGCTACGAAATCCATTTTTTATAATGATAACTATAAGTCAATGAAATGACATATCATTATAATATGGATATTAAGATTTGTAAGAGCGTGAGGTGAAAAAATATATTTCTAGGAGTAAGATATGAAGTGGAAATTGATCATGGCACAAACAAAGGATAAGATTTGTCTTATAGAATTAAATGTTTTCAGGTATGTATATCATTCAATGAAACTTCATCAACCCTTGGATAGGAATCTTGAAACAAATTTGTACCTACTATATTCAATTTTTATTATATCAATAACCTTATTCATGACTTTTATTTATGGATTGGTTTTATTTATCCTTTTCTACTTCCCACACATTATTATGGAAAATATTTTCTGTCACTATACATCAGTATTTGGTTGTTATTCTTTAACTCGTTATCCATGTTTTATTTCCCACATATTATCTCATTCTCAGATATCTGGTTATGTTGTAAATCATCAAAATATTCATACTACCCTTTCTATCTTACAAGGATTTTATTTTATTAAACCATTTAAGATGTGATTTTTTTCAGAAATGTAATTTTAAAATATAATACCATTAATTACAAATATTCATTCTAAATTTCATTGATTAAATTTATTTAATTAGGGGGAAATGTAATATCGCAAAATTAAAATAGGATAACATTGTATTAGATTTCATCAATGACATACAACACCAAGCATAGAAGAGGTTATTACACCCCCATACCATAAATATTTATATGTAAACAAATTCATTCTCATAGATATGATGTGTTATATCTAACATAGATTTTTTCTTTCATTACAAACAATAATTAGATTCATTTAAAACATGTGTTATAGACAATATTGAGTTTTACCTAAAAATTATATGATATTATTATTATTATTTAATATGATAGTTATCACCTATACATTGGAATTGTGTGAATTGATGCACATAATAAATATAGATATATATATATAGTTTTCATATGGTTTTTAATTATCTACTAATTCTTAATTAATACTGATTCTTTTAGATGAAAAATAGAATTTTATTTAAAATTGTACTTTTCTGAAAGAAGCTTGAGTCATGCTTTGAAGAATTATTTTAATAATAATTTTTAAAACAAGTATATGTTTAATTTTACTAAAATAAAATTATTTTTTGTATTCATAATATCTAAAAATATCATAGTTTTGATTTTTTTTTATTTTACTTAATGTTTCAATTATTAATGATCAGTGAAAAATATTTAACAGTTATTGAAATATGCCATTTTATTTACATAGTTTTTAATGAAGAGTTTTATTTTGAATCATTTTTAAATTAAAACTATTTAACCATTATATAAATTAATTCAATTTATTTCATTGTAATCATTTTCAAAAATAAATTATTACATTAAACATTGTGATTTTAAAACCCCACATTCTTATTGCATCATTGAGAATAATTTTGAATTTAACTTTAACGATTATGTTATGTTAATTTGAAAAAATGTATTCCAAATTTTTAATAATAATTATTTATATAATATAATATTTTCCACAATGTTTTCTAAAATAGTTTTTTTTGAAAACTATTAGAATTATAAACTATGTTAATTAATAAAACATGGTTTTGCACATTACATTTAATTGTTTTAAAATTAATATGACTCAAAAATTGTATATTTATTTAAAATATTGTATTTTATATATTTAATTCAAGAATTAATTTATGTAATAATTGTGTTTTTAGTTACTGTGTAAATTTTTAAATTACCTAGGTAAACAAAAATATATAAGTATCCATGGTAAAAACTAAAAGGGTAAAGTTGAGTAAACATATAAAATAAGGAATACCATGATATGAATATTTTTTGTTTTCTGTTTTGGATGTTTTTATCCACTGATTAACAACAATAAATTATTCTTATATTTTTTAGGAAATTAAAGGGATACCACCCAATATCGAATACTTTTTTGTATTTACCAGAATACCACCCCTCCTAAATTACAAATGGGAACTCACTCCCCTCACTTATTCACACCATAAAACCAAATTGGCTTAGAAAATATCTAGAAAAATCTGTTACCAACATAACTACCATCATTATAAAAGTTATTTTTGGTTATAATACCTACATTTCATGGATTTAGTACAAAACAATGTCGATACTCGAAGAATATGTAATTTTATTTAATGAGTTACCATATATTACATCATTATACACCTATATAAATTAGTGTTAAAACATGATGATTTAATAAAAATTTTATATTATATATACTAGATTATTGTTTTAATAATTCCATGGACTACAAATACATCCAAATCCTTCAAATAGGTTATGAAATCATCATTAGTTTGTGTGGTGTACTGCCGCCTCACGAACTGATGTTGTCCACTTTCAGTTACAACCTCTAACATTTGGTTATTACGATATATATAAAGTGTATAGATAATATATATATTTATAATAAATATAAATATTGAGTCATTATATTATATATATCATATCGATTTTATCTTCTTATGAGCCTCAAAAACAATGCTCGTGTGTATGGTGGACTACCGCCTAAGGATGTGATGTGATTCCTCATTCACTAAAGCATTAAATGGATGTTAAAAAAGAATACTTTTAATGATAATATATGATATTAATGTAATAAATATGATATTAATTAACTATTTTTCATTCTTTAATGGTCATATATGTATATATTATTTTCATTCATTCCTTTTCAATCATGTAATGATGATATCTGCGTTGATGTATGTGAGAACTACCACCTCCATGAAGGGATGTGACTCTTTTTTATTCACCAAACCACATGGATGCTATTAGTTAATATATAAAATGGTATATATGTTTTGTTCTATTTGTATAATTATTATATAATACTCACCTTTTTTCCATAATGATCTTTGGAAAATGAAAATGATACTAATGCGTATATACGACCTACCGTCTCCAAGTTCATAATATAGTCCATTATTCATTAAAAAATAATAATGTTAGGTATTAAAAGTTTTGATGATGTAGAAATATTATTATTACTTTATGGAAATAATTATGGATCTAATAGAACTATATAATATGTGAAATAATAGGAATGTTCATGATAAAGAATAATTGAGAAAATAAGACAATTAACACCTGAAACTACAATAATAATAATATATTATTATTCAGGGGAGGTGAATTATTACAATGGTTTATCATGGATTTTATACATATTATTATAGTTCTTTATTAAGTTACATACACGTTTAAGACTATGTTTTAAGAGTTTGAAACTTGTTTAATCTAAAAGAATCATAATTTAATGGATTTCATCTCAATTTACAATTCATCATGTAATATTTTTTATTATGCACAAATTTATTTTTATGTGGTGTATATAACTAAAATTTATTGTATAACATCATGAATTAAAATTCTTAAGGATATTTCATGTTTCATTTTTAATTATCTCACATAATTAGATTTTACTTATAAATCAAAAATTTATGAATGTTATTTTTTAATCTCACATTTTTTGTGATTCTTAACAATATCTTGAAAAAAACACATTCTATTGATACATTTTTAATTTTTCATTAAATTTATCTTAAATATAAAACATTATTACTTATATATTTGATTATTTAATAACACAATATACCATTTTTAATCTTATTTTTCACAATGTTATTTGATTTTGTTTTTTAACAGAAAAAGAACAATCTTTATAGTTAAAAATAAAATGGAAGATAGAGAGAAGATGAATGGGGTTATTCATAAATACATGCCCTATTCCAAGATAAGATAACAAAAATGTAACATAAATGATCATAATCATTAATATAGGGGGAATCATAATCATTATACCAATATCATTCTGAGTCTAATGGTCCATGAGACCTGGTAAACGTGGTTGTCCTTATATATGAGTAATTTTTACTAAATATGATTTTCATAAGAGGGATGTTTTTAAATCCTTCATCATTGAAAAGAAAATTTTCCCTTTAGGAAAATAATATATAAAGGAGATTTTATAGGGATTCATCATATGTATCCTCTTAATTTCCAATGATACCATGTATTTCACATAATTTAATGATTTCCTCAAGAATATTTAGTACATTCACACTCTCACCTATATTGGAAATCTGCAAAGATATAATAGCATATTCCTACTGAATTTGATTCATTTCCAATGTCTCTCATTTTTTAATATAATATTATCTTACTGGTTCTCACTATGGTCTAGATCTAAATCAAAAAAAATCCCCGATCATGATCCAATTTTAAAAAAACTGGCACTCATTTATATAATATAGTTACTTTATGATACAAAAT
The DNA here is from genome assembly GCA_963277665.1 of Viscum album. Classification (NCBI taxonomy): domain Eukaryota; kingdom Viridiplantae; phylum Streptophyta; class Magnoliopsida; order Santalales; family Viscaceae; genus Viscum; species Viscum album. The sequence continues at coordinate 1,207,281,064 of OY728162.1, forward strand.
ATTTATTCACGAATTTAATATAACATGTTATATAAATAGAATGCATTGTAAATATATTATAGAAGATATAATTATAATACCCCCAATGCATTAGATGGTCTCATGAGACAACTTATGTTGGAAGAATTAAAGTTTTTTCAACTTTTAGTATTTAAACATTCATTTGAAAGGTATTTAATGTATCAGTATAAATATTGCTGAGATAATTGAATTCAATTATTCAGAATTAACATCATTAAAATTTCAATTATTTTTATCCATGCTTGTTTTACAATGATATTATATACTGATCCATGTAATTATCAGTTAATCAATTAAATTGAATGTATTTTTACTTATTTACCTTTCTATATTGATTATAAAATATCTATCTATGTAGTAATTTTAGTTAAATTCCACGAGTGTTCAATTATTTAACCTTCTATATTGAATATTCCTTAATGATTCATGAAATCTTCCATTTCACTTAACTGTTATTGACTGTTTTATCTCACCTTATTTTTTCCCATTTCTTAGTATTCCATGTAGTCTACCATGAATGATATACCGTGATATGTTAGAGGTAATATTGATAATCATAAAAAAATTAGATTTTTATTTTGTTTTTTCAGATGTAATAAACACTCATGAATGTATCAGGTTCTCCAAAAATACTAGACTAATATGTTATTATCAAAATTTTCCCTTGTTTCTTATACCAATGTAATAAATTAATACATAGGCTCTGTGATACAGGGGTCCTACAGGAAACACAAAATTTTGTTAGATGTGTTCTAATGAATAATTAAAAGGTTATCACCTATGATTCCTTCCAATTGAAGACTCATCAATAGAATTATAAAACCCATTACATAGATTTACCTTCTCCTATATTATCCTTAATGATATGGAGACATAATATAAATGTGTAAATGTGTGATATATAAACATAAAACCATAAATTTACTTATATATTTACAAAAAAATGAACTTCAAATGTGACGACCTTATGTTCGGAGCATCTAAAAACATTGATTGTTCAACTAATTATCACCACATAAGAGTAAAAAAAGTTGTAGATGCGTTATGTAAAAATAAAATTGGTTTCATGAAATGATAAGTAATTATGGAGATCCATTTATCATGTCCCTTTTATTGATGAACAATGGAATTTTAAGGGATGTGATAAAATGAATGATATCCCAAATAATGTTTTGGCCTCCATTATAATAGAATATTAGAAATCCTTAAAGTGATAATTGTTTGATGGGAAATAAGGTATATGAGATGAATAAATGTGTAGTTTCTAGAATTAAAATTTTACATGTAAGGTGAAACAAGATTTTTACAAGGTTATGTTTTCTTTATATTCCACTAATAAAAATGATTTGATGTTTTAATACCATTTATCTTTTTTTTATGTGCATCCTAAAAGTACTAAAATGTATAAGGAAATTCATGATCATAATTTGTGGGATAATATGAAAAGATATATTGTCGATTATATTTTGACATGTTATGCTAGTGTGAAAACATAATAAATTGGTATAACAATAATTTAATATAACTATATATAAGTGTGATAACATTACAAAGGGATTTGTCACTTGGAATCCTATGAAAAAATGAGTATTAATATTACATGGGTATTCATCTGTTTATAGATAATATATACACATTAAATTATAATTAAATATTATTTTTCCCTAAAACACCCATATTTACATTATATTTAATATGTTTTTTAAATATATTATGTTGTAATGATGACTGTTTCTAACTAAAATCCAAGATATTATTGTAGGTTATCATTTATCCTTCAAAAATGATAGATGTAATAATAATAATTACCTACATTACTGAAACTAATGTTAGATCAAAGATTATTATTCAAAAAATAAAATTCATGTTAATGGGTGTCTCATTTTTTTCACAGGGATAGTGATCAACATTATCCAATTACTAAATTTTTTTATAGAAAAGGATTCTACTCATGTATTTAATTGGATGATTGTTTATATTTATAATGAAATAGTTGTAGAACTACAAATATTTATGGTGATAATAGAAAAATGAAGCTATTTAAATAATAAAATAAGAAGGATACTATATATGATATAGTACTTATTCTAATATGGATCAATAAATCTAAAAATTAATAAAAAAGGATATGCTGAAAAAAAATTGGACATGATGTTTCTTTTTCTGGATCATTTATTTCACATGATATACCCATTGAAAGGGGTCACAAGGTTATGAAATAAGAATAAGATGTGTAAATGTTTCATCATACTATTCTAGACTTTGTTGCATGTGGGGGTAGTCTTTTATAATTTTGGACAATGTATGAATATTTCCAATGTCTATGATGTCCTCCATGTGTCTATTTTGAGAAAATATATGTCTGACCCATAAAATATACATGATATTAATGGTTTGGCATTGGATCCATATATTCCTTATAAAGAGGAATATAATCAACTGCTACATAGAATCAAATATGTGTTATGGAATAAGATAATATAGATTTCTAATGATCTATGGAGAAATTTCTTTTTGATATTATTTTTAGGTTACTAATGAAATTATTTATTAAGATCAATGATCCTCAAAAGAATTGATACATTATTAGGGTTCACCTTGACACCATTCTAATGAATTGTGATGAAAATTAATCATTATATATGATATGATTTTATTTCATTTTTGAATAACCATAAGAATTATGTTTCATGACACCATGGTGTTAAAATATGTTATATACCTATGCACGTTTCATATTTAGGTTTTAGTCACATTTCCATAGTATGTATCATGTACAATTTATTATTAGAATAATTTATGAATCCTATTTATCCAGGATTATTGCTCATGTATCATTTAATTTTTTATTTCATACCTGGATTTATGATCACCCTTCTCTATTGATAAATGTCCCCAAGAGATTACATGTAGAGAAGTGACCTAAGAAGGATTAAAAATTAATTTTATCAAAAGGATTTTAAATTTTATGTGTTTTTACCTTCCAATTTTAATTCATGAATTATGAACCAAGTTTCTAGGCCACAAATTCTATAATGATCTTTGTATGTTATTAATGTAAAATTTGATAAGTAATTATGTTAAAAGTTATGAACTAAAATTGTTGGATGCTATATATTGATTGTACCTAAATATTGAAGGAGTGCTAGGACCTTTCTTTGTGAAATATAATAAATTATTATGTGAGGAATATGGAATTAAATATAAACCACTATTGATATAATTTTTTGTTCTCCACTTGTGTATCCATATATGATGCTCCTAGAATCATATGTATTTTAAAATATGGAGGGTGATTACTTAACTAATTTCATTGAAATAATATAATGCCTTTAATATGCTCATAAATGGATTCATACTAATGAGTCCAATATAAAAAATATTAATAAATATATATATCAAATATATATATATATATAATTCTTTTACATCACATGAACAATAATATATATAATATGAATATTCATATTCCATGCATCACATGAATGAATCATAAGATGATATATATATATATATAATCTCATATATATTGTATATATTTTTATCTCATTTTTCATAATATTTTGTACATGAATAACCTGCATTTAACTTTATTGTACATAAAAAAATCTCCCACTTTAACTATAATCAGATAAGGACCCTGTGAAAAACATCAGAACACTTTGTTAATGTGTCTAAACTCTTTTGGATATTATTTTTCATCATTCTCTATCTTCAACTTGGAAAAACATTTTTTTTTAAATTTTATTCTTATCAAAGAGGCTAAATGTGTTACTCTATGGGCCTTTGTAGTATTTATAAAAAAATATTAGATCCCTATTTAATATATATAAAAAAATTATGACCTATAGAAATACATTAGTTCTTTTCCTCCTACTAAGGGAATGGTGTGATTTCCATCATACATACTTTAATATGTATTCCACAATTTCCACCACAAAATTTATCATATTCATCATAAGTATCATTTAAAATCTATTTTTCAATTAAATAATCTTACCACTAGACTGTACATGACAATATATTATTGGTATCTCATCATTTATTAAATCTATGAGAAAGATGGACCAAGTTAATGAATAAATGACTTGTAATTCACATATAAGATTAGAACATAAAATTTTTTATTTATCCATTTAGCTGAAATCATTATATGTGCAAGATATAATCATTCCCACGAATTTACCTTGTTTAATTCAATCTAAGGATAAATGTATTCTCATTTAATTCATGTGAATAAATCATATCTTTGTTTCACTCCAACCAAAGAAATTATTAGCCACACACCCAGACCCACCCTGATTTACATTATTAATATGTTGAATTGAAATTAAGTGTGAAAAAATATGAAGGTTATCATGATATGTATTGAACCATCCTCAGGTAAAGGGACAAATAATATAAATACAACATTAATTATATTTTTTATTATATGAAATTCTATGAAATATAGTATATAAGATCAATATAGAAACTAATTCTATACCTATTACCTCATGGATCTATTAATCATATATAATGTACAATTATTTGAAATTAATACAAGATTATATTTCTAATAACCTTATCATAACATTGTAACCTATAATTCTACAAAACTAATATTGGCTAGAGACTACTAAATGCATAACTATGAGGGGATATAATCCTTTAAATATTAAAATAAATTACAATTATATAAAACATAAAGGAATAATAATTCGATATTAAAATTAATTAGAATAACATGGTACATTAACAAATGTTATAAAAATTCTACTATGTCTGATATAAAAATATATTCTATATAAAATTCATGTTGTTAATGTTAAAATGGATTAGTCAATAGATATGCTTCATTATCACATACCTAAATGAATATTACATCACCTATGTCTATGATCATTCTAATGATAATGTATGTTTGATGTTTTTCTTGTCTCTTAATGAGACGATAGAATCGTATATAGGGTAATATACCCATTTTTTCACAACATATATCAACTAATAATTTAATGTAAAGAACAACTCATAGTTGAAAAATGGACGTACTGATCAATATAGCTTCTATCACAATATTTCATTTAGTGATTTACAGTAACACTATTGTTAAGTCTATTATAGTAGTGATATTGGAATTCTTCTTAATAAATTCACTACATTTTAGTAAAAGCATGTATTTGTATTAAAATATCATATCTCTTATGTCATATTAGAAACTAGAATCAATGAATTAATTTACATAGTGATCTTCCTATCGAAAAATGTTTAAGAACATATACATTTTCATTATCATGTACAGAAATTTATTTTTAAAACAATTCATTGACTATCAATAATATTTTATTAGCATCTACTTTTTGTGGTCGTGTTATATAAAACATTGGGTCAAGTACACAACATGGAATATAAGATAGATCCTATTAGATACACAAAAATAAAAAAATTCATCATTTCCAATAAGGTAAAAGGATACTAAATCTTCATAGTATTTTTTCCCTGTAATACCAATAAATACACATTTCCATTATTCTATAATCAAAAATACTTTAGTACATTATATTTAAAGGTGTTATTACAAACACCGTGAAACCTTATTGATCTATCTATATATATACTTAATCCATTTAAGTTTGTTTTTTCTCAAATGTATTTCAATTTCAATCATTTACCCTTCCACATATATTTATATTGAATTGTTTGGATTTAATAACATTGGATTATCATGTAATATATTTTATATATATTATAGTTATGTGACAAATACTAAATAATATTTATTGAAAATTTTATTTAATCATATTTATTTTGGAGTAGATTGTTAATTTTTATGGACTGGGGAACACTGTCACGTATCATAAATAGACTCTATAAACTGAGAGATTCTCTTTAATAATGGGAAATATTAATTTTAAATTAACTATATCCACTCTCTCCTCCAACTTTATATAGAGTTATGGTCTCAATCCAGAATTCAAATTGAGTTCTCCAACATACATCGAACACCTATTGATACGGTGATCATTGGGATGTTGAATGTGTCGTCAGAAATTTATGGTATAATTTGGAATTTGATAATCAGTGCTCCTATGATTTTTTGAAACATGTGTAGATGATATAGAGGGAATAAAATTCATATTCGTCAAGAAGTGATCATTGGCGACAAGTAGATGTTGATGGTGTCTTCAGATTAAAAAAATGTATGTTTAATTATAATGTTTTTATGATTAGTATACATTACATGATATCTATAGACCATACCAGGGCTCAAAACATTTGAGACTACATGGTAAATCATCTTGATGATAATTTTTTTTAAAATCCCATGCTCACTGATTTCCTCTCCAACCCCATTACCTTCAATTTGTATCATAGAAAACCACTTAGTTACATGGAGGTAAGATTAATTTAAATTAATTACTATTATTGTGGTAATAATATTAAATTAAATATGATAAAAAATAATTAAATTAAATTATTTTAATTTATTTATTTCATGTAATTAAAATATCATCCTACTATATTTAATTAAATTTAGATTTTATTGTTATTTCATTTATAAATATATCTCTTGTGTAATGACATGAAAAATGTATGGCTACAATTATTTAATTAATTGTATTAACTTCATGATAAAATTGTAGTTAATTAATTATGATGGTTTTAATGTAATCTTTTATTTTTGTTCAATTTAATAAGGACATGCATGTATAAATTCATATGGACAACATTTTACCCCATGACCATCTCGATATTGCATTAGTAATTTTGTACAATTTCATAAAGAAGATTTACAGTGTGGACCCCTCCATGATGAGGTCCTGAACATTGATGAATATGGTTAACCGTGCGGACCCATAAAGTGGAGGAAACACTCATTGGTAAAGATGGTGAACTTCATAGACCTTGTCAAGATGAGTTGTACACCATGCCAAGGATAATTAATGATTCAAACAATTACAAATCAAGGTTTTACTCTAGAAGAGCATTAAAAAAATGGATTGGGGTGAGCAGCATCACGTGTCAATTTAGAAGTAAGGTGTGATCACCTAAGGTTTTGGTTGGTCCATTGAGTTAAGATGGATCAACCAATACTATATTCTTATGAATAATCATGTAGAATATTTTAGTTATGTATTAATTTATTAATTTATGTAATTTATAACAGTGTAAAACTACAAAAAAATTATAAATAATAAAATTAATAAATAAGTTATGAATGGTTTTATATTAATTCTTCGTTGTGTGTTCAAAAACATTAATGAACAAGCATAATATAAATGTATTTTATATGTCAGGAATAAAACCCCTCAAGGAAATATTATGTTGTAAGAACCTTCCTTCATTTGAATTTGAATACAACCAGGTCTTCAGGGTGCTTGATCAGACGTAGCTAAGTTTACCTCTTACTACTAGGGTGATTTATGAGAATGATGGGATAAATTAACTAAATTTGTAGTAATTTTTAGAAGAATATAACATTATATCACGTTATAGTAGAGCCGTGAGAAAATCTAGTTATTATTTTGGAACTGAGACATCACACAATAGCTTAAGAAATTGTTAGTTATTTTTCTTTTCTAGTCAAAATCTATCGTTTAACAATCAAAGTAGTGGAATAACCAGATCTTTTAGAATATGAGGACTGGATAATGGATTCATTATAATAGAATAATCATGTTATATAGTATTTTGATTATTTGACAATGTATTTCTAGAATTTCATAAAATAGTTGGAGGCATTTAATGGTATAATTAATGTTTAATTTCTAATTCTATATTAAATGAAAAAGTAATAATCTGTTATATATTTTTCTAGAAAAAAGACACGTTACAACACAAGAAATAATGTGAAAAATTGGAAAACTTTCATGTCATATCAATCATGAATTTATAAGTATTGTTACAAAGTTTCTCAGAATACTAATATATCAGATATTCAAGGTGTTGCAGTCTATTTAACTATTAAGCCACTTCACGAAGTGATGGTGTAAATTTCTTTACAGAGACACTTCTATAAAGAATAATATGGTCATATAATAATGTAATAGCAGTCATATGATGTTTTCTGTGGTTATAACATTGTGATGTGGATGATTACATGTGTTGTCTCATCTATAAGAATATTAAGTGGAGAAAGTGATGCATGATATGAATGGATGATAAATTGCACTGGATCTTTGTAAACATAAAATACAAATCAAAATATTTCATGTCATACCACTATTATACCCAGTTACACATATTTTAATTTAAGGTCAAATATAAATAGGATGGACTAAACATATAATTTCCTTTTTATAAATTCAATTCCAAGTAAATAAGATATCAAAGAAAGTATAAATCATTAATTCTTATGGAATAAAATATGAATGGATGGGAAAAGGCCAATGGAATGTGAATCACCAAAGGATCATTGGAAATTTCCTTCAATTAAATGAGTGTGGATATTAATCAAGAGGTTATTTCATTCAAATTACATGAAATTAATTTATGGAGATTTTGAATGTTATGAACATAGTTGAATAAGAAATTACCCACTTTTCTCCGAGTATATTGATAAATATAATTTAATGTTTCACTATCACTTCATGTGTATAAAATATAGTATATCATTCATATATGTGTATTTGAATATATTAACCATTTATGTTTAGAAATTTTACAATAATTCATGTGTATTTGTGATGTGGCTAAGAAATGACGATTCAAAAGTCAGTGGTGAGAAACAAAAACACATACATTTTTATGTTAATGGGTTAAGTCAATATATTATTAAGTATAAACAAACCAATATCTTATGTATCATTTTGATAGTATGAGACATTATTTTATGCCGATGAATGAATTTTTTTGTGGTGTCTCACACTCAACCAATAGTTAAGAGATACTTGAGTAAAAGGAAATACATAATGAATATAAAATGTATTAATTAATTACCCTGTTAGGGAAAGATAAATATTTCTTAAGTAAACCTAAATCAGGACATCAAGGATATGACTAGTATGGTATTTAGAGATGGTAAAACTAAATAGATTTTTTTGTTATCTATATATTTGTATAGGTAAAAATTGTTTTATAAATAATGGTATTCCACTATGCATTCGTAATTGGATCATATAAAGAGTGTGGACTATTTAAAGAGATGATAGTGGTAAATATACATTATATGATTACTTTAGGGTAATAATTATAGGAATTTAAGTATCATATTTTTGTGTTATAAAGATATAAGATGCTCTAGCATTGCATTCCAATGCATATCTTGACCAAATTTTCATCTATTAATATAGAGTATCATGGAGTAATTCATAAGCACGCATTACCATATCTATGTAAAGATGTTAATATCAATTAGAAGGATCAATAAAAATCCTTATATGATAACATTTATCAATAAAATGTTACATGTTGAATGTAATAAATTCACATTTTATACATCACAATCATGATGTAAGTGTTATCAATGTTGCAACATGTAGGAAATTCTATTATTTTTCATGATGTGCACTGAAAATAAAGGTGATATCCCAAAACCATAATCCAACTGTAATGAAAAATATATATCATATGATTTATAGTATTTTGGAAATCAATTATTTCATTATAAATTTTATATATTCAATGGTTGTGTTAGGATATAAACAAACATTCATCAATATGGGCACATTAGGCATCTAACTAATTATGAAAACAGTTTTTTAGATATTACATAAGACCATATGATATAAACTTTTTAGTCAATTTATAGACTATATTTAAATATAATGGTACACAAATATATTTTATATAGTTGGATATTTATTTAAATGGGTTTATAAAATTTTAGATATGCACAAGTAGTTCTCATATAACATGTTACATAAGTTCATGTGGAACAAGAATGTTCTATAGAAACATAATATTGGGGATTGTTAATACCATAGAGATGGTTTCATTTTCACCATGAATGGGGAAATATTATTTAGTGAGAATAAAAATTCCTAGAAGTAAAAAATATTTGGGAATTATATAATATTAAAAATTTTAAAAAAAAAATAATAATGGGATACATGATCCAATTTTTATAGGGTATTATTATTTAGAATATAACTATGGGTATTCAAGTTGAATGAAACATTTGTGGTTCATGTGTGGTAAAAATAAGGCATAGTTGGATATAATAAGTTGGTATTTTTAAATCCATTAAATGTTTTCCTGTCATAGCTAATATTTTGGATGATTTTTTTGAGTATTTGATATCATGACCTCTATTTTTGGAAGCTGTCTACATGACACAATGAGAAAGGGATAGTCATATTATTAAAAGATAATAAAGCATGAATGTTACACGAATCATGTTTAGGATTGATGTAGTGAAGAATATTTAGTATATTAATTTGGAAGGAATATTTTACATTTGTATACTAGACGTTTGTGAGTACACCATTTTTTTCTATGTGATGTGTATTCCAAAAAAATAATGAGAATATATATTTTCCATAATGTTAGTTAAGACTAGGTTGAAAGTATTTCTATGTTGATTGACATAAAGTATCAATGTATGTTATAGGTAAAAGTATCTACTAGGGTAGATGTAATGGTACACTGGACCTATACAATCATTAATAGATTAACATTGTATTGAAATAATGCACCTTGGAAGAATTCCATAGATGAATAGTTTCTAGTTTAGAATTTAATAAATCAACCCAAATAGATATTTAATGGAAAATGAGGAGATAATGTGGTGAGTAAAGTTTAATATGAAATCATGATGGATCAATCATGAATTCCATGATATGTATAAGATATTATATATCCAATATATTATTTATCATTGGAAAATATCAGTCATATATATGAGAATTAAAAGTAAATAAGTCATAACATATTGATTATACTTTCTCAGGAACAAAATATATGTACTTTGTATGTGATTAAGAAAGGATGCTATTTTAGGTGGGACACAAACTAGTATTCATTATGATAAATTTGATCTAGTATCATATTTATGATAAAGGGGAATAGAGAGAAACACTCATAAAATCTATTGGAAGTCATACCTACAACAAATGAGTATGTTGCAGCTTATGAGAAATCTAATAAGAAGATATTGATTTTTTTGATTTTTTCCAATTCAAGGAATCACACATTACATGTAATGTTCATTCATAATGATTATTATATTACTTACACTAGCTGATATTTCATGTTTTGATAGTAGAAAAAATTGATATACTCAGTGATGTAGCCTCTTGAGATGTTTTACTCAAGGAGGGTAGGTTTCATATAGTTGAATTTTCATTTGGTGAAAATGTTGCAGAAAAAGAAACTAAAGTTATTACTTAGTATAATCCTTATATTAATCATGCGAGGGATAAAATATTAAATTAATAAGATGTATATAGTGAAAGTGGGAGAATTTTTATAGTTGGTTCCCAAGACATAAAATTAAAAATACTTTATATTAACATATCATATATATATTTATTAATACATGATGTACGATTTCAATTTTAGTGCATTATTTTTGGCATGTAATAATTTATGGTAATTCCCACTGATTAATTTTTCTATCACGGGGTTATAGAATATCCTTGGATATAATTAGAACCTCTAGATACTATCAAATTATTCTTAAATAAAGGTCATATGGTATAAATAAATGTTACTCACTAGAAATAGTAAATGTCTGACTATTAGGTTTTTGGGGCTCATAATAGTAGAGAAAACATTTCTTGATGTTTGAACATGGTGATTTCTATTAGTGAGATTACGAGGACAGACCCACCAATAGGTACACCAAATATTTTGGGTTTCATTGGTTGTTCTTATATACAGACATTAGTAATGGTCTCATGACACGAGAGCATTATCGGTGTTTTCCATTTGATTGTGTACATTGATACAAGGGGAAAACCAAGATAATGAATTCATGAAGAATTATATTACGTTGGGTTCATCCTTCATGGTATGTAATTGGTTGAATGGTAAAGCATGGTTTTTTCTCCCATGTTAAAAAAGTATTATGTAATTACTCCGAAATATCAATGAAAATTTTTTCTTAAATACTTTGGAATTTTATGAGTCTGTGGTTTCTGAAGGCACTTGATTTCGAGGCCCAGTGTGCCCGGAATCCATTTCTGAACTTTTGATTGGTTATGTTCAGTAAACGTAAATGCATGTTTTTCTATCTTTTGAACCAGTGCTCAGAATCTAAATCTAAGGGCATTGATGAACTCAGAGAACCGGTTTTCTCTTAAGGGGACCTTTACCACACTTTTGTTTTATGCAGGTTGAGAGTTTATTTTTGGAGATTTAGAATAAAATAAATAAAATTTGTAATACACAATTTTATTTATGTGTGGTGGTTAATTCTTCCAAATGGGAGTTAGAGGTGGGACCAACACCCACATAACCTCCCATGAGAGGATATTTGTGAGGTGGGGCCCACACAATCCTCTAACCTTTCAACTCCCTTAAACCACCTTTAACACCCCCTTATTAATTTGAAAACCCCCTAATTTATTAAGGTGGAGTCTCTCCACCTCCCAGTCATTCAGTTTTCCAACCCAATTAATAAATATACTTATTAATTAATTGTCACATCTCTTCATTATGAATTATTTTGAATTGGTTGGCATTTAATTAATGTTTGAGAAGAATAATTTAATATTGGAATAGAAAATATTTTTGGTGGGGGGTATTATAGAGAATTAGAAGAGCTTCGTTCATCAATGAAGAACACTATCCTTCCATTGAAGAACCACCGATGTACGATGATCGTCTCCTACGATCTTCGGCGAAGCCAAAGGAGAAGCAGCCACCCACAAGGAATGTCGAGGACACACCATCCTCGGTTCCTTCTTCCCCGATGTCAATGAGTTGACGCCATCTCCCGGTGTCGCCATCTTTCGCAACGCCCCCTACCACGAACATTATTTCGAGGTACGGGTCTGTACATATTGAAGTGAATATTTTTGTACCTCGTTCTTCATTGAGAATCATAGTTTGACATTTTTTATGATGCCTCCTAGCACAGAGGGCGCGGGATGAATGAACATGGTCTAACGACCCTCCAATGTTTCCTATTTTGGTTCGCAAAAAATGCGTGTTAGAAGAGGCGGCAATGGGAGAAGGTGGCAGTCGTGCACCGGCCGTGTACGGAATAACAGCGCGGGCCACTCGTGCCCAGATCTCCTGCCGGCCGGTTGGGAGGGCGGCACCACTCAGTGCCGCTGGTTGGGGAATGTAGGGGGCCGTCCCCCCCCCCCCCTCAAACTTTTTGTCCATCCGCCTCCCACCCCCCCCCCCCCCCCCCCGCACTGCTCGGCCACCCCCCCCCCCCCCCCCCACCCCCCTTCCGGGCCGGGCTACGCCGTGCCTGTCCACGCCGCGTCGTGCTGGGCGACGCCGCACCGCACCGCGTGGCGAAGTGCCAGGCCGCGCCACATCACATCGGGCCAGGCCGCACCCCGCCGGTCCGGGGCAGTCTGACCCTCTACCGGGTCGGACCAGCAAACCAACTGGGCTTAATGTGCTGGGACCGTTTTCACTTAAACGTGAATAACTATAATACCACGCGTCTGATCAATGCACCATCTATGGAACTGGGACCCTTGCAACGAAGCGGTCCTTTTGCAATACACCAAGTGAGTTTTGGAAGACTATGGAAAATGGTCGGGTTTGGAAAGAGCGTATTTCCAACAGTGGCCCCTGGAACAAAAAAGCCAATATCTCTCAGACCACGCGTCCGATTGAAGTGTCCTTTATCTCGTTGGGTTCTATTTGACAAAATAGAACTTTTGGAAATAAAAACTCTGGACTTTGTGTTAGTTTATGTATCTGCCCCTCGGATTGAGGAGTGGACCCTCCCGAAAACGAGTGTGCTTTGTGCGGGAAACCCTAGTGTTGGTTGTGACTACGATGACTACCGTACTGGGATCCTCTTTGAGTTCAATGATGATGACTATTGTTACCGAATCATCTGTGGGTTCGGCAGAGATGAATATTTAACTTAGAAACTCTATGGGTTTGGTAGAGTTGACTAATATACTTGGATCCTCCGTGGGATCGGCAGCGATAACTTTTGTACTATGATCATACGTGGGTTCGGCAGAGGAGATGATTCAGAGGCTACATCTAATCATCTCTACCACTCTTAGTGAGTTGTATACCTGTGTGAGCTTAGTCTTGACTTTCAAACATTATCATCGATGTGATTGACTTCTTTCCTTGGTGAAATAGGTTGTGCTTGGGCTCGAGAATTGGATCCAAACTAGGATAGATGACTTAGGTCTACGTATGGTCATATACCTAAGTAGAGTTGGTTGGTACTATGTGATTGTATCTTTCCTTTTTGGTTTATCCTTCGTGCATTCTAGAAGACCATCGGGGTTCTATGGGTCCCTACTGAGTATCATTATACTCACCCCTGCACGGGCTATGCCCGCACTAGGTTTTGTTTGCTGCAGAAGAAAGACAGTACTGCTCGTGGTTGAGGATTATAGAGCTGGGCGGTACCAGGAGGTGGACAACTTGGTGAGACATACACAGAGCAGACAAATGGACATGAGGTGTTGAGGAGACTATATGTACCCACCCTTTAGGTGGGATTCTCGGAGGATGAATCAGTAGTTGCTGCATTACTTTACTGTTGTTGTACTAGTCTTTCAGTTGTACTTTATTTACTGTTGTGCTTCAATTTCCGGCCCTTTTTTTCAGAACTTACTTTTGTATACAGTTTTACTTTATGCTTAATTCTGTTGCATACGTTGTTGTGTTTTTTTACTATATAAATGTAATGCTTTACCTTTCTATCGGGATTTATACATTTGGTGGTAGTCGCCAGCCCCTAGCCTAGGGAAGGTGGGCTTTGGGTAGTCAAGGAACGGGCCCCGAGGATGGGTCGTGACAAATTGGTATCAAGGGAGTCGGTTCTACCATAGAACTCAGGACTCTGATTATTTATTTTCCATGAAGCAATAGTGTTAAGAGTGTTGAGTGTGGTTATCAGTCCAGGGAGTCCAGTGTTGGTGCGGTGTCCGAGGTATCCATACACCAGGACCCGAACTTCTAATTTCTGACATAGTGCATGAAAACACTAACTTCATGTGTGTTTCAGAAGTTTTCTTTTTGATTACTTTGAGTCAGCTCATGAGGTGTATTGTTGACCATGGAACACTTGTTTCTTTTCAAGATGGCCCCACAAAGGCAACCATCTAGGGTTCCAAATCACATAAGAGATGGCATCCCACCGAGTGATGAGGCCTTGGCGCAGGGCCCATCATAGTGGATGCACCAGCGGTACCACTACCCGCTGAGCCACCGATACAACTGGCCCCAGTAGCAGAGAGTGCACACCACCTGAGTGTGCATCACAAGTTCCAGTGATAGAGGTCTCCTAGGTTCCACAGAGAGACGGACCCTCAGGCAGTTGATTATTTACATGAAGCTGTTGTTAGGGTTTTCAGATTAGTAGGGACACCAACTGATCTTATTGTGATCCTTACTGCGAGTTTCCTACACACATCAGCAGGTAGATAGTGGAGCCCGATGCTCCAGGTGCATGACGAGGCATCTTTAAGTTCAATAGACTTTGAGAGTATCTTCAGCTTGGAGTTTTTTCCTTCCACCATTTGTGTGTTGTGGATCTAGGAGTTACTTCATCTGTGGTAGGGCAGCATTACAATATCTCAGTACTCAGAGAGGTTCACTGACCTCTCATTCTACACCACAGACATGGTAAAGGACCCATTTTTCATGGCCCGGACTTTCGAGCAGGGACTGAGGCACGATATCAGGGCATCGACGATTCCCCTCTGCATCCCGATGCAGGTTGGGGTGATGGAGCGAGCCCTTCTAGTGGAATGTTT
Source organism: Viscum album (assembly GCA_963277665.1). Taxonomy (NCBI): domain Eukaryota; kingdom Viridiplantae; phylum Streptophyta; class Magnoliopsida; order Santalales; family Viscaceae; genus Viscum; species Viscum album. The sequence continues at coordinate 1,207,296,921 of OY728162.1, forward strand.
TCTCGCAGATCAGTATCCAGGGGTGAGACCCACTGCAGGATGACATGTAGCGGAGTCTTCTATAGCTGTCTGTAGATAATTGACACAGAGGTCTATGCGGACCAGGCCATCAGGTGGGCGACCTCAGGATACTGGTTCGGATGTGCAGGGCACACGAAACATAGAAATCCATTCGAGGGGTCGGCAGTTCTATGTGTGCGTCGGGCATGGTCACATGGCTCAAGACAGCCCAACCTATCATGTTGATGAGGAGAAGACAGTAAAGGGACCACCTAGGCCGAGGTATATGATCAACCGTGGTGGTCCGCCAGGAGAAAGTGGGTGAGACAGAGGAGCTGGCCGAGCAGCGGGTGGTGGAAGATATTTTGAGGCTCTACCACCACCACCAACAGGATGACCACCCCCGCCACAGGGAGCTGGAGGAAATAGGTGAGCTCAGCTCTAGGTAGTCGAGGCCTATGACCACGGCGCTCCTGAGATGATTCAAGTTACTATCTATGTCTACTCTACCCTTTATGCTATAATTATAGACACATGAGGGAGTCATTCGTTTGTTGTCTTTTCCCTTTTTTGTAGCTCGGAGTTTCTGACGGAGGCGTTGGCTCGATCCTTATGGATAGAGACTCATACAAGAGAAGAATAGATGATTATGCACTAGTTTCAGTAGTGTGAGTTTACTCTAGGAGGAAATAGCTTTTGTTGGGATCTTATTGTAGCGGCATCGTGGCCATACAACGTCATCTTGGGTATGGACTCATTAACTACAGTTCATGCTCAGATCGATTGTATTAGGCGCAAAGTGAGGTGTGTCCGCACAGATTGGAGGAGGTTCACCTTTACTGGTGAGAAGGGATCCTTTACAGCATAGGATAATCTTACCCAGAGGAGAGGGCAGCTGATAACGCATCAGTTGGCTAGTATCATCCATGGAGTGGTTGATGTGTGGAGTTCATGTTTTCCAGTTATGGTGGATCAATATGCAGACATGTTTCCTGACGATGTTCCAAGACTACCTCCTCATAGAGAGGTAGACATCTACATTGACATGTACCCTAGTACAACACTGATATCTACTCCAGCATATTGGATGGCTCCTGCTGAGCTTTGTGAATTGCTAGTATAGCTGGAGGACTTGTAGGGAATGAGAGTCATCTGACCTAGTGTTTCAGCCTGGGTTCTCTGATTTTGATCGCCATGAAGGCGGATGAGAGCTTGTGACTTTGTGTCAACTACCGTTTCCAGAATCAGGTGATCGTAAAGACTAAGTACCCACTTCCAAGGATTGATAACCTCTTTGATCAGCTCAACGGAGCACAATAGACCTCATGTCAGGCTATCACCAGCTAAGAGTTTGAGATGAGGATGTGCATAAGATGACCTTCAGGTATCGGTATGGCCACTATGAGTTCATGTTTATTCCCTTCAGAGTAACCAATGCTCTAGTAGTGTTTATGAGTCTCATGAACAGGATCTTCTAGCCTTACCTAGATCGATTGGTTGTATTTTTTATCGATGACATACTGATTTACTCGACCACTGAGGAGGAGCACACCTACCACTTGCGGGTTGTACTGGACACACTCTAGAGCACTAGCTTTTTGGTAATCTCTCGAAGTGAAAATTCTAGATTCGAGAGGTTTACTATCTGGGAAACTTCATCTCGGAGGCAGGAGTAATAGTGGATCCAGCAAAGATCGAGGCAGTACTTTCTTTGGAGCCTCCCAAGAGTGTGATGGAGGTGCAGAGTTTCCTGTGTCTGGCTAGGTACTATCAATGATTTGTGCTAGTCTTTTCTAAGGTTACAAAACCTCTTTCAACTTTAAAGAAGAATAGGAAACCCTTCGTGTGGTTAGAGAGATGCCAGTAGGTCTTACAGGATTTAAGGCAGAGGCTGACCACTATTCCCATCATTAGGCTACCGGAGGAGGGAGTTGTGTATCTAGTATAATGCGATGCATCAGGGACCAGACTTGGGTGTGTCCTAATGTAGGAGCAAGCATTGATTGCTTATGGTTCACGGTAGCTGAGACAACATAAGCAGAACTACGCTACCCATGACCTATAGTTAGTCGTAGTGTTCTTCGCCTTGATGATGTGGTGACACTATCTGATGGGCGAGGGATTTACAGTATACTCCGACCACCAGAGTCTCAGGTAAATCTTCTCGTAGAAGGACATGAACCTAAGACAGCGGCGATGGATCGAGTTCCTCTAGGACTATGACTTTGAGAAAGTCTATAATCCTTAGAAGGGTAACATAGTATTTGATGCTCTCAGTAAGAGATCTGTGATTAAGCTACTAAGAGAGGCGACATAGCAGCTAGCCACGTTGCATATATCCTTTGTGGATATAGATGGATCATCCATTCTACAGTCACTCACAGTCACTCCTCCACTCCTTCATCGAGTTAGGGAAGCACAACGTGGGTATATTTACTGTGAGATGCGACGTTCATAGATATCTACAGGGAAGGTACCAAATGGATTTTCTAAATGAGGGGACCACGTTATCCTCTTCAGCGGCTATACAATGGTACCAGTTTCACTACAGGAGGATGTGTTGAGGGAGTTTCACAATACCCCTCTAGAGGTACATTCAGGACTGGCAACGATGTACTTGGACCTCAGATGATAGCACTGGTGTCCGGGAATGAAGAAGAATATAGTAGAGTTCGTTTTATGATGCCTCGCTTTTCAGCAAGTGAAGGTGGAGCACCAAGTACCAGTAGGATTGGTACAACCCTTAGAGTTCATGGAGTGGAATTGGATGGGATATCCATGGATTTTGTGATGGGGCTTCCACATACCTCGAGAGTACACAACTCTATTTGGGTGATCACAGAACAACTCATCAAGTTAGCCCACTTCCTACCAATCAGAGATCATGGCTCAGTAGAGAGATTGGAATGCCTCTACATTTAGAATATCATACGGCTTCATGGTGTTCCCTTGTCTATCATTTCCAATTGAGATGCTTGTTTCACATCTCAGCTATGGAAGGGGTTACAGGAGGCTTTTGGGATGCAGCTACTGTTGAGCATTGCCTTCTACCCTCAGACGGAGGTCCAGACAGAGAGTACCATTCAGACTCTCGAGGACATTTTCCATGCATGTGTCCTTGACTTTGGTCCCAGCTGGGAGGATCACCTACCCTTGGTGGAGTTTGTGTACAATAACATCTATCATTCCACCATCGAGATGGAACCTTACGAGGCACTATATGGCCGACCAAGTAGATGACCTCTATACTGCACTGACCCAGGGGAGTCAGAACTTGTAGGACTAGAGATGGTTCAGGATACGACGAAGAAGTTGCAGATCATCCAAGAGCAGATGAAGATTGCACATAGCAGACATATGTCCTGTGCTAATATGAGACCAAGACCACTAGAGTTTGAGGATGGAGACCACGTCTTCCTACGAGTCGCACCTCGATGATTTCTATGGAGATTTGGCCGGGGTGTCAAGTTATCTCCATGATTCATTGGAGCTTTCGAGGTCCTCGGTAGAGTAGGCAAGGTGGCTTACCGCCCGACCCTTCCACATCAGTTGCACCAGGTGCATGATGTCTTCCACGAATCTCAGTTGGGGAGATATGTGCATGAACTGTCCCACATCATCGACAATGAAGAGCTGGACCTCGAGGATGGGGAGACATTATCTGAGGTCCCGGTGGAGACCGATGATCGATAGGATCAGGTCCTACATGGGTGGTCGATTCCTCTGGTGTGCATTCACTGGCAGCACTGGAACCTCCAGGAGATCACTTGGGAGCTGGAGGCTCTTTTGTGTGTACAATACCCCCATTTGTTTCCCTAGTGTGTGTTGTAGCTTTACGGGGATGTAAATCCCTGAGGTGGGAGTAATGTAAATGTAACACCCCAAGATTCAACAGTACACTTCTCTTTGAATAATGTGATAGCATGTGTTGTACGCAACATCGAGTTCTAACACACCACAACCAATCAAACTAGCCGTTATGAATAGTAATACCTAACTTTTAAATTTTATAAATTTTATCATTCAAAATGGTCTTCATTTTTGGATTTGGGATATCGAAATTAGCCAAGGGTGAATTTTTGGTACTTTTCGGATAACTTTCATATTTTGATGAATAGTGAAAATTACAAAATTTTAATTAAAAACAACTTTTTTAATCGAAATAATTAATACTGATAAAATATGATTTTGAGTGGTTTTAAAGTATATTTAGAATATATTTTTACCATTTAATTCAATTTTTGTCATTGTACATAATTTCACAATTAAACCAGACATAAACAAGTGTCAAACTTTTGATAGTTATTATCTCTTAAAAACACGCTTTTTGTTTTAACAACGGGAATTATTTTTGAATAAATTTCTTCCAATTATGTGTTTTGAATTTGGAAAAATGGATTCCATATTTGGAATCAGGATGTTCATATTGTGTAAATAGGTAACTTTTATTTATAGAGATTTTGAATAATTACTTCGGTAAATATTTTATTTATCATGGTTAATGGGTCAATCCGGTAAATAAGTGTTAACAAATAATATTATAATAATAATAAATTACCATAAAACGTGTCCTAACATTATTGGTGGATAAATGTATAACCATGGGATCTTTGGGTTGATTTTTAGACCCAATGGAGCCACCTGTAGGTGATAGGGACAGTTTATTTTAATTAAGTTAAAATAATTACCAAAATGACATAAGCATATATCTTTTAGAAAAACAATTTTTACATAGGGTTATATATGTTGGAGTTTCGACTATAAATATTCATTATAAAGAGAAAAATATTTAATACATAATGATATTTTATTTATATTTTCTAGACATTAAATAAAATAATTTATTTATGACACAATGATGATGCAGTAATTATCATAATAGTGAAAACTTAAAATAATTGATATTATAAATACCAAAATAAATATAATTTGAGACTTTTATTTAATTATAATAATTTTATAAGTTAATATGACATATTAGGATTGGGTTTATTGACTTTTTGTGATGTAATCATTCTATTATGAGTTTCACAATAATCAACTATTGAATAGTGTCAAAATTGACATAAAAGAGTTTTTAAAACAAATATTATATTATTAATTGATATTAAATTCCTAAATATCTAAGGATAGGCCAAAAGAATTATATCATGATAGGTGTATCATTAATGGACCACTTTAGGGTCTCTGGGATGTATATAGTATGTTTATTAACAATATAATAAAAAAATACAAAGGGACATTGTAAAAGTGAAACTAATTAACTTGGAGTTAATACTTAATGATAAGGTTAATATGGTAACCCAACCCTATATAAATTCTATTTATTGAGTGGTTTTCGACCCATCCACACCATAACCTATAAATAATAATCTTTGGAGCCCTTATTAACGAAATATGAATTTATAATAAATTAATATTTCTAGCTTTTCCAAAGGTGCCCCTCACCCCTCTTATAAAAGGGCACTCCTCCTTCTCATTTCTTCACACCTTAAAAGCCTTTTGGATTGGACAAACTCTGCAAAAATACTCTCCTAACTATCCTCAATACAACCTAGAGGCCTTATTTTGATCAGAAAACCAACATAAGGAGCCCTTTTGATCAAATCAAAAGGAAGAAGCCGAAGAAGAGGTAATGTTTTCACCACCCTTTTTCAAATTCATTTCTTCTTCAACATCTTCTTTCTTTGTTATTACCATTATAAAATAATAACTCCAGTATCTTATATACACAGTGATGTTATTATAAATATGGTACAACCATATTCAGTATTTTATCCACCCTTTGAATAACATGTCACCATATGTGCGTACGTACGGCTTACCGTCACCATGTCATGGTGTAATTGTTATTCAATATATAATAATTTGGATGATTATAATAATGATGTTTAATTCATGTAAATAATAATTATAACATTATCTTGATTCTGTATATATAATATCCCATCAAATTATATATTATTTTAATATCAAAAGAATGATATTGTCCCCCGTGCGTACGTACGGACTACCGTCTCCACGAACGCGATGAGATTCATTCTCCATCGTATCCATTCAAGTATAATTATAATTTGATGATTTAAAAATAATTTTTAAGGACTTGATATCATTATATATATGAATTAGATACAACCTATCCATGAAAAACATAGATTATGTAAAAAAACATAGAAAAGAAAACGAGTAAGTTAACACCCAAAACGACGATAATACTATGATATTATTAACAATGCAATGTCAAAAGATCATATATGATATCATATTAATATATATGATTCTTTTATAATTTAATAACAATTATTTCACAATTATAATGGAGGTTAACCTACCCTTAACCAAGTCAAAGTACATGGTAAGGGTTTATTTCGCAATATCTTCATTATCAAAGGTTTTTTATGCGTAATAATCTACTGGGGCTTCATTATCATCGACATCCATGTTTCTTAAAAATGTATTTCAAAATGTTTTTACTATTCACTAGAATATGGGTTAAAGTCATTTATACCCTTGATTGACTTTTCTAAGAGGTTTATAATGGAATCTTTCCGTCGTTTTCCAAACAAGGTGCTTCTTAACCTTTTCGACAGAATTAAGGTAAGAATGTTTTTTTAACTTATACGGGGGGTGCAACTATTTTTCTGCAATTATAAAATAGTCAAAGCATCCATTACAAGATTATAAGAATATTTTCAAAGAAAATGTTTTATTTTATATGGCTCTTAAATTATTTCAAAATAAAAAGAGATATTTTTCTAAAAAGTGTTTTGATTTAATCTATGCAAACATCCTTTGATAGATTTTAAGCTTATTTGAAGCTGATTTATTATGAAACAAAACATCCATATTGTATTGAAGGTATTGTGATATGAATGACTATGGATATGTTATTTTTATACCCTTCATGGTTTGTGGTTAAAGTATTGTCATTTCATATGCTAGTTTTAATGAGAATTTTTATGTTATGTTTAAACCTTTTCATTTGGGAATGCATTGGACTTAATATGTGACCAATGGAGCCCGCTATAGCTCCTCGATGCATCGATAGGTCTCATGAGACAATCTAGTGTCTAGGAACAGGGCCTTGAAAAAATCTTATTTGTAGTCTTGGCACGAGGCCTTGGCTATGTGGTTATAATAGTCTGGCATTACACATTCCATCATTATGAAAGTGGTTATTGATATTGCATGTGATTATTGGATTAGTAGAATTTCCATGTGTATAAGTAAATGGAATTATTTCATTTTATTTTTTCCATACTATGATCAAGATCAAGTTTGAAAGGCTTCTGTTTTAGTTATACACATCTTTAAATGTTTATTCTTATTTATGAAATTTTCTGCAATATTGTTATCCTTACTGGGCATTTGAGCTAACCCCATTCAATGTTTTATTTTTCCCAGGAAGTGAAGAAGTAATTTATGAATGAATTATAGGGATAGTATGTGGGGATTTGAGTGTGGAATATGAAGAAAATATGTTGTTGCAGTTTTTATTTTTATGATGTAATGTAAGACTTATTAATATATATAGTGCTTCCAAGGATACTAAACCAATCGGTATTTTGAGATTTGATCCTTCTTGTGATCATGCCAATGTTATGTAATAATTCAATGACTCTGGGTAACTGGGGTCAGAGCGTTACAGTTGGTATCATATGAAGTTTAGTACAAACCTTGGAAGCTAGATTTAGATAAACTCTGATTAGAGCAAATAGACCTAAGATGGACTTTGAGGATTAGTGTATGAGAACTTCCTATAATTTTGGTATTTTAGAGATTTTGTGAGTTTTCCGAGCAATACATCCCTGTTTGGATATGAGCAGGTAGAGGCGGCTCTGGCACAGATGTACCTAAGGGTAAAACCCGAAAACACCGCATTGAGCAAGACTCTAATTGGAACTGGTGCACGACAAGGGGCATTGCTGCACTCTTTATTACGACACACCCGGGGGATATGCTTAGGATAACTCTCATTTTCTTTACAAATCATTATGAAGGTTTTATGAGTATATAATTCCTCAAATAAGACATTCTTATGATTATGGATTATATCCAAAAATAGTTCAATTTATGTTAAGTGTTTTATAATTATGGGATTATGTATTTGGATTCATAAACTGATCTAGTTTATGCCATTTTTTAGAAATAGCTCCTAGTGGAAGAAATGGAAACCGTATAAATGCACACACTCCATGTAGGGATTTCCCTCATACTCAAGATAATTATGTGGAGTTGGTGATGCAACTGGTGCCGATCAACTAATCACCATACTGGGACAACTCAATTAGGTTATGAATAATAACCTTACCCATATGGAGCACCCTAATCCGCAGCATGGAGGATCAATGTTAGATCTCTTTATGAGGAAACAAACACCAACTTTCAATGGGAATACAAATCCCTTAGTAGCTAAGCAATGGATAAATTCCCTAGAGAAAATATTTCAGGCTTTGGGGAGTAGTGAAAGGGAAAAAGTTATCATTGTAGTTTATCACCTCACTGGATATGCTGATCAATGGTGGTCATTGATTCAAAATACGAAGGAAGATGATGAAGTATCAAATATGGAATGGAGGGAGTTCAAAGATTTGTTTTTAGAAAAATACTTTCCTCACGACCATGGAGCAGATATGGAAAGGCTATTTTTGAGTCTGAGACAAAAGGAGGATGAGAATGTCGCAAAGTATGAGGCTAACTTTACAAGGGTAGCATGGTATACTGGAGATTATATACGTAACCCAAGAAGTAATATTGATCGTATCTTTTATGGGTTAAAACCATTTTTCCGTCAAGCATTAGTCTCACAATCCTTCTCGTTGTACGATGACATTGTCTTATGTGCTATCAAGACTGAAAAAAATTCTCTAAGTCTTATGAATTTAAATCAAAGCAAGAGAAGAAGAGATCTACTGATCAATCTGGGAATTGAAATAAGGGGAAGAAGGGAATGGTTGAATATCCATCCTATACTAAATGTGGGAAGAAACACCCCAGTACTTGCTTGAATGGAACGAGAGTCTGTTATAAGTGTGGTGAAAAAGGCCACCAAGCTCGTGATTGTAAAGGGAAGAAAGAAGCTACCAATGTTCAGTGATACAATTGCAAGGAGATGAGACATTATGCAAATGAATGTCCTAAGCGTCAAGGAACATACCATAGAAAATGCCAAGGGATAAAGGCCAAGATTATGTTATCACTACTGCTGAGGTAGAAGCTCCGAAAGACGTGGTGGCTGGTAATTTAATGGTTTCCTCAAGTTTATCAAATTCATTATTTGATTCTGGATCATTACATTGTTTCATATCATCCCAGTTTGCTAAGAAAACTAGATATATCCATTTTGATTTAACAAGGGAGTATTCAGTGAAAACTCCTAAGGGAAGTATCATTGCAATAATGTTTTCTGAATCAGTCCCCATTAGAGCACATAAATGTTCTTTATCTACTGATCTCATCGTCATACCAATTATTTATTTTGATATTATCCTCGGAATGGACTGGCTTTTGGACTATGATGCGAAGATTTATTGTTAGAATAAATAGGTTACGATTCTTGATGATGATGATAAGGAACACATTATATTTAGAGCAGAATTGTCACCACCTAATTCTTATCTAGATCCACCCTAGTAGCTCAAATAAATTCAATTATTGGGGAGGAATAGAATGAAATGATTGTGGATGAGGAAATAATGTTCAAATAGAGGATGTACCTGTTGTTAAAGAATATGTAGGTGTATTTCCAGAATATTTACCTAGACATCCTCTAGAATGAGAATTTGAGTTATCCATTGATTTAATTCTGGGATCAAGGCCTATATCAAAGACCCCTTATAGAATTTCCACTGAAGAATTAGTCGAACTAATGAAAAAACTAGAGGAATTGAGTAATAAAGGATTTATTCGCCATAGTGTTTCTCCATGGGGAGTCCCTTTTCTTTTTTATAAAAAAAATATGGATCTATGACGTTATGTATCGACAACAGGGAGATCAATGCTATAACAATAAAGAACAAGTATCCCCTACCTCGCATTGATGATTTATTTGACCAACTGCATGGAGCTCAATAATTTTCAAAGATTCACCTTCGATCTGGATACCATTAGTTGTGTGTGAAGAAGGAAGACATTCTGAAGACAGCATTTCAAACCAGGTACAGTCATTACGAGTTATATTAATGCTTTTTGGATTGACTAATATAGCCTCTGTATTCATAAATATTATGAATAGTGTTTTCAAGGAATATCTCATTGAATTTTTTGTGGTATTTATTGATAATATCTTGGTATACTCTAAAATCTACGAAGATCATGAAAATACCTTGTGCATTATCCTGAAGACTCTGAGAAGACATGAATTATATGGGATGTTTAGAAAGTGTGAATTTTGGCTTCAGGATATTTCTTTTCTTAGCCATATTGTCTCTAAAGATGGAATCTCTATTGATACTTCTAAGACCAAGGTAATTCAAGAATGGCCAACACCTATGAGTATAACTGAGGTACGTAGTTTTATTGGTTTAGCAGGTTATTATCAATGTTTCATCTAGAATTTTTCCCGATTGGCAAACCCATTAATGAAGCTCACATGTAAAGGGGTAAAATTTGTTTGGAAAAAAGAGTGTGAAGAATGTTTTGAGGAACTGAATAGAATATTGGTCAATGCTCCAATATTGACTCTACCATAGGGGAATGATGGGTTCATTATTTATAGTGATGCATCGAAGAAAGGACTTAGTTGTGTCCTTATGCAGAATGATAGGGGTATTGCCTATGCATAACGACAGTTGAAATTTCATGAACAAAACTATACTACTCATGATCTCAAGATAGCAGCTGTTCACATTGCTTTGAATATATGGAGGCACTATTTCTATGTTGAAATATCTGAGATTTATACTGATCACAAGAGTTTGAAGTATATTTCCTCACAAAAAGAACTCAACATGAGGCAAAGGAGATGCCTTGAATTACTCAAGGATTATGATTGCACGATACACTACCACCCGGGGAAAGCAAACAAGGTGGCATACTCTTTGATTAGAAAAGACCATGTAGTTTTGAACGTGATGAGAATTGAAAGGGATCCAATTTTCATAGATCTAGTGATGATGGACATGGGAATAACCAGGGAAGGTGAAACATAAAAGATTTTTCAAATGGTTTCCAAACCATCATTACTAGAAAGGATTAAGAGTTCTTAGACCGATGATAAAGAATTTCAAAAGAATATTAATGCTGTAAATGATGGGAGATTGAGAGACTTTGTGTATGAAGAAGGAATTTTGAAATTCGGGAAGAGACTTTGTGTTCCTGATATACCTGATATAAAAATGGAATTGCTGGATGATGCTCATAGTTCCAATTTCTCTATACACCCTGGGAGCAACAAAATGTATAGAGATTGGAAGGAACATTTTTTTATGGGACAACATGAAGAGGGAGATAGCCAATTTTGTGTCAAGATGTATGGTTTTTCAACAAGTGAAAGCTTGAAGGCAATATCCTGGTGGAGTATTGAAACCTCTTCCCATACCTGAGTGGAAATGGGACAATATTACGATGGACCATGTCATGGGACCACCAACAACTCCTAGAAGGAACAATGAAATATGGGTAATTATTGATCGTCTTACCATGTCAGCACATTTTCATTCTACAAGAGAAGATCTACCACTGGAACGTCTAGAAAGACTATATATTAATGAAGTTGGGAGACTTCATGAAGTACCCCTATTGATTGTTTCTGATCATGATCCCCGTTTTACATCATGATTCTAGAAAAGTCTTCAGAAATCCCTGGATACTAAACTTTATTTGAGCACTTCCTACCACCCTTAGACAGATGGACAATCAGAACGAACTATTCAAACCTTAGAAGACATGTTGAGATCTTCCCCACATAACTTTCAGGGTAAGTGGGATCAATAATTACATCTGGTATAATTTTCCAATAACAATAGCTTCCATTCCAGTAATCAGATGGCGCCATATGAAGCGTTATATGGAATGAGATGTCGCACACCAACCTGTTGGGATGACATTGGTGATAGAAAACTTGTAGGTCCAGAACTAGTGGAGGAAACGATGGAAAAGGTAAAGGTAATCCAAAATCACATCCAAGCAGCTCAAAGTAGGCAGAAGATCTATGCCGATAATCGAAGGAAGTATTTGGAATTTCATGTTGGTGATCATGTTTTCCGGAAGGTATCTCCATGGAAGGGAGTCATACGTTTTGCTAAGAAAGGTAAATTGAGTCCCAGGTACATCGGACCTTTCAAAATTCTAGAACGAATTGGGGCTGTAGCATACCAATTGGCAATGTCGCCAAGTCTCTCCAAAGTTCACGATGTGTTCCATGTATCCTTGTTGAGGAAATACATGCCTGACCCAATGCATGTACTCACCTATGAGGAATTAGAACTGGAACCTGATCTGTATTATTGCGAAGAGCCCGTCAGGATTCTTGATATGAGGGAATAAGAACTGAGAAACCGTATGACGCGTCTGGTAAAAGTTTTGTGGAGAAACCATAAGATTGAAGAGGCAACATGGGAACCCGAGGAACATATGATGAAGAAACACCCGATTCATTTCATGCGATAGTATTCGACAAATTTCAAGGACGAAATTATCTGAAGGAGGGGAGAATGTAACACCCCAAGCTTCTACGGTACGTTTCTCTTTGAATAATTTGATAGCGTGTGTTGTACGCAACATCAAGTTCTGAAACACCATATCCAATCAAACATGCCATTATCAATAGTAATACCAACTTTTTTAAAATTAATAAATTTTATCTCTCAAAATGGACTTCATTTTTGGATTCAGAATATCGAAATTAGCCTACGGTGAAATTTTGGTACATTTCGGATAACTTTCATATTTCGATGAATAGTGAAAATTACTAAATTTTAATTAAAAACAACTTTTTTAATCGAAATAATTAATATTGATAAATAATTAATTCAATGGTTTTAAAGTATATATAGAATATATTTTTACTATTTAAATCATTTTTTTCATTGGACATAATTTCACAATTAAACCAAACTTAAACAAGTGTCAATCTTTTGATAGTTATTATCTCTTAAAAACACGCTTTTTGTTTTAACAGGAATTAATTTTAAATTAATTTCTTCCACTTCTATGTTTTGAATTTGGAAAAATGGATTCCGTATTTGGAATCAGGATGTTCATATTTTGTAAATATGTTACATTTATTTTTAGACATTTTGAATAATTACTTCGGTAAATATTTTATTTACCATGGTTAAAGGGTAAATCCGGTAAATAAGGGTTAAAAAATAATTTTATAAAAATACTAAATTACCCTAAAACGTGTCATAACCTTATTGGGGGATACATATCCCACCATGGTCATCTTTGGGTCGATTTTGGGACCCCATGGAGCCACTTGTAAGTGATAGGGACACTTTATTTTAATTAAGTTAAAATAAGTACAAAAATGACATAAGCATATATCTTTTAGAAAAAAAATCATAAATAAGGTTATATATGTTGGATTTTAGACTATAAATAATAATTATAAAGATAAAAAGATTTCCTACATAATGATATTTTATTTATAATTTTTAGACATTATATAAAATAATGTATTTATGACACAAAGATAATGCAGTAATTACCATAATAGTGAAAATTAAAATAAATGATATTATAAATACCCAAATAAATATAATTTGAGACTTTTATTGAATTAAACTAATTTAATAGGTTAATATAACATATTATTATTTATTTAATTGACTTTTTTCTAAGTAATCATTCTGTTATGAGTTTCAAAAAAATAAACTATTGAATAGTGTCAAAATTGGCATAAAAGATTTTTTAAAACAAATATTATATTATTAATTGATATTAAATTTTAAAAAATATACTGTTAGGAAAAGAGACTTATATCATGGTCAGTTTATCATTTATGGACCTCTTGGAGGTTACTTGGATTTATAGAGTATGTTTACAAACCATATAATATAAAAATACTAAGGGACATTGTAAAAGTGAAACTAATTAACTTAGATTTAATACATATAGATAAGGTTAATATGGTAACCCAAACCTATCTAAATTATATTGATTGAGTGTTTTCAGACACATCCCCACCTGAACCTTAAATAATCAACTTTCGATCCATTATAAACTGAAAATGAATTTATAATAAATTAATATTTCTTGCTTTTTCAAAGATGCCCCTCACCCCTCTTATAAAAGGGAACTCCTCCATCTCATTTATTCACAAATTCAAAGTTATTTGGTTCCGGCCAAACTCTGCCCAAATACTCTCCAAACGTCCCTCAATACATCCTAGAGGCCTTAGTTTGATCCGAAAGCAAACCTATGGAGCCCTTTTGATCAAATCAAAAGGCAGAACCCGAAGAAGAGGTAATGTTTTCACCACCCTTTTTCAAATTCATTTCTTCTTCAACTACTTCTTTCATTTTTATTACCATTCTAAAATAATAAATCCATTATCATATATATACTGTGATGTTATTATAAATATGGTACAACCATATTCAGTATTCTATCCACCATTTGAATAACATGTCACCATACCTGCGTACGTACGGCTTACCATCTCCACGTCGTGGTGTAATTGTTATTCAATATATTATTATTTGGATGGGTATAATAATGATGTGTAGTTCATTTAAATAATAAATATAACTTTATAATTATTTTTTATATATAATATACCATCCAATTATATATTATTTTAATATCAAAAGAATGATATTGTCGCTCGTGCGTACGTACGGACTACCGTCTCCACGAATGCGATGAGATTCATTCTCCATCGTATCCATTCAAGTATAATTATCATTTGATGATTAAAAAATAATATTTCAGGACTTGATATCATTCTTGATATGAATAATATACAACATATCCATGAAATACATGTCTTACATAACAAAACATATAAAAGAAAATGAGTAAGTTAACACCTGAAACGACGATAATACTAAGATATTATTATCAAAGCAATGTCAAAAGATCATATATGATATAATATTAATATATATGATTCTTGAATAATTTAATAACAATTATTTCCCCATTATACAGGAGGATAAACTACCATCAACCAAGGAAAAGTACAAGGTAAGGGTTTATTTCGCAATCTCTTCATTATCTGAGTTTGTTTATACGTAATAATCTACTGGGACTTCCTTATCATCCACATCCATGTTTCGTAAAAATGTATTTCAAAACATTTTTACTATTTACTATAATATGGGTTAAAGTAATTTATACCCTTGTCTGGCTTTTATAAGAGGTTTATAAATAAATATTTCCGATGTTTTCCAAACAAGGTTCTTTTTAACCATTTCAACAGAATTAAGTTAAGAATGTTTTTTTAACTTATACGGATGGTGCAGCTATTTTTTGCCGTTATAATATCGTTGATGCTTCCCTTACAAGCTTCTAAGAATATTTTCAAAGAAAATGTTTTATTTTATATGGATTTTAAATGATTTCAAAATAAAAATACATATTTCTCTAAAAAGAATTTTGATTTGATCTATGTCAACATCCTTTGTTGGGTTTTAACATTATTTTAAGCTGATTTATTATGAAAAAAACTTCTATATTGTATTGAAGGAGTTGTGATATATTCAACAATGAATATTTTATTTTTATACCCTTCATGGTTTATGGTGAAAGTATTCACATTTTGTATGCTAGTTTTAATACCAATGTATATGTTATGTTTAAACCTTTTTATATGGGAATGGATTGGACATAATATGTGACGGGTGGAGCCTGATATAGCTCCTCGATGAATTGGTTTGTCTCATGAGGAAAACTAGTGTCTTGGCATAAGGCCTTGACAAAGACTTATTAGTAGTCTTGGCACGAGCCCTTGGCTATGTGGTTATGTTAGTCTAGCATTATACATTCCAGCATTATGAAAGTGGTTATTGATATTGCATGTGATTATTAAATTAGTAGAATATCCATGTGAATAATTAAATGACATTCTTTCATTTTATTTTTTCCATACTATGCTGAAGTTCATGTTTAAAAGGCTTTTGTTTTAGTTATACATTGCTTAAATGTTTATTCTTATTTATGAAAGTTTTTGGTATATTGTTATCCTTAATGGGCATTTTAGCTCACCCCTTTCAATGTTTTATTTTTCCCAGGATGTGAAGAAGTAATTTATGAATGACCTGCAGGGATAGTATGTGGGGATATGAGTGTGGAATATGAAGAAAATATGTTGTTGCAGTTTTCATATTTATGATGTAATGTAAGACTTATGAATATATCTAGTACTTCCAAGGCTACTAAACCAATCGGTCTTTTGAGATTTGATCCTTCTTGTGATCATGCCAATGTTATGTAATAATGCACCGACTTTGGGTAACTGGGGTCGGGGCATTACAGTAATGAACCAGAAATTTCATGGAAATTTTTTCCTCAGTAATATGGAATTTTACGAGTCTGCAGTTTCTGACGACACTTGATTCTGAAGCCTGGTGTTCCCAGAATTAATTTCTGATGTTTTGATCGGGTACGTTCAGTAAATGTACGTGTGGGTTTTTCTATCTTTTGAACCATTGCTCGGAATCGAAATCTGAGGGCACTAATTAACTCGTAGTGCTGATATTGACATAAGGGGACCTTTACTGTAGTTGCATTTTATGCGGGTTGAGAGTAAATTTTTGGGGATTTAGAATAAAATAAATAAAATTTGTAATACATAATTTTATTTTTGTGTGGTGGTTAATTCCTCCCAATGGGAGTTAGAGGTGGGACCCACACTCGGATAACCTTTCATGAGAGGATATTTGTAAGGTGGGCCCCACACATTCCCCAATCCTTAAAACTCCCTTAAACCCCCTTTAACACCCCATTATTAATTTAACAACTCCCCCTCATTTATTAAGGTGGAGTCTCTCCACCTCCCTCTAATTACATTTTCCAACTCAATTAATAAATATCCTTATTAATTAATTGGCACATATCTTCATTTTAAATTATTTTGAATTAGTTGGAATTTCATTAAAGTAGGAGAAGTCTAATTTAATTTTGGCATAGAAAATATTTTTCGTGGGGGAACCTCTAGAGAATTAGAAGAGCTTCGTTCTTCAATGAAAAACATCGTCCTTCAATCGAATAACCACCGAAGTTGGATGATCGTCAACTTTGATCTTTGGCCAAACCAAAGGAGAAGGAGCCACTCGCAAGGAATGCCGACGACGCGCCATCCCCAGCACCTTCTTCCCCGACGTTAATGAGTTGAGTCCGTCTCCCCACGACGTCGTCTTCCCCAATACCCAACTACCATGAACCTTATTTCGAGATAAAGGTTTGTTCATTTCATAGTGAATATTTTTATACCCCATTCTTCATTAAAAATCATAGAATGAATTTGGTTTTATGATACTGCCTAATGCGGAGGGCGTGTGATGAATGAAAACAGCCTGAATACCCTCTGATTATTCTTGTTTTGTCTCGCAAAAAATGCATGTTGGAAGAGGTGGAGGCAAGAGAAGGCGGCGGCCGTGCGCCTGGAATGTATGAAAGAACCATGGCCCGCAACCACGGGGCTCCCGGCCGAAGGAAAAGTGGTCGGCTAAAGGCGCCCTGGCCGAAGGAAGACCACTGCGCCACAAGGGGCACCACGCTGCAGAGAACCGTTGCCCGTGCTCTGCAGGCCGCTCGGCAGTGAACCAGCCGGCTCGACAGCTGGCTGAGATGAAGGAGCCATGGTTCCAAGAGGGTGCTACGCTGATGTGACCATGGCCCCCCATGCGGGCCACTCGCGCCATGTTGGCTGCCGGATTCGGCCAGCCAGTTGGAAGGGTGGCGCCGCTTGGTGCCGCCGGTTCAAGAAAGCGAGCCCCCCCGGACGACTTGCCACCTGGGCTGAGCCACTCGGCCAGTCGGTTGAGATGCGGCCAACCAGGTCGCATCCTCCCATGTCGGGCCATGCTGCGCCATTCCCGGCCGAGCCGCGTCATGCCACACCGTTCCGGTCCACGCCCCTCAGGCCAGGATGCATGATTCATCAGGCAGGTCCGACCCTCTGTTGGGTCAGACCCTCCAAAACTGGGTTGACCCGACCCGCCAGCCCACTAGGCCTAACGGGCCAGGCCCGTTTTCACTTAAACGTCCATCTTCGGCGCTAGGACCCTCACGATGAAGCCGTCATTTTTGTGATAATTTGTGTCAGTTTTGAATGACTTTGATAAACGACCGAGTTTGGAATGACCGTATTTCCAAATGGGCCCCTGGAACAGAAAAGCCAATATCTCTTAGACCAGGCATCTAATTGGTGCGTCGTCTGTGGCGTTGGGTTCCTTTTTATGAGGCAGAACTTCGGGATACATCAATTCTGGACTTCTTGATAGTTGATGTATCTACCCCTTGGGTCTAGGAGTGGACCCTCTGGGAAACGAGCATGTTGTGTGGGGGAACCCTAGAGCTGGCTACGACTACGACAACTACCTTACTGGGATGCTTTGTGGGTTCGACGATGATGATTATTTTAATTATATACTTTGTTGGTTCGGCAACAATGAATACATTACTTGGATCCATTGTGGGTTCAGCAGCGATGACTAGTGTACTTGGATCCTCCGTGGGTTCGGCAGTGATGACTACTATACTTGGATCCTCTGTGGGTTTGGCAGCGATGACTTCTGTACTAGGATCCTACATTTTTTCGGGAGAGGAGATGATTCATAGGATACATCTTATTATCTCAACCCTTCGTCATGAGTTGTATACCTGTGTGAGCTGAGTCTTGACTTTCAATCATTATCATTGATGCGATTGACTTGTTTCCTGTGTGGACTGGGTTGTGCTTGGGCTCGAGAGGTGGAGCTGAACTAGGATTGATGACTTAGTTATATGTATGGTCATATACTGAAGTAGATTTTGTTGCTACTACCTGATTGTATCTTTCCTTTGTGGTTTATCCTTCATGGATTCTGGGAGACCTTTGGGGGTCTTGGTGTCCCTACTGTGTATCATTATACGCACCCCTACATGGGATATGCCCACACTACGTTGTGTTGGATGCAGATGACGGACAACACTGATCTTGGTTGAGGCTGGTGGAGCTAAACAGTACCCGGAGGTGGACCACATGGCGAGACGTACATGGAGCATACAAACAGACACAAGGGGATGAGGAGACAATCTATACACACCATTCAGGTGGGATTCCTCGAGGATGACTTAGTGGTTGCTGCTTTACTTTACTATTGTTGTACTAATATTTTAGTTGTACTATACTTACTCTTGGGCTTGTATTTCCAGCCCCTTTCTTTTCATCACTTACTTTTGTATACAATTTTACTTTGTTCTTACTTTTGTTGCATACTATGTTGTGTTAGTTTGCTATATAAAGGAAATTATTTCCCTTTCTATTGGGATTTATGCATTTGGTGGTATTCACCATCCCAAGGCCTATGGAAGGCGGGCATGGGGTAGTCATGGCACAGGCCTCGAGGATGGTTCGTGACATATTATATATTATTTCTGGTTGATTAGGATGATACTAACTTCATAAGAATTCTTCTAAATAATTTTAATTGTAAATCCATTCATTTAGGTCAAGAAATTAATAATGAATGAAAATGTTATTCATAAAAGTGTGCATCAAACTTTATGATAGAAGTAATTGTAATGATATTATAGTACACAACACATGTTGATTGGTTTGTTGTCATTTCTATGAGTTTCCTTATATCTTTTGGGGCCTTGATGTGTTGATAGACTCTGCTATTCATATATAAATATTATTCACATCTACCTATATAAGTACCTAGAGGGTCACAAATTATAGCATATTCTAGAATACTACATATTCAATTGAATAGGTATATTAGACATATAATGCCCCAATATGGGGTATGAGTGAATTACAAGTTATCAATCACCATTAATAAGTAAATTCTATATTACATATGTATGGATTTATTGTTTTTATGTTATTAAATAAAATTATTTAGATGTTATTTAAATATGAGGAATAATATTAATCGAAAGAATAATATTTTAATATTTATAGATTGTTTAATATAAAAATGAATTTATGTGTCGTGTTAATTCCTCTTTTTATCAAATAATATATTTTATATAAATTATAGGAATCTGATAAACTATCAATATGGTTTATGGAACAATTTAGTTTTTCATATTTTTTATTTATTTGATGTTAAATTTTTGGGGGTTGGGGAACTGTA
This sequence comes from Viscum album, assembly GCA_963277665.1. Classification (NCBI taxonomy): domain Eukaryota; kingdom Viridiplantae; phylum Streptophyta; class Magnoliopsida; order Santalales; family Viscaceae; genus Viscum; species Viscum album. The sequence goes on from OY728162.1 coordinate 1,207,317,155, forward strand.
CAGAGTATCATGAATGTCCACTATAAATAGAGAGTGGCTACTATACAATGAAGACAATCTGTGGAGATTTTTATGGATCCTCTATATCATCCCATATAATCAATAGAAAACATCTTGCTCCAAGGATTCTGATAGAGTTCTCTTACAAAAATCGAAGGCATATCAATGCTGTGATTGCCTGTACATTGATGGCGTCATCAAATCTTTATTATAACTCTTAGAGTTTGAAAATATGTTCTCTTATGGGGTTTTTAGGCATGTGTGGATGATTTAGAGGGATCCAAATTTGGATTCTTCCTACCGCGATCACATGTGAAAAGTATATATCTTCTGTGACTTCAGATCAGAAAAATGTATGTTTTCATTTTCCATTGATGGGATCAGTTTATTATGTGTGAGATCATCAAACCATACTGAGGCTCAGATCATTGGGAATGATAATATTAGTTATCCAAACGATGATAAATTTCAAAATCTATACCCCACCATCATTTTCAAATACAACATTACCTTCATAATATCCATTTTTAAATGAATCTCATCCATGTATTTTTATTCCACATCCTGCAATAACTGTAGGTAGGCACATTATTCAATCCAAGATGGCTACTAGATTGTTGTATCTAGTTCATTGGATTCTATTATTTAGATCATGATTGTATGGAACAAAAAATTAATCCTAAACCATCTAGATTTTTATTTATCACTTATAAATTTTAGGATTACTTTAATAATTAATGTTTTATTGATATTCCAATATTAAATCTAGTGAGTACATTCTCATCCAAAACATAGTATTCATATGAGTGATGGAATTTATCATAATATTGTAGATAAAATTAAAAACATTGTATAATTCTAGGTTTAACTATAGAAGAATGGAAATAATTTTTTTTCCTAAAGGGATGTCTTAAATTTATACACAAAGGAGAGATATTCTAACACAATTATTTTTAGGAAACACAACCAATATCTATATTTATGGTAATGATTTGTAACATAGGTGACAAATGTGAATGTAAAACATATGAAATATAACAATTTTACAAAAATACCTTGTTATATTTATTTTATAATTATATTTTCTATTCATTGAATAAGAAGTAGAATTATTAGTTGAACTCATACATGCATACATACATATATATGTATATTAAATGCCCAAAATACAGTGGAATATTTTGATTTTTAATTGGGATGAAAAAATATTTTTTTAGAATTGTATTATTCAGCCAAATGGGTTTCCTTGTGTAATTCTAGTTCCTATTCTATTAACAAAAAATAGATAAATGTAGTTATTAATTTATTTAATATACCATAATGTAATTATAGTGGAGAACACATAACATCATCAAGGGATTAATGGCTTAATTAACTATATTTATAGGGCACATTTCTTCACTAAAAATGACCTTTGATTTTGTTATCATCCGATGAGCATGAAGATAGAGTATATACCAAAGATTCAGTTCTAAAAAATACATTGAAATTGTTAGTAACTATGTTTTTTATTTCCTTGAATAATTACACTGATATATTTATGGACTTTCTATTATTAATCTTTAGGGAATAACCTTTAAAATTTGTAGTGGTTTTAAATAATGGTTTTTATATATATTATCAATTTTTTAGGAATATAAGGATCATATAAAAATAATATAACAATCTATGAGGAAATTGATTTTTTTAATTTATTATTTATCAATTGTAGTTATAATAAGCATCATTACAGAACAGATTCTGAGTTGTGATGGACTTTTATTGATCCAACTTAGATGATGTATGTAGAGGACTGGCCTCATCCTATAATAGTAATAATGTATTGTACATTACTAATTTTAGAATAATACTATAGGTTGTTTCTGAAAAATATTTAGTGCATTTATATTCCAATTATAATGTTAACATGAAAATAATTTATGTTAATCTTTATAGTATAGTGTATGTACAATCTCTTTAGTTTGAAAGAGAGGTTGGTTAGTGAAACAGTGCTAAAATTTATTTTTGATGAAGAATAATTTTTCAACAATCATCATGAATCCCTAATTTTTTGTGGATTTTTATTTAATAATAATTACAATGTCATTTCCCATTCTCCATGATAGTTTAAGCCTCATAATGATGATTATTTTACCAATTAATTTGAGTTGTATGCACATGTTTTTTAAATTCATGATATATAAACATTATCTGTATAGAATTAAGTGTGATATATATCTAAAAATATATTATTTGTTACATACTCATAATAATGGAATTGAACCTGAAATAAATAAGGTAGTCTCTCATTTTTAATAAAAATTACTATTTTATTCATTATCTCCCTTGTAGAGAAAAAACACTGATGAATTATATAGGAAGGACTTTGGCATCCCTTAAATGGTGATGATTAGATGATATTCATTAATCATTAAATTACGAATATTATACAAGTATTTTTTAATGGGAATTACATCAACAATAATATTCCAATGAATTGATATTATATATATATATAATCTACAAATTATAAATCATATATCAAATCCCTAAGGTGTCTTATTGAATTTTTTGACAATACGTGGTGTTGGATTTTTCAACAATGTAATGTAATTATTATTAGAATATATAATACATTTTATATATCATAATTTGTCACCTCGTTGATAGTATCATTAAAAGTTATATAAATTGAAGCATGGAGGACAATTTTTATTTATTCCTTAAATCCACAAATTATTTGGTTTCTTGATAATGTCTCTATTACGGTAGAATATAAATATGTCAGGACATATATTTTATAGAAAAACACAATTGATGGTGTTTTAGATGAATCTTTGTTAGTTAATTATCAATAGAAAAATAAATTTGTCCATTCTATAAAAAGATACCACACCCCAAAACCTGAGTCTGTTTGTAATGGTAAAATCAGAAATCAGTACTTTTGTTAGAGTATGAAATCATTTAACACATAATATTACCCACTTTTATTAAATAATGGGTTATGTGAAAAAGGTAACAATACATTATGGATGAATTTTGAAATGTTATCCTCATAAAAAATCAATGTAATGGTATATCAATGTTTTTTATGACATAATGGTCGCAGACGTCATATAGAGAGAAATGTGTAAAGGTAACACAACCCTTATTTAAAAAAAGAAGTGTAGACAACATTATAGAATGTTGATGTAATTAATAGAGGATATTTTATTAGGTTAACTCAAACATTACATAATTTTAATCTGGAAATTTCCCAATTTTTTAATGGTACTTCGGAATATGTTATACCATAAATTCATGGACCACTCAAAAGGTTCCATTTGAGTACCTATATAATGATATATACGGTTTTGTAAAAATGTTGTCTATGAATTATGTAACCCACATACCAATATTGTGTGTACATAAAACTATCAGAATTGGAAATAAGATAACTCTACACTATAGTGCATAAAAATTTATTAGATGTCGATGTTTTCTCTTCCCGATGTATAGGCCATAACGAAAGGGAAATATTAGATTCATGTCGATAAGGAGACTTAAATAAATCAACTACCTTTAAATATGTAGATTTTTAATATACACAAAAAAAATGAATTTATGATTGGAAAAACTATAATAAAAAACATCATAAGTGGATGTTATATGCCAAAGATACGTTTTTGGTGGAATATGTTTTAAGGAGATCATTCAAGGATAATTGGTGTGGGTTTTCAATGTTAAAATTGTGATATATATATATATATATGGAAAATTATTGAAGTCTATACTCTACTAAATTATTCTACAAAGCATGAATTGATTGGTTACAAATTATTAACTATAGTGGAATATGCATTGTAGTGGTGAAGGCATGAAGCCAACTAATATTACATGAAAACATAAATCAACATGCAGTCAATATGATTCTATATTGGTTAAAGAATTATGTAAGAATGTAACATTTAGAAATCGAAATGAATTTAACTATTCAAAAAGGTTAAAATAAATCTTTGTAAACCATGGAAAAATAATAAGAAGGGATAAGGAACTCAAATTATTATTAAATTTTATATTAATGGGTATATGATTAAAAATTCAAATACAAAAGTTATGGAAAATTAATGTAATTATAGAATATATATTAAAGTCTGAGTTATAGAGAAAAATGATATCAAATTTTAGATAAGAGGATAGAATTTTATAAAATAAATCATTCTAAATTTTGGATTTGGGTAAACTATATAGTGAAGATTATGATATTAACGGGGATTACAAAAAATATACATAAAATAATTGAGTACAGATGTTGAATAATTATTTTTTTTAAATTAATTAAGAAGAATATTGGATCCTCATAGGGGAGGAAATCTAAAATGGATATAAACAATTTTAAAAATGGAATCTTATATTATTCTAATCCTCTTTTATATAATATTTGATTTTTATAAAAAATCGAATCACACATTGATAGGTAAATAATATTTCAATTAGTGATGATGTGCAAAAAAAATCTGGTTTTCAATTTAAGAGGTTTTTATACAGTTTCTAATAAGAGATAAAAACCTCATCAGAGTAGGTGGGGAAATGGAAAACCAGGAATTATGATTATTATAAATTAATAAAAAAAATTATTCAAAAAATAAGAGGATAAAAAATTTTGTTTTTTGTATATTATTATGTTAGGAATATGGGAGTAAAATGAATAAACCAAGCTACATACATGAATAGGTTTCCAAATAATTCATTTTGATGACGAATATAGATAATGAATTTATGGATGAATCATTATAGTCACAAATCAACACAATTAGATAAGACAATATGTTACATATGTTTTAATAAGTATTATTACAAATATATAAAAAATTGAAGATGAAGGATGATGAATTCAATAGTAATGAGGAAAAGAGGACCACCACAAGTAAGAATATTATGATCTCCTTAAAGGATTCTTTAATATTCACAATAATACAGAATAATTTACTAAAATTAATATATTAGTGGAGAAATTTTTTTAGTAATATTCAGTAATAATATAATTTTCATAAAACAAATCAAGATAAATGAGCCATAATATATGGTTACAATTAGGTAATGCTATTTTGGGAGACTTGAAGACATTATCATTATCTTTTCCAATGGAAATACTCAATATTTTAAGAAAATTGATATACCAAAAAAATAATTATAACTAAAATTAAATTGGATATGATTAACATAGAAAGTGATACGTAGGGATTATCCATGGACATATAGAATTTAATTTTAATTTCAACGATTTTTTGAAGAATAAAATCCTATAAGGAGGCACTACACTCTTATCTCATTAAGTAAAATAATGTATCATGAAAAAGGCCTAGTAATAACAAAAAAATTCGTTTTTTTGTAGGAATGAGATGGAGCTAAAAAACTATTCATATATAACTAAATTAAAATTACTCCCATTAATCCCCTTGGATAGAAAGAAAACAAATTCTTTTATACAAAATAAATTTCTACACAAGCTATGAGACTAAATAAAAAAATATCAACCAAGGAAAAAAATTGATGTATCTCATGACCATGAAATTGAATGAATTTTTAATTGGTAAAATAATTAACATTTTATGTAATTTGTTTATGAATGGAATAATTATATTTAAATAGATAAGGAAATCATTGAAAATATCCATGATGGTTGCATCATAGGATTAGGCATATCCTAGTGAAATCTATTCTAAAATTTTGGAAAGAGGCCTTCCTTGTAAGAATAATATATCTATAATTCATGTAGAATTATATATAAAATTACAGACAATAAAGATCCATTTAAAAGATATTAAAGAAATTAGATGAAAATTATAATGAAGAGGAAGTAGATCCTGAAGAGTATATGGGATATCATTCACAAAATCATAGAAAGGAAAATGATTGTAGTGTAGATTATGTATTAGATCATCATTACTAGAACCACTACTGAGCATGTGGAAATATAAGGTACCACAATCCAAATATATGTTAAACATTTTAACTATTTTTTTATTGAACAAAATAAGGGAGGTATAGTCCTCGAAGTGAATATCATGAAAATAACATGGAAGGAGTGGTTGATAGATATAAATTTAATATATTATACATAAATCCATTGTTGTTTTTATTATTTTATGTAATTATTTCTATAAACAGTAATGTTGTTAGATTTGGATAATTTCCAATTATGATAAGGATATGGATGATATCTAGAATTCTAAAATAAGTGGTGTTATATCATATATGAAACAATCAATTAGGCCTTTAAAAAAAATTATAATATAATTTATATATAAGAAGAATATGATTTATATGTTGCCTCATGCCAAAGTGATTAGTGTAATTATTGAACAAAAATAGAAGGACATATTGGGAAAATAAAAATTCATGATAGATGTACGTCATGTTTAATTTTTTTTATGTTTTATATCGATTTGAATTATGTAATCATTTTTTAAGATACTACATTATAATATTCAAGGAGTTATTTTGTACATCTGTTGTCATCATGATATAATGTAATTAGAAAATAAATGACATGTAATGATGGTTTACTTTAGGTGGATTTGAAATTATTTTTTAAAATTTCTTCTTCATTATCATTGACTAAGAGAATATGTTTGGATAGCCTCAAAGTTAGTTAGAATTTCTATATTAATAGTTATATATATTATTAATTTATAAATTATGTGGTATATTGAAAATAATCAAAATTTTATTCTTATCTAGTAATGGATTAGTTCAATATTTGATGAGATCACAAATATTTTATTTGGAATGTAGAAAGTTCAAGATGATATGTTATTTATGGTATTAATGTGTTACGTGGAAATATTTATAAAGGATAAATTAGAATAATTATTACCACTCTAGCATCATGATAAGTAGGAATAATGGATTTTTGGGTAACCCAAATTATAAGGGGAAAATTCACTCTCTTTGGAGTAATTTATTTTATATGAATTTGATGAAAATTATAATTGAGGAAGATTCCGAAAATAAACTTTGAAACTAGAATGGTTTACAATTAAATTCATGAAATTGGAATGAAGTGAATTTGGTATCTATGAAAAGAACGAATCCAATATATTAATTGTTTTGATAAGCTTGGATAATTTAGAATGAGTTTTTCTAAATTCTCAAACATAAAATTTAATCCCATGTGTAAGCCATCTCATTTTTCTCAATAGAGGATAGAATGAAAATTAAAGAAAATGGGATAGATTAAAGGGGATGTGTAAACCGAGAGAATGTTAAAATATCTTGCCATGATAATCACATAGAAAATAAGGGAAAATATTAATATAATTAGAGATGAATCATACTGAAAGAATTTCATTTCTAATTGTCATATATATGTAACAACCTAATCCATGAAGCCCGAAGCCAGTGTCTTAAATAATTATATAGACCTAATTACATTGAGTTAAAAACATAAGGATAGATCAGTTTAGAGGTTTTGCAAAATATAATTACACACATGATACATATATTTCATTAGTATGTTAAAAATAAATATGATTCATAATAAAATTAAATGAACATCATCCTTGAAAACTCATTTAATGAATTTCTCTTATAACGGGGAAAGGAAACGAAATCAATAAGAGATCAAATTCTTAGATAGTGTAAGTACAACTGATTCATTAGTGAATAAATTTTCACAATTAACATGGTAATGTAAATAACTGAGCACAAATTCGATTTATATATCCAGAAATGTTGAAATCAATATTGAAAGGAAAGTAACTAAACCACATGAAACATAATTAATAAACTCAGTATGAATGAAATATATAGATAATTTCAATGAAAAATATCATGCTTAATAATAACAAAATCACATGAATTAAATTCTTGATTATTGGATTCCATGATTCAATAGTACATTATACATTTACCACCCATACGTTTTGCTGGATGGTTTATAACATATTGGTTAAAAACCCATCTGGTTGGACAATGATTCATCTCATTGCAATACTGATGAATCGATGGGTTATATATAACCAGGACCCACCCATGTCATACCTATCCTAATAATTCATTATATATTATGTAATATATTTAATTCATTATTAATGTTCCTTATCAAAAATATGTATTGACTAAAATATATTAATTTGTAAATATTTTCCATGTAAATAAAATACCTTTAAAAGTGTAAACCGTACATAAAAATGGTATACAGTTTAGAAATAGTTATACACATCACATAAGATTATATATTTCTAAATTAAATGTTATTCCTAATCGAAAATGGTCAAAATGAAGTGATTGTTTCAATAGAAAGGTAACATTCTAAATTGAATGTTAGACGCCAATGATAACACTTTCCATATGGTAATTTTCAAATAAAACACCTTGGTTGAGATAATTCGAAGTTAAATATTGAATACCAAGAATTATGATAATATAAAGATATTAAATGAAAAATAGAATTATATAAAACACACTGTGTTAATTTTTTCATAATAACAAATAATATTTAATGGACTTTAAATTGAGATGAAATACCTTACCTCAGTCTCTCTATTGGTTTAAAAATATTTAAAATATTTTATAAATGATTTAATCCTGTGATTAAATTAAAATAATAATATAATAATTTCATTTATTTCATTTTTATTATATTTTTAAACTTATTTCAAAAAATATTCCAATATTTTTAATGTTCTAGCTATTAAAGGTCATATTTTTTTATTATGTTTTGAGTTATTATTTTTGGTCCACTTATTATAATAATGATTTAATCCTATTAAGCACATAATCCATGATTTAAATATAATATATATTTAGTATATATGTATTTATAATAGTCCATTAAATTTGGGGATAACAAATGAAATGGACTTTTTATGGAGACGGTAGGTCGTACGTATACATGAATGCTACACCCATTTACATGTCATATTGAAAATGTGATATATATATATATATATTATAATTATCATATACTATTTAGATTATATATATCACATAATTTTGTTATGAAAATACTTAATTCACTCTATGTAACTTTTGAATGAATCACGTCGCTTTGAGGAGGAAGTAGTCCACACATCCTCAAACGTTGTTATAATATTATTATAGAAATGAAATCATCAAAGTATGTGTTATAGAATAATTTTAGAAGAATAATGAAATTATATGTATACTATATATATATTAGAAACAATGAAACCATTCTTATTACCATCCATTAAATGGGGTAATGGTAGAAAGAACAACATCAGTTTGCGAGGTGGCAATCCTCTATACACGCGAACAATGACTGTGAATCCATTTTGATAGAAGTTTGTGAAATTATTGGTTTTATAGTTAATATAAAAATCCATTTATATTTATTATAACAATGTTAATATATAATAAATATATAACTTTAATTTACGTGTTGGATAAATAAATAAAGCAAAAATTATCATCGAAGAACATTTCCAATTTTTTTCATAACTCATTTTTGTTTCTAATAAAAGACATAATTGGTTTTAATTCACCCAAAGGTGAGGCTTCTAGGAAGAGGTTGGAGATTTTTTGAGTATTTTAATTAATATTTTAATGATCATGATTTTATTGTCCCATCCATTTTTAATGATACTTGTTTCCTAAAATATTTTGGTATACTATATTTTATACACAACCAAACCTCATCTCTTAAATAATTAAGTGAATATAAAGGAAAATGTGACCATATATATTGGAATGTTTTATGATTTATGGTAAATAATAATTTTTTTTAAATATTACTTTTATGACCTATAATCTTGATTCTAATTTTAATATTATAATTACTATTTATATATATGAATGCCGAAGGATAATTAATATTGAACGGAGAAGCCATAGCCTCCCCTAGTAGAGTCCTATCGTATGATTATCATTTTTTAGATCATGTTAGTGAAGTATAATCTTTATGTTTCTCACTTTACCAATCCCATTCCAATCTTCAAAAATTAAATCTTGAATGAAATGTTTTGTTGGATAATTTTATATTAGTTGATATTAGCACTCAGGCTATGTTAGTCGAGTGGCCTCATGAATCTATTAACATTGCAAGGCTTGCCAATTTTTTATACATGAGTCATATAATTGGTTACATGTCCCGAACATAGTGTGTAATTCCTTCTTATAAACTAAATTCTTATTACAAAATTTTTTAATAATATTTTTTCTGAATTAAAATATGATTTGTTGATATAGAATTTGATAAATTTACTTTTTTTATCCAAATTATACTTTTTTGAAAAGTTATATTTCTTTAATAAAATATTTTATTATATATAATATTCATTTTAATGAATTATTATTAAAAAATAATTTATTATAAATATAAATAATTATAAAATTATAAAAATTAAAACTAAGAGAACATTAACTATACATTTTCCAACTGCTATTATTTTTATGAAATATGGATTTTTATTTTAAAATATTAATGTTATCATATATTATAGAATTATTATGATAAAATATATTTCATTTCTGAAATAAAGACATCTAATTGTTTTGGGGATAATTTGTTATAGTTTTCTAAAAAAACATTTTCCCGGGATACTAAATATACAATTTGAGTTTTTTTGTATGTTTAATGACTTCATAATTATGTCACAATGATGTAATAACAAATTACCAATATTAAAAAACCCAAAATATATTATTTTATTAATATTTTTTTTTTGAAATCAATTTTAAACCCTATAAATAAATTCCCAAAGTCTAAAATGGAATCATTAATATACATTATTTTTGTTGATATATTACTTTTCCATATAGAACGATGTAATATAAAATGATAACTTAATATTGTGAATTAATATAAAATAATATACGACCCAAGTGTCCAAAAATTTTGAATGTACTATGGGAAATCCCATTAATTTTCATTTTCCATAATCTTGGTTTTCAATGCATATATTTAGAATTTAATAAACAAATTCTCCACACTCAAAAACAATATCAACCCATTTCTCAATATTATTTGACACGAAATCCATCAACCTTGATTAAAAGGTAGTTTTTACTCCCATGTATCCCTCAATGGTGACCTCATGCCCCAATGTCCCAATAATCATTTTTAGGAACAACTCTTTAAGGTAAGTGAATTTTCCTTCTTTCCATTCTTAATCAAGGACCACATTTTATTGAAATTTTCTAAATGTTATGGTAAAACTATAATATAATTATTTAGATAATAAAAATATATCCAAATTATGTTTTATCAATGGGATTATATTTTCCCCTCTCTTTTCACCTTTTTTTAAAACCACGTCTTATACATGTTATGTTGTAGTATTCAATTCTTAAAATTTCACTCATGTTCTATAGAAATTAACTTTTATTATATTCTTATGAATACCCAATACTATTTATTTTCCCAGGGTTTTTATGTAAATTTAAAAATGATATATCTTATTCTGAGATTGACATATATGAAACCCACATTCCTTTTCCATGGGATTAAAATGACATAATGATTATGTTTTAAGCACATTTGGGAAAACCATGATTTTAAAATGGAACCCATGAAAATTATTCTCAATTTGATATTTATGATATGATTGATTTTGATCTATGTGAATTATATAAAATTAAAACATATTAGATATGTTATCTGATAGTTCTCCATTCCATTGGTCAAGGAATATAGTCTCTAAATATGACCTATTTTATGATACCATAGTGAAAAATCATGGTCATTTTAATGACACCTCGATGGGAAGCATTGTGATATGATAATGAATGTCACATTTGAATTTTATATCATCATTTTCTTGTTATGATTTATTTAATTTTTATTAGTATATATCTCATGTTAAATTTCTAATTATATAATGGTATTCCTCATATTCAAATTGATATTCCTGAAGATCACCATTAAACTATTTCCCTTGCCTTCCATTACTGGGCCATATGATCACCCCTTCCATTGATATATGTGACTATGTTATGAGATGCAGTAAATGAAAATATTGTGAAAATTTTAATAATAATTTCATGTATATTAGAAGAAGGTTTTTTTTCTTGTATTAGGTTCATATTTTCAATGAAAATTGACATTAAATGTTTATCTATTTGTACAATGTAATGAAAAGTTATGTAATAAAAATTCAGGATGACATAGTTTGTATAATAGGATGGTTTAGTTATTCATTAAAAGTTAAATTGAAAAACATTATAAATAACTCTTAGAGAAATGGTTAAATATAAGAAAACATCGTGGTATTTTGTGAAGTATTATATAATTGGTTTTTGAGAAATAAAGTCCTTATCAAGATATGAATAAGTGTGTAATGTCCTAGACCCGACTAGCCACCTGAACAGTGTCGAACGGGTCAGGTGTTACTACCTTAGGTGCACCTCCTTGAATGCCAAATGCTTCTGACTAGCAGCGAGGGTCTTTTAGGAATAGCGGGGAGGCTATACCCTCTGAGAGGATCATAATAAGGATACTGGTCTAAGTATAACAGTAAATATGCAGTGGAAAGAAAGACTCAGCAGACTCGAACCAGACCCGTAGTGCGGAAGCATAATCAATATAGACAAACATTGGAAGTAATACATATAACAAAAACAACTGAAATAAGCACAACAACATGCTAATAACATGTAATTATAATTAAAAAACACTTCATACCTCCAACGTAGGTAATACACAACTAAATAAAAAAGGGAGCCAATGCATAACCAACAGTAGCTTCAATAAGTAAGCATGCCGATATAGAAAAATAAACAAAACAAAGAAACCCAGCTAGGCATGTCCTCAAGGTCCATACCATCTCCATGCAATAACTAACACAGACCAGCTCCTAAAGCTGGCCTCATTCATGCACGTAAATCCATAAAGTCTACAGGCGTCCCGAATGGTCTGTGTAGGGTGTGAGACAAACCTCAGTAGTATACCACCTATTGGTGTGTTCCAAATATAAGTGTTTAAGTAGTCATCCATTTACAAGGAAAGTAGTAAATAGTACAATACACAATTAAACACAAACTCCACTGGTGCTAAAAACCCACCATGGAGCGTCACCTGCTTCGGCCAATGCCGGAATCTCTATCTTGTAACCGAGCACCACCTGCCACTTGACACCTCGTGTCTCAAGTACCGACGTCCAAAAGGCATGCCCAAAAATAGTAATCAAGCACCATGTGCCTCCTGAAACCTCGTTTCTCAAGTACCGACGTCCCAAAGGAATTCCCAAAAATAGTAACCCGCCATGTGCCTCCTGACACCTCGTGTCTCAAGTACTGATGTCTCGAAGGCACTCCCATTCGATGATGGATCCTCACCTCCCCCGTGGCTTTCTATGACAAGCACCCCCAACCAAAATACCTAACCGTAACTACGGGGGCCTCTACCCACATGAGTGGTCAAAAACACCTCATCACGGAGTATCTCTATGTGCACCCTACTCAAATTCCCAGTGAGCAGTAATCACCAAAATAGTCCAAAGCGATAAACATGTCTGACACCTCGTGTCCCTGCGACCATGTCGCTCAAGTCCAATGGCATCGACATCCTAGTAACTTGGGCCATGCCCAACCTGACAGTCATACTTCCTCAAGACGATGTCCATGACTCCCAATACTGTGGTCAAAACCACCAAAATTAACACAGGCAAAGCCCCAACCTATGATCAGCATCACTCAAACATAACTGGGCCAATCCCAAAAAAACCCAAAAAGGTCCAGTAAATGCACTCCAGCAATCACATATATAACATATTTAAACAGAAAACAAAATCTGGAAAAACAAACTAAACAGTTGAATTGCACTCTACCAGGTGTTGTTCTATACCATCACGGAGTCCTTAAATGCCTCTAACAATTTATAATAGGCTTTAACAAATTAATCTAACAGTTTATAACCATCATATTTCATTTAAAACCATTTTGGTGCTCCTCGGCCAAAATGCCCCGATGAGTAGCGCCCCCTCACCTAGCACTGCTCACACAAACTGGTAACCTGGCATACCCAAAAGCATCCCAGAGGTCCCATATGCAATACAATAAGAAAAAGCAGATAAAACGGGTCGCACTCAAAATACCCAAAAATGCACCGTAGACCGCATAACCCAAACAACCACAAAAACACATAACGAGGTACGCAACACCTACCTGAGACTCGTATGATGCTACTCATCTAGTAACACCCATCAATTTGTTCTAAAATGTGGTAAATCTACAAAATATTCAAACCTTCTCAAACACCTATAACTCATTCTAGAACATTATTCAGACAAAACGTACAAAGAGGAATCGAGGCCTTACTAAGGGGGTTCCAACGCACTAATCAGAGCTCGAATCGGGTATCGGACGTACGATCGAGAGGGGAAGAGATGTTAGACCAACCAGGTTAGTGTATCCGGGCAGAGGATATGTGGTTCTGACTTAATACAATGCTACTGCCCATTTTATGAGAAAAAAAAGAAATTACACGGCGTGTACATTGGTAATTCATGCCATGTATGGTTCATTTAACTGTTCATAAGACAGAATGATTCTTCCGACTTACTTTCTGAGCCTGCTGACATGAGTACACAGCATGTACCTAGGGGTACATAGCATGTACATGGTTCCTCTTCCCTTTATCACCATCTTACCCACACGCCATGTGGTTCCCTTAAACACGGCTAGACTACACGGTGTGTCCAATGGGAACACGGTGTGTCCTCGGTTCTACCCGGCCAATAGGCAACATGCCATGCATGGCTCACACGGTCGGGGGTATACATGACGTGTTCAAAACTACACATTATGTAGTAAGAAAATTCTACACGGTCACCACACAGCATATACTTGGTGAGCAGACGGCCGGTCACTCTCTTACACATACAAGGTGTGTACTTAAAGTACACGGCGTGTAGTCTGGAAATTTCCAGAAACTTCCCATTTAATCTAGATTCCTTAGAAACAAGTCAAAAATTTAAACAGGGTCGGGATATTTACCCGTTCCAAAAATCTAGGTTCTTACAAACTCACCACCTTAACGTAGCTCGTCCCCGAGCTACCAAACGAAACCCGGAGATGGCACCGAACACGCCCATCCCAGTTAAACAACTTGGACTTCCACGGTCCTAAGGTTATGGCTAAATTCATCATGGGGCTCCCCACATTAGGAATTTCCTACTCAGTCTCAACCAAAAAAAAATTAAAGCAAACAAGGTTTACTAACCTTTTTTCCAGACGCATAGTCCTCTCGTGACGCATCGTCACCCCTGCACCTTGTTGGTGCTCCTATGTCGATTCTGACACGCAACGTAACCCGCACCGCATCAATGTCAACCTCCACGAGGTCTTGGTGCCTAACACCTCCTATAACCCGCATCCATGATGCCTCAATGCACACGACACCTTATGTAACCTGCATCCACGATGCCCAGATGCCCACAACACCTCATGTAACCCGCATCCATGATGCCCAGATGCCCATGAAAACTCATACATAAATAAATATATATCACGCACCCGATATGGTGCCAATCCCACTAACTAGCATCTAGTCAGTCCACATAGATCATGTGCACCACGTGCACTGAAAACAAACATGCCTCTACAGGTCATGCAAAAAAGGAAGCTTGGAGATCACGACCACACCGGGTTGTACCTCTAACTATCATTGGCTCACTAGCCTGCTTAGCCTCTGAAGCTCCACGGTATGCACCTGGACTGAAACACGGCTTCCTGATTCCTGACCTCGCGATGATGCTCCAGTCACTAGCCACTGACACCTAACCTGGGTCCCATTGTCTTTGTCACAACCTTCGCACATAGATAAACCTCACTACCCTCTCCGGGTACCGAACCCGAACCAACTCCAGACGCTACTGTCAGTCGTGGTCCCTACCTACCGGCTATCTAAGAAGGCAGCATGAAAAACCTATCCAAATGCCCATCCTGTCCACATTCCTGACACTCCTTCAGAGGCATATCGCAGTGCGCTCGAACATGTCCCGGCTGTCCACACTAGAATGAAATCACCAAAGAACTACTACGAGGTGTTCTAGATGAATCCCTGGCCTGACTGTCCTGCTAGAACTCATCCCGTCCTCGTTTCCTACTATTTGAGCCATCACCTGAAGCTGTCATCCTTCTCAAGTGAGAATTCTATCTCTCTTTGTGCTCGGCTATGATCGCTTGATTCACCGCCTTAGAGAAATAACCCAACCTAAAGATGTTCTCCTAGACCTAAATGGCATGTCGTAAGCCATCCTCAAAGCACCTCACCCTAGTTGTGTCATTGCTTACCATACCAGGTGCAAAATGGGACCGCTCAGTAAAAGTAGCTTTGTAGTCCATGAATGACATATCTCCCTGCTGATGACTCAAGAACTCCTGAGCTCTCTTGGCCCTCAACGTCTCTGGAAAGAAGTGCTCGAAGAACCTATCCTTGAAATCCTTCCATGTCAGTCCCTCGTGCCTACAAGACTGTACCTGTACATCTCACCAACGCTTCACCGGTCGTCTAAGCATGTATGTCTCCAGCTTGACCCTCCACCCTGGAGGCATCTCGAGCTGCTCGAGGATCATCTGCAAGCTCTCTATCCAATTCTTGGCCGCTTGCGGACCACCCTCACCCTGAAAAAGAGGCAGGTGCTGCGACTGGAACTCCCGTGTCAGATACGCCGTAGATGGATATGTACCCTACACGCCCCCATCAAGCCATTGTAAGACACGTACCCAGCTAGCTTGGAGCTGATCGTCGAGCCATGGCCCGAATGATGCCAAACCTGGCTGCTGTCCTGCCAGCACTAGATCCTGAACCTGTTCTTATCCCTGAGCCTCTACCTGCGGCTCATGATCAGACTATACTGAAGTTTGACCCTGATCTTGTGGCACTGTATCATCTCTTGCCTGATGCTCCATCGAGTCATGAAGGAGTAACCCGCTGAATACCATAAATGGTCAGACAACCCATACATATATATAACAATATATTCTATGCAGATAAGGAAAGTAGTAAAAGACAGTCCATAACAACTACACTTACTCCCCCTCACCCCAACCCATGCCCAATGGTATCCCAGACCCATAGCCTCCTTACCCGCTCAGCATAGCCAAGTATCAAGCTACCTCGGGCCATGCCCGTCCTGACAACTCGCGTTGCCTCAAACCGATGACTGATTCACCTGATCCTGACAGTTACACTGCCTCAATCATTGTACATTACTGCTCTCATAAGACTTAGACCCAAATATCCCGAAACATGCAATTCTACAAAAGATAAATCTTGGCATACTCTTTTTCAAAACTAGAATTTCTATCAGGAATTTCACCAATTAACATTTTAAAGTATAAAAAGCATGGCATTTGATATTTCATTCAAATGGAATTATCACTACACAAAGCATACACGCAATTATGAAATTTAAAGACCCTAAAATGTGCCTATCAAAGTCCATGCAACAAAGCCTTGCCATACCAGGCCAAGGTCCAATTCTACCTTACCACACCAGGTCAAGGGTCACATATCACAATCAACAACATCACACATAATGTGAGCCACCGAGGTGGAAATCATATCAATTGTAATCTGAGAAAATGAAAACTGCAATTCCCACCCAAAGAAACTATGTCCATCCCTCATGCCTGGGGCTGCAGGCACCCAAGCACAAGCTAGAAACCTAGTCCCTGTAATAAACTATTTCCAGTCTACCATATCCCCAAATAGTAAAACCAACAAAAAGAAACGAGAAGACTCAAACAGATTAGTATCCAGTTAAACGTTGCTACTAAATCCTTATCAATAACTCCTCTGATACCACTTTGTAACGTCCCGGACCTGACCAGCTACGCGAACAGTGCCAAACGGGTCGGGTGTTACTACCTTATGGTCACCTTCCCGAATGCCAAAGGCTGTCGAGTAGAAACGAGGGTCTGGTAGGTATAGTGGGGAGGCTATACCCTCTCGGAGTATCATAATAAGGGTACAGGTCCAAGTATGATAGTAAAGATGCAGTGGAAAGAAAGACACTACAGACTCGAACCAGCCCCGCAGAGCAAAAGCATAATCAATATAGACAAACAATGGAAGAAATACAAATAACAACAGCAGTGGAAATGAACACAATAGCATGATAATAACATGTAACTACAACTGAACAGCACAACATGCATCCAAAAGAAGGTAATACACAACTAAATATAAAAAGGGAGCCAATGGCTAACCAACAGTAGCTAGAACAAGTAAGCATGCTGATACAGAAAAGTAATCAAAAGAAAGAAACCCAGCTAGGCATGACCTCATGGTCCATACCATCTCCATGCAATAACTAATGAAACCCAGCACCTGAAGCTAGCCTCTTTCCTCCACATAAATCCATAAAGTCTACACGCATCCCGAAGGGCCCGTGTAAGGTGTGAGTCAGATATCAATAGGACACAACCAAACGGTGCGTACCAAATATAAGTGTTTAAGTAGTAATGGATATACAAGGAAAAAAGTAAACAGTACAATACACAATTAAACACAAACTCTACTGGTGCTCAATAGCCACCATGGAGCGTCACCTCCTCGGCCAACACTGGAATCTCTATCGTGCCACCCAGCACCACGTGCCACCTGACACCTCGTGTCTCAAGTACCGACATCCTGAAGGCATGCCCAATAATAGTAACCCAGCACCATGTGCCTCCTGACACCTCGTGTCTCATGTAACGACGTCCTGAAGGCACACCCAAAAATAGTAACCTAGCACCATGTGCCTCCTGACACCTCGTGTCTCAAGTACCGACGTCCCGAAGCCATACCCATTCCTTGAAGGCTCCTCACCTTCCTCATGGATTTATACGGCAAGCACCCCCAAACAAAATACCTAACCACAACTACAGGGGCCTCTACCCACACGAGTGTTCAAAACCACCTCATCATGGAGTATCTTTGTGTGAACACTACTCAAATTCCCAATGAGCGATAAACACCAAAATAGTCCTAAGCCACCAACACGTCTGACACCTCGTGTCCCTACGAACATGTCGTTCATTTCTGATGGCATCACCGTCCTATTAACCCAGGTCGTGCCTATCCTGACAACCGTACTGCCTCAAGCTGACGTCCATGATGCCCAATCCCATGGTCAAACCCACCCAAAGAAACTCGATCAAAGCCCCAACCTATGATCAACATCCCTCAAGTGTAACCGGGCCGAGCCCAACACAACCCAAAAATGTCCATCAAATGCAATCCAGCAATCGCATATATAACATATTTAAACAGAAAACACAAACTGGAAAAACAAACTAAAGAATTGAATTACACTCTTACAGGTGTTGTTCCATACCAGCACTGAGTCCTTAAATGCCTCTAAAAAATTTATAACAGGCTTTAACAAATTAATCTAATAGTTTATAACCATCATATTTCATTTAAAACCATTTTGGCACTCCCCAGCCAAAATGCCCTGATGAGCAACGACCCCTCACTTGGCACTGCTCACGCAAACTGGTAACCTGGCATACACAAAAGCCTAATAGAGGTCCCATAAGAAATACAGTAAAAAAAATAAGATAAAACAGGTCCCGCTCAAAATACCCGAAAATGCATCGTAGGCCACGTCACCCAAAAAACCACGAAAACACAAAATGAGGTATGCACCACCTAACTAAGACTCGTACGATGCTAATCCTTCAGTAACACCTTCTAATTCGGTCTAAAACACGGTAAATATACAAAAGATTCAAACCTTCTCATATGCATATAACTTATTCTATAACAAAAATAAGACAAAACAACAAAAGAAGAATTGAGGCCTTACCGAGGGGGTTCCAACGCACTAATCAGAGCTCGAATCATGTCTCAGACAGACGATCGGGAATGGAAGAGAGGTTCGGCCGACCTGGTTTGCGTATCCGGGCGGAGGATATGAGGTTTTGCCTTAATATGAGGCTACTGCCTATTTTAAGCGAAAAAAAAAGAAATTACACAGCGTGTACATTGGGACTACATGATGTGTATGGTTCATTTAACAGTTCATAAGATGGAAAGCTTCCACCGACTTACTTTCTGAGCCTACCGACATGAGTACATGGTGTGTACATAGGGGTAGACGGTGTGTACTTGGTTCCTCTTCCCTTCCTTGCCGACTTACCCACATGCCATATGTTTCCCTTATACATGGCTAGACTACATGGTGTGTCCAAGGGGAACACGACATGTCTTTAGTTGTACCTGGCCAACATGCCTACATGCCATGTATGGATCACATGGTCGGGGGTTTAAAAGGCGTGTTCAAAACAACACACTGTGTAGTTAGAAAAATCTACACAGTTACCACACAACATGTACTCGGCGAGCACATGGCTGGTCACTCGCCTACACATACACAGCTTGTACTTAAAGTACACAACGTGTAGTCTGGAAATGTCCAGAAACATCCCATTTAATCTATTTTCCATGGAAACAAGTCAAAAATTCAAACAGGGTCGGGATTTTGACCCGTTCCAAAAACTCGGGTTCTTACAAAGTGGATGCAGAATGATAAAATTATTTGTGCGTACGATGGACTGAATCCGCATGAAGTGACATGATTCATCTTTTACTAACCCTTTACATGGTTGTTGATGAGGAATAGTGTTAATTATTATATGTTATATAATGATGTTTTTATTATATTAGTGACATGTTTATAATTCATGAAATATTATTTATATTTCATATTATGTTTTTCCTTTTCCCTCACATTAAGATGATATCTCCATTCGTAAACTTGCGGACAGCAGCCATCATTAAGTGATGTGGCTCTCTTTAAATAATCATACCACATGAATGATATATATATATATATGTATGTATATAATATGGTATATATGATATTATTAGTATTATAGAAATATTATATATTACATACAATCATTCCACAATTATAATTGGAAAATTGAAATGTTACGCATGCTTATGTGTGACATACAATGTCCATGATCCTAAAGGACATGATATTTCAAAAAAATAATACTTGATTTCTTTTTAAATTATAATGGATGTATAAATATGATAATTACATAATGTTTAATATTTTTATGATATGACTAAATAAAACTAGGTATAACTGAGAAAGCGACACACGACAAAAGGAAGAAAATTAAATCAAATTGCAAGCCCTGGGGACTTGACCCCATGACCTTCCCCTTAACCCCCAAACCCTTACCACCCCACCACCAATGGTGGAGAAGATATAACTATATAATATGAGAAATAACTGAATCTCTATTTCTAAATAATGAATGAGAATATCGAGAAATCAACACCAAATAAATGAATACAATGAATGGTTATTATCAAAGTGGGGTGGGGGTGAATACTTTAAAAAAATAGTATATGGTATTAGAAATTTAAATAGTTAATTGAAAATAAAATTAAAATATTAAAACCAGTATAAATAAGGTTATGTCACCGTAAAAAAAATTAAGTTTGATGTAAGGTATTTATCATAAGTTAGTTTCCATTTGAGATTTTTTGTTATTATGAACCAATTGACATTTATGTGGTGTACATATTTCTCGTTTGACATGTAATATCATGAATATTTACATATTTAGGGTATTTTATTTTTTAAATTTTAATTATTCCATCCATGGAGATTTGAATTTAAAACTAATATGTGCTAATCGTTATTTACAAATCTCAAATTCTTATATGATTGTTATCTTTCTCTTAAAAAATCACACTCTAATGATCGTTTTTTATTAGACATTAAATTTATTATTAATATAAATAATTATTTATGATGGATGTGATTATTTCATTTAATTTATACCATTATTACATGTGGTTTTCATTTTGAAAGATATTTGATTAACTATGGAAATATTTATAAATGTGTCTCCTTTACCCAGTTTGGTTATTTGAATATAATTTATCTTGATCCATGAATTTAATTTTTGATTTGATATATGGGGAATGATCTAGACCTATAGTGATGGATGAATACCTTTATAATATTGTTCCTCGATTCATTAGTATGACACCTTGGAAAAATTACATTTTACATTTCAGCGGTGTTATACATGTAACATTTGGACATTCTTGGGAAAGGTACTGACAATAGAAGAATTTTTTTTCCTAAAATCATAAAATCCAGTGATAAATAATTCAATTAAAAAATATTTTAGTTTTATTATCCATGATATTTTCATAATGATAAAATCGTTGGATTCATTTAATTAACATATGATTGATTAAATGGAATTATTTTTCAGTTATTGTGTAAGGACCTGACCTTATAACATCACAGAATCATAAATTAAATGAATAATTCACAGAGAAGATATTTTTAGGTTTAGAGTTTTAGAGAATTAGGAAATATCTATTACATCTCAAAAGATTACAATGTATACACTTCTAATAAGTTTCCATAAAATAAAAATTCTTAAAAAGAAACATTTCTACTTCCATGTTTTAGATATCATGTCTTTCATTGATCCCATCCTTGTCCCAATTCATCTATAAGTCCTATAGAAAACATTTCAAAAACATGGGATGATCATAAAAAGCCCAGTAAAGGATAAACAATGAATTAAAACTGTATGTTTTTAAAACAACATGTAAACCATGAATACATTATAAATTAAATACTTTTCACCTTTACGAAGTAGTAAATACTCTTCTCTGAATAAAATGTCACCACTTATACTTTGTAACCAAATGATTACCTTAAACCCATATAAATAACACGTAACATATAAAGGTAACTTGGGACATAAACATACTTAAATGGAATAAACATATGGTCGACATCCACATATATCACTACATAGAAGATCCATACAACCGACTTCCATACCCAATGCATAGGGGGTTATAATGTAACCACCCGTCCTGGTATTCATGAAACCACCCATCATATGGTTTATCAAATAACCAACTAGAAAATGTCCAAGTACCATTATAAAATCATAAGACATAAAACAAATAAAATGGAAAGAAAGCATTTCCACATTAAGATCACAATATATCACATAAATATATTGACAAAACAAATCAATTATAAAAACCATTTTCAATGCCAGAATACATAAAAGAGTAAATGGTATTTAGTTTATTTTAAAAACATTACTGCTTGTTGAGGGAGACAAAGACCAAATAATACTCACGACAATGGAAAAGGTCATTGTCACCACGTACGTTAAAATAAAAAAGCCTTTTTTTCGTTTAGAAAAATGCTTCGTAGAAAAAGATTACCTTTGAATGAAATGAAAAGCCAAAGGTGTTTTATACAGTATATAAACAAAATTCTTATATTATTACAAAATATGCCTCAATGAAAGGAGATTGAGACGAAGTCCCTTACAAAGTCGTTATCCTTAGATTAAGGATAAATCAATTACATAATTATGTGTGAAAAATATAAAGACACCCTATATAAGAGGATATTAAGTGTAAGAAAATCAGAGTTCATCCACACATATTCATAGTATGACATAATCAAGATGTATGGGTTTAACCCAAAGAATTGAAATAGGGTTAAGAAGTTCCCTTATAGAAATTTTACATCCTAACGGTGTCACTTTAAAATTAAGAAAATGAGTCAATGAGAGATAAAAAGGGTATCTAATAACATGAACATATCATTTACAACAATAAGGATATATAAGAACATATCCCAACATAAGAAGATGTTAATAAAAAGACCTAACAAAAATAACTCTTTAAAAAGGGGAGGGTGAAAGGTCCCCTTACTGATTTGAGTAACTTTCGAAATGTACACCCCAGGAAATAAGGGTCATTCAATGAAGTTGTAAATACCCATTAAAAAAATATATTACACAAATAGTAGAATAATTGGCAGTACATACACCACTCAATGGAAATGGTGGAAAATGTAGCATAAATCTCACGGGAATAAAAGTGTGATGAAAAATCCCTTACGAAAACTCAGCAGCCTAACAGTGCCACTTAATGCTTCCAAAGATGGATATATGAGAAAAAATAGGATCTCTCATAATATGGACATTAAATTAAAGAATTAGAAATATAAAAGAACATCCCCAAACATAAGAAATATGAGCTTAAAATAAATGACATAAAAGAGAGTACTTAAAAAGAAAGAGAGAGGTAGGATCCCTTACCTCGTGTCCGACTTGACTCGATCATTCTTAAATCTCCTGAATAATAAACTAGAGATAATTTATACTTTCTTAAAACCCATTTTTAATTTCATTATCCAGTTATATCATTTATTACAATTTTATGAACATTACGTAATTATTTAAGTTAATAACAGTCGTTTTTTCGATCATTGGTACTTGAGTCAAAAATAAACTTCTTATAATTACAAGTTGTTCATGGGGTAAAATATCCATTATATACAGAATTATATTCATGATGTAGATATAATATATATCATATATATCCATTATATACATTCATTTATAATATTACATAACATTTAGAGGTATGAAATGAAATGCACCATTCATGGAGACAGTAAGTCATACATACGCATGAATACTAAATTCATTTCTATTACATATTTGATGGAATGAAATAATAATTTTTTATAGGTATGTTGTAATTCCAGTATAATATCATATAAAATATCATTAACTCCATCCTTCATACATCCCATGTATGGCATTAACAAATCAAATCACTTTGAGGGGGCGGTAGTCCGCACTTCCTAAAACGAAATTATCATGTTTACACATAATGGAAACCATAAAGGTATGCAATAAATGAAAAACACAGAAGGATAAGTAAAACAAAAACATAATATATATCATATATAAATATAGTGACATCTTAATGGCCACCATGAAAGGTGTTAAAAGAAGATTGAACAATCATCGTTTCATGAGGCAGAAATTCACCAACCTCAGAAATAGTATGTTCTTTAACCATTAGACGAAGGTGTGTGTAAGTGAAAATAAAATCCTTCTAAAAAAACATATTAGTTTATTTATGATAATTTTTTTTACAAAAGAAATTGATAAAAATTGTTTAGGGGTTTGGAGAAGTAAAATAAAACAAATTAACATTACAAAAGACATTACCTTTAAATCGGGTAACTCCCCTTGGTTTGAAACAAAAGGGTTTCTTTGAGAGCTTTCTTCCGAAGGGAAGGCTTCTAGGATGAAGATAGGGATGTGGAGAGATAAAATTTTTAGAGTTTTTCTTAGCCAATGGCTTGAGTGGTGTGGTTATGGAGGTAGAGGAGGGGGCCTTTTATAAGAGGGAGGAGGGGCACTTTTGGAATGTCATGAAGTGTCACTTTATTTTAAAATTCCTTTCCGGTTTTAAAGGTCCCAAAAAGATATATTTCTAGGAAAAGGTGATAAGGCTCTTAAATAAACCCATATAATAGTATTTTTACTTGTTTATGTCTTAGATGTTACATTATATTTTCATTTTATTCAAATCATTCATTAATGAGGTAATCACTGCATCATCATGGAGTCATAAATTAATTAATTTATTTAATGTCTAAAAATTATAAAAAACTACTATGATGTAGGAAATCTTCTTATATTTCCAATTATTATTTATAGTAAAAAATATGACTTGTATAACCCCATTTAAAAATTGTTTTAGTAAAACAATACATGTTTGTGACATTTTTATTTTAACTTTAAATAAAAAGTTTTTAATGTCATTTTCTTACCCAAGTGGCTCCATGGGGTCTCCAAGTTGACCCATGGATTTTCATGGTTGGCGCTAATTCATCCAATAACTGTAGGACATGTGTCAAGGTCATTTGATATCATTATAACATTATCATTGCCTTAAATTACACTAATTTCCTTTAATCACGATTAATAAAATGTAGAAGTTACTATTCCCCCAAAAAAATATTTTCATCCCATTGAACCACATTTTACATCCTAATGAAAATCGTGTATTTCTGATTTTTGAAATTCAAATTATAGTGGTGGTAAATTTTCATTTAAATGAAAAATCGGTTTTTTAAATTCCACTTAGTGCTTTCACTATTCATAAAAATTGATGTTTTTCAGAAAAATATAAAAAATTCACCCTAAGCTATATTTGATAATCCAAATTAAAAAATGTTGTCTATTTTACGAAATTCAAAACAAATACGTTACATTAATCAATTTAATAATTAATTCCCATTGTCAAAACTAATAGGTTGTTTTTAAGAAATAAAATATATCAAAAATTGACACTAGTTTAAGTACAATTTCAAAGTGAAATTAATTCCAATGACCATCATTGGATTAAATGGTAAAAATATATTCTAACTACAGGTTAAAAAAAATTTAAAATATAATATATCTATTTATATAAATCAGATCAAAAGAAGGTTTTGATTTAAAATACAACATTTTCACTAAAAATGATCTTTATTGGAAAAATAACAAAAAATTACACAAAGTAAATTTTGATGTCCAGATTCTAAAGAAGGATTTTATTTGGTCCAATATAAGATATAAAATTGTCAAAAAGTGGATTTAAAAATGGTTAGCCATCAAATGGTATTTAATTGACCTTTTAAAGAATATTATAATATTTACACATAATATTGGATTCATTCGCATTTGAAGCCTCTAACATTTATTGGATAAAAGTAAAAATATTTGACAAAAATATATAATCATTTTGTAGTTATTTATCTTCATTCCCTCCATTACAATGTCTAGGAATTATCTAACATTTAAAATAAAATTATTTTATTATTAGAGTACAATCTAAGATTTCAAGGAAACTCGTTGTTGCGTATTGGGTATGCCATCGAGCATAGCATTCCCTTTAAAGTAATATTAATATTCTATTCACTAATATTAATAAATATTAAAAAAGTAATATTCGTTATTTACCTGTGATGTTACATCCTTCCCCCATTTTGGGAATTGTATACTCGGAATTTTAAAATTGGGCTGGGAAACTTCATGGAAAGCCCCACATCGAAAAAAGAGTAAATTAAACTATCACTTTGAAAGAAAGAAAGAAAAGTACCATGGTCACCCCAGAAAAAAGGTACTAGGATTCCATGAAATCATGGATATGTAAGAAAAAACAATGGGTTATTTCCTAATGGAGAGTGAAAGAAACATGTTTACGAAGATGTTCACCACCAGAAAATCACAAAGTTATGATGGGTTAAATGGTATTTGATTCCCCAGAAGGAAAATTTAACAGACAACATTTTACTTTTAAGTTACATTTCATTGAGGAATTTATTTATGAGCTTAACTAAATCACAAGGAAACATACTTTCTTGTTTTTTAGACATTCATCACTTACTAGATTTCTTACACAACTCATTTTTTTCCTCCAAAAGATGAGTATTTAGGATGACTTGCTCACATTAAGATCGATATAATCAACTTCTAGAGAATCACCTAATCCAAAATAAAGAACTACATATTTCCCATATCATTAGACCTTAACTAATAGAAAAATTGTTTGAAAAAGACCAGATAATCCACAAAAGGATAATCTTTTATAAAAGGAAAATCTATTCTTAACTTCCAAAATTTATCCTACAAAACCCAATGTTCAATGAAGACCATTCGATAAAAAATTTGTCCATAAAATACTTCAATGTAAACTAAACTATGATTGAAACCCAAATATTTTAAGGATTTAATCACATAGTCTTCTAAGGTAAAAATTAACATTTATCTCTAAATAACATCAGTTTCTCTTAAAGTCTCGTATTGAAATGTAATTAACCTAATCATATATCCTCCATAATAGGTCAATATTTTCCTAGATAACACAAAATCAACTTATTATTTATTTATAAAATTATATAACTAAAAATAATTTTTCATACTAACTCGGGACTTCACATAGTCCAGTGGTAGGTGATAAATAACAGTCGAACTTTGGTTGAGGGTTTTATTCCCACAGCATTGTCTGACGCGATGAGTTGTCACATGGTCTGCGTGTTGTCCCTTTTCCAAAACAATATAATTCTTAAAACATTCTCCAAATAGATATAAATTCTTCAAAAATAATCATAACATAATTTAAACTCAATTATACCGCGTGCCTTTCATTATCCATCATATAGAAACCCATAATTACCTCAAAAGTAAGGATTATAAAAACCCTAATGGTTTCCATTATAATTATTACCTGAACATATACATCGAGTTGGTTCCCTCGTACATGATGCATCAGAGAACTCATCGAGGTTCAAGTGGTTAATCATGACTCCTTGATTGTTGGTTTAGAAAAACCATGAGATTCCTTATTGAATCCCCCATTTCATCCAGTCTCTTAATCAGAGAACCACCACAGTTTCCATCAAACCCGTTGTCACTTTGGTTCCTACTAGATCCATCCATTTACTAAAACAAATAATTTCATTGTGAGTATATCAACAAAATCATCATGTACTAATGAGGAAGATAAACACTAAGATATACTTACTCATTCAATTTATCTTAAACTATGACTCTTTCTGAAATCCTAACCATTATGGTAATGTCACTTATGCATAGAGAATACCCTAACCTCTAAAGTTATCTAAACCAACCTCTGATACAAACTGTAAGGACCTGACCTTATAACATTACATAATCATAAATTAAATGAATAATTCACATAGAATATACTTTCAGGTTTAGTGTTTTAGAGAATTAGGGCATAACTATTACATTTCAAAAGATTACAAAGTAGACACTTCTACTAAATTTCTATAAAATAAAAACTCTTAAAAAGAAACATGTCTAGTTCCATGTTTTAGATAGCATGTGGTTCCTTTATCACATCGTTGACCCTATTCATCTTTAAGTCTTGTGGAAAACATTTCAAAAACATGGGATGAGCATAAAAAGCCCAGTAAAGGATACACAAAGAAGGAAAACCATTAGTTTTTCAAAACAATAAGTAAATAATGAATACTTTATAAAAGTAATACTTTTCACCTTTACAAGGTAGTAAATACTCTTCACTAAATAATAGATCACCACATATCCTTTGTAACCAAAAGATTACCATAAAACCATATAAAGAACACATAACATATAAAGATAACTTGGGACATAAACATACTTTAATGGAATAACCATATGGTCGACTTCCACACATATCACTACATGGAAAATCCATACAGCCGACATCCATACCCAATGCATTGGAGGTTATAAGGTAACCACCCATCCTGGTATTCAGAGCACCACCCTTCATATTGTTTATCACATAACCACTTGTCAAATGTCCACGTACCATTATGAAATCATAAGACATAAAACAAATATAATGGAAAGAAAAAATTTCCACATTTCAATCACAATATATCACATTAATATATTGACATAAGAAATCCATTATAAAAACCACTTTCAATACCAAAATACATGAAAGTGTATATGTTATTTATTTCATTTTAGAAACATTAAGGCTTTTTGGGGAATCCAAAGAAAAAATAATACTCGCGGCGGCGAAAAAGGTCATTGTCACCGCGTATGATAAAATAAACATGCCTTTTTGTCGTTTAGAAAAAATCTTCATAGAAAAAGATTTCATTTGAATGAGATGAAATTTCAAAGTGGTTTTATACATCGTATAAAATAATGTATTGTATTAGAATAAAATATGCCTCAATGTAAGGAGATTTTGATGAAGTCCCTTACAAAGTCGTTATCCTTATATTAAGGATAAATAAATTACATCATTATGTGTGAAAAATATAAATACACCAAATATAAGAGGATATTAAGTGTAAAACAATCAGAGGTCATCCACACATATTCATATTATGACATAATCCAGAAGTATAGGTTTAACGCAATGAATCAAAATTGGGTTAGGAAGTTACCTTACTGAAATTCGACATCCTAACGGCGTCACTTTAAAATTCAAAAAATGAGTCGATGAGTGATAAAAAGGGTATCTCAACACTTGGAAATATCATTTACAAAAATAAGGATATATTATAACATCTCCTAACATAAAAATATGTAAATTAAAAGACCTAAAAAAAGAAGTCTTTTAAAATGAGGAGGGTGAAAGGTCCCCTTACCGATTTGGGCAACTTTCGAAACGTACACCCCATGAAATAAGGGTCGTACAACGAAGTTTTAAATACCCCTAAATGAAATTATATTACAAAAATAGTATAATAATGGGTAGTACATACACCAATCAATTTAAATGGTGTAAAATGTAGCCTAAATCTCATAGGAATAAAAGTGAGATGAAAAATCCCCTACGAAAACTCGGCAGCCTAACGGCGCCACATAAAGCTTCCAAAAATGGATTAATGAGATCAAATAGGGTCACTCATAATATGAAATTTTTTTTACAGAATTATGAATTTAAAACAACATCCCCAAACTTAAGAAATATGACCTTAAAATAATTGACTTAAGAGAGAGTAATTAAAAATAAAGAGAGAGGTGGGATCCCTTACCTCGTGTTCGACTTGACTCGATCATTCTATAATCTCCTGAATAATAAACAAAAGTTAATTTATACTCTCTTAAGAACCTTTTTGAAGTTCATTATTCCTTTTATATCATTTATTACCATTTTATGAACATTATGTAATTATTTATGTTAATAATGGTCGTTTTGTCGATCATTGAATTTTGAGTCAAAAAAACATCTAATAATTACAAGTTGTTCATGTGGTAAAATATCCATTATATCCAAAATTATATTCATGATGTATATATAATATATATCATATATATATAGAATATACATGCATTTATAATATTACATAACATTTTGAGGTAAGAAATGAATTGCAACGTTCATGGAGACGGTAAGTCGTACGTACGCATGAACGCTACTTTCATTTCTATTTCATATTTGATGGAATAAAATAATAATTGTATAGAGGTATATTATAAATCCAGTATAATATCATATATAATATCATTAACTCCATCTTTTATACGTCCCACATAGGGAATTAACGAATCAAATCACTTTTTAGGGGGGCGGTAGTCCGCACTTCCTAAAA
This sequence comes from Viscum album, assembly GCA_963277665.1. Taxonomy (NCBI): domain Eukaryota; kingdom Viridiplantae; phylum Streptophyta; class Magnoliopsida; order Santalales; family Viscaceae; genus Viscum; species Viscum album. The sequence continues at coordinate 1,207,348,000 of OY728162.1, forward strand.
TGAAATTATCGTGTTTACCCATAATTGAAACCATAAAAGTATGCCATAAATGAAAAATACAGAAGCATAAGGAAAACATAAACATAATACATATCATATAAAAATATAGTGACAACCTAATGTCCACCATGAATGGTGTTAAATAATGATTGAACAATCATCATTTTGTGAGGTAGTAATTCACCAACCACAGAAATAGTATGTTCTTTAACCATTAGACGGAGGTGTGTGTAAGTGTAAATAAAATAATTCTCATAAGAACATCCTAGTATACATAAGATACTGGTTTTTTACAAAATGAAGTTATAAAAAGAGTTTAGGGGGTTGGAGAAGCAAAATAAAACAAAATAACATTAGGAAAGACTTTACCTTTAAATCGGGTAACTCCCCTTGGATTGAACCAAAAGGTTTTCCTGAAGAGCCTTCTGCCTAAGGGAAGGATTCTAGGATTAAGAGAGGGATGTTTAGAGATAAAATGATCATAGTTTTTCCAAGACAATGGCTTGAGAGGAGTGGGTAAGGAGGTAGATGTGGGGGGATTTTATATGTGGTAGGAGGGGCACTCTTGGAAAGTCATGAAATGTCCCTTTATATTAAAATATTTTTCAGATTTTAAAGGTCCCAAAAAGATATGTTTCAAAAAAAATGTGATAAGGGTTCAAAATACACCCATCCAATAGGTTTTTAAAAAGTTTATGTTTTAGATATTACATTATATTCTCATTTTATTTAAATCATTCATTAATGAGGTAATTGATTCATCATCATGGTGTCTTAAATAAATTAATTTATTTTATGTCTAAAAATTATAAAAAAAATAATATGATGTAGGATATATTATTATCATTCCGATGATTATTTATATTAAAAAATATTACTTGTATTACCCCATGTAAAAATTATTATAGTAAATCAATACATGTTTGCGACATTATTATTTTAACTTTAAATAAAAAGTTATAAATGTCCTTTTCTTACACAAGTGACTCCATGGAGTCCCCAAGAAGACCCATGGATTGTATTGGTCGACCATGATTCATCCAATAAGGGTAGGATATGTGTCATGTTCATTTCATATTATTATAACATTATCTTTACCATAAATTACACTTATTACCTTTAATCATGATGAATAGAACAAAAAATTTACTATTCACCAAAAAAATTCATCCCATTGAACCAAATTTTACATCCTAATGACAACCATGTATGTCAAATTTATGAAATTCAAATCACAGAGATGGTAAAATTTCATTTAAATGAAAAATCAGTTTTATAACTACCACTTAGTGGTTTCACTATTCATAAAAATTGATGTTATTCAGAAAAATACCAAAAATTCACCCTATACAATATTTGATATTCAAAATTCAAAATGATGTCTATTTTAAAAAATTCAACAAATATACGATTCATTAATCAATTTAATAATTAATTCCTGTTTTCAAAACAAATAGCGTGTTTTTAAGAAATAAAATATATCAAAAGATTGACATTAGATTAAGTCCAATTTAAAAGTGAAATTAATTCCAATGACCACCATTGGATTAAATGGTAAAAATATATTCTAACTACACATTAAACCCAATTATAGAGATAATATATCCATATAAATAAATCCAATACAAAATCGGTTTTGAATTAATAAACAACATTTTCACTAAAAATGATCTTTATTGGACAGATAACACAAATTTACAGAAAGTAAATTTTGATGTCCAGATTCTATAAAAGGATTTTCTTTGGTCCAATATAAAATGTGAAATTGTAAAAAAGTGGACTTAAAAAGGGTTATCCATCTAAAGGTGGTTAATCAACCTTTTAAAGAATATTAGAATATTTACGCTTACAATTGGATTCATTCGCATTTTAAGCCTGTAACATTTATTTGATAAAAGTAAAAATATTTGAAAAACATATATAATCATTTTGTAGTTAGTTCTATTCATTCCCACCATTACAATGGATAGGAATTTATTAACATTTAAAATAATATTATTTTATTTTTAGAGTGCAATGTAAGATTTTAAAAAAACTCATTGTTGCGTATTTGGTACGCCATCGAGCATAGTGTCCCTTTAAAGTAATATTAATATTTTATTCACAAATATTAATAAATATTAAAAATTAATATTCTTTATTTACCTGGGATGTTACATATTTACATTGACATATTGATTATGTCTTATTTTTTATGTAATCAATATATGTACATGAAATCTATGTTCAATTTTTTACTTCACAATATTGATTATTTTTTACTAATTCATTAAGTCTTCTATTTTACATATCCATTACTTTTAATTTTATCCCACTTTTATTTTTTCCTATTACCTAGGATTAAATGAAGTGTATAGTTAATGATATACATGAATTTTCTAGAGGGAATAATTATTTGTTTAGGAAAATACTATGTAGGAATTTTTTTATTCAAATATAATACGAGGATTATGTATGTATCCAACTTTAAATACTATTAATCTAATTAGTATGTCAGGATGTGATTCCCTGTATCTTATTCAAATATAATAAGTCATAGAACCAACTATGGGATACTAGGGTCATTACAGTTCATATTAGAGGAATGTTTTTAAAAAATATGAGAACTCGATTAAAGATAACATAGATTAGGGAACATAACCCTATGATATAAATTGAGTATAAGTATATAATAACATCCTAATGTTTTGGTAATTTATAGTTTTTTTTGTTTTCGTCCTTATAATACATCTCTATTTAGATACTATAAGTGGACCAGGTAGGACCTAATCATTACATGGTGCTTGAAAACTGGCCCTAATATAAACCTGGATTTCTATTCCATGTGTGTATTTTTCAGGTAATTAAAATCATCATTACATTCCAATATGAAGGATTTAAAATAGTTATATCACCAAAAGACACATGTTTATTAAAAAGATTTTATCTATAAATAAATTTTACCATTAATGTTTCAATAGAATTGGTATTATATATTATATTTCACAGTAATATGGTCAAATATATTGTATAAAAACACTAAAAAATGTCTCTTAATAGAAAGAATGAGAACTGAATCAATTCACATGATCAAATGATAAGAAATGATAATTTATTACATGTTCATAAACCAATATTTTGAAGATAATTAGTCATCTAACAATTTTCATCCTTTGAGGCCATGGGATCACGTGATAACATGATAGACAATGAATTATATAAGTGTTACGGATACGAGACGATGAAATAGAAGAAGCGGTTAACATGAAAAATGAAAAAAATGGAATAAGAAAAATAACTATTTTCCAACATGTTATATTTTTGTAAATAAATTCCAATATTCTTGTTTAAATGTAATGGGATATTCCTACATGTGTGGAGATATTTCTACTATTCCTATGACTAAAAAACTACGAATTTTTTTCAGTGTATAATTATTTACCTATAAGTGTATAGGAAACCGAGAAAATCATTGACTCAAGAATCAAAGGAATATAACTAAATATAAGATAATGGATAAGGTTCAAACATGTTATATTACCAAATACAAGTGGAATAATTAATGTCATTGTTTTTGGATTCATGATTTCTAATATTTAATTATTCAATCAATGATTTATTGAATATATGATTTATTAAATACCCGAGGATTGTACTACAATTCTATTTCTTTATGAATTTGATAGAATGCGTTGAATGACATATATGAACAAGGAAAATAATTCATTGGAATGTTTAATATCATGGTAAACACAACACTGTGGGAAAATAACCCTTAATATGTTCCCCATGATGTTATAATGATATTGGTATAAAGAGATGTTTTATGTAGATAATATAAATTAGATAGTAATGGATAACTTAGAACTGATTAATGATTTATCGATAATGTTTTCATATTATAATTTATGGAGTTTACAACTTCTCTGGATAAATGAAATATATCCAATAATCTATCTTTATCTAAAGTAATTAGGAATAATTCATCTTTTGAGATGGTTTTTATAGTAATTAATGTTATTACCATTTTTTAAAATAATAAATAATGATGATATTAATTTTATGGTATTATAAAATTAAGGGAACCATTTTTTTGGTATGATATTAATGGTATATTATTTTTGAAAATTTGGTGACCTTATTTCTAAATAATTGAGTGTTAGAAATTTGTAAGGGTCATGTGGTTAACAATTTATGGTGTAGTTAGTGTTGAAATTTATATGAGTTTATAGATAATAATAAATCACTTCACCATATAAATATATAAGGATATTGGGTAACCATTGATAACCATTTTGTTATAATGATAACATGGGATCAAATTAATCACTAATCATTCTAAAATGGATCTTGTGATCTGTTTGTTTATAAGGTTCAAAAAATACAATTAATAGTGTAATATATGAATATAATATTTTTAAAGGCATAAACAAATGATGATATAATGATTATAAACTCAAATTAAATCATGAAGGTATATCTTCTCATGAAATTCATCAACTAAAGTAAATGTACAGTAAGAGTAAATTTTTTCATATTATAATCATTTTTGATGATATTAATGGAGTTTTTCATGCCTATTTGGTTTATGGGATTGTGGTTATTATCCAAATAAAGATGAAACAATTTATTGTAATAACATTTATCTATCATTCCCCATCAGTATTTGGATGTTAGTTTTTTATTCCATGTCTATTTTTTGATTTCCCACATAAGTCATCCTATATGGAAAACTATTTATTTTATTATTCTAGATAGCATTTGTTCATAATTTATCTATTATTTAGAGGATATTTTATTAAACCTATTACTATATGGGTTTGTTGACTATGGAATTTTAAAATAAAAAATGAATGATTAAAAATATTATGTTTAAATTTTGAGTTCACAATTTTTAGAGGATGACTAAATCTACCACCCCAAAATTATAAATAAAAAGAGTATATTTCATAATGTGTGTGACAGAGAAAACCTAGTTTAAAAGGGACTATAACACCTTATGAACTGATATATTTATTTTTAAATAATTTATATTTCTATAATATATTGAGGTACATGAAAAATCGTGTTCATGATTTTTACATACAACAACAAGTTTCTTTTAAAACATACATTACACATAATGCATGAGTTATACAGAACAAAAAGGCACTCTTATTATTATTCAATATCATAGTTATTACCTAGACAATGGAATATAAGGTATGAATGTAGTTATATAATATATAAAAATATATAATTTTAAATATTTTATTATTTACATATTGATTATTTATATAATAAGAATCATTTAGAAGAAAATGAATTCTTTTTGAGAACCCGTATATTTTATAAAAGTTTCATTGGTCTACCATTGAGACGATAATTTAAATTTGATTTTTTGTGAATTTTTAAATTTAATTTTATATAATGAAATTCTATTTTGAAAATATAAAACCAAATTTATCTGATTTTGAATTTTTAATATTTTTCTGAGATGATTCATTTTTTATGAATAGTAAAACATATTTAAGAGTAATTGAAACTGCATTTTCATATGAATAAATTGATCGGTAAAACTATATATTTTAAGTAGTTTTATTGTAAAATAAGTTGAATAGTATATAAATTAGTCAAATTTCGTTCATTCTAATAATTTTTATTTTTCACAATGATATCAAAACATTGTAAACTTTTGATCATTTCCACTTTAAATCAAATATTTCTCAGTTCTTATACAATAATAAATTATAGTTAATTTCATCAAAATATATGTGTTGAATTTGTAAAATCGATACAATAATTTGAATCAACATAATTTATCTTAATGAGTAAGTTCAAATTAATTTTTTATATAATTATTATTTAGAATAGGTAAATTAATTACTACTAATACAATAAAAAAATGGTTTATCGCATTGCATGCATTAGTATTGAAATTTATATTACTCCAATATAGGGGTTTTCTAATAAATTTGGGTCCATATTAAGAAAAAATTTGTACATATTATCCAGAATTTTTATTTTAATTATATTAAAAAATATAATCTTATATAGGTAAATGAAAAGTTAAATGTTACCTTGGTAAAACAAAATCAAGTAAAATTGAGTAAACATAATGAATAAGAAATAACCTGACAAAAAACATTTTTATTGGTATTTTGGATGTTTTTATCAATAAAATAAACTATAAAATTCATTATTGATATATTTTTTAGGCACATGAGGTAAGGGAGTCCTCCAAAAAGTGAACAATAATGGGTATTTACAAGAATACGACTCGTCAATTATAAAATTGAACTCACTAGCCTCATCTATTTACATCAATATGAAATTTGGTTAATACAATAACTACAAATATCACTTCCAAAACAATATCTACTAATTCTATAAATCTTATTTTTGACATTAAGTCAACCATTAAAGGAATTAGTGCAAACCTAAGGATGATAACTGAGGAAGAGTTAATGTTCTTGAAAGAGAATATTTATTTCCTGTCTTTCTCCCCCTCTTACAATTATTATTAAAACATGATAATAATATAAATCTAGAATCTTCTATATATGGATTTTTTTAATAATATTGGCATGATCAAAAAAACCTCTACTTCTATTAAATGGGTTACGAAATCATTGATCGTGTGTATGATGGATTATTTCCTCGCAAGCTAATGTTGTTCATTTTTACTTCAGCACCACTAAATGATAGAAATTGTGGAAAATAATTTTAATATATTATATATATAGATATGTAATAAAACAATAGATGTTATATATATATATATATACCTTATTTATTTCCATTCTACAAGAGACAATATAACGTCACTGATGTGTAGGATGGATTACCGCCTCGCGAAGTGGTTTGATTAATCTTTAACAAACAATTTATATGGAAGGTGATAAGGAATATTGATAATGATTATATTGTATATGAATGAAGCTATTATGAGATTCATGAAATATTTATCATAATTTTAATATTATATATATATACACACATTTTTTCTATCAGTTTCTCTCATATAATGATTATAACATTGTTCGTGTTTGTGCTTACTACTTCCATCCAGAAGCAATGTGCCTCTCTTTTCATCACAAATGAAAATAGATAATATATATAACTATATAATATGGCATATTTTATTTTGATCAATATTTAATGATTATATATTACATACATTTTCCACAAATGATCATTAAAAAATGGAAATGTTTCTCAAGAATACCTACGACCTACCATCACCATGATCATAACTTTATTTTTTTTAATAATAATCATTCATTATTGGTTTTAAAATTATAATTGATGTATAAATATTATATTTATATAATTATTAATATGATAGTTGTGAAATAATTATGTAATATGGGTAACACCTAAAACATTCATGATAAAGAACAGATGATAAAATAAGCCAATTATCATCCGAAACAATTAAATTAATAAACAAGTATTATAAAAGGGGTGGGAAAATATTATAAAATTATCACATGTGATATTTTAATTATTAATATGGTTCTTTTATAAGTTAATGAGATGTTACAATCATAGATATATGATTTTAAATCCCATTCAATCAAAAATAAGTGTTTGGTAATGGATTTTATCTCAATTTACATTCCCTTGAGAAATATTTGTTATTATGAACCAACTAAAATTTAACGGTGTATATACTACTTATTTGACAATAAAAATTATGTATAATCAATTCATGAGGGTGTTTTATGTTTCAATTTGAATTATTCAATACACCTAGATTAAACGTGGAAATTACTATGTGGTAAAATTTATTATGCAATCACACATTATTTTGTGATTTTAAATATTATATTTAAACAATCACTTTATTATAATCATATTACATTAGAAACTGAATTTATAGTAAATATCCATATTAATTATTTATCCATATTATTATTTCAAAAACTATATAAAATTTTGTATTGGTGTATTTATTTTCTAATTTATTGGATTAACGGGGGAAATATTGATAAATCAATATCATTTTGTCAATATAATATTTTATAATAAGGGAAAAAGGTTAGTGAATTACATATATCATTCAATATATGATTATTTAATAATACCAATAGTGATGGTAAATTCTCGATATAATATATCCCCTTAATGAATCAATAGGGATAATGTGACCAATTATGCAGGGAAAAATAATCTTGTGACTACCTGTGTGATTTAAAAAATCCTGTGAAAGTGATTGAAATTATAAGTATTGTTTCAGGTTATCATGGAATATAAAAATTAATAATTTCCTTCATTATGATTTTATTTATTATTAAATATTATATTAATATAATATTTTTATCTATAGATCCATTTTAATCATAGTTCGTTGATTAAATGGTATGAGTTTTCAGTTACATACCTTGAAATACTGATTAGGTTATATCTATTGATGAAATAAAGTTATCTAAATTTGTTATGTGTTTAGGTTTTTACCTGTACATATTGATTACTAAATAACAATTCATGTATTCTTCTATTTTACTTTTAACTAATTGACCATTTGAGCAAACCCCTATTTTTTTTTATTTTCCCTTGAATTCCATGAAGTGTAATATAAATGTTATGCAATGATATTATTAATTGAATAATTATACTATAAAAAATACTGTTTTAAAATTTTTTAAATTTTTTTTACAAGACTCATGTATTAATCTAGTTCCCCAAGACTACTAATCTAATTTGTGCATTAGGATATAGTTCCTTATATCATATTCCAAAGTAATAATGTATAGCACTAGCTCTGGGATACTAGGGTTGGGGTATCTATATATGGTATCATAGAATGTTGTGTAGAATCTCAGGAAATAAATTTATGAAATAATATATTAAGGAACATAATCATCTGATATAATATGAGTATAATTATATAAGAACATCCTAAATTTTTTTATGGTATAGATTATAAAATTCCTTTTATAAATACATCCATGTATGTGTATGTAATTATAGGTTTTTATAAAATATAGTTTCCTATGGCTAACAACTCTAAAAGGGGTGCATTGGACTGGACTCAAACATCACCTGGTGCATGACAATGGGATTACAAGGCACCTTTTTCTAAATAAAACATGGAGATATTTTATGTACCATCACCCTAGTATGTCAGACCCAATCTCTACTTTATTTTAATGGAATAAGATACAAGGAATTTTATCTCAAATTACTGATCAGTTTAGTATTCATTGCAGAAAAAGAATATATATGATTAATAAATTACGTTTATAAAAAATTAAATAATAATTTTTTCTTTTTTTTCAGAAAATAATTTCCTCCATTATATTCTTTCATATCATACATGGTACACTTCATAAATTCCTAAGAATAGAAAAATAATAATGGTAATCTTTAATGATTATTAAATCATAAGTAAATTGGAATCTCTCAGGAATAAAAAATAATAATTAACATAGAACATAAAATTTCATAGAACAAATGAAATTTAATTATATTTAATAGGTATAATAAATATAGAATGTTAAATAATTGGAAAACACATGTCACATATTCAATAATCTAAAAATTTAATAACTCTGTAAATATTATCATAGAGAAAATATGTTTCATAATAATAATAATATTATTATTAATTCATAATTTTTAGATGTCAGGTTTCTAAGGCACATGATACCTTTATTGTGACTAGCTTTCCCAAGAATATTTATAACTTACTGCGTGAATAGCTACATAAATAATTATAACCAACTAATTCATCCCATAAGACTACTGATGCAATAATGAGAATCATTTACTAATCCCCCACAACTTTCATGCCTATTCAAATAATTCCACATCTATTGAATATTAAATTTAACTCATGAATGATGTTTATTATCATTAATTATAATTTTTTAGTAAAGAATAATGATTTATCAATATTTCCCTAGTTAATCAAATAACTACCAATGTAAAAAACATTTTAAAAAATAGTATACAGTTTTGGAAATATACGTATCCCAGATAAATAATATTTATTTTTAGTGTCAATTTATATTCCAATGATCATAGGAATGTGAAAACCTCACATGATTGTTATTAACTGAAAAAATGAATCATGTAAGGGAATAATTATTATTTCCTTAGTCAAAATGATTATTATAAATTTAGATGAATAATAAGAGTGGTATTAATTAATCATATACCCTTTTATGTAAGAATAAATAGTTTCATTCATTTTTGAATTTAAATAATGTAACAAGATATTTAAAATAATTCTTAATGAAAAAATTTATTTCAATTTATAAAACATTTTTAAAATCCATTACATTTATCCCTAGATTTAATACCATAATCATTAAAAATATCCAAACAAACAAAAATATAATTTTTTAATGAAATGTTAATTATGATAATGTATAATTCCATACATATTATAAAATTTGAAAATTATACCTTCCATTTACACTATAAATATATTAGAAACGTTATTTGTTTAGTGAATAATAAGAAATCCCCATTAACATTTTCTATAAAATAATATAGGAAATTATTTTGGAAAAGAAATAAAATTTTATTTAAAACATTTCAAAAGAGTATAAATTGGTGAAACATTATTTAACAATATATTTTAAAAATATTGAAAAAAAATTTAAAATCATTTTAAAAGAACATTTTTTAGAAGAATCATGTTTCCGACCAAAGAGATAAATGATGTATGATTTTCATAGCATCCAATTATAGAAAAATTTGAGTTCCAATGTTTGCAGAAATGTTAATAGTATATGAAACATATAATGAATAAACATATGGGGGAAGCTAAAACATATATTAAACAATGAAAAAATACATCAACTGCAATTTAAGAATAAACAATATCGATAAGAATGAGATTTTTAAATAAATCCTACCAATTATAATTACATTTAATTGAGAATTATTTAATAATTATGTTATTATGATTATATTTAAATAATCGTGAATCAAAATAAAATAAAATAAAATAAAATAAAAATTTATTATTCACATAATTATAGAATATCAATAAAAAATAAGAAATGTAACCTAATGAAAGGAAATTGAGTTAAAACATTTTTTACCACCGCAGAAGGACGTTTGAATATAAAACACCTTATATGGAATAATTTAAAATGAAATATAAAATTACATTAATAAGTTATTAAATATGATATTATACGTAAAATGTTAGTTTATACAGTATGTCATGACACGTCCCAGTAGGGGCCCACACCATAACTCACCAGGCCCACCTCAAATAGGCTAGTGGAAAGTGACTAGCATCACATAGGAATATTACTAACATGGGGGGAATTACCAAAGAACATGTCAACGCACACACATCTCCAAGACCACAAATGTTGAAATAGATAAACCACTATAGAATAAAATGCATGCATAAAACTAAACCCAACCAACAGAGTAAGATGGAAAGTTATGTACTGAAAGTAAACTGGGCCAAAATACAAGCCCACCCAAAACAAGAGTCTAGAAACTACAATTTCCATCATGTAAACAGAGAGAGGTAATGAGAGTAATGCTCGTAGCCATAGGCACACCATATCCTGTAGGGATCCCAGAATGCTCAGCCCAATCCTGGTCTGCCATGGACTCTGTCAAAAGGTTACTCGTCTGCACAAGACATGATACGTATGGAAAAATCCTATACATGGTGTGTATAACAATACTCAGTAGTGGAACTTTAAAACCACAAATAAATATAGAAAGGAAAGGTACATTCATTTCTACACAACATATGTCTAATGGACATATACCAAGAGTTACACAAACCACACATACTCAGCACCAAGACCCACATTCTAGAGACATGTTACACAACTGCATAACCCCACTACGGATTCAATTTGATGATTCCATGAAGCACTCCTCTGGGAGAACTCACTCCATGAGTCTGATAGCTCTGATGAAGTCCATGAGAGAAGTATTTTCCATTGGTAAAAGTCATAAGGGATAGATACACTCATTCTAAGAGAACACACTCCTGAGTTCGGAAAGATCACAATACATAGATGAGGATCACTGCCAGGGTGTTGGTAGATACTGCAACTCATCTGGATTCACCTGATTATTAATGTATCAATGCTCTATAGAAATATTCTTGTCGATACCTGAACCTATATAGGGTCAAGAATGGATATATGATCTCAATTTAGGCCACGTGGAGAGACACCTGACACTATATTAGAAATTCCTACTGAAGGGATCATACTATTATAGTTATAAATTTTACATGACCTTCATCGGAATGAAAAAAATGGGCACAATCCCTAATGAAACATTTCTAATATATAGTGGACATGATGATAAACCCATGTACTAAAAAGTACACAGAATATAGAAATGTCACATGCCATGTCCTCTGATCCTGGGTACTACCATTGTACAACAACCCATGTTGCATGGCTTGTAGTGTAGAAGAAGATATATTCAGTGTGTAAGGGAGTTAAATGTCGTGTTCCTCTATATGGGGAGGAATCCATATATGCTTCCATGTTCTCATACATGTCTTCAGCTCGTGTGTTACAACCCCAGTAACGGGTAAAAGAGTAACCCATGTAGCCAGCCTAGTCTGGCTGTGTGGTGGAGTACACAGCCATGTACCCCACCCTGTGTTTGTGTATCATCTAAGATACATAACATGTCTCATGTACGGACCCATATGTTGTTTTAATTGGAGACCACACTGTGACATCAGTTTATGAATTTCGTCACCCTAGTCGATGTCGAGCCAGTCCCATACAACATGTTCTTTGGGGTACATGATGTGTTCTTTGGAATAATTCCAGAATCATCGTTCTTCATCAGCGCAATTCGGGGCTCCTTTGATCCATGATAAGATCATCTGATCATCATTAAAATAAATATACAATGTCTCCCCACCATGCCATCGATGTTTAGCGAGGATTCAGGTGTTCGATCGGCCCTGAAAATCAGTTTAGGTTATCCGCACAATGAACGATCGAAGAAAATTGTCTCTATAATTGGGTCGTTTCAACTTCTGCCATCGATGTCGCACATCCTTTAATTCATTGTGATGTCGGGTCACCAATTTTGGATTTTTGAACCATGAAATGGGTTCGCAAAGATTCCTCATTCGTATCCCCACGAAGGACACGAAGAACGTGGGGTAGAGGGAGAATAAGAATCCAATAAACAAAAGAGGAATGAACCTCACCTCCATTGGTCATGAAGTTAATCCACTAAAACTAAAAGGTTTTAAATGGGGAAAATCAATATTATAAAACATGGAAGAATAAATTTCCAAGGAATGAACCAAACGAATTCCTCCTCAAAAAATGATGATGTACTGATCAACCAGTACATGGGTTGATCCATGCTGATCGTTACATTCAATGAACAATGAAAAAAAGACATTAAAAAATAACCCCAAACTTAGGGAGGAATTGATATATATAAAATATAGTGCACTATCTTCATCATCAAGATCCTTTAAATCTGTAGGCATAGCAATTAACAATTTTGATTTGTTGTTGAGAGTTCTCTCGAAGGATCCACGAATTCACAAGAGTTTCTCTCAAAATTCTTCCAATGTCAAACATTTTATTATCCCATTAAAAGGGGTGAACACATTTCTATGTCCTGTTACACTACAACATTATGGAATTATCATTGTTATTTTTGAGTCATTATGGCATGGTATTAATTATAGAAATAGCTTCTCTATAATTGCGTTGTAGCCAATGTTTCCAAATAAAAAAATAAACCTTTCGAAGTATTTTTTTTAATTTCATTTTACTTAAAGCGTTTGAAAAGAATCATTTTCCCTCAACTCATGATAGTCAAAATATTTTCTTTTCATAGGTAGATTCATCATCACGGATGCAAGAGTTCCCTCAGATTTTGAATCCGGGCATCTGTTTGGAAACTAACTCATCCACGCATACCCGGTAACTTACTTAGCTAAAAAATGATCAAACCACCATTCTGGGCTCATTGGGCCTTGAAAATGATGTGCCGACTATGTTATTGGTCTCATAATAATTCCATTTAACATTTAAAAATAATACATGGAAAATCTAAGACATTACATTTTCCCCAACCTGGGGCTTTGCCTCCCTGAATATCTAAAACAAGCCTACTCAAAAAGATGTGGGTACTGGGAACTGATATAATGCTCCCACTCCCAAGTGACATCCTAAAGATTCTCATGATGACATCAAATGTGCACCAAGGGAATTGATTTCCCACATAGCATCCTCTCCTACATATCCTCGATCTCCACTGGGTACTCAGCAGAGGTCACTCCATCATCAATGTCAAACTCACCCTAGTCGATGACTTGCAATGGGTCATGGTCGTACCTCCTCAGTCTCAACATGTGGAAGACATCATGTACCCTGTACCAATGTACCAGTAGAGCTAGGAAAAATGCCATCTCGCTAACTCCGCACAGTATCTTGAAAGGTCCAAAAACCACGTAGATATCATGCAGCCCAGGCCAAATCTCGATAAACCTAATTGAGGTGAGACGTAAAGAAAGACATAGTCTTCCTCCTTGAACTCCATAGGTCTCTGTATTCTATAAACATAAGACTTATTCCATCTTTGTGCAGTCTTCATCTTCTCCTAAATGATCTGTACCTTCTCAGTGGTAGCTCGTACCAACTATGGACCCATAAGTGCTGACACTCCATGGTTGGTCTAGAAAAGCGTTGACCGACAGAGTCTCCCATATAAAGTCTTGAATGATGCCATACCAATGGTGGTGTGGTATATATTATTGTACACAAACTCCAATAGTGGTAGGTGGCCCTCCCAATTAGAACAAAGTCCAAGATACATGCTCGCAACACATCCTCCAGAATTTGAATACTCCTCTCCAGCTGGCCATCAGTCTTGGGATAGAACACTGTTCTCATGAATAACTGAGTACCGAAAGCCTTATTAAATCCCTTCCATAACCGGGATGTGAACCAAGTATCTCGGTCTGATACTATCTTCAAAGGGACTCCATGAAGCTGAAATATCTCTTGTATATATAGGCATCTCAAACACTCTACGAAACTCTGCTCCCTAGAAGCTAGGAAGTGGGCCAACTTGGTGAGCCTATCAACGATCATCCAAATGGAATCATGCCCCATAGACGTCAGTGGTAAACCCTTCATGAAGTACATCGATATTCCATCCAACATACACTATGGAACATCTTGGGGTGAGCTATTCCTACTGAAACCTATTACTTATCATTCACCTGTTAGCATTTAAGGCATCGAGAAATAAACTGTAATACTTACTTCTTCATGATTGACCACCAGAACCATCATCATAGATCTTGTTACATCTTCTCCACTCTAGGATGTGTCGCCAATGGGGATATATGAAACTTTCTTAGGACCTCCTCCCACAATGGCACTGGTACAATAGTGTGTTCGCTGAAAAGAAATAAGTTCTCTCCACCTTGCGAATATCTATCACGAGAATGTCTTGTGGATAACTAATAACGTAAAACCTCAGAGTCAACATCCCTAATTAGTACCTCCATAAATCACTGTAATAGTGGAGGGGTGACAAACATTGACTGAAGGTAGGTTACATCATCTCCATCCATGAAGGATTATTATAATGAGGGAAACTGTTCTGTAGCCTCATTCAAAAACTGTGAGATTGATCATTTTCTATGAGCATCTTCCACCTTGTTCCCCTTCCCAGGAGTATAGAAGATCTTGAAATAATAGTCTTGGAGGAACTCTATCTAATGTATCTATCTCAGATTTGGATCTTTTTATGAGATCATGTAATTGAGGCTTTTGTGGTTAGAGTAGATGATAAACTGCTTGCCCATAATTATGTATCTCCACATCTTAAACCAGAAGACTACTACATCCAACATGAGATCATGGGATGCATAGTTCTACTCTTGTGTCCTATGCTATCACAAATCATATGAAATAACTACCTGTATCTTCATTATGATAGAGCCATGTCAGGTCCCTGATGCATCATAGAAAACTAGGTACTCAACACCCTCCTCCGACAATCTCAAAATTTGGGTACTCATCAAACTAGTCATAACATGCTCGAAAGAATTATAGAACTTGTCTTTCCACATGAAGGGTTTCCCATTCTAGGTCAAAGCCTTCATTGGTGATGATATTAGGATAAATCAGGAATGAATCTCCGATAATATCCTTCCATCCCAAGGAAGCTCCGCACCATCATCACGATATGAGGTTTCTTCAATTCTAACACTTCCTCTACCTTGGCTGGGTCTGGATATACTCTATCTACTGAGTTGACATGTCCCAGAATGTGGACCTTTTGAATCCAGATCAAAAAACATCGAGGGATTCCCATAAAGTATTTTCTCTTGATGTAAGTCTAGACCCATCCATAGGTGTCTCAGATGCTCCTCCTCTAATGTCGAGTAAACTTGGATGTATTTGATGAAGACCACTATGAACCGGTCTATGTACGACTAGATGATTTGGTTTATCAGTACCATGAGCAATACTAGGGTGTTTCTCATGCTGAAAGGCATCAACAAGTACTCTTAGTTACTGTAGCGGCATCTGGAATCCATCTTTGGTATATCCTTGTACCGTACTCATAACTGCTAATAACCTGATAAATGGTCATCTGTTGAAAGCCATTGTGACCCTATTAGCTAATTGAAGAGGTTGTATATTCTGGAAAATGGATACTTGTTATTTAACATAACTTACATCAGGTACTTCTAATTCATTACAACCTCAAACTCCAATCTGCCTTCCTGGAAAACAAAACTGGGGCCACCTATGGGGAAATGTTGGGTCTTAAGAAAACCTTACTCAACAAATACTTAAGATACACCCTCATCTCACAAGTCTATGTATGATCCTTCTGATATGATGGAGGGGAAATCGGTGTTGTCCTGGGGTGTATGTTGATTTATCAATGGGGAGGTAGTCCTAAAACATCGTTTGGAAATACTCCTTTGTACTCTGCCACTACGGTTATGACCTGAAATCCCATAACATCTACAGCTCTGAGGGAAAAGCTAGCCAACTGATGAGTAATCAACTACACCCTCTTATGCATGAGCACATTCTATGCTATCTGGGTATCCTTTTACCTCATAATGCAAAACCTAGTACCATCATTGCGAACACACCGCAATCATCACCTAAATAATTCAATATGGTCATGGATCGAAGATTACTAATCCATATCTAGAATGAATTCAAAAGGCATTGACTCTACCACTTTGAGGTTCCAACCGAAACTATCACCTCTAAGGGTAAGATCACACTTCATGAAAAGGTGTGTGATCATCCAGTCTCATCCCGTAGGTGTCTAAAAGAGTAAGTATCGCATCAATGGCTCTACTGAAATATCATGGTTTCACAGAAGACATGTGTTAAGGAAGGAATGTATATAACCTATGTCTATAAGTACAAGAGATAAGGTATATAGGACACATATCGTACCTCAGATCATCTTTGGAGTCCTTGTATTTTATTCCTCGACCGCAGGCATATGTCCTCGTCCATGTCCCCCAGCTCCATTATCGTGGTGCAGACCACCTAGGGGTGGTGGTGGAAGTATATCGAAGCGTATGCCACAACATGCAGCTATCCTTTCTCCTCTGCCACGTTTTCCACCTTCCGGGTCTGTATGATCCACTCTTTGCCTCTACCTCAGTGGTCCGTGCACTGCTTCCCTATCAACTTCTCGAGGGGTTGGAAAATCCCTAGAGAGATGTCCCCAACCCTCGCATGAGTAGAAATACCTCTCCATAGGCTGACTGTATCTATCCTAAGAGCCTTGTACATTCAATCCCCTATCATGGGCCTTTCTATGATGTCTCCCAAGTATTGTTCCCTATGCCTGTCATTGGATCCTTGTTACAGAGGTCATCACACCTGTCTACCTGATGATAACTGTCATCAGCTATCTCTACTCCTCCAATAAGCTCTCGATCACCAAGGCCCTCTTGAGCACTACAACATATTTTGAAATACATAAAGCAATGATAATAGAATAGACGTCCTGTTGTTGACTTTTCTCAAAGGACTGGGCTCTAAAGTACTGATCCTTGACTGTATCTATCGAGTACTAGGAAAGGTTGGTGAACCTCGATGAATAGTCAGCCACCATCAAACAAACCTTCTAGAGCTTAACAAGCTCCTTGATTCACATTGCTCCTAGGGTAACTATGGATAACTCATCCCTAAAGAGTCACACAAACTCCATCCATGAAAGAGTATCCCCATCACGAGTCTATGTGGTTAGAATCTACTATCGTCCCATTGAATGCTGAAGAAGGCTGGCTCATAGGATCACCGTCTAGTCCTCTTGTTTCTTCACTAGATGGAAAATCTAGGCACAACCTCAAGACGGTCCTCAGCTACCTGAGGATTGGGCTCACCATGGAACCTAAGGTGTCTCTGTCTATGGAACTCATGGAGCACGCTCAACCTGCACCCCTTCTCGGTCAGTACAGCAGGTTCCACAGGCTTCTCCATAGGTGTTGGTGTAGTATGTGCATCATCTAGAGGCAAACATGGGGAATTGGTCCTTGTATATAATCCATGTAACTGAGGGGGTCATCTTCATGATCACACTGTTGAGTCCTAGCAGGTATACATTGTGGAGGAATCCTGTAAGGAATCATGATGTAACATGTTCAATGAGTAAATTTGGATAAGTGACACAAAGGACGTGGAAAACACAACTCATTATTATATGATGCATGTACCATTCTCTTATTTCCCTAAAACTACTATTTTCATATACCAGGTCTAAAAGTAGGTTATCAGAGTCCTTGTGTATGGATATGTTGGCCACCCGCACCAACACTGTAGTATCTGGCATGAATGTCGAGCTCGAAACAGTTGTCACGGTTTCTCCAAACCAATCTCATAGAATCTTGGTCCTATGGTAGAACAGACTCCTCTGATACCACTCTATCACGACCCATCCCATTGAGGCCCACGCCATGACTTTTCAAGACCACCTCCAATAGGCCACGGGCTGATGACTAGAATAGAGTAGGCATATTACTAACATGGGAGGCATTTCTTAAGTTCCCATACACATGAAAACATATCCAAGCCCACAAATGCTGCAATAAAAACCACTAAGGAACAAATTGCATGCATAGAACTAATCCCAACCAATAGAGTACGACATAATGTAAACTAATCCAGAATACAATCCTACAGAAAAAAGAGTCTGGAAACTTCATAGTCCAACTTGTAAACACAACAAGGTAATTGGACAACTACTCAAAGCTGAAGGAACCCATTGACCGGTAGGGAACTCAGAAAGATTGATCTTGTCTTGTTCTACCCCAGACTCTTTCAAAAGGTTTCTTGTATTCCAAAGACATGATACATGCTGCCAAAACCCGTACAGGGGTGAGTATAACAATACCCGTTAGAGGACCCCGAATACCAAAATTTTAATACACAATGGAAAGGTAAATTCATCTCATCGCGATATACATCTAATAAACATATAAAATGAGAAAAACAAACCAGATATACTCAAAAACCTGACCCATGGTCTATTGACAAGTTACACAACCACGTACCCCTGCTCGGGATTCAGTTTCAAGATTCCACGAAGTACTCATCAATGAGAACTAACTCCACGAGCCTAATAGATCTGATGACATCCATCTGAAAAGTATTGTCCATCCGGAAAAGTCACAAGAGATAGATAGACTAATTCCAAGAGAACACACTCATGAGTGGGGAATGATAACTATACATAGATGGGGAACACTTCTAGGGCCTGGTGGATACTGTGACTCATCCTGATTCACCTGCTAAGTAGAGCATCAATGAAATTTGGAAATATTCACGTCAATACCTGACTCTACCTTGGGCCAAAAATGGATAAAGGATCTCACTCCGGGCCTCTCATAGGGATAAATGAGTCTATCCTGAAAAGTAATTCTAAAGGGATCATATTGTTTTAGAAGAAAACGATAGATGAATTTTTGAGGGATAAGAAAAAGCTGCACTAATACAAATGAAACATTTACAAGATACAGTGGACAAAAAGATCAATCCATGTACTAAAAAGTACACCAAATTTAGAATGGTTACACATTGTGTCCTCTGACTCTCAGTACTACCCATGCCCAACGACCTGTTTTACAAGGCTTATCATGCAGAAAGAAGACATACAGAGTGTGTAAGGGAGTGACATATTGTGTTACTATATCAGGGGAGGACATCATGTATGTAGGCCATGTGCTCGTACATGGATTCACCAGATGTCTTAAAACCCGTGTAACTGGTATATGCAATAACCCATGCAGGTGGTCAGGTCTGATCATGTGGTGGAGTAAATGACTATGTAACCCACCCCATGTCTGTGTATCATGCAAGATACAAGGCGAGTCTCATATAAGGACCCACATGTCGTTTTCTTTAGAGAACACTCAATATCATCACTTTGTACATCACAGAACCCTAGCTGCCATCGAGCTGGTCCCATAAGGCATGTTCTTCTGGGAATGCATCATGTTCTTTTAAAAAATTCTAGAATATTCGTTCTTCGTTGTCATGCCTCGGGGATTCTATAGTCCTTGATCCAGTCATCTGATCATCATGATTTTCAATATGAAACGTCTCGCCACCATTAAATCAATTATTCAAGAGGTTTCTAGAATTTCATTATCCTCAAAAACCCATTTCGATCATCCCCTTGAAGAACGGTTGAAGAACATTTTCTCCTGAACCGGGTCAATTCGTCTACCACAATCACCATCGCACCTCTATTGATTCATCATGATGTAGGTCACCATTTTTTTATTGATGTGATAAGAAAATAGTGTGAAATGATTCCTCTTTCATATACCTATGAAGAACACGAATAATGTGATGAAGAGGGAGAAATAAAATCCAATAATCAAAAGAAGAACGAACCTATTCATCAATTTTCAAGATGTTAATCCACTCCTATTAGAAGGTTTTAAATGTGGTTAATCAAAACAATAAAATATGAAATAATAAATCTCATAGTAACAGACCCAAATAATCCCTCTCCCAAAAATGATGATGTGCCGATCAACTAGTTCATTGGTTAATCCGTTTTTGTCATTAAATTCAAAGAACAGGGAAGGAATCAATTTTAAAACATAACCCCTACCTCGGAGAGGAATTGATTGTTGACGAAGGGATTACACTATATTCATCATCAAGATGCTTCAACTATTTTGGAATAGAGATTCACACTTTTTATTTTTCAGCATGAGTTCTCTCCAATGTTACAAGAATTCACTAGAGTTTCTCTCAATCTTATTCCAATGACCAACATTTGATTAACCCATTAAAAGAAGGGTACTCATTTAGGTGTCTCATTTCACTACGATGTTAATGAGTTAGAATTTCTATTTCTGCGTTATTATGGAATGATAACAATTATAGATATAGATACCCTATCATTGTTCTACAGTAGTTGCTTCCAAGTAAAATAATATAAAATAAAACATTCAAATTATTTAATTTTATTTAATATTTCAAAAAACATCGAAAATTTATATTTTTCCCACGACTTGCACCAGTCTAGGTTAGGAATATTCTTAGGAAAAGTCATCACCCCGGACACAATGGTGCCCTTGGATTTTTAATATAGACATTCGTTAAAAAACACGCACAACAACATACATCTGCCAAGTAACTTATCTAAAAAACATTCAAACCACAATTTTGGGATCATCGGGCCTCGGAATGACATGTCGTCTCCACTCTTGGTCTCATAATAATTAAATATAATTTTTAAAAATAATACATGGAAAAAGGGAAATTTAAAAGTATATAAATGAATATATGTTCATAACATTACAATATTCCTCAATGTAAAGAAGATGAGAAAAAATCCCATACCTCACGTTTCCTTTTGGGTAAACATCCATTAACACCTATTTCAGTGGTTACAAACATGTTTATACGATATTTAAGAATCATATTATTATTATATAATAATATATGATCCATTGTTAACATTTTATCACTCATTTTCAATAATCATTTGTTGTTTTCATTATTTTGTGCATTAGTTTCCTCATTTTCTCATATGTGTTTCATTTTGAATGATCTGTTTCATGCAAATGTTATATCCATATATCATCTACTAAATAATAATAATGACATAATTATTTTATTTTTAAGTCAGTTTTATATTAAATCAATATGGAATTATGGTTATTAAAAATGAAGTACATTATAATCATGGAGATAGTAGGTTGTAATTTTTCATGATGGTAGACCGTACGTACACATGCGCATCATTTTAATTTTCAATGATCATTGAGGAATGATTAAAGTAATTTTTTATCATTAAATAATGATAATAATATATTATATACCGTATTACATCAAACTTTTAATATGGTGATGAAAAGAGAGTGACATCGCTTGGTGATGGTAGTAGACTACATATGCACGAACTATATTATAATCATTATATTAGGGAAAATAAAATAAATAAATGATATATATATTATATTTCAATAAATATAAAAATTCAAAGAATATTTAAATTATTTTATTTATATAATCAATAACAAGTAAAATTTTTTATCACCTTTCATTTGAATCATTTGTGAATGTTAAATCAAATTGATTCACAAAGAAGTAGTCATCTATACATAGAGGTGATGTTTTCATATATCCTATAAAATTAATGGTAAAATGACATATTTTATATAATGACTCAAAAGTTATAAATATTTTATAAATAATATATATATATAATATACAGGTTTTATCCATCCATATAACAATCGTGAGAGGTAGAAATTTAAAATCTTGTTATATCGGTTCACGGGGCAGTAGTCTTCCCTACAAACAAACTATGTTTTTTATAACCCATTTGATGGAAGTATAAATAGATTTATTTAATAAAAATATAATAAAAAATACTATACTATGTAATATTTTATGGTTATTGTATTACCATGGTTTAATAAAAATTGATGGAGGTGGAGAGGGATGTAAAATAAAGACACTAATTGAAGAACATTATTGCTTATTCAAGTATCCTTGTCAGGTTTTCACTAAAGAATTTGAACATTGTATCGATTCCAAAAAAACAGAATCTAGGATAAGAGGAGGCATGTTGTATATTTATTTGGGAATTTATTTCTTAAATCAATGTTTCTTAATGATTTATTATGGATTGGATAGGGGTAAATTTTTATAAGAGGCAGAGATGACACACTTGGTATTTTTGAAAATAATTGAGGGCTCTAATGTTTTTTATTTGTATCAAAATAACTAATTTGACCCATATGTAATCTTATAGGTGAAATATTGAAAATAAATACATAATCAATTTTTTTGGAATAGTTTATAGGCCATTTGTAATATATTGTTTTTTAAACCCCTCGATATTCAAATTTCTACCATAACTGTGGTAACTAATTTTTAGTACATTCATTATTAATTATGGTAAAAAATTACGTTGAACATATTATAAAAAATAAATTATTATAAATGTAAAAATTTATCAAATTGTTCTAAATTCAATTCAAATAAGTGGAAAATTTTATTTAAAATAAATTGAACAAACGTGCTGAGAAATCAAGATTTTGAAGTAAAAATGTTCAAAAGATTATGATTATGTAATATCTCAAGAAATTATAATACATATTAAAATAATCATAATTGTATTACTATATGTTTAATTTAAATACTCTTACTTTAAAACTATCTCAAAATAAAACATAACATTATAATTTTTTTAAACAAAATGATTTCTTTCGATTAACTTTGGTTATTTTTCACAATTCATCAAGAAACAAATCTTCATTGAAAAATCACAAAAAACTCACCCTAGAGAAATTTCAGTATTAAGATTTAAAAAATTAATTATGTTTCAAAAATAATTCTTCATGTGTTAAAAAATAATTTGAAAATAAGTACGTAAACTATGACTACAACAACTTCGTGGAAAAATCACTTTTTCCAAAACATTTTTTTTATTTAAGCGACAATTTTTATTATTTATTATAAATGCATATATAATAGATATGTGTAAAATATATATTTTTATATTTCACTTAATCATATTCATGCCCACCATTTCAAAATTTAAGAAAAATATATCATATTAAATAATAATATTAATAATATTTTGTTTGTTTCTAAAACCACATACTTTTGTGTAACACAGGCTATCGAAGAAACTCATTATTGTTTGTAATTTGAGATAAACTTAGTGTTTCACGAATTATAAGAAATATAATATATTGAAATTATTTCAAATTTTAATTATATTTTAATTTCATGGTATGTTATATTAAATTCAATACATGGTGATTCCTGTAAAACATGTTGTCAAATATGATTTTAAAATTATAAACTTTTTTGGAGTTTCATTATCCACATTATAAATAAATTATGTCATTATAATATAACCATTATCTTGATAATAAATAGTTTTACATTTGTGAATAACATTTTGGAAAACACACCATCATGAAATATTTATTAAAATATCTAGGTAAAAAGAGAGAAAATATTTTCAAGTTAGTATATAGAATATCACACATCTGGGTTTCTATGTAGGAGAACATTAGTTGAATGTAAAGATATAGACATGAAGTAAATGTGTAAATATATATGGATATTGATTGGTTTTATCCATCATATTAAATATAATGATTAATGAAATGTTCCGGACCTAAAATCCATAAATCTATGATGATTTAAAATAACATAATCTCAACATAAATTTATTTGTTTTGATAATTTATTTTTATTCTAGATAATTTTCCAAATGATGATTAATTTTTTTACTACCTGAAATTATATGAAAATATACAAACATGATATATTTATATTTGATAAGAAATAATTTCATCCTTTAATCATTCATTTAATCATTTAAAATTTATGCCTTACTTTATGAAATAAAAATTATAAAAAAAAGTTATGTCTAATACACTGAAACTCAATTGTAACGAATCATACGATCCATAAAAGCATAAAACGCCTTTTTGTTTAATTATTTTTCAAAAATAAAATATTCAAAAGAACTATCAAGTAACAAAATCTATAAACTTATAAATTAACAGTAATGGTTCATCAGTAAACTTTTTTCAACTAGTATAACTAAAAATAATGAAATATAATCAAGGTCATCTCCTAGGACTGTTCTATGCACTAAATCCTTATTATATTTTGGAAATTATTTCAAGCCTTAGGGCCTTTCCGAGCATGATGGATTTACCATGGTATACATGTTGTTCACTATTATAAAATATAAAAATATAAATAAACTAAAATATCATAAATAATATTAGGTTTATACTTTAAATAAAATAATTCTTAAATAATATTTTTTTGATATGGTTTTAATGAAAATTTATTTTCCAATGTCTAATTAATAACATTTTATTGTTATTAAAATGTCACGAATGATAATATTAACACAATAAAGTATCAATACATTTATAATTATGTCTAGAAAATGTAAAGACATTACACCCCAAATAAAATTTTTACTGCAACATATATTAAATAAATAGGTTTCTTTCTATAAAATTTTCCAAAAAATTACTTTTTCATGGAAAATTACTACCACATAAAATCTAAAAATAGGTTTTTATAAATTTAGGTTAGTGACCAATATTATATTTATTATCCCATGATGGTATCTGTAACTTTAATATAAATGAATTCATAGTTTATTCTAGACATTAATATAATACTTATATGATTCATGATTTTTATTCAAAAATAAAATTGGTAAAAATAGATATGTAATATAATTATTGAATCATAATAAATACATCTACCATTTTATTTCAATATAGGTTCTTCAATGGTCTAGGGTGTAACCATAATATAATTTATAGTATTTATAAATAAAAAATCCTAATATTCAATCCAAAACAACATATGTTTAAACTTTTATAATTATTGTCATCATATATTCAAATCCATAATAATGGTGTGTAATGAAAATGTAGGTTTTCTATATCATTTCACCCATAGTGTGAAACCAGGAGGGTAGTATGGCATGTTTTTATGAACTAGGTTACAGGAAGGTATTTATGAATACACCATTTTCAATGTAAATACACTCTGGTACCTCTGTGATAGAGCCACATCCACTTGGAATATTCATAAGGGATGTATTTCTAGGAAGACCTGCATAATATATTCCTTACCAAAATATTTTTATGCTCTTATATACATGTATTCAAATTATATATGAAAGGTAATATTCCTTAATATATGTTTCCCTAAATATAATTTCCTTTTTTTTACAAAAATTAAAATGATACAAACTATAATGTCCCCAACCATAGTATTTTGGATTTGGTGCTTGCTATATTACATTGGAATAAGATACAAGGAATCACATCACAAAGGACTAAACTTTTTATTGGTCTTATTAAACTATAAACATACGTGAATACCTTGTTAATTTTAAATACATAAATTACAATGTATTTCATTTAATTTTGAAAAAACCTTATTCCCTCTAGAATATCATTGCATAGCATACAATATAGACATCACAGATTTCAGAGAAGAGAAAAAATACGGATGAAATAAAATACTCAATAAGGTTTAGGTATAATGGAATATTTCAGGGATCAATGATAATAATAATTATGAAAAATTAATAACCAATAACATAAGACCTTTAAATATCTAAATAAGAAATAATCAATATATAAAGGTAAATAACTAAAACAAATGAAATTTATTCATTAAAAACAAAATAAAGTGAATAAAGATATAATTTTATAGTGAAACTCTCTTAGATAATTATAATAAATTTAATGAAGCCAATAATTAATTATTGCACTTCGTGTTTCATATTAACATGATACATTTTCTATTATTACTATTCACATGGTGGTTTAGAACATATTTATTTACCTCCTACATAACTAAGGCTTGAAAATTGATTAGTCTCGTGATACTATCTATGGGTCCTGGGAACCTCATTAATAAGTCCCCAAACCATTTCTCATAAGTCCAAATCATTATTCAAATATTTAATAATAGATTTAATTCATGAACAATGATATTTATCATTAATTTATTATAAGGATTAAATGATATTGATTTGTCATTATTTCTAATGTAAACTAATTAACTATGAAAGTACCAAAAAAATAGAAAAATGGTATATGGATTAAGATGTAAAAACATTCATGAAAAATAATATTTACATTTTGGGTAAATTTAATGTCTAATTATCATACTAATGTGAATATTTAAATGGAATGTTATATAGGAAAATAATGAATCGAGTAAGTGAATCATAATACATTCCTTGGTGAAAATGATCAAAAAATATCTCGATAATGAAAATGGATGGTATAAACATAACATGTACCCCATGAATTAATAAAGATGAGTTTTTTGTATTTATGAATTGAAATACAATTAAAATGTATCTAAAATAATTTTATGAGATAATGTACTTCTCATTTTAAATATCATTTTCAAATTCCATTTCATTGAATTGTTGTTTAAAAATATAAGTAAAAATAAACTATTAATGATAATACGGATGAATGAATGAAATTTCAGACATGATGGAGGCAAATTATGTAAATTACATAATTGTTAAAAAATTAACATTACATTTCCACTGTAAAATGGTTTGGAATGTTTCTTGTTCAGAACAAGGAAAAAAGTTCCTTTCACTTTTTTGTAAAAGACAAATGATAATTCATTTGAATACAACAAAAGAGTCCATTAAAAAATTAAACTGTAACAATGGTCAAAATCTCTATAATAAACCATTTTAATGGATAAAAATATTATTATAAAACATTTTATGAAATTATGGTTATTTAAGAAAATCGGTTTCCAGCCAAAGAGAGAAACAGTGTCAGATATTCTTGAACACATTTCTCAACAATTTTAAATACAAATGAGTGTAAATAGAACAATTATTTTTAAAATATCATGAATAAATTTAGGACAATATAATTAATAGTTTTATTGATCAATTATCTAATTATATCCTTCAACTAGAAATTATGAATAATAAATATTGATGAGAATGAGATTGGGAAATAAACACTTACCTTGATTATAACATTGATGTTAGAATTATTTATGTAATATTTTATGTGTAGTAGATATAAATTAAAATACAAAAATATTAAATAATACATGATATTTTCAAAAGATAGTACACACATAATCATCGAATATAAACAACAACAAAGAGTTAATATAACCAAATAGAAGGAAATTGAGTTATGATAATCATTAAAACTTCGTAACACTGAAGTCAAATCCCCATCGATGAAATAATCAAAAAACGAACATAGAATACCTTGATCAATAATTCAATATCGATATAACATGTCAAAGAGGTAGTATATACACCATATAATAGAAACTAGGAACATAAAATTAGTATATGCCAAAATGAAGATAAGTTGAGATGAAATTCACTACCTCTAATCTACTTTTTTGTGAACATCATTTAAAAACATGTATAGTGGTTTTAAAAAAATTATTAACATATTTTAGAATAATATTTATATTTATAATATAATATATGAATAATTAATAAAATATAATCCGTCGTTGCTAATAATCCTTCATCATTTTTATTATTTTGGGTTTCAATTATATTGTTTTCTCATGTGTATTTCATCACAAAAGTTCTAGTTATTTCACATATTATATAGTTATATCAGATCTACTATAATAATCGTGAAATAAATTTCATATTATTATAAATTATTATAACTTTTAATTCCAATCATTAATTTTGGTGATTAAAAATGATTTTGGTTATGATCATTAAAATAGTAGGTTATACGTACACATGACTACTATTTCAACATTCAAATGATCATTTTAGAAAATAGGTAAGTAATTACTTACCTATTTTCAAGGATGATCATTATTTTACTTATTTTTCATCACAGTTAAATTATCTTCGAGTATCCTTCATAGGCTTGAAACAGAAACTTCAATTCACGTATTTATACACCAAATAATAATTTTAGAATGAGGGAAGTTAATTTGGGAAGTGATTTTTTGGGTTCTTTTCATCACTAAATTCGTTTGAAGGTGTAATGTGGAGAGGAGAGTGGGAAGCCTTTTGTAATTTGGTGAGATAAGACACTCAATATTGTTTGAAAGAATATAGTTCCCAAATTTCATTCATACGTAAAAAGGCACTTGAATAGACTAATTTAGTTCCTTATAGGTATAATAGTCTATATAAAGCTATATAACAGTTTTTTGGGTCAATGTATCATCCTTTTATATACTTATATTTTTAGTTTAACCTATGGTAAACCCATTTTACCTTATCTGTAGTACATAATTTTTACTACATTCACTATTCAGTTTGGACAAAAATATAGTATAACATTTGTGAAAATATATATTTTTCTTACTCAAAATATTAAATACATTTTTCTAAATTCATTCCATAGATGTGGAAAACATTAATATAAAATTATTCATACTCGCATATTGAGAAAACATGTTTTTAATGTGAAAATGTTAAATAGTTAGTAAGAATTTTATATCTAAATTCAATATGAATATGATTCTATTTACATAAATTAGATTAATTGATGTATAATTCAACGATTATATAAAATTAAAATAATAAAAAATATAACTTAGTTCTGTAAATTATTTAAACAAAATGTAATTTTTCTATTAAAATTCAGTTTGTCACACTCTTTATAAAAAATGAAAATTAATAGAAATCCCCCAAAAATATAGAATAATTAAATTATTTTATAATGATAAAAAATGATGTTTAATTTATAAAATTAATTTACAAAAACTTTTAAAAATAAATTTTAAATTATGTGTCTGAAGAGTTACTAAATCACTTTTTAGTAAAATAATGTTTTTTAAAGATATTTCATTTTGTTTTCAATGATTATTATTATTTTTTAAAGTTAATAGAGAACAAGTATAATTGTTTAAAATATATGTTTTCCAAAAATATTTAATCCTATTATTAATTTCCATTCCCATATTTATGCTATAAATCATATAATAAACTATAATATTAATAGTATATTATTTTTCGGTAAAATGTTGTCTTACATATAACAAAAGATGTCGAACAAACACATAGTTTTATTTAACAAAAGTTGAAATTTGTTTTTTGTACATTGGGAGATATAATATATATTAAATATCTTCCAAATATTAAATATTTCAAATATTCTTACGATGTTATACTCCTTTCCATGTTTGTTGTTACATGTTATACACACTATCAACTATGATGATCATATTATAAAATTGCATGGTGGTACATATATACTTATGATAATTAAAACATTTAATACAAACCATTACAAATGATTTTAAGTACATATACCCCAAAAAAATCCTTCATTATTAATTTTAGATTATCTATTCATAAATTATTAAATATATGTTTCACTAGTTTTGGGATTATATATTATGTTTCAAAATGATATTATTTAATCTAGTGTATGCCATTGTTTAGAAATGTCTCCCAGAAGAAATAATGATAACTCCATAAATAAAATTGTTTTAAACTGTATGAATGATCATATATTTGATCTTATTAAGTGAATATTTCTATGTAAACATTTCTACCTAATATTATCATCATATGAGGATATAATATCATCTTCTAACAGGAAATAGAATGAAATATATAATTATTAAGGCTTTGGAGGTAGTAAAGTGAAGAATAGAAAAATAGGGGAAAATAAAAATAAAGGGAAAATTGAATGGAGTATTTTCTATCATTATATAACTATATATAGAAAAACCATGGTTCATGTTAAAAATGGATGAATCTTTTACAAATTTTTTGAATGAAATTCTAGTTTATTTGTGATTGTAAGGGTATGAAAAAATTATATAATGTATAATTATTTTATTGTAGTAAGAAGTTCTACTTCATAAATAGATTTTACAAGTGTCAATGGAATTTACTAAAATTTTATCCTATGTGTAAGGGAAAATCTTATTCTACTACCATATATGAAGTGTAATGATTAATGTTCCTGTGTTTGAATTCAATAGTATTGTTATTTTAGTATTTAATTGATGATTTATTTGTTATACAAAATATGAAACTTTTATGGATTGTAATTTATTAATATTCAACAAGGGATTGTAGATAATATTTTAAATTGTTCCAATGAACAAGAAAATTAATTTAGTGGAATGTTTAAATTCATTGAAAATGCATTATTGGGGGAATGATGACCCTTAATATGTTCCCGATGTTGAGATAATGTTGTTTCAGACAAGGAGTTGATTTTCATTGATTATGAATGTTGGATATTACAGTCTAACATTAAAAAAATTAATAAATTATAGAATTTTTTTTATATTATCATTGATGTATTTTACATATTCATTGAATTTAAAGAATATATCAGATAATAAATCTTTTAATAAATCAATAATAATGAATATATGATTTCAATAATTATTCATGCTAATTAAAGTTATTACCATGTTTAAAAAAGAATACATGATGGAGGTATTCACATGTTTTGGAGGGTAAGAGTAATTTTTGATACATGTTATTTAATATATTAATGGTAGGTTAATTTTGGAAATTTAATGACACTTATTTATAAGTGTGGATCATAATTTTTTGGATGAGTTATAAGAAAAACCATTTATAAAATGGTTTATGTTGAATAATGGATGAGGCATTAAAAACTAATATATTAATTCACCATATGAATATATATGTATATTAGGTAACTTGTGAAAACAATTTTGTTATAATGATAACTATAAGTCAAATTAATGACATATCATTTTGATATGGATCTTTTGATCTATTAGTGCATGTGGTTTAAATTTTTTTAATTTTTTGAGTAAGCGATGAAGTAGTATATGATCATGTCACAACCATAGAATTATGTTGGGATTATAAAATCTAATCAAAATTGGGTAAGCAAATATTCACATGAAGTTTCATCAACTCTAGAAAAAGTATCTTGAAATATTTGTTTTCTTATTATCATCGTTTTTTATAATAGAAATGAATCTTTTCATTACTCTTTTGTTTATGACATTGTAGATGTTATCTATATATTGATCGCACACATTGTTGTGGATAGTATTCCATATCACTATACATTAGTATTTGGTGTGTTTTATTCTAATTAATTTCAATTTTCATAATTTCCCACTTAAATTCAATAACATAGAATCCAAGGATTGTGATTAATCTAAATTAGCATTTTACATAACTTTCTATCATATTAATAGGTTTTTTTAATTGCCCATTCATGATTATTTTTCTAAAAAATGAAATTTTAAAATATAAAACCATTTATTACAGATATTATTTTTTAATTTTAAGTAATTAATCTATGTAAGGTAGGGAAAATGTTACCCCGCAAATTTCTAAAGAATGATTATTTTATTCAATAGTGTCAATTACATGCAACAATAAGTGATAAAGGTACTATTAAAGCCCAATACCATATATATTTATCTTTAGATAAATTAAATTTCATCAAAAAATTATGTTACATCAGACACTTGTTTTTTCTTACGTTAGACATAACAATGAAATTCTTCGAAAACATTCATTGAGCACAATGTGGTGTTTCATAGAAAAAATATACTATTAATATTCGAATTTAAAATGATGGATATCACATATCCATTAGAATTGTGAGATTGAATATAAATATATAAGATATGTAAATATATACATTACACATGTTTCTTAGTTATCTAATAATTCATAATTAGATAATAATCCTTTCATATAATAAAATGTTTTCTAAAAACTGTATTTTTCTAAAAGAATGATTAGTAATGGTTCGCGATCATAATTTTAAATTATTATACCCCTTTATAAAATTAATATCATTAAATAATATTAATATTTTAAATTATAATACCAAATTTATATGAGTTTTTATTTTTGGTATTTTCTCTATGAAGTTTTATTTTTTAATGAATAGTGAAAATAATGTATATTAATTTAAAAATTCCTCTTCATTTAAAAAATTTGTAATGAAAAATTATATATTGAATCGGTTTCAAAGTAAAATTAATATAAATTAATATAAAATAATTTAATTCAAGAAATTGGATTAAATTTCAAATTTAATTTTATATAAAACCAATATAAACTTTTAAAAATTATAACTTTCATGCATTGCTTTATAATCGCATCTGTGGGATTAATTAGAAATTTAATACTGAAAGTAATGTGGGATTAATTTGTAAAAACTAATTAAAATTTGGAATAATATTTATTTATATTATTTAATATAGTCTAATAAATTTTTTACAATAATTATTAGTGAAAATATTTAAAAAAATTCTCACGATTAAGGTTAAAAAATAGTTTTTCCAATGACATTTGTTTTTATTAAAATTATTTTTCCACAAATATTTCATATTTATTTATTATATTGGATTTAATTTTTGTTATAATTGAATATAAATTTTTTAACAATTATTTATTTAATTATTTCCTTAATTGTTAAATTACTAAGGTAGAAAAGATATAAGTTACCATTGTACAAACTAAAAGGGTAAAATTCAGTGAATTTTAATAATAAAAAATAACGTGATACAATTTTTATTGTTTTTTTTTTGTGTTTTCCAGACTGCATGAAATCTATCCTAAATTATTGTTCTATTTTTGTGAAACGTGAGGTTATGGACACATCCCATTATTGAATACTTTTGGAAAATTTCAAAAATGAAACTCTTTCTCTATTATAAATGGGAACCTAACCCCGAAGAAAGGTAAGGTTCTTCTATGAGTGCCCTTATATTAGATCATTATCAACCTCCTAAAATTCATATTATTCCATGTTTATTTAATAACCAAATAATATTCTATATAATTTTACTTCATTATAATAATTTCATGTCTTATTACCACACCCACTTCCATGAAATAGGTTATGAAATCCTCATTCACAAGTTTGGTGGACTACATCCTTGGGAACCGATGTTGTCTTTGTTTCCGCTACAACCTCTTATGTTTGGGTAAAATTATGTATATGAAGTATATAATATATATATATATAACAAATATTATAATGAATTAATTATAAAATATATAACTTACTAATTTCTATTTTATATGGGACTTGATGACGTCCCTTGTGTATATGATGAACATTGCCTTATAGTGTAATGTGATTCATATTTCACTAAATCATTACATTGATGATGATAATTAATAATTTTGAGGATTATATATGATTTTTATGACATATTTATTAATATTTAATGATTATATTAATATTTATTTCTTTTTTTCAATTTTACTCATGGAAAGATGTTAATGTCATTTATATATGTAAAAATTACAACCATCATGATGAGATCCAACTATCATTTCATCCCCACAGAATATGGATGATATTTATAAGTATATAATTTGGTATATATTTATTATTTTATTTCTTTTATTATTATATATATATATTTGTTTCCACAATGATCATGGAAAAATAAAATCATTACACGCATCTACATGCGACCAGTCGTGTCTATAAAATAGTGTGCCTCCTTCTAAAAAAACATTATTTATTTCTATTAAATGTATTATTGATTTATAAAGATTATAATTAAATTCCATTAACAATAATTATTTTAAAATTACTATATAATATTTTCATGTGTATGAACTTTTATGATATGTAATAAATGAGAAAACATTGAAATTAACACCAAAACTAGTAATAATTGTGTGATATTATTATCTAATGTGTGGTAAAATAATATAAAAGAATCAGATTTGATATTAAAAATATAAAAATGGATATTTTTATGTTAATTACATGTTTAAATCCACTATAAATGAGTTTAAATCATGTTTAACCGAAAGGAAGCAAAAGGTACAAGATTTCATCTCAATTTACATCACAGTGAGACTTATATTTTATTATGAATCAATTAATATGGTATGTGGTGTATGTAATCACACATTTACATATGAAAATATTAATTTATCATTATTTATGTAATTTTATGTTTAAAAAATAATTATTTCATTCTTGTGGATTTGAATTTTAAATTATCAAATAATAAAAGTTATTTCGTAATCTCATTTTCTTTTATGATTGTTAACATTCTCTAAAAACAATCAAATTCATGTAGTCATTTATCATTTTAAATTATATTGATATTAAATAACTAATTATTTAATGATATGTATTTTTATTTCAAAAATGTGTTACATTTTTACATACATAGTTCTTTTTAATATTCATTTATTTATTTTGGATAGGCATATGCACTATAATTTTTATTTAAAATTGAATGAAAATATAGAAAGAATATGAAAAGGTCATTCAAGAATACATGTACTCTTAGAATAAAAATAAAAGAAAAATTAACATTAAAATTCATAGTCAAAATGATTGTGGGAATCATAATCCCCATACCAATCTGATTTAGTGTTTAAAGGTCCATGAGACCTCATATCGATGGTTGGGTTTAGATCACAATAATCTTCCGTACCAATTTTTTTAATGGGATGATGTTTTTTGAATACCTCATCACCCTCATAAATAAAATTTCCTTATAAAAATCCTTGATAATGAGGAGATTTTTATTGGATTCATTGTCTGTATCATCATAGTTTCCGAATATACCCAATGATTCACATAATTTAATGATTTCCTCCATAATCTTCGACAAATTCACATTATCAACATGTTTAGAAAGAACTATAGATGTAATAATTATATCTAACATGAAATTATTTATTTCTAACTTATCTGTCATTTTGAGGCTTTTCTAATCTTCCTAGTTCTAAGCATGCTCTAAAACTATTGCCAAAACCACCCCAGATCCATTACTAGTTAAACAATACCTTCACATATTATATATGATACATATATTTGATGATATGCAATATTTATTAATGAATTGAATAAATAATTTGATATATGAGGAATTTATTGGACCTGCAGTAACAAGAGTGGCTATTATAATATATCCCCTTATGCATCAGTATGTAAAATGAGTCAAATTGAGTTGTCAAAATTATACTCTTTGCTACATATAGTATTTAAACTATCGTTTGAATGGTCTTTAAAACAGATGAATCTTTATTCATGATATCATTACATCAAATAATTAGGAATTTATTTCAGTAGTATTACATTTATTATTATCCAAGATAAATTAGAATGATATTAGATATTTATTTTTTTCATTATTAGATTATATATTAAATGAAATGATTTTTTTAATTATTTACCAGTCCATTTTTATTATTAATTATCTATCTATGTAGTCATGTTAGTTAAAAGGAATTATTATTTGGTTATTTTTCTTTCTATATTGAATATTCCTTACTTATTCAATAAATATTCCACTATTCATATCCCTTATTGATAATTTTATCACACCATTAATATTTACCTTTCCTTGGGATTCTATATAGTGTACAATGAATGATATATAGTGACATGTTAGAGGTAACCATGATAATATCAAACAATTATGTTTTAAATATTTTTATTCAAATTTAATACAAGACTCATGTGTTTATATATTTCTCCAAGACAATAAGACTAATAATTATTTTGGGATATGATTCTTTATATCATATAAAAATGTAACAAACTATGACAACGACTCTGGGCTACTAGGGTTAGGGTGGATACATGGAAAGGACATAGATCTGTTCTCATTAATAATTAAAAAGTGATAACCTATGAATCTATACAGTTAATGACTCATTAATTGAATTATGTTACTAAATAATTTTAGTTAACTACTTCCATATTATCTATAATTATATGGACACCTAATATTTATGGGAAAAACTATGATATATATACATGTCACAAATAATTTAAGTATATATTTATAACAAATCATCATATGTGACAAATAAGATGTTTAAAGCTTATTATAAACAATGATTTTTCATATAATTCTCACTAGAGAAGATTAAATAATGTTTTAGATGCATTGTGTAGGAATTATGTTGGATTCCTTGCAATGATAAGGGTTTAAGGAGTTACGTTGAACAATGTCCTAGTATTTATGAAAATTGGAATATGAAGACATGTGGGATAATAAATAATATCCCAATTTATTTTTGAGCCATCATTACAACAAAAAATCTAGTTGTCTCAATGATATAATCATTTGATGAAAAATAATATATATTATATAGAAAATATGTAGTTTCCAATTTTCAAATTTGAACAATAAGGTGTAATTAATTTTTTTATGCGGTTTAATTTTTAGTATATTACATAGGTAAAAATGTATTTAATGGATGATGATAGTACCTCTATATCTTTTTTACATCCTATATGTACTATGATACATTTTGATCATCATTATAATTATTAGTGGGATAATATGAAAATTGATATTACAAATTATATTTTTACAAGTGAAGGTGGAGTGAAAACATAATAAATAAATATTAAAACTACTGCACATACAAATATATAAGTGTTGTAATATCACTATGTGATTTTTTTATAATAAATCCTAAGAATCGAATTAGTAACAATGGTATAGGGATATTCAACTATTTATTGAAAATATCTACCCATTAAATTGTAATAAGATACCATTTTTTACAGTAACAAATAGATTTCCTCTATAATCAATATTTTGTAGGAATTCTATATTTACTAATGTTTATTGGTTCTAACTATGATCCAATATGTTAATATATGTTATAGTGGATACTCAAAATATATATATATTTGAGATCCTTATAAATACCTTTATTTCTAAAAATGAAGGTAAATTTGAGAGGACAATTCAAACATATGAAGACATGTTATTAATTGGATCATTTTATTTTTATGTGGCAAGTAGACCAAAACATTAATTTATTGAAATCTTCAATAAAATAAGATTATAATCAAACATTCAATTGAAACATTTTTATTATTTCTTCTAGAATAGATATTTTCTTCCCAAAATTCCTGATGATACTAGATAATGGATGTTATTGAAATAATGAATTGATGAAGATACTATAAAAATTTAATAGTAATTCAAAAAAAATATTCTAAATTTTTTTAAAAAAAATATGATAAAGAATTAATGGAATTAATATAGTTTCATGTTAGGGATCATTTACTATTCTTGATATCCCTATAGAAATGGGTTACAATGTTCCACAATAAGAGTAACATTTTCATACATTTCATCAATCCATTTCAGATTTTGTAACCAAATATTTCCAATGTCTATGATGTCTTCCATGGGTCTCCATTGAGAAAATATATGTCTTACCTAAAAAATACATGATATTGATGGTTTAAAATTGTAACCTAACATTTCTTATTAAGTAGAATATATTAAATTTTATGATAGAATGTAACAAGTGATAAGGTATAATAAAATACATCTTGTGAAATATATATTGAGAAACAAAAGGTTTTAAAAAGAAACATGGGAACCTTGGGAACCAGTGAAGGATAATTAACCCCATATTTGATAGGCATGAATCATTTTTTTACATTTAAATTTCATAAGGGGGAAAATAATGTAATAGCATAAAAAACATCATATATGATTAATAAAAGAATTATTTTTCAATAATAACTGTTTAATTATTTTATATAATGTAATTAAATAGAAGGAATGTTACAATATATATATATATATCATATTATAATACTAAAAACTATATCTAATACTTGTATATTGATTTTAAAAAAATAGATAACACACAATGTAGTAATCTATAAGATTTAAATCTGCTAATAAATTTACACCTTCAATTAAAAATTTCCTAACAATAATAAAGGTTGGGAATATAATAGGTTCTATCAAGGGCATTATAAAAACCATTATAAATGAAGTATTATATATTTATGTTTGATGGAATATATATTTGATGAATATATAAATATAATAATTGGTTAATATGAATGTTGTTAAATATGAAATATAATTTATATGATCACAAGTATTTATATATTAACATTTTAATTAATGTTTATAATGTAAATTGATAGCTTATTATTGATGAAAAAATAAGAAACAATGTCCTCAACTAGATTATTCATATTTTTAATCTCTTTTGTCATAACATGGTAGGGGGTAGTCTCATGGGGGTTCACCACTAACCAATAAAAATTATAGCTTCAAAAATTAAAGTCTGAGTGTAATGAACTATGGAAAATGTAAAAGTTAATAGAGATTTTGTGTATGTAAATATTGGATGATCCACCCATGAAACTACAACCATCACACCACTTACCCATAATGAGTATGATGATCTAATACGGGGTTTTGAATTTATACTTTAGTATTATAAAACAGAAAATTCAGTTAAATAATTTAAATATTTATTTATTAAGTTCCATTTTTTTTATTTTAATTAATAAAAGTCATATGAAAGTAAAATAAATTTGATAAATAAATTTTTTATTTTAAATAAAAAATATTTTCTTTCCGAAAATGAAAAATTTTATAATTAGGTTATTCAAAATAAAATTTATTTTATTTGAATAATAATACACAACTATATTTATTTTAATAATAATGGTTGTATAATCTTATAATGTCTAAGGAATTTTATACATGTGTCAGGATATTGACTATGTCATAAAAGAAACTTTATTTCAATAAAAATGATTTTTTTAAATTAAATGTAATAATTTAATGATAATATTTTAATAATATTTACATTATATTCCAAATCATCAGGATGAAATTTGTGTTGGGTGAAATTATGATAATTTTCTAATATAATTTATTTTTTAGTGAATAATAAAAATAATATTTTTTTATTTTGATATGTGTTAAGGATTATTATATTAGTAATTATGATTTAATAATTAACTATTTCAGTCCATATTTATAAATATTTTCTTTGATTAATACAATGTATTTAATGTTTATAAATCAATTTCAAAGTCTATAAATGACTTTTCGATATCTAAAATTAATATCATGGGTTCAAAATGAATATTTTACTAAAAATGTACTTTTAAATATCCCAACCAATATTTATAAAATGGATTTCAATTATAATTGATAAAAATATTATTAACAATAGACAATTTATTATATCAATGAGAAAAAATCATGGTTAATCCATTTGTTTTTTATTTTAAACATCCTAGAATTCCAATATCTATATTTATAAATTATTAA
Organism: Viscum album; assembly: GCA_963277665.1. NCBI lineage: Eukaryota > Viridiplantae > Streptophyta > Magnoliopsida > Santalales > Viscaceae > Viscum > Viscum album. The sequence continues at coordinate 1,207,388,007 of OY728162.1, forward strand.
TTAATTCCACTTATTTTACTATAAATAACCACTAATGGACCCATTCCTCAATAAAAAACCATTGAACATGCTTTTCAAACCATTTTAGCAACCAAATAGTCCCTCCAAGGTTTCTATATGGTCTTAATGTTCCATCATAATCATTTAATATTTAACTCTACATGATAAGGGAGCTCTCTTACTCTTCTTTTCCATTCCATTACCTCTCTTTTGGTATTCTTAAAAAATGTTGCATTAAATTATTTTCGTTCACATATATTTATCCCATAATTTTTAAAATAGTGTTTATCAATGTCATGACTACTACCCAACTCTTTATTAATACTCCTCAATCCATGTTATATACTAACATGCTATCAAATTTATTTCATTAACTTATCTCCTTCAAATGAAATATTATTATAATGTGAATAGAAAAACTCCTTTCACATAATTGGGTGATATAAAAGATTTATAAGTAGTTGATTTATTTCTAATTGAAATTTATGAATCCCATCAAACATTTTCATGTATTAAAAATGATATAATTTTAAATTTTTTAGAAATTTTATTATTATAACCATCCTTTTTATTAAACATTAAATCCTGATTCAATATAAAAAAATTAAATTTAATATAAACCAAAATATCGATATACATAGTATATTTGGTAATTTAGTACATGGTATAACATATTTAACATGGAATATGACAACATTAATAATGAAATTCCTAACATTCTCATAAAATTCCAGGGATTTAAAACTGCATCAGATAACATATAGAAAAAATGGGAGATCCATAAAGCTCTCAAAGGGAAAAAAATGAAATAACATAAGTAAAATAATATAGGTTGTAAAATATGAATATACATGGTGTTTAAAAATTGTAGGAATAATTATAATGGAATTGATACATGATATAACATGATAATAATAACATTGGAAATATGGAAACAACGTAAAAAGAGGAATCATAATCATAGTTCAAGGATAAAACCGCTAAGTAATAATGGTGGAGAAAGTCTCATAATGGAATCAAGTTCACTCCCTACCCTAAAATGATGTATCATGACACTAAAAATTGCCCAATTCAATGGATCACTATCTGGTTCTCCCATCATATTCATTTTATAATCATGCTAACATGTTCCACATATATATTAAAACATGGATTCATTCATCATCATAATTTATTAAAATATTAAGACATTTTTAATATATATATATTACCAATAAAAATTATATTTTCATAAATGTGATCACCCATGAATAAAAATTGTTGTGGTATTTAGTACACAACTATTTTGTCTTGTATGATTGTCGTGAAATTTCTACAGCATAATGGTTTCACTTAAATATTAGTAAAAATGGATTTTATGAGAGATAATGGGGACTCTCATGACATATAAATAAAATGGGAAGTATTCGGTACATAGATAATTATATCCAAACATTAGAAATTTGGAAATGGAAGGAAAAATGTAATGAATAAATTTGAATAGAAAAAATAATACTAAGTATATTTCGTCATGGTAATGGATATTCATAAAGGATCATGTGAATATTAATGAAAATTAAATGGGATCTAATAATTTATAAATTAAATTTAATGTTTTGGAAATATGGAATAACATATTATAACATAACAAAATTTAATTTAAGAGACATAACATAACTGAAGTTATTTAATATAATTATGAATAGAGATATCATTTATGAAATTTTGACATGGTAATAGGTGTACTAAAGTACAATTAGAGAATTAATGATATTTATAGGTGTATCACATCATTTAGACATCACAATGACATTATTTTGGAAATTTAATAACATATACAAAAATGAAAATGGGAAACTAAGAGGCATAACATTAGAGATGTGCTTGAATAAAAAAGATGGTGGAGGATCCCTTACATGAGTTTCTGGCTCCAACGGCATTGGAGGGGCTCCATAAGAGCTTGAAATACTAATGTGAGGACTTTAGAGAGTTTAGGGTAGAGTATGTATGTGATACAAGGAGTTTTAGTGAATATAAATGGGATAATGGGTTGATTTATATTAAAAAATATGGGGTTTTTTATTATTTAGGATTTGGACTCTACATAATAAAATATTCAAAACCGAAAACTATCCCATGGATTGTTACTATGTTCTTTTCTAAGAAGGTGTGTTTTTCAGTAATTTATATGGCCATGGACCAAACATAATAAAATCAATCCCATTCTTATATAGAGGAGTGTCACACTCCAAATGAAATTGTTTTAAACAAATAATGTATATTATATGTTTTGACGGATTCATAATGGATTAAAAAAATAATTAAAATAATTATATAATTAAATTATTTTAAATATAATGTATTAATTTGGTTGTGTATACTATATTAGTAATTATTACAACACTTTGGGTTCATTATGATGTCACAAAATAAAAGGTATAATTATATGATATTAAATTTTTACTTGAAAATTCACCTGTCTCAATTTCTTTTTTGAAAAATTAACCATTATATAATTTCAACATTATTATTAGAAAAATTATATTTATTATATATATATAATTTTATAAATATTTAACTTTTAAATTATCAAATGATGACCTACATTTATTAGTAACTGCGAGTTTTTGATAATAACCATTTCAGTCACTTTTAAAAATTACATATGAATTAATAAAAATTATCTGATGATTTATAATTAATACATATTTTTTATAATAATAGCATATTAAAATATAAATTACTTAAATTATACATTAATTCATTATATATAATTTATTAATTGAAATTGTTTTTTACATGAAAAATAAATTTGTTTTTATCATATAATTTGTTTTAGGACACTTATTAAGAAATAATTAATAGACCAAAATAAATACAGAATAAATATAATAACTATTTTAATTAAATTTATATATAAATTTTCAATAAATTAGTGTTATTTTTTATTCTTTGTTTAATTATTTTCACCCTTAATGAATCTATTTTTTCTTTTTTTTGGGTAATTAATATTTACCACAATTATTATTCACATTGTTCAAAAAGAATGTTTACCATATTACCTAATATTAATTAAGGTGATTAAAAATATATTATCCATTTTATGAATGTCAATTCATTATTGTAGAATAATTTAATTTAAAATAAAACCCCCACGGATAATGAAAAATTATTTTATGAAAAATCTATTTTTTAAGGAAATTATGATTTCTATTTTACAATATACCAATTAATATTAATTATATGTATTTAAATTGAAGCATATAGATATTTACATAAAAAATTATTTATTTCATTTCTAATCAATGGTTATTTTAATAAAAAAATAATCAAGATATATTTGTAATTTTAAAAATGTTTTCAAATCGAATGCATTAGAAGTTTAAAAATAATATTATACTATAATCAGGTATAAATATTATTTATAATATAACATATTCGATACAAATAAATAACAATTATGATACCTTTAAATGAAATTTAAAAGGACAATTATTATTTTAAATATATTAATTTATCAATATAAAAAAATTCTTAAAAAATATATTTTATACTACTCACTAAAAAGTTTATAGTTTTCTGAAAATTCAAAATTGTTACACTATGTTTATTATGATATGATGATACCAAAAATGTATTTAAATTTATAAAATAAAAATTTTAAATGTTATAAATAATAATTTAAAAATATTTTAATAAATTAATATTATTTTTGAATAAAACATACAAAAATACCTAAAAAATTAGTTGATTATTTTATAATCATTTTTCAATAAATTTATGAAATACATAATTCATAAATTAGATTATCATACTTGTATGCATATATTTTATATAGTGGCTAAAAGTGTTATATTCAAATAATCATTCGTTGTTTAGGATCGATGTTGCATATGGTATAAGCTATCAAACATTGGATTCACTTTTGAAAACAAGAGAAATTACACATATAATCAATGATTATATAAGAAACTTGTTCTTTATTATTTCCCATTTATTAAAGTAATGATTTATTAAGTTCAATTATCCTCAAAATGATTAATACATTGGATTGCGTAAGCATTATATATTTCCAATTCATTGGGAAGACAATCAACCTTTATAAATTATATGTTTTACGATACATTGGTGAATAACCATGAAAATTATGTTTTATGGATCCTAGGGGTAATCCGTGTTTATTTTCGAATGCATGATTAATTTTTATGTCTTAGTCGCATTACCATTTCATTATCAAGTACAATTGATTATTATTCAAATTTGTGACTCATGTTTTATTCAATATGGTCATTCATGATTCATTTATTTTTTAATTTATATTTTGTATTTATGCTCACATTTCTCTATTGATGTATTCCCCTTAGAAATTACATATAGCGAAGTGACCTAGGAAGGATTAGAAAAAGAGTTTCTCAATGGTAATTAATTTTTTACTACATTCCTAAATAAATTGATGTATTATATACCTAGTTTCTATGACAGAAAACCTAAAATGATCCTTGATTGTTATTAGTGAAATATTTTGGAAGGCATTATGAAAAAATTTATATATTAAAAGGTGGGATGCCTTATCTTCAGGATGTATAAACGCTGAATATGTGTTAGAACCCTTGTTTGTTTAATATTTAAAATTATCATGGGAGGATTATAGAATGAAATATCCAACACTATCAGTATAATGAAGTATTGTCCTCATGTATAGAAAAGAGTTGATTATCCTTATATAATATGAATTTTTAACTACTTATAGTAATTAATTAAAGCATTTTAATGAAATAATATAAATCCTTTAATCTAATCATAAATGGATAGTAACTAATGAAACCAACATTGGGAAATATTAATAAATATATAAATCAATTATATATATATTATTCTTATATAATGTATGCACACAATTATATATCATATATATATATTTATATTTATATTCCATGCCTCAAAAACATGAATAATTATATGTATATATATATTATATATTTTGATCTCACTCATCAACATCATGTGTACAAGAATAAAATTTATAAAAATTTGGTGTACATCCAAAAATCTACCTCAATCACTATACTCATATAAAGACCCTATGAAAATCTTCCCAACTCCTAGTTAATATTTATATACCCTTATGGCTATTATTTTTTCTCAAACTCTCTATTAATTTTTAACAAACAATTTTTACTACAATTTTATTCTTATCAAAGGGAATATTTATTTTACACTATAACCCTTTATGGAGTTTACAAAAAAAATTAAATCCCTATGGCATCCATCCTTTTTATAACATAAACTTTCATTACATTACACAAAACTGAGGATCTTAAAGGTCTAGTGTCTTGGAAACCAGGAACATAAAACATGAAAACAACATAAAAAATTCTTCTTAAACACTTGAAAGGCTTCTACTTAAGTTCATCCTAGGTTCACTAATGCATCTCATAACCTGGGGACATACATCAAAAGAAAGGGTGAGCAGAAGGTCCTGTAAGGGAAACAAGAGGAACATTTTACATGTGAACTTGAGATACTTCAATAAGGATATGAAAAGAACTTTAAGGCATGAGAAAGAAATCATGAGGAATTTCATAATAAAAATAACATTTTCCATAACTTGAAGATGTGGCTACATCATTTAACATAGACAATCAAGAACATATCACCAAGGTCCATCCCCATGGTGTCATTTGAAAATTACCAAGGTTATTCACCAAGGTATCGTGAAAATTGTAATCTCTAGTGGTAACATCATTACCCAAGGCATTGGAGTGCTATTAGGGCACACCCTTAAATTTTCCTTTATTATAATGTGAGCCACATATATCATCATCAAACATTTCATAAATAACCCACATAGCATAAAATAAATGGGTTTCATTTCATAATCATAACGTTTTAAAAACTGCTTTAAAGACATGATCTTTACGTCACTTTAAACCCACAGAAGGGAAAGTGGGTCTCATGTATGTAAATCGCAGAATTTAAAATAGAACATTTTGATATATATGTGAATACCCTTTTAGAAATAAGATCTTTGAGTATTCACTTTATAACATAAAATTATTTTGAGAAAAGAGAGAGACATTTTGAGATGAAAATTCTGCAGCATAACGGCTATGTTTCGGGGTTTTAGAAAACATTGAAAAGAGAGGGGACATGGGTCACCCACTCATAAATAATCCATAAAACAGTAAGGGAACACAATAATAAGGATATATGGACATGGTAATGAAATTTTAAGGACATTCCATTTGAAATGAAAAACATGGAAGGAAGACAAAAATTAGATTTCTCTTATGAAAATTCGGCGGCCTAACGACGTCACTTAAACTTCAATAAATAATAATTGACAAGATAAAATAGGGTCTCTAATAATATGATCATAAGATATTAGTATGATATATATAGAGATCATACCCCAAAATAATAAAAAGGAACTTGAAAGACTTGACATGAAAATCGAACTTGAAAAATGAGAAGGGTGAACGAATCCCTTAAAAATTCGGCAGCCTAACGGCGTCACTTAAACATTCATAAAACGAAATGATGAGAGTAAGAGGGGATCTCTAATCATATAAACATGAAAGGGGCTGTAAGAGGAATATAAAATAACATCCTCTCACATAATAACATGGAGCATAAAAGGAATGACATAAAAAGGAATACATGAAAAGAAAGAGAGAGGTTGGATCCCTTACCTTAAAACGTGACTCTTGAAACTCAACGGTTTGGACCTTGAGGGCTTGGGGACACCTTGGGAGGACTCCTTGGGAGGTAAGGAGACCATAACATTGTTGGGGGAGAGTTGGGATTGAAAACTAAAGGAGGAAAGGGTGGGTATTTATAGGGAAAGTGAGGGGACAAGGCAACAATGGCCAAGGGACACCTCATTAGTGGTTTTGGAAAAACCATGGGCTTGCCCATGGTATTTGCCCATGGTATTGGCCACATGGGACACCTCATACCATATCTTACTATTCATAATTCGATCATATTGAATATATACTTAATACATCATTTAATGATGTCATTAAACACCCGTAACTTAAAAACTATATTTTCACTATTCATCGAAAATTCAACTTTCTCGGAATAATCCCAAAATTTCCCCTTAAAAAAATATCAATACTCTGATTTCAAAAATGAAATCCATTTTATGAAAATTATTTTCTAAATATTTTTAATTTTTTTTAAATAAAAAACACTATTCATCGAGAATTAATTTTTTTCAGAAAAATCACCAAAAATTACCTTAACATAATATAGATGCTCTGAGTTCAAAAATAAATTCCATTTTATAAAAATAATTTTATAATTATTTTTAATTAAATGTTTAATTAAAAAACACTATTCTCCCAAAAAAACTAATACTTGACTAATAATTTATGAAACTGTTATTTACCCATTTTATTGAATCACATTACTTAATCTAGGTGTCTAAATTATATTAAAACTTTCTTTGAGTGAAATTACTAATCCATTTGGTCACATTACTAATCCTAAGTGTAAAATCACTATTCATAATTTACTATTCATCAAAAATTATGTTGATCTTATTAGACTCCAAATTCTTAACTGAACACTTTTGTAGAAGACCATTTTTTGAAAATCATTACACATCATTAGTTATTTAGGGTTTTCATAAATATTTTAAAATATCATATTTATCCAAAATTCATCAATAAAATACATTCTAAAATTATGTAGACATTTGAAATTTCACAAACATCACTAAAGAAAGAAATCTCAATTCATTCATCGCAAAGGATTACACAAAGAAGCTAGGGTCTCGTCACATAGCCCCTTATAACACCAACATAAAACCTAAGTGTAAGGTGTGCTATGGTGAGAGAATCTGAGGGAGGCTCAGATAACATTGCCCTAGTAGTAATCTCTACTAACTTGAACATCTCCAGTATGCATTTCCGTTCAAGCTTGACATGCTGGATTTCGTCTTGGGCTTGGTCCAAAGCGAAGCCCACATATGCTACCTCCTTCCCAAGCTCTGATAAGTGGGCTTCATAAGGGTCGAGTCTACTGGATGAAGCCATCGACTCCTCTTTCAGCATTAACCATTAACATCTTATTAAATCGATAAGAGTAAGTTAATATACTACTCAAAAAGATTGGGTCGTTACATTCTTCACCCCTTATGAAATTCCGTCCCTGAAATTTATACTTGAGGCCTAGTCGAAAAGGTGAGGGTATTTTTGCTTCATCGTTTCCTCAGGCTCCCAAGTCGCTTCTTCATACTTATGATTCCTCCACAACACTTTCACAAGGTGGGTAGTCTTGTTTCTTAGAACCTTGTCTCTACGGTCCAAGATCTCTACTGGCTGCTCCTCATAAGAGAGGTCATGTTCCAGTTGTACCACCTCTGGGTTCATTACATGCAAAGGGTTGGGTATGTACTTCCTCAAGAGAGATACATGGAAGACATTGTGAACTTGATCTAGGTTCGGTGGAAGTTCTAGACGATAGGCCACTGCTCCTATGCGATCAAGGATTTCATAGGGGACAATGTACCTAGGGCTGAGCTTCCCTTTCTTCCCAAACTGCATGACTCTCTTCCATGGAGAGATACGAAGGAAGACTTTGTCACCAACACCAAACACCAAGTCCCTTCGACGATTGTTAGCGTAGCTCTTCTGCCAACTCTGAGCTGCCTTTATGTGTTGTTGGATGGCATGAACCTATTCTGTCATCTCTTAGACGAGATTAGGCCCAAGAAGCTTCCTCTCACCAGTTTCATCCCAACAAGTAGGAGTTCTACACCGCTTTCCGTATAGAGCTTCATAGGGTGCCATCTGAATACTCGGATGGAAGCTGTTGTTATAGGAGAAATCCACTAATGGGAGGTGTTGATCCCATCCACCTTTAAATTCCATTGAGCATAATCTCAACATGTCTTCGAGTGTCTGAATAGTCCTTTCAGATTGGCCATCAGTTTGAGGATGATAGGTCATACTAAAATTCAATTCAGTATTCAGAGCATGTTGAAGACTTCTCTAGAATTTTGATGTGAATCTTAGGTCACAATCAGATACTATGCATAGTGGTACCCCATGCAGCATTACCACTTCCTTCATGTATATCTTGGCAAGCTGATCCAGATAGAAATCTTCCCGAATAGAGATAAAATGGGCTGTCTTGGTGAGACGGTCCACAATAACCCATATCGCATTGTTTCCTTCGGATGTTTTCGGGAGACCAGTTACAAAGTCCATAGTGATATTATCCCACTTCCATAATGGTATGGGTAGCGGTTGTAATACTCCCTTAGGAATTTGTCGTTCTACCTTTACTTGCTGACACACCAGGCACCTTGTAGTGTAATCAGCAATCTCCCTCTTCATGTTATCCCACCAATAATGATCACGAAGGTCTCTATACATCTTAGTGCTTCCCGGATGTATAGAGAAAGTAGAGCTATGAGCTTCATCCGTCAGTTCTTTCTTTATCTCCGGAATAGATGGAACACATAGTCTTGTACGAAATTTCAAAACACCTTCTTGATCAATATTAAAATCAGGGAAATTCCCATCCTTTATAGCCTCGAACTTCTCCTGCAGTAAAGGATCTTCTTTTTGAGCCTTCTTGATCTTCTCTATTAATGATGGTTGATAAATCATTTGGGGTTGGGTTGATGATGTCCCATTCCTTATAATTCCCATGTCCAGTTTTACTAGATCATTAATCAAGGGATCTCCTAAGATCCTCATTGTTTCCAGAACAACAGGATCTTTCTTGATTAACGCATCTGTGACTTTGTTTGCTCTTCCAGGGTGATAATGTATTGAACAATCATAGTCTTTAATAAGCTCCAACCATCTCCTTTGTCTCATGTTCAATTCTTTCTGTGTGAAAATAAACTTTATACTTTGGTGGTCGGTGTATATATCACATTTCTCCCCATAAAAAAAGTGCCTCCATATCTTTAGAGAAAAAACAACTACCGCCAGCTCTAGATCATGCGTAGGATAATTCTGCTCATGAATCTTCAACTGTCGAGATGCATAAGCAATTACCTTGTCATTTTGCATGAGGACGAACCCAAGCCCTTTTAGAGATGCATCGCTAAAAATAACGAATCCTTCTCTGATAGAGGGTAGTGTTAACATAGGTGCAGTAACCAATCTCTTCTTCAGCTCTGGGAAACTTTACTCGGATTACTTTGTCGAGATGAACTTAACCACTTTTCGAGTCAACTTGGTTAGTGGATTAGAAAGCCGTGAAAAGTTTTTCACAAACCTCCTATAATATCCCTCTAAACCAAGGAAACTACGAATCTCAGTTACTTTTGTGGTTTGAGGCCACTCCTCCACAACCATTGTCTTTGTAGGGTCTACCGAGATTCCTTCATTGGTTACGATGTGCCTCAAGAAAGCCACTTGTTGTAACCAAAACTCACACTTGCTGAACTTCCCAAAGAGCCTCTCCTTCCATAGAGTTTTCAATATAACCCTTAGATGATCTTCATGCTCCTCACAATTTTTTGAATATATCAAAATATCATCAATAAAAACTACCACAATGTTATCAAGGTAGTCTTTAAAGACTCTATTCATCAAATCCATGAAAATAGCATGAGAATTATTCAAGACGAAGGGCATAACAGTAAACTCATAATGCCCATATCTTGATCGGAAGACAGTCTTTGGAATATCTTCCTTCTTCACCCTCGATTGATGATAACCGGATCAAAGGTCAATCTTAGAGAAGAATTGAGCCCCACGAAGTTGGTCAAATAAATCATCAATTCTTGGAAGAGGGTATCTATTCTTCACGGTGATCCCGTTCAGTTCTCTATAATCAATGCATAGACGCATTTATCCATCCTTATTCTTCACAAATAGAACTGGTGCTCCCCAAGGAGACACACTCGGTCGGATAAACCCCTTCTCCAACAAGTCTTGGAGTTGTTTCTTTAACTCTTCTAGCTCCACATTTGCCATTCTATACAGAGTATTTGATATCGGTTGAGACCCAGGTAAGAGTTCAATGGAGAACATTACCTCTCTTTCTGGGGGAGGTCCAGGTAACTCCACAGGAAATACATCCATGAATTTTTGAACAATCGGAACATATTCTACTTTTATGCTCCCTTTTCCTTCTTCATCGTCACCGATTAACTCCATAAAGAAAGATATAGGAGGTGATTCTAGATAGGGATCAGTTTGGGATATCTCTCCTTGGAAGATAACTGTAGGTCGTTCATTCAAGACTACTGAGATTTCTTTACTTCTGCATTTGATCTTAGCATTATAATTTGAGATCCAGTCCATCCCTAGTATAACGTCGAATTCCAACATGGGATTGACTACTATATTTTCGATAAGATTGTGCTCACTAAATTAAACACTAGAGTCTCTAAACACTATTGATGTATGGATAATCCCACTTGGAGTCTTGACTGACAACTCTACCTCTAGTAGTTCGGGGATTTATTTTAAATTCCTTGCAAACTTGGAGGAAATAAAGGAATGCGTAGAACCATAATCAAATAAAGTACTTGCTAGTTTTGATAGGACGAAAAGAGTACTTGCTACCACATCATTCGGAACTTCAACTTCAGTTGTTGTGATAGCGAAAGCACGACCCTGCTCCCTTGGCCTCTGCTGAGGTTGATGGTGATTCCCCTCCACCGCCCTCGGATTTGGACATTGATTAGCAAAGTGCCCAAGCTGTCCACACTTGAAGCATGTGACTTCAGGTAGGGCTAGAACCATCTTTCCTCTGTCGTTAGTGTTGGGAAGTTGAGGCTTCACATCACTACGACAATTCTGAGAAATATGGCCTTCTTTTCGACACCTATAGCACTTACCACTTGCGATCAAGCAGTTCCCCGAATGCTTCTTCCCACACTTATTGCATGTGGCGTGTTGCATATGCTTTCCACCTCTTTCCTGATCAAAACTTCTTCCCAGTCTTGGCTCTAGAGTTCTCTTCTTTTCATTAGATTTGTGAGACCACTGTGTCTCCCCAAACTCTAGTTCAACTTTCATAGCACTTCGAACTATTTCTTCATAGCTATTGTAGTCCATGTTGGCTAGATTCTTCCGTAGATGAGGTCGTAGTCCGCCAAAGAATCTATCAACCTTCCCATTAGGGTCCATGAAAAAGCATGAGGTATAACGGGAAAGCCTTGTGAAGTTCATCTCATAGGTTCCAACTGATTCATTCTCCTTTTTCTTCAGCTCGAGAAATTCTTTCTCCATTCTCGTTCTCATCGAACGAGGGAAATACTTATTAAAGAATATTCCCTGGAATTCTTCCCACTCCATAGCTTCCATCTCTCCTCGTGGCTTTGTGTTTTTGATCAGTGACCACCACTGATCAGATTCTCCCTCTAGGCGGTAAGCAGCAAGGGTGACTTTTTCTTGTTCTGAACAATGAAGTATAGAAAAGATATTTTCAATGGAGCTTATCCATTGTTCCACAACCAATGGGTCAGTAGATCCACTGAATGTTGGTGGTCGTTGAAACATGTTGGAATCAACAAAAAGTTGTTCCCTTCGTGGTGAGATCGGCCTCTCAGCTTGATTCAAGTTATTACTCATAACTTGAGTCAGTTGGTTCATCATTCGCATGAATGTTTCCATTCTGGCTTCCATCGGAGGGCCGTCAGCACATGGTGCATTGCGGTCACCATCAGCACAGTTCCTCTTATTGCCCGCCATTTTATAAAAGAATAAAACCTTAGTAAGAAACTTATATCATTTATGAATCTTTTATCTAATACTTCATGCTTAGACAATTACACTTTTCTATAATTCCTTCATAATGATTCATTAAAATCTTGTGATTAACCAAACATATCCCCTGGGAGTGTCGTAACCAAGATTGCAGCAAGGCCCGTTATCGTGCACAAGTTCCCGTTCGAGTCTAGCTCAAAGCGGTGTTTTCAGGTTTTACCCCTATGTACATCTGTGCCAGATCCGCCTCTACCTTCTCGTATCCAGACAGGGGTGTATTTGTTTGATAAACCACTTACTCAATACTTACCAAAATACCAGGAAGTTTTCCTATATTTAAACATTTATATTGGGTTCTTCCTAAAGTTTTTATATCCTAATTTCCACAAATAACTAAACCATCCATTGATACCAACTATGGCATCCAGCCTTTTTATTACATAAACATTCATTACCATACACAAAACTGAGGATCTTTAAGGTCCAGTGTCTTGGAAACCAGGAACATAAAACATGAAAACAACATAAAACATTCTTCTTAAACACTTGAAAGGATTCTCCTTAAGTTCATCCTAGGTTCATTACTGCATCTCATAACCTGGGGACATACATCAAAAGAAATGGTGAGCAGAAGGCCCAGTAAGGGAAACAAGAGGAACATTTTATATGTGAACTTGAGATACTTCAATAAGGATATGAAAAGAATATTAGGGCATGAGAAAGAAATCATGAGGCATTTCAGAATAAAAATAACATTTTCCATAACTTGAAGATGTGGCTACATCATTTAACATAGAAAATCATGAACATATCACCAAGGTCCATCCCCAAGGTGTCATTTGAAAATTACCAAGGTTATTCACCAAGGTATCGTGAAAATTGTATTCTCTAGTGGTTACATCATTACCCAATGTATTGGAGCGCTATCAAGGCGCACCCTTAAATTTTCCTTTATTATAATGTGAGACACATATATCATCATCAAACATTTCATAAATAACCCACATAGCATAAAATAATTGGTTTTCATTTCATAATCATAACGTTTTAAAAACTGCTTTAAAGACATGATCTTTACGTCACATTAAACCCACGGAAGGGAAAGTGGGTCTCATGTATGTAAATCCCAGAATTTAAAATAGAACATTTTGATATATATGTGAATACCCATGTTGAAATAATAGCTTTGAGTATTCACTTTATAACATAAAATAATTTTGAGAAAAGAGAGAGGCATTTTGAGATGAAAATTCTGCAGCATAATGGCTATGTTTCGGGGTTTTAGAAAACATTGAAAAGAGAGGGGACATGGGTCACCCACTCATAAATGATCCATAAAATAGTAAGGGAACAGAATAAGAAGGATATATGGACATGGTAATGAAATTTGAAGGAAATACCATTTGAAATGAAAAACATGGAAGGAAGACAAAAATTAGATTTCTCTTATGAAAATTCGGCGGCCTAACGGCGTCACTTAAACTTCAATAAAAAATAATTGACAAGATGAAATAGGGTCTCTCACCATATGATCATAAGAGATAAGTATGGAAGATATAGAGATAATACCCCAACATAATAAAAAGGAACTGGAAAGACTTGACATGAAAATCGAACTTGAAAAATGAGAAGGGTGAATGAATCCCTTAAAAATTCGGCAGCCTAACAGTGTCACTTAAACATTCATAAAACGAAATGATGAGAGTAAGAGGGGATCTATCATCATATAAACATGAAAAGGGAAGTAAGAGTAATATAAAATAACTTCCTCTCACATAAGAACATGGAGCATAAAAGGAATGACATAAAAAGGATTACATGAAAAGAAAGAGAGAGGTCGGATCCCTTACCTTAAAACGTGACTCTTGAAACTCAATGGTTTGGACCTTGAGGGCTTGGGGGCACCTTTAGAGGACTCCTTGGGAGGTAAGGAGTCCAGAAACGCATTGGGGAAGAGTTGGGAGTGAAAACTAGAGGAGGAAAGGGTGGGTATTTATATGGAAAGTGATGGGACAAGGCAATAATGGCCAAGGGACACCTCATTAGTGGTTTTGGCAAAACCGTGGGCATGCCCATGGTATTTGCCCATGGTATTGGCCACTTGGGAAACCTCATACCTTATCTTACTATTCATAATTCGACCATATTGAATATATACTTAATACATCATTTAATGATGTCATTAAACACCCGTACCTTAAAAACTATATTTTCACTATTCATCGAAAATTCAACTTTCTTAGAATAATCTCAAAATTTCCCCTTAACCAAATATCAATACTCTGATTTCAAAAATGAAATCCATTTTATGAAAATTATTTTCTAAATATTTTTAATTTAATTTTTAAATAAAAACACTATTCATCGAGAATTCATTTTTTTCAGAAAAATCCCCAAAAATTACCTTAACATAATATCGATGCTCTGAGTTCAAAAATTAAGTCCTTTTTATAAAAATAATTTTATAATTATTTTTAATTAAATTTTTAATTAAAAAACACTATTCAACTGAAAAAAACTAATACATCACTAATAATTTATGAAACTGTTATTTACCCATTTTATTGAATCACATTACTTAATCTAGGTGTCTAAATTATATTAAAACTTTCTTTGAGTGAAATTACTAATCCATTTGGTCACATTACTAATCCTAAGCGTGAAATCACTATTCATAATTTACTATTCATCAAAAAATATGTTGATCTTATTAGACTCCAAATTCCTTACTGAACACTTTTGTAGAAGACCATTTTCTTAAAATCATTACACATCATTAGTTATTTAGGGTTTTCATAAATATTTTAATATATCATCTTTTTCCAAAATTCATCAATAAAATACATTCTAAAATTATCTGGACATTTGAAATTTCACAAACATCACTAAAGGAAGAAATCTCAATTCATTCATCGCAAAGGATTACACAATGAAGCTAGGGTCTCGTCACATAGCCCCTTATAACACCGGAATAAGACCTAAGTGTAAGGTGTGCTATGGTGAGAGAATCTGAGGGAGAATCAGATAACATTGCCATAGTAGTAATCTCTTCTAACTTGAACTTCTCCCGTAGGAGTTTCCGTTCAAGCTTGACACACTGGAGTTCGGCTTGGGCTTGGTCCAAAGCGAAGCCCACAGATGCTACCTCCTTCCCAAGCTCTGATAAGTGGGCTTCATAAGGGTCGAGTCTACTGGATGAAGCCATCGACTCCTATTTCTGCATTAACTATTAACATCTTATTAAATCAATAAGAGTATGTTAATATACTACTCAAAAAGATTGGGTCGTTACAATCCCTATTTCATATATATAATAAAATGGTGGCCTATGGAAAAACTATTTCACTATTCATGTTATTAAGGGACTCTAAATCAAAAACACTCTTTTATCTATTCCAACATTTTCACCATAAAACGAATCATACTCATCAATGTTTTCTTATAAAATGTATTTTCAATGACATAAATGACCTCTAGACGTTGTACTAGTCAATATAGTAATACTCTTTAATTATTTATTAACCATATGAAAATAGTAGACTGTGTTGACGAATACAGGACTTGTAATTCATCTATCAAATAAGAACATCAACCTATCACATAAACGAATAGCTGAAAATTATATAAGAATGAAATAAGCATGCACCTTAATTTCCATGGTTTAGTTCAATCCTGGCACAAACATATTTTTATTTAATTTACGTGAAAAAGTTACATTCGTTTTTCAGTCCAACTGATTACATGATTAGGAACTCTCCTAAACACACCTTGAGTAACATTGCTATTATTTTGACCAACAATATAGTTTATAAAAATATGATTGTTAACATGTTATGTATTTCAAAAACCACATGGATAGAGATATGTAATATGAATAAACCACTAAATATATTTGTAATCATGTGAAATCCCCCAATATACACTAATGAATATTAATCTAGATAATAATACTATATGTAATACCAAATGGATATGTTCGCCATATATAATTTTCAACTATTTCCAATGAATACAAGATTGTATTCACAATAGCCTAATCATATCATGGAATCCTATAATACTACATAATTTCAATTGGTTAGGGACCAATAAAAGTCACACTAGGGGGGATACAATCCATTGACAATGGAGGCAACATAAAATTACAACACACATTAATGAATAATATTTGTAGATTAAAATTAATTATAATAACATGATACATTTATAACTATTACAAATAATATCCCTTGAATATTATAACAATAGATTCTACAGGATCTTTATATTGTTGCTATAAAAATTCACTAGTCAAAAAATATGTTTCATTATTATGTGACCAACTAATCATTACATCACTCTTCTCAATGACCTCTCGTATGGTATGTTATTTTCAAAGGATTTTTTGGTACATTAATGAGGTTGTGATTTCATAAATATAGTTATATAACTAATCAGTTTTCAATATAGATCTATTGATTCCTTGATCCAAGGAACCACTCAAAGTTAAAAATTTGACTTATTGATTAGTATATATTCTTTCATATCATACGATATACTGATGGAATCTTCTTCAATTATTGAGTCTTTTGTGGTAGTCTGTATGGAAGTCTTAAAATAAATTAAGAAATGTTTATGAAAAAAATTATCCATATTAAAAATTCAAATCACCTATGTCATAATATAAACTGGAATCTATGGAAAAATTTACACCATGATCATCCTCTCTTAAAAATACCAAGAACATTGAATTTTTCATTTTCAAGTACATAAGGATATTTTTTACAAAAACACCTAGTGACTCTCACTATGATTGGATTGGCTTCTACTTTTTATGGTCAAATCATATGAGATTTCAAGTCAATTACACAACATGGAATATATGATAGAACTTTGAGAGAAATATAAGGAATGATATTCAACCAATAAATTTATTTATAAGGATAGAAAATTTTCCTAGGAATTTTCCACATAACAATGATAAATACTGCTTCATATATTTCTTCAATCAAAACAATATTTTCATTTAACTAATATAGGTCTTTTTACGTTCTTAGACAAATCCCATTGATTTATTTCTATAGATAATTATTCATTATTTGTTTGTTTTTTCAACAATTTCATTAAATGAGAAACAGGTACCCATACACATATTCGCATACCGATGTGTTGGGAATTAACTTCCAATCAACAATATGTTATCAACGTACAATATTAGAAATATTTCATTACTCCCACTAATCATCTTTTATAAAATATAATCTTCTACAATAATAGTGAAACAGAAATCTTAGATTGCATAATCAAACCAGATATTACAACTCTAAGAAGATAACATTGATCCATAAATAAACCATTGAATCATCAAAACCATTCCATTATCAGTTGAAACTCTAATAAAATTATTTGGTGTCATTTACATGTTAACTACTATATAATAATTAATATATGATTTATTTGAAAATAAATTATTTGTCTCATAATCATTATTAGATAACATGACCTGAAAAATATGAATGGAATTTATCAGAAAAATAAGAAAAGATAAATAATCATAATTAATACCAGGAATTCTTTAGCAGTCATTTTCCACTGGGATTTATTTATTGGTAGACACACTACTATCCATGTTATATTTATTACTGAAACCCCTCATTCAACATATGGGTATCACCGCATCTGGTACATCCACTACATTCCAAACATAGTTATTATTCATAGACACTATCCAATATACCTTTTATTTTAATCATTTATCATAATTATATCTCTTAATGGCCTATATATATGATTTTGTTTGTCATATTTTATAAACATTACATTATCATAATTAGCCATAATAAATACACATTTAATGGGATCATAAATAACCCCAATAGGGTCAAGTTTTTTTACAACTTGAAAAAATTATTCATTATTAAATATTTGTGAAAATAACTTAATAACCAGATTAGGAACACATCCCCATTATTTGTATTATAGTGCAAAAATATGAAATTTCCAAACATTAACATATTGAATCACATACTCCATCATAATAAATATATTATCTCTATTCAAAAACACTTTTTCATTGGGGTGGTAGAATTAATATCCACATATTTCATTATGATAACATAAAAATATTCATTTTTTAGATCTATGGTAATGTATTTTAAAAGTAAAATTTTAAAAATCACCTTAACATCCTTGAGTAATAACAGGAGCTAAACTGGGAAATATCCTATAACATATATCATATTATATTTATATGAATTATTTATAGGGAATATGATTTAGTAGGAATATAGTTTTTTTACAAAAAATAATCCCATAATGTGATAGAAATGACTCCTGACATCATCAATAATCAAACCATGTATAAATATGTATGACTGAACCTTTTAGACACACTATTTCATTGTATTGTTCTTGGAAGGAAGAGTTTTGTAATAATTCTGCATCTCTTAAATAATATATGAATTACTATAGAATTTATTCACCACAATAGATTTCTGTAAATTAATACATTATCCAAGTATATAATTTTCTTCATTCTAAAACTCATCAAACTATTAAAATGATTCAGACATTCATTTAATGAGAAACATAGAACAGTAAAAACTAAATTCAGTTGTTAAATTAATAGAGTACCTGAAAACACTTTATTATTGAATACTCATGGTTTAAATATATCAAAATTAATATGATATAATAGTCTACACACTCTCTCATATTTCACCCCAAATGGTGTAATTTCTATTTTTTCAATAAAAAGGATTAAAAAATATCAAAAGATTTATAATTTAATGAATCCAATAATCCACCTCTATATATTTTTTGAACATGATATCATTTATTTGTATGAGGGGACAATTCCAATGATATATTGGATTGGAATCATCTTGATCCTTCTAATTCTAAATATAAAAAAGTCAATTATCCTTATGAATATAAAATAAATCATTCATTTTATGCCAAATTCCACAAAATAATTTATTTGTGAATATAGAAAAATCTTTTTAATAATAATGAATAAAATAAAATAAATTATCTAAGATTGAGATATTAAAGACTTGTATATTGAGATAATATAATAATTCTTTTCCAATTCAATGATCAATTCACTTAATAAAATCAGATCATAAGCATCGACCACTAATACATCATTATTTTTTCCACTTAATATATGAATTTATGATGTCACCATTTATTAATTCCCACTCAATACTAATTTATTTTCTTTTAGCACAATATTTTGGCACACAACCTGAATCTAATACCCCTGATTCATAGTTTGTAATATTTATTTATATAATGTTCTCATTTTTTCTTCTCATAATTTTTCTCCTTTAAAAAACATTTTTTTTATAATATTTAAATATTTAACTATTTTTTACATCAAACACATTAATCAAAAACATTATGATTGGTGTAAAGTATGTCATAATATATAATGAATAAATATCAATTAGTTAGAATCATGTATAATATCATTTCATTAAGGGATTTAAATTAATGTCCACCACTAAAATTAACGACCCTTGACATCCTATCCATTTAGTGTGCCAATATCCATATTCACTAATAAATGAGTTTACTTGGGAATTTCTCTCACCACTTGTTTTTTTATGTATGTAATCATCACAATCACATTATTTATGGCACATGGATAGTTATGTAGACAAGAACATGATGAAATGGGTCATTTAGATGCACTCAACTCTACTAATTTAGTAACCAAATCTAATATGTTCTATAGTATTTTTAATAGAATTTAGACACTAAATATAAGCTAAAGTTGTTATGTATAATGTAAAACATATTTGGAATGACCTAACAATGGATGGTCTAGGTTTAACAACTACATTGAATCCATAAATATGATAATCCATGATCACATTCTTATTGAATTACATACCTATATGGATTATTGAGTTCTTCACAAGTGTCTCTATTGAATGAATAAAACACGTAATATTTGTGATATTTTAATCTAATATATTTAATATTCCTTATAAGAATATTATAATTGTAGCTATTAAATCATATTAAATTATTAACTATTTATGTTTTAATTCCTTTTGTTTATGCATGATGCGGACTATTTAGTTTTGGAATCCCTAATCCAACAACTAAATTTATGTATTCAAAACACATTAATGTATTACTCAATACAGAAGCCACAAGTAAATGTAAATCACCCAAAATGTACAAGTACATTCAAATATATTCATGTTTTTTATGAATAATCTATAAGAATAATTTATAAAAAGGAACACAGTTATATGAGAATGAAAATATCCACATGAGTATGCTTGGAGATATATATAGACATCCTCATCAACCTTCACAATCCTCATAATTCTCTTGGAATGTTGGGTTTCCATATAAGGACCCGGCCTTAAACATTACATAATATTGAATTAAATGAATAATTCACATTGAGGATCTTTTATGGTTTAATGTTTTATAGAATTAGTAAATAACTATTACATCTCAAAATATTACAAGGAAGACGTATCCACACAGTTTCCATTTTTTTCAAAAAATATAAACTCTTGAAAAAAGGTTCATGTCTAGTTCCGTGTTTTAGAGAGCATGACTTTTCCTTAATCCCATCCTTGACACTATTAATCTTTAAGTCCTGTGAAAACATTTCAAAACATGGACTGAGCATAAAAAGCTCAGTAAGGGTTATAAAACAAATAATGAAAACATTTGTTTATAAATACATAAAAAACACGAATTCATTTACTTACCTCCTAAAATAATATTATTTATGAAAGACACATAGAAATCATTAATTATAAAAGTAACTTGTGGCATCCATATCATACTTACATTGTAGCTATCATAGCTACAAAGGGAGTTACTTTGGAATACCCATCATAGTATATTCCATAAATAACATAGAAGAAACATTCACATTTACCTATGTCCCATTACACAGTGCATTGGAGAGCTATCTCGGGATCACCCTCCATAGGCTTATCATGGAACCACCCATATATGTAAATAATGCCCATGAACCATAACATGATCATAACACATAACTTAAGCATAAAGGAAAGATAACATTTCCACATTTCAATTATAAAATATCATTTCGACATATTGAAATAATAAATCTATTCTCAAAATCATTTTCAATACCAAAATACTAAAAAAGATTATATGGTATTTATTATTCCTTTTAAAAACATTCCGACTTGTTAAGGAAGCCAAAGATCAAATAATACACGTGGTGGCGGAAAGGTCGTTGACACAACATACATACAAAACATTTCTTTTTTATTGTCGCTTAGTAAAAAAATTCGTATAAAAAGATTACCTTTGAATAAAATGAAAAATCAAAGGGGTTTATACACCATATAAAATAAAGTCCTTTATAAAACTAAAAATGCCTCAATGAAAGAAGAATGAGACGAAGTTTCTTACATCCTGTCTAACTTGACTCGATCGTTCTTTAATCTCCTAAATTGTAAATTAAAGTTAATTTATACATTCCTAAGAACCATTTTCATGTTTATTATTCATTTTATATCTCTTATTAACATTTTATAAACATTATGCAGTCGTTTAATTTAATAACGATCATTTTGTCGATATATGGTACTAGAGTAAAAAAATGAACAACTTATATTTACAAGTTGTCCATGTGGTCAAACATTCATTATATCTAGAATGATATTAATTATTTGGATATAATTTATATTATATATATCCTGTATATACATGTTTTTATAATAGTACATAACATTTATAGGTAAGAAATGAATTGCACCGTTCATGGAGACGGTAAGCCGTACGTACTCATGAACGCTACATTCATTTATATTTATTATTTTAATGGAAATAAAACATAATTATACATAGTTATATTATAATTACAGAATAATATCATATATAATATAGTTAACTCTATCATTTATACATCCCACATAAGGCATTAACGAATCAAATCACATTGAGGGTGCGGTAGTCCACACTTCCTCAAATGAGATTATCGTATTTACCCACTATGGAAACCATAAAGGAATTATAAAAATTGAAAGTAAATAAGCATAAGGAAATCATAAACACAATATATATCATATATAAATGCATTTTCATTATAATGTCCACCATGAGAGGTGGTAAGATGTAATTGAACAATCATAGTTTCATGAGGCCTTAGATTTCCATCCACAAAAACATTATGTTCTTCATCCATTAGATGGAGGTTTGTGTAAGGGAAGTTTTAATCCTTCTCATAACTTCATAATAGTATATTGAAGATATTGGTTTTGTTAAAAAATAAAGGAATAAAAATAGTTTATGGGTTGGAGAAGTACAATAAATGAAAACAATTTAAGAGAAATCGTTACCTTTAATTTGGGTAACTCCCTTTGGTTTGAACAAAATGACTTCTAGAAGTGCCTTATTCCTAGGGTATGGCTTCTAGGAGGAGTATAGTGATGTAGGTAGATTAATTGGGAAGATTTTGGATGATCCAAATGGCTTGAGATGTGTGTGAAATAGGATAGAAATGGTGTCTTTTATAAGGGGGAGGAGGGGCTCTTTAGGGAAGTGTGAAAAGATTATTTCATAATATAAATATATTCGTTTTCTAAAGGTCCAAAAATCATTATAGTAGAAGATAAGATGACTCATGGTCGAAATAAAATCATAAATTAGAATTTGACCTGGTATGGATAATATTATAATAATTATAATCATAATTATCTAAATTATTTATTAATGAGGTAAATACTGCATCATTATTGTGTCATGAATAATTTAATTTATTCGATGTCTAAATATTATAAAAAAATAAAATAATGTAGGAAATAGTTTTAGATTTCCCATTAATATTTATAGTGAAAAAGATAATTTTTATAACCCCTTCTAAAAATTAATTTACTAAAAGATATTTTCTATTATCATATTTTCTTTTACAATAAGTCAAATAATCTGAATTGTCATTATCACTCCCAAGTGGAACAATGGGGACACAAAATCGACCTAGTGATGCCCATAGTCGTAAATGACTCGTCCAATAAGGGTTGGACAAGTGATATAGTAATTTTGAACTATTAAAATATTCTTTTAACCATGAATTACCCTATTTAACATTAACTGCGGTAAATAAATGTCAAAAGTTACAATTCATAAAAAATTAGTTTCATCTTATTGAACCAAATTTTACTTCATTATAACAACCATGTATGTTGGATTATTGAAATTCAATTCACAGAGGAGGTAAAATTTTATTTAAATGAAAAATTTAGTTTTTAACTACTACTATGTTGTTTCAATATTCATCTAAAATTGATGTTTTTCAGAAAAATACAAAAAATTCATGTGAAACATTATTTGATATTCTGAATTCAAAATTGATGTCTATTTTTCCAAATTCAAAACATAGAAGTGGAATTAATTAATTTAAAAATTAATTCTTGCTGTTAAAACAAATAGAGTGTTTTTAAGAATCAATAACTATCAAAAGATTGATACTTGTTTATGTCCAATTTCAAAGTGAAATTAATTCCAATGAACAAAATTGGATTAAATGGTAAAAATAGATTTTAATTTAAATTTAAAAACATCTAAAAATTTAATATAACCATGTAAATAAATTATATTAAAAGGCACTTTTTAATAAAATGCAATATTTTTCACTGTCCATTAAAAAATGAACTTTATCAGAAAAATACCAAGAAAGTACCCAAAGTAAAATATGATGTCCCCATTCTAAAGAAGTATTTTTTTGTAACACCCCAAGATTTCATAGTGTGTTATTTCTTCAATATAATTCAATAACTTGTACTACACACAATACCAAGCTAAAGCGCACCATGACTTACCAAACTAGTCGTTATGAATAGTAATACCAACTTTTTGGAATTTTATAAATTATATCTCTCAAAATGGACTTCATTTTTGGATTCGGAATATAAAAATTAGCCTCAGGTTAAATTTTGGTACTTTTCGGATAAATTTTATATTTTGATGAATATTGGAAATTACTAAATTTTAACTAAAAACAACTTTTTTAATCAAAATAATTAATAGTAATAAATTATTAAATTGAGTGGTTTTAAAGTATAATTAGAATATATTTTTACAATTTTATCCAATGGTGTTCATTAGAATTAAATTCACTTTGAAATTGGACCTAAACAATTGTCAATATTTTGATATATATTGTTTCTTAAAAACATGCTATTTATTGTCACAGCGGGAATTAATTATAAAATTAATTAATTAAACTTATATGTTTGTAATTTTGTAAAATAGACATCATTTTTGAATTTGGAATATCAGTTATAGCTTAGGGTGAAATTTTGGAATTGTTCTGAAAAACGTCAATTTTTGATGAATAGTGAAACTACTAAGTGGTAGTTAAAAAAACTGAATTTTTCATAAAACTTAATTTTACCGCTTCTGTGAATGGAATTCTGAAAATCTGAGAGACAAGGTTAATATCAAGAAGTAAAATGTGGTTCAATGAGAATAAAAATTTTTTTTGTGAATAGTAACTTTTTACTTTTATTCACCACTGTTAAAAGTAAATAGGGTAATTAAGGGTAAAAATGATATAAATATTACCCTAACACATGTCCTAATTCTATTGGACAAGTTTATCTCGACCAAAAACAACCTTAGGAATAAATTATTATCCTTTAGGTCCACGTGGAATAGATTAGGACATTTATTATTATTTAATTTAAAGAAGAGTTAAAAGAGTTAAAATCAAAGTTTATTTAATAAAACATTTTTCATATTGTTTTATAAATAAGATAAATTCAACTGAAAATATTCATTAGAAAACTAATAATATTACCTAAATAATGATATTTTATTTATAATTTTTAGAAATAAAATAATTTAATTTAATTATGACACAATGATGATGCAGTAATTACCATAATAGTGAAAAATTAAAATAATTGATATTATGAATACCCAAATAAATATAATTAGAGACTTTTAATGAATTACACTAATTTTATTGGATAATATGACATATTAGGATTGATTTATTGGACTTTTTTCGAAGTAATCATTCTGTTATGAGTTTTACAAAGATCAATTATTGAATAGTGTCAAAATTGACATAAAATAATTTTTAAAACAAATATTATATTATTAATTGATATTAAATTCCTAAAAATCTAAGGATCATCCAAGAGAATTATATCATTATAGTTGTATCATTAATGGACCACTTTGGGGTCTCTTGGATGTATATGGTATGTTTATTAACCATATTATATAAAAATACAAAGAGACATTGTAAAGGTGAATCTAATTAACTAAGAGTTAATAATTAATGATAAGGATCATATAAGGACCCAAACCTATCTAAATTTTATTGGTTGAGTGTTTTTCTACCCATCCCCACATTAACCTTTAAATAATAAACTTTTGAGACATTAGAAACCGAATATGAATTTATTATAAATTAATATTTTTATCTTTTCCAAATGTGCCCCTCACCCCTCTTATAAAAGAGAACTCCTCCTTCTCATTTCTTCACACCTTCAAAACCTTTTGGCTCGTCCAAACCCTGCCCAAATACTCTCTAAACATCCTGAACTACAACCTAGAGGCCATAGTTTGATCAGAAAGCCAACCTAAAGAGCCCCTTTGATCAAATCAAAAGGAAGAAGCCGAAGAAGAGGTAATGATTTCACCACCCTTTTTCAAGTTCCATTCTTCGTCCACCTATTCTTCATTTGCTGTTACCATTCTAAAATAATAACTCCAGTATCATATATATACTGTGATGTTATTATAAATATGGTACAACCATATTCACTATTCTATCCACCCTTTGAATAACATGTCACCATACGTGCGTACGTACGACTTACCATCTCCACGTCATGGTGTAATTGTTATTCAATATATTATTTTTTGGATAGTTATAATAATGATGTGTAACTCATCTAAATAATAAATATAACATGATAATTGTTCTGTATATATGCTATACCATCCAATAATATATTATTTTAATATCAAAAGAATGATATTATCGCTCGTGCGTACGTACAGACTACCGTCTCCACAAACGCGATGAGATTCATTCTCCATCCTATCCATTCATGTATAATTCTCATTCGATGATTGATAATAGTATCTAAAGACTTTATATCATTATGGATATGATTAAGATAAAACCTATCAATTACAGACATTGCTAGCGTAACAAAACATATTAAAGAAAATGAGTAAGTTAACACCCAAAATGACAACAATTCTAAGATATTATTAACAAAGCAATGTTAAAAGATCATATATGATATCATATTAATGTATATGATTATTGAATAATTTAATAACAATTATTTCACCATTATATTGGAGGTTAACCTACCCCATCCAAAGGAAAGTACAAGGTAAGGGTTTACTTCACAATCTCTTCATTATCCGAGGTTGTTTATACGTAATTATCTACTGGGATCTCTTTATCATCCACATAAATGCTCCTTAAAAATATATTTAATTTTTTTTACATTTTACTAGACAATGGGTTAAAGTAATTTATACCCTTATGTGTTTTGAAAGGAATCTTTCTGTTGTTTTCCAAACAAGGCACTTTTATCCTTTTCGACAAATTTAAGGTAAGAATGATTTTTTAACTTATATGGTGGGTGCGGCTATTTACCGTCGTTATAAATTCGTCAAAGCATACCTTACAATCATATAATATTATTTTCAAAGAATTTTTTTTATATGCCTCTTAAATGATTTCAAAATAAAAAGAGATATTTCTCAAAAAAGAGTTTTGATTTCATCTATGTCAACATCTTTTGTTGGATTTTATGCTTATGTGAAATTGATTTATTATGATACAATACTTCTATTTTGTATTGAAGGTTTTGTGGTATGTTTGACTATGGATGTGCTATTTTTATACCATTCATGGTTTATGGGTAAAGTATTCACATTTCACATGCTAGTTTTAATACAAATTTGTGTGTTATATTTCATCCTCTTCTTAAGATGAATGTGTTGGGCTAGTATGTTCCAGGTTGGGGACCGGTAAAAGTAAGCCCTCCATGTTGGGGTCTGGTTATAGAAGACCCTCCGGGTTGGTGTCCAGTAATTAGAGGCACTCTGGGTTGGGGTCCGGTTATTAGAGGCACTCCGGGTTGGTGTCCGGGTATTAGTGGCACTCCGGGTTGGTGTCCAGTTACAAAGGCTCTCCAGGTTGGGTTCCGGTTAAAGTTATACCTTAGGTCTTGGCATGAGGCCATGACATAGAAATTAAAGGTCGGCATTAGGCATTCCATCATTATGAAAGTGGTAATTGATATTGTATTTGATTATTAAATTAGTAGAATATCCATGTGAATAAGTAAATTGCATTATTTCATTTTATTTTTTCCATACTATGTTGAAGTTCAAGTATAAAAGACTTTTGTTTTAGTTATACATTGACTTAAATGTTTATTCTTATTTATGAAAGTTTCTGCTATATTGTTATCCTTACTGGGCATTTCAGCCACCCATTTTCTATGTTTTATTTTTCCTAGGAAGTGAAGAAGTAAATTATGAATGACCTGTAGGGATATTATGTGGGGATAAGAGTGTGGAATATGAAGAAAATATGTTGTTGTAGTTTTCATTTTTATGATGTAATGTAATACTTATGAATATATCTAGTGTTTCCATGGCTACTAAACTGATCGGCCTTTCGAGATTTGATCCTTCTTGTGATAATGCCAATGTTATGTAATAATGAACTGAATCTAGGTAACTGTGGTCGGGGCGTTATAGTAGGTATCATAGGAAGTTTAGTACAATACTTGGATGCTAGATTTAGATAAACTCTGATTAGAGAAACATAGACCTAAGATGGGACTTGAGGATTAGTATAAAAGAACTTCCTTGAATTTTGGTATTGTAGAGATTTTGTGAGTTTTCTGAGCAATACATCCCTATCTGGATACGAGCAGGTAGAGGCGGATCTGGAACAGATGAACCTAAGGGTAAAACCTGAAAACACGGCTTTGAACTACACTCGAACAGGAACTGGTGCACGACAATGGGCCTTGCTGCACTCTTGGTTACAACACTCTCGGGGGATATTCTTAGGATAATTCTCATTTTCTTTACAAACCATTATTAAGGTTTTATGAGTATATACTTCCTCAAAGGAGAAATTTTTATGATTATGGATTATAACCATAAACTATTTAATTTATGTTATGTTTTTTAAAATTTTAGGATTAGGTATTGTTATTCATAAACTAATCTAGTGTATGCCATTGTTTAGAAATTGCGCCCAGTAGAAGGAATGATAACTCCAACAATGCACATGATCCAAAGAGAAAGAAGGATCATATCTTTCATGGTCTTAATCCGGAATTTATAAGGGAAATAGTCTCCCATGTATTATCATCATATGAAGAAATAATATCATGTGTTGATAAGATAATTAAAGAGATTACTGAGTCATATGGATTTGAATGGAAGCAAGAGAAGATAAGGATGGAAGATATAAAGAAGGATAAAGGGAAGAGGGAAAAGAAGAATTTTCCCATATGTGATAACTATGGGAAGAAACGCCCTGTAACTTGCCTAAAAGCAATGGGAGTTTGTTATTAGTGTGGAGGAAAAGGGCACAAAGTACGTTAGTGCAAGGGTAAGAAAATGGGTTCATATATACAATGCTTCATTTGCAAAGAGTTTGGACACTACGCGAACCTATGTCACAGTCATCCGACTATGCTGCAAATGATGCTATTGGATAATATTCATGTTATGATACTACCACATATAAAGAGGAATGATTAGAGTTATTATGTTGATTATGTCAATTGAGTTTTGTATCAACAATGTACTTGTTATAATAATTATGTAGTATATATGGATTGTGCAGCAGTACTATATCATTAAGGACTTGAGATTGTTTAGAACAAAGAAAAGTGACTCAATTGCAGGATAAGTTTTTTGAAAATATATGGTTGAGAGAATGATAAACCATAATATAGTTCTGATACTGAGGTGGTGATTTTTGAATAATACATGATTGATTTGGATAAATTATATTGGAGATTCTTGACTACCTTGAAACTGATTAATGATTTGTATATTCCATCATTGTTTGGGTTTAAGACATTTTTGGATTGAAGGAATATATCTATTATTCTTTAAGGAATAAGGGATCATGAATGTAATCAATAAGGTTTTATGGTAATTCAGGATGTTGTTGTGTTTTAAAAGAATACACGATGAAGGTGTTCACATGTTATTACGCGGAAAGAAGGATCTTCATTGTGTTTACGTTCCTTATAAATTTTGGACTGAAGTATTTTGGATAGTTCTAGTTTGGATTATTTTGGAATTCCATAAAAGGACAACCTGGAGGACGGGCGACAACCCTTCACATCTGACAAGGTCGCGAGACATGAACCCACAATCGAAGTGCAACACGGGTGTATCACCTACCACAGACCCACGTGATGTCTTGGATTGAATACTATTGTTTTTTTAATGGTTCTCCTAGATGAATTATAAATTCTTTTTTTCGCCCTATACGAATAGGATAAATAGAATATTATTTGTAAGTTCTATTATCTTTTAGAGTGAAAGATGTGTCTGTGGTAGAAATTCGATAAAGGATGGAACTCTACTTGTCAAGAATATATTTTTTCTTCTTCTCTTATCCAATGATGAAATTAACTCTTATACTTTATTAAGGAATCCTAAAACCAAAAATGTGTTATCCTAATACCCTATGTTTTGTTGAACGGATGGTATTTCAAATCATCATAGATTGATGAATTTAAGGACCTCAATTTTAAACTTGTTTGTGATTGATGAACTCAATCACTACCTATAAATATTTACATTTTTCTTCAAATTATATGTCTTTAATTTCCACCAAAGTTCTCCTAATCGAGATCATAATTTTATGGTGACCCTTTAATTTCTTTTCCTCATATTAAGACTAAATTTTAGTAACCCAATTTCCGATGTGGGTTTTCCCACAAAGATATTTTTTTTATTTTCAAAATTTTATTTTCAAAGAACAATTTCAAATTGCAAGGACGCAATTTCTTGAAGGAGGGGAGAATTTAACACCCCATGATTTCATAGTGTGTTATTTCTTCAAAATAATTCAATAACTTTCACTACACACAACACCGAGTTAAGGTGCACCATGACTTACCAAACTTGTCGTTATGAATAGTAATACCTACTTTTTGAAATTTTATAAATTATATCTCTCAAAATGGACTTCATTTTTGGATTTGGAATATCAAAATTAGCCTAGGGTGAAATTTTGGTACTTTTTGGATAACATTAATATTTTGATGAATAGTGAAAATTAGTAAATATTAATAAAAAATAACTTTTCTAATAAAATAATTAATAGTGATAAATTATGAATTTGAGTCGTTTTAAATTATAATTAGAATATATTTTTACCATTTTATCCAATGGTGTTCATTAGAATTATTTTCACTTTGAAATTGGACCTAAACAATTGTCAATCTTTTGATATATATTGTTTCTTAAAAACACGCTATTTGTTGTGACAGCAGGAATTAATTATAAAATTAATTAATGCAACTTATATTTTTGGAATTTTTTAAAATAGACATCATTTTTTAATTCGGAATATCAATTATATCTTAGGATGAAATTTTGGCATTTTTCTGAAAAACATCAATTTTTGATGAATAGTGAAACTACTTAGTGCTAGTTAAAAAAACTGAATTTTTCATAAAACATAATTTTACCACTTTTTTGAATGGAATTTCAAAAATCCGAGAGACAGGTTTAATATCAAGAAGTAAAAATTGGTTCAATGAGATGAAAATAATTTTTGGTGAATAGTAACTTTTTACTTTTATTTACCACGGTTAAAAGTAAATAAGGAAAGAAAGGGTAAAAATGATATAAATATTACGTTGAAACATGTCCAAATTCTATTGGACAAGTTTATCTCGACCAAAAACAACCTTAGGAATAAAATATTATCATTTAGGTCCACTTGGAATAGATTAAGACATTTATTATTATTTAATTCAAAGAAGAGTTAAAAGAGTTAAAATCAAAGTTTATTTACTAAAACATTTTTCATATAGGGTTATACATAAGATAAATTCGATTTAAAATATTAATTAGAAATATAATAATATTACCTACATAATGATATTTTATTTATAATTTTTAGACATTAAATAAATTAATTTATTTATGACACAATGATGATGCAGTAATTACCATAATAGTGAAAAATTAAAATAATTGATATTATGAATACACAAATAAATATAATTTGAGACTTTTAATGAATTAAACTAATTTTATAGGATACTATGACATATTAGGATTGATTTATTGGAATTTTTTTGAAGTAATCATTCTGTTATGAGTTTTAAAAAAATCAATTATCGAATAGTGTCAAAATTGACATAAAAGGGTTTAAAAAAAATATTATATTATTAATTGATATTATATTCCTAAAAATATATGGTTTGGCCAAGAGACATATATCATGATATTTGCATCATTAATGGACCACTTGGGGGTCTTTTGGATTCATATGGTAAGTTTATTAACAATATTATATAAAAATACAAAGAGACATTGTGAAAGTGAAACTAATTAACTAAGAGTTAATACTTAAATATAAGGGTGATATAAGGACCCAAACTTGTCTAAATTCTATTGTTTGAGTGGTTTTCGACCCATCCCCAAATTAAACTTTAAATAATCAACATTGAAGCCATTATAAACCGAATATGAATTTATTATAAATAAATATTTCTAGCTTTTACAAAGGTACCCCTCACCCATCTTATAAAAGGGCACTCCTCCTTCTCATTTCATCACACCATCAAAGCCTTTTGGTTCTTCCAAACCCTACCCAAATACTCTCTCAACTTCCCCCAATACATCCTAGAGGACTTAGTTTGATCAGAAAGCCAACCTATGGAGGCCTTTTGATCAAATCAAAAGGAAGAACCTGAAGAAGAGGTAATGATTTCACCACCCTTTTTCAAGTTCCTTTCTTGTTCAACTTCTTCTTACTTTGTTGTTACCATTATAAAATAATAACTCCAGTATCATATATATACTGTGATGTTATTATAAATATGGTACAACCATATTCACTATTCTATCCTCCCTTTGAATAACATGTCACCATACGTGCGTATGTACGGCTTACTGTCTCCACGTCGTGGTGTAATTATTATTCAATATATTATTATTTGGATGGGTATAATAATGATTTTTAACTCATATAAATAATAAATATATCATGATAATGATTCTGTATATATTATATACCATCCAATTATATATTATTTTAAATCAAAAGAATTATATTATCGCTCGTGCGTACGTATGGACTACCATCTCCATGAACGCAATGAGATTCATTCTCCATCGTTTCCATTCAAGTATAATTCTCATTTGATGATTAATAATATTATCTAAGGACTTGATATCATTATGGATATGATTATGATACAACATATCCATTACAAACATGGCTTACGTAACAAAACATATAAAAGAAAACGTATAAGTTAACACCCAAAACGACAATAATTCTAAGATATTATTAACAATGAAATGGTAAAAGATGATATATGATATCATATTAATGTATGTGATTATAGTATAATTTAATAACAATTATTTCACCATTATACAGGAGGTTAACCTACCCCAACCAAGGAAAAGTACAAGGTAAGGGTTTATTTCGCAATCTCTTCATTATCCGAGGTTTTTTATACGTAATTATCTACTGGGATCTATTTATCATCCACATCCATTCTCCTTAAAAATATATTTAAATTTTTTTTACTATTTAGTAGACAATGGGTTAATGTAATTTATACCCTTACGTGTTTTGAATGTAATCTTTCCGTTGTTTTCCAAATAAGGCACTTTTAAACTTTTCGACAAATTTAAGGTAAGAATGTTTTTTTAACATATACGACGGGTGCAGCTATTTACCACCGTTATAAAATCATCAAATATTACCTTACAATCTTATAAGAATATTTTAAAAGAAGATGTTTTATTTTATATGGCTCTTAAATGATTGCAAAATAAAAAGAGATATTTCCCTAAAAAGAGTTTTGATTTCACCTATGTCAATATCTTTGGTTGGATTTTACTCTTATGTGAAATTAATTTATTATGATACAATACTTATGTGTTGTATTAAAGGTATTGTGGTATGTTTGACTATGGATGTGATATTTTTATACCATTCATTGTTTATGGGTAAAGTATTCACATTTCTCATGCTAGTTTTAATATAAATTTTTGGGTTATATTTCATCCTCTTCTTAAGATGAATGTGTTGGGCTAGTATGTTCCGGGTTGGGGACCGGTAAAAGTAAGCCCTCCGGGTTGGGGTCCGATTACAACAGACCATCTGGGTTGGTGTCCAGTTATTAGAGGCACTCCGGGTTGGTGTCTGGTTATTAGTGGCACTCCAGGTTGGTGTCCGGTTATTAGAGGCACTCTAGGTTGGAGTTCGGTTATAGAGGCTTTCTGGGTTGGGATCCGGTTACAATTATACCTTAGGTCTTGGCACGAGTCCTTGACACAAAAATTAATGTTCGGAATTATGCATTCAATCATTATGAAAGTGGTAATTGATATTGCATGTGATTATTTTATTAGTAGAATATCCATGTGAATAAGTAAATGGAATTATTTCATTTTATTTTTGCCATACTATATTGATGTTCAAGTTTAAATGTCTTTTGTTTTAGTTATACATTGACTTAAATGTTTATTATTATTTATGAATGTTTCCGCTATATTGTTATCCTTACTGAGCATTTGAGCTCACCCCTTTTCGATGTTTTACTTTTCACAGAAACTGATGAAGTAAATTATGAATGACCTGCAGTGATATTATGTGGGGATATGAGTGTGGAATATGAAGAAAAGATGTTGTTGTATTTTTCATTTTTATGATGTATTGTAAGACTTATGATTATATCTAGTGTTTCCAAGGCTACTACACCAATTAGTCATTCGAGATTTGATCTCTCTTGTGATCATGACAATGTTATGTAATAATGCACCGACTCTAGGTAAATGGGGTCGGGGTGTTACATTTTTGGTGAATCAGAATGTATTAATGTGAAGAAAACTAAATATAAAGTGGGTTCACTATTAAAAGGCGATAAATCGACCTTTATGGTAAATTATGCTTAGAATTATATTCATTCACATTTTAGGCCACTAACTTTTTATTGGATAATTTAAATACATTTAACATACAAGTATAATCATATTTTAGTTAGTTTCATTCATTCCCACCAATATAATGTCCAGGTGTTAACTACCATTTAAAATAATAATATTATATTATTAGTGTGAAACGTAAGATTCCAAAGAAACATTTTGTTGAATATCAGGTATGCTATTGAACATAGCAACCCCTTAAAAGTAAAATTAATATTTAATTCATAAATATTAATAAATATAAAATATGTATTATTCTTTATTTACTTGGGATGTTACATCCTTCCCCTGTTTTGGGAATTGCGTCCTCACAATTTTAATTCACTTATCAAAATAAATGGGGGTATTTATCCCTCATAGAATTTTCAGATTCCTATGTTGCCTCTTCAACCATATGAGTTTTCCACAAAACCTTTACCTAGTGAATCAACTTATTCCGCAATACTTGTTATCTATGGTCAAGAATCTGAACAGGTTGTTTTTCATAAGAGATATTCTCTTCCAACTGAACTACCTCTGGGCTCAAAACATGAGATGGATCTGGCATATACTTTCTTAACATCAAAACATGAAAAACATTTTGTATATGGGATAAAATTGGAGGTAAATCCACTATCTTCGAAACTGATCCAACATTCTCTAGAATTTCATAAGGTCCAATGAACCTCAGACTCATATTTCCCTTCTTACCAAAATGTATCACACTTTTCCATGGAGAAACTTTGATAGAGACATTATCACCTACCTCAATGGAAGGACCCTTCCTCTGGTTATCTACATAACTTTTATGTCTGCTCTTGGCTGTTCTAATGTGCTTCTGAATCAAATGAACTTTCTCTGCCATCTCTTCTACCAATTCTGGTCCCATCAGCTTCCTTTCACTTACTTCATCGCAGAATTGTGAATTT
The DNA here is from genome assembly GCA_963277665.1 of Viscum album. Classification (NCBI taxonomy): domain Eukaryota; kingdom Viridiplantae; phylum Streptophyta; class Magnoliopsida; order Santalales; family Viscaceae; genus Viscum; species Viscum album. The sequence goes on from OY728162.1 coordinate 1,207,423,771, forward strand.
TGACAATGCTTTCCATATAATGCCTCAAATGGATCCATCTGTATATTGGAATGAAAGTTGTTATTATAAGAAAATTCAACCAAAGAATAATTTTGGTCCCAACATCCTTGGTAATCCATCGAGAAAGCACGTAATGTATCCTCCATGTTCGTTCTGACTGCCCATCTGACTGAGGATGATAATTTGTACTAAAATTTAATTCAGTACCCAATGACTTCTGAAGGCCTTTCCAAAAGTTAGAAGTGAACCTAGTATCACGATCAGATACAATGGAGAGGGGAACTCCATGCAACCTGACTATCTCTTTAACATATAACTGAGAAAGTTGATCAAGAGACAAAATATCTCTAATAGGAAGGAAATGAGAAGATTTAGTCAATCAATCAGCTATAACCCAGATTGTATTATTACCTAGAGATGTCTTTGGTAATCCCACAACAAAGTCCATGGATATATTTTCCCATTTCCACTCTGGCACCGGTAACGGCTAAAACATTCTTTTCGTTAACTGTTACTCTACTTTAACCTGATGACAAGTCAAACACATCATCGTAAAATCAGCAATATCTTCTTTCATTCCATCCCACCATTAATACACCCGAAGATCTCTGTACATCATAGTACGTCATAGATAAACTAAAAACGTAGAACTATGAGCTTCAAATAACAACTCATTCCACAACTTTGAATCAAAAGGCGCACATAATCACTTTCAAAATCACAAAACACAATCATTATCAACGTTAAAATCAGGAAACCTGCCCTTCTGAACCAACAAAACCATTTTCTACAACTCACTATCTTCCTTATATGTTTGCTTAATTCTGTCTGATACTGGTGATTTCACTGACACGTGAAACAAAACAGATGAATTTCTTGCAATAAAAACTTCTATGCCAAATTTCATCAAATCAAAAACCGAAGGATCTCGTTCCAAATGTAACATGGTTAATGAAGTATTACTTTTTCGACTCAAAGCATCAGCCACATTATTTGTTTCCCCTGATGATAAAGGATCATGCAATCATAATCCTTGATTAATTCCAACCATTTCCTCTGTCTCATGTTCAATTATTTCTAGTGAATATATACTTCAAACTTTTGTGATCAGTATATATTTCAAACTTCAATCCATACAGATGATGCCTCTAAATTTTTAAAGCAAAAACAATAGTAGGAAATTCCAAATCTTGTGTAGGGTAATTTAACTCATGTGGTTTCAACTGACGTAAAGCATAAGAAATTACCTGATCATTTTGCATTACGACACAGCCCAGTCAATTCAACTAAGCATCACTGTAGATAAAAAACTCACCATTAATAAAAGGTAGTGCCAAAACTGGAGCATTCACCAATCATATTTTCAATTCCTAAAAACAATCATCACATTCATTTTCCCAGATGATCTTAACATATTTTCGAGTTAACTTAGTCATTGGACAAGATAATCATGCAAAACTTTCAACAAACCTCCAGTAATAATGTGCCAAACCAATAAAACTACGAATCTCAGTTATATTTGTGGGACTTGGCCATTCTTCAAAAACTTTTGTTTTAGAAGGATCAATAGTTATGACATTTTTTCCAACAGTGTGACAAAGGAAAGAAATTTTTTGTAACCATAACTCACACGTCCAGAATTTCCCAGATTTTTTCTTTTCTTTTAAGGTTTGCTAGAAAACCCTTAAATAACATTCATGATCCTCCTTAATTTTGGAATAAACCAAAATATCATCAATGAACACAACCAAAAACTTATCGAAGAACTCACGGAAAATTATATTCATAATATCCATGAATACAACAGGTTTATTGGTTTACCCAAAAGGCATAACTACAAATTCATAATGGCAATATCTTGTATGAAAAGTGGAATTTGGAACGTCTTCTTCCATTACATTTAATTGATGGTACCCCAACCTTGAGTCAACCATAAAAAGTACTGAGCTCTCTGGAGCTGACACAACTTCATTTGATGTCCCAACATCTACTGAAGTAGTTGCAAAGGATTTCACCACCCCTTTATGCTTGTAGTCTGGCATATTTCCCTCGGTTTAGTTCTTTTTTGGACACTCATTTGCATAATGACCCATTTCATTGCACTTAAAACATTTTACTGACTATAAATCAGATTTTGTATTACCATTAACCAGATCTTTTTCAGTGCAATTATGAGCCTTATGTCCAATTTTACCGCATCGGTAGCACTTACTAGAATTCAAAAGAAATTCACCAGCATGATTTTTACCACAATTTTAAAAAACTATAAACTTAAGTTTCTTACCATCAGACATTATTAAATATTTCTTCCCTTTCTCCTACCATCTAGACCACTTATTCTATTGTTTTTCGAAGAATAACTAATCATCATGAAACTCCATTTACACCTTCTCCACACAACAACCAAGTTTTTCATAACATTGGAACTCAGAAGAAGCTAAAGCCCTTCAATACATTGGATTTAATCCTGACTAAGACGGTTGATTTTACTATCAAGATATCATATAAAATTTAGAGCATATCTTGCCAGTTGAGTTAATTTTTATTCATAAGTAGCCACTAAGTCATCCTCCTACCTAAATTCTAGGAATTGTTTTTCCATCCTAAGACGAACCACCATAGGAAAATTTTTCTCAAGAAACATACCTTTGAATTTATACTAATCGAGAGCATCAATCTCCACACTATCCCTAATATTTTTCACCATCAACCACCACTGATCATCTTCACCTTCAAAATGGTAAACAAAAAGACTATCCTTTTGATGTTCTGAACAACCCATGACATCAATAATCTTCTCTAGTACTATAATCAACCTTTTAGTTATCACAAGGTCACATGATCCTATAAATGATGGGGGATGTTGACTCATGAAATGGTCCACTATTGACATGTTCTCTATGGTTGATCTGGCTGATCTCATACATGGATACGACCACAATTGATAGCCTGAGTCAACTATTCCATCACTGTAACAAACTGGTTAGTTCCGATTCCAACCATCCCAGGTTGCTGATTTGGAAGGTTGTCTTCCTCATGATGTCCTCCCAACACAAGCAACCGGTTTCCTCTATGAAATACCATTATGAACACAAAAATATCTTATGCGAAGAAACATGGTAATCTAGAAATGCTATATGATGTCAATATTAACATATTATGGATATTACTTTAACAGTACCCGAACACCTAAAATTATCCAAACCGACCTCTAATACCAACTATAAGGACCCGACCTTAACCATTACATAATATTAAATTAAATGAATAATTCACATTGAGGATCTTTTCATGTTTAGAGTTTTAGAGAATTAAGACATAACTATTACCTCACAAAAGATTACAAGTTATACATATCTACATAGTTTCCATTTTTTCATAAAATAACAACTCTTGAAATAAGATTCATGTCTAGTTCCATGTTTTAGATAGCATGACTTTTCCTTGATCCCATCCTTGACCCTATTCATCTGTCCAGTGAAAACATTTCAAAACATGGGATGAGCATAAAAACCTCAGTAAGGGTTATAAAAAAAAGAATTAAAACAATTGTTCATAAATACAGAAAAAACATGAAATCATTTACTTACCTCATAAAATCATATGATTTATGAAATACACAAAGATATTATTATTCATTAATGTAACTTGTGGAATCTGTATCATACTTACATTATAGCTATCACAGCTACATAGGGAGTTACTTTGGAATACCCATCATAATATATTCCCTAAATATCATAAGAGAAACATTCACATTTAACTCTGTCACGTTACCCAATGCATTGGAGAGCTATCTCAGGAACACCCACCCTAGGTTTATCACGGAACCACCTACATACGTAAATAATGCCCAAGAACTATAACATGATCATGACACATAACAAATGCATAAAGGAAAGATAACATTTCCTCATTACAATTATAAAATATCATTTCAAGATATTGAAATAATAAATACATTTTCAAAATCATTTTCAATACCAAAATACGTAAAAATATTATATGGTATTTATTTTTCCTTTTAAAAACATTCTAGCTTGTTAAGGATGCCAAAGATTGAATAATACTCACGGCGGCGGAAAGGCCGTTGTCACAGATTATGTAAAAAACTTTCCTTTTTTTATTTAGTAAAATGATTCATATAAAAATATTCCTTTTGAATAAAATGAAAATTCAAAGGGGTTTATACACCGTATAAAATAAAGTCGTGTATAAAACTAAAAATTCTTCAATGAAAGGAGACTGAGACGAAGTCCCTTACCTCGTGTCTGATTTTACTCAATTGTTATTTAATATCTTGAATAATAAACTAAAGTTAATTTATACTTACTTAAGAAATTTTTTTTAGTTTATTATTCCTTTTATATCACATATTACCATGTTATAAACATTATAAAATCGTTTAAGTTAATAACGTTCATTTTGTCGATATTGGGTACTTGAGTAAAAAAATGAACACCTTATATTTAAAAGTTGTCCATGTGGTCAACGTTTCATTATATCTAGAATGATATTCATGATTTTGATATCATATATATCACATATATCTAGATTATACATGTTTTTATAATAGTACATAACATTAAGATGTAATAAATGAATTCACCGTTCATGGAGACGGTAAGAAGTACGTACGCATGAACACTACTTTAATTTCTATTTCTTATTTTAAAGGAAATAAAAAATAATGATACATAGGTATATTATAATTCCAGTTTAATATGACTTGCAATATCGTTAACTCCATCCTTTATTGATCCCACAGTATGCGTTAATTAATCAAATCACTTTGAGCAGGCGGTAGTCCGCACTTCCTCAAACGAGATTATCATATTTACCCACCATGGACACCATAACGACATGCTATAAATGGGAATTACATAAGAATAAGGAGATCATACACATAATATATATCATATATAAATATAGTTCCATCAGAATGGCCACCATGATAGGTGGTAAGACGTAATTGAACAATCATGGTTTCGTGAGGCCTTAGTTTTCCATCCATAGAAACACTACTTTCCTAATCCATTGGATGGAGGTGTGTGTAATTTTAGTTTGAATAATTATCATAAAAACATCCTAGTATATTATGAATACTGGAGTTGTTACAAAATAAAGTAATAAAAATAGTTTAGGGGTTGGATAAGTAAAATAAAAGAAAACAATTTAAGATAAATCGTTACCTTTAATTTCGGTAACTCCCTTTGGTTTGACAAAGGGACTTCTTAAAGTGCCTTGTTCCTAAGGTAAGGCTTCTAGGATGAGGAGAGAGATGTAGGGAGATTAATTAGGTAGAGTTTGGATGAACCAAATGGCTTGAGAGGTGTGTGGAATTGGTTAGAAGTGGTCTCTTATTATAAGGGGGAGGAGGGGATCTTTAAGAAAGTGTGAAAATATTATTTTATAATATAAATATATTCGGTTTTTAAAGGTCTGAAAATCATTATAGTCGAAGATAAGATGACTCATGGTTGAATGAAAATCATAAAATCATAATTGAAAATGTTTTGGACCATATTTTAATCATTATAGTCTTATTTTTTTAAATTATTTATTTATGAGGTAAATATTGCATCATTATTGTGTCATGAATAATTTATTTTATTCGATGTCTAAATATTACGAAAATACTATCATGTAGGAAATATTTTTAGCTTTCCAATTAATTTTTATAGACAAAAATATAATTTATATAACCCCTTTTTAAAATTAAATTACTCAAATATATTTTCTTTTATCATATTTTTCGTTAAGATAATTAATTTAAATTGTCATTATCACTGCCAAGTTGCTCAATGGGGTCTCAAAATTGTCCTAAAGATTCCAATGGTCATAAATGACTCAACCAATATGGTTTGGACAAGTGTTAAGGTAATTTGGAATTATTATAATATTATTTTAACCTTGAATTACCCTATTTACCTTTAACTGCGGCAAATAAAAATCAAAAGTTACTATTCATCAAAAATTATTTTCATCTTGTTGAACCAAATTTTACTTCATTATAACAACCATGTATATCTTATTTTATAAATTCATTTCACAGAAGTAGTAAAATTTCATTTAAATGAAAATTCAGTTTTTTAACTACAACTAAGTTGTTTCAGTAATCATCTAAAATTGATATTTTTCATAAAAATAAAAAAAATCATCTTAAGCAATATTTGATATTCCGAATTCAAAATTGATGTCTATTTTGAAAAATTCAAAACATAGAAGTGGAATTAATTAATTTAAAATTTAATTCTCTTTGTTAAAAATGAGAGCATGTTTTTAAGAAACAATAACTATCAAAAGATTGATACTTGTTTATGAAAATTTCAAAGTGAAATTAATTCCAAATACAAACATTGTATTAAATAGTAAAATAATATTTTAATTTCACATTAATACCAACTAAAAAGATAATATAACCATAAAAATAAATTATATTAAAAGGCACTTTTGAATTAAAATGCAATATTTTTCACTATTGATTAAAAAATGAACATTATCAGAAAAATACCAAAAAATTACACAAAGTAAAATTTGATGTCCCCATTCTAAAAACAGATTTCATTTGGTCCATTATATAGTATTAAATTGAAAAAAACTATATTTAAACAGGGTTCTCCATTAAAAGGCTATAAATCGGCCTTTTAATGTAAATTATGCTTAAAATTAGATTCATTCAGATTTTGAGCCTCAAACATTTTATTGGAAAATGTAAATACATTTAACAATAATGTATAATCATATTGTTTCTAGTTTCATTCATTCCCACCAATACAACGGCTATGAGTAAAATACCATTTAAAATAATAATATTATATTATTAGTGTGCAACGTAAGATTCCAAAGAAACCCATTGTTGCGTATCGGGTACGCTATCGAACATAGAAACCCCTTTAATGTAAAATTAATATTTAATTCACAAATATTAATAAATATGAAATATTTATTATTATTCATTTACCTAGGATGTTACATTCCAAACCCATGTCCCTCTACATGGGGATTCATTACACAATATAGAATTAACTTTATGATAACAGAACCCTAAATATGAAAAAGTGCTTCACAATAACTATTATAAAAACTATAACTCAAGCTACACACTAAGTTCAAGGTAGATAAAAAATAAAATTGTATGATCCAAAATGTAGCGTGATATATAGGACTTGATCCTAGATGCAATTTATCACATCAATTATCACACTCAATACTAATATTTTTAAAATAATTTACTAAACAACAATATCAAGTAATTATAAGAAATAAATAAAAATAATATTTATTTTCCAGAACATGGTACATTTATAATTACATATAAATCAATCCTAATTAAAAAATTAATAATTTATCATGAATAAAAATATATATATTAATTTCAATATCAAGCCAGTCATATTTTTTATTAAATTTAATATTTAGGAAAATTCATGAAATATACATTTCATAATTCAATATCTATTATATATATAATTTTCATAAACTAAATATCATATAATTTTTGTAATTTTCAAAAAACGTTATAAATAACATATTATGACCACTTAATAAAACATTTCCTTCTATATAATAAGGCATTTCATTTAATTTGTATTAATGTTTCTTAAAATATCATCCATTAATATTTAAAAAAATAAGTCAATATTATATTATTAATTTATAATAAAAAATTATAAAAAAATTATTTATTTAAAATTCCCTGATTATTTAAATAGTTATCAAAATATGTTTTATTCGATTTTATAAAATAGTAAATAAATAAAATAAGTTACAAATACATATTATAAAATTTATTTTTACCATTATGCATCACCCCTACCCTCTTTAAGGGTATCCGTTTTTACACATAGAAGGTCAATCTGTGTATGGGTAAATGATGTTTTGTTAATGTCTATAATTAAAACCATTACCTTTATATATTTTAATAGTAATACATAATGGTAATACATTTATTACCTTTATAAAAATCCCTTTTCTAATGGTATTACCTTTGCATGACTCAGTTTTATAATTACATCTTATATGTTTCATACTCTATAGTAATGTAAAACCTAAGTATTTTTGCTTATATTTATTACCTAAAAACATATGGGAAAATGTTCTAAGGGTCCATGTAACACCCTGACCCCAGTTACCTAGATTCGGTGCATCATTTTAAAAAATTGGCCTTATTACAAGGAATCATGTCCTGAAAGACCGATCAGTTTAGCAGTCTTGGAAAATAGATTACATACATGAACATTAAATTACACATTAGAAAATAAAACAAAAAAATTACTCTTTGAGAACTCCATTAATCCCCTAGAATAACCCTGCTTATCAATCACAATACACTTTTGGATTCCAAAAAAAACATAAGAAAGGGGTGATCTAAAATGCTCAGTGAGGATAACAATATTGTAGAAACATTCACAAATTAGCAAAAACTTTTAAGGCAATTTATAAAACTAAATCAAAAGCCATTTAAATTTAAACTTTATTATAATATGGAAAAGATAAATCAAATAATTCCTTTTACTTATTAATTTGGATATTCTACATGTCAAATAATCACATGCATAATCTATAGTCTATTTAATAATGATGGAATGCATAATTCCAGACATGATAATAACATAGTCAAGGCCTTATACCAAGACTACAAAAAATATTTTGTCAAGGCCTTATTCCAACATACTAGTTTATCTAATGATACCTACTGATGCATTGAGGACCTATAACGGGCTCCACCCGTCACTTACTAAGTCCAATGCATTCTTATTACAAAAATTTTTAAACATAGCATAAACATTCGTATTAAAACTGACAAACTTAATGTCAATACATTATCCATAAACCATGAATGGTATAAAAATAACGCATCCACAGTAAAACTTATCACAAAACCTTGAATACAATATGGAAGATTTATATCATAATAAATCAACCTCGATCAAAAATAATATCCTGTAAAGGATGTTGACATAGTTGAAAATGAATAGTAAAAATCGTTGTGAAAAATATCCATTTTATGAAATCATTTAATGTCAAATAATTTATATAGGAATTCATTTGAAATTTAATTTTGAATCAAAGTTTCCCATACAACTTTGAAACTTTTAAATGGAATTAACTTTTTAAAACATTCATATCCATACAAATAAATCCTTAAAACCATTTTGAAACATTGACATTAATGAGAAAGGATTAGAGTAATAAATATTTAAAACATTTAAAATGATGTTTTATTAAAAGATCCCATTAAAAATAATTTCTTTGAAAAATATTTTATGATACAAATACATGGGTAATAAATTTGTCCTAGTAAAAAAATACACATAAACAATCTTGAATGATGATGAGATTTAGGCATTAACCATTACCATGTTTCCGACTTGACCCTTTCGTTCTTTAATCTAATGAATAACAAACTAATGATAATTTATACTTGATTTATAATCTTTTTTAAAATTCATAATATGTTTTAAAATTTATTATTTCTTTTATATCACTTATTATCACATTACAAACATTATAGACTCATTTATGTTAATAACGGTCATTTTGTTGATATTTGTTTCTTGAGTCAAAAGTAAACATCTTATAATTGCATGATGTCCATGTGGTCAAAAGTACAATATCGCCAAAATTATATACATGATTTAGAAATCATATATATCTTATATATCCCATATACATATGTTTTTATAAATGTTTATAACATTTGTAGACAAGAAATAAAATGCACCATTCATGGAGATGGTAAGCCGTACGTACGCAAGAATGCTACTTTAATTTATTGTTCGTATTTTAAATGAATTAATAAACAATGATACATAGGTATATTATAATTCTAATATAATATCATATATAATTTTACTAACTCTATCCTTTATATGTTCCACATATGGAATAAATGAGTCATATAATTTTAAGGGGGTGGTAGTCCGCCCATCCTCAAATGAAATTATCACATTTACCAATTATGGAGACAATAAAGGTATTCTATAAATGAAAAATAAAGAATCATAGAAACAATATAAATATAATATATATTAGATATAAAATTAGTTCTATCTTAATGGCCACCATAAGAGGTGGTAGGAGATAATTGAACAGTCATCGTTTCACGAGGTAGTAGTTTTCTGTCCATAGAAATAGTATGTTCTTATCCCATTAGATGGAGGTGTGTGTAAGTTTAGATTGATTACATCTCATAAAAAATAGTATATTTGTCATTCTGGTTTTTTTATAAAATAATGTAATAAAAAGTGTTTAGGGGGTTGGAGAAGTAAAAAAAAGAAGAGAACTTCAGGGAAGACATTACCTTAAAATTGGGTAACTCCCTTTGGTTTGATCCAAAAAAATTTCTTGAAGTTACTTTCACCTATGGTATGGATTATAGTTGTAAAGGAGTGATTTTTAGAGCTTATTTGGGTAATGTTTTTATGAGACAAGGGTCTTGAGAGGTGTGAGTAGTGGGTTAGAGGAGAGGGCTTCTTATAAGGGGGGATGGGCTCTATATGAAACATTTAAAATATTATTTTATAATATAATGAATTAACGTTCATAATGGATCCAAATTAATTTATTTTGAGTCTCAGGTGGTTATGGGTAGAAATCCTCTCATCCAATTAGTTTTATACAAGTTTAGGTTTCCATTTTAACCATATCATTTCAATTTAACTTTTATTTTAATAGTTTAACTTTTACCGTGTCTTTTTCTGTTCTTACACTATATGGTTAATAAATATACAATAAATATCATAGAGAAAATCATGTGGTTCATTAATGACATGTATAATATAATTTAAGCCCTTTGGACAGAACTTATATTTTTAAGAATATTATATCAACCAATATTATAGTATTTGTTAAAAAATTAATTTAGGACAATTTTGAAACTATTTACTATTATATATTTGTAAAAGTCATAAAAACATTATAAATCTGAAAAAAAAAATTATCTATTCAACCCTAAAATGTAATATTATCCTATAAAATTAGTTTAAATCTTCAAAAATATAAATTTATATTTATTGATAAATTTATAATATCAATTATTTTAATTTGTCATTAATAAGATAATTACAACATCAACATTGTGCCATAAATAAATTAAACTATATAATGTATAAAAGTTATATATTAAATAACATTATTTAGGAAATATTTTCATCTTTCTAATGAATATTTATTTTTGAATGTATCTTATGTATAACCCTATATTAAAAATTTCTTAGTTATTAAAACTTGAATTTAACACTTTTAAATCTTCTTTAAAAAAATAATAATAAATCTCCAAATCTAATACAAGTGGACCTAAAGGATCATATTTTCTTACTAAGGTTTTTTTGGTCGAATTACAATTTTCTAATAGAATTCATACATGAGTTAGATCAATTATAATACCATTTTTACCTTTAATAACCCTATTCAATTTTAACTGTGGTAAATGAATGTTTTAAGTCACAATTTATCGAAAATTATTTATATCTTATTGAACAACATTTTACGTAATGATATCAACTTTTTCTCTCATATATTTTTAATTCAATTCAAAGAAAAGGTAAAATTTTGTTTAATTAATATTTTCAATTGCTTCTAAATGGTGGGTAAAAGATGGTAAAAGTTTAATATAATTTTCATATATCTAATCTTATTATAAAATGACTCCAACGAATTACATTGAACATATATTGGTATTATGTACCTATTTTCACCAAAAATAAATTAAAATAAAATTATTTAAATAAAAATTCGATTTTAAACAATAATGTAGTGTTTTTCACTATTCATCCAAAATTTAATGTTTTGAGAAAAATACCAAAAATTCAGCATAAGCTATGTTTGATATTCTAAATTAAAAAATGATATATATTTTTCTAAATTAAAAACAAATATGTTGGATTAATTAATATAAATTTAATTCTCATTGTCAAAATAAATATCATGTCTTTAAGAAACAATAATTATCAAAAGATCAACACTTCTTTATGTCCAATTTCAAAGTGAAATTACTTACAATGACCAACATTGATTTGAATGGTAAAAATATAATATAATTATAATTTAAAACCAATTAAAAGTATAATCTAACCATTTAAATATATTATATTAAAAGGAAGTTGTCAATTAGAATACAATATTTTCACTATTCATTAAAAAAATGAATTTTATCAAAAAAATACCAAATATTTACACAATGTAAATTTTGATGTCTTTATTATAATGAAGAATTTAATTTTGTAAAATAGAATTTATTAAAGGGAAAAAACTATATTTATATAGGGTTCTCAATTAAAAGGTTGTAAATCACCCTTTTAATGAATTTTAGAGTATATTTTCTTGAAATCATATTCTTTATTATTTTATAACTCTAAATTTTTATTGGATAAATGTAAAAAGATTTAACAAACTTGTATAATCATATTGTAGTTAGTTCTGTTCATTCCCACCATTACAATGGCTAGGTGTTAACTACAATTTAGAATATTATTATATTATTATTTTTTAGCATGACTCCGCATTTTGTGTAACATAAGATTTCAAGGAATACCGTTATTGAATATTGGGTACGCCATCAAACATAGAATTCCCTTTAAAGTAAAATAAATATTTAATTCATAAATGGAAATGTATTACTCTTTATTCACCTGAGTTGTTACAGAAATCTTGGGGTGTTACATTCTCCCCTCCGTCAATAAATTGTGTCTTCGCAATTAAAAAATTTCTTTGAAAATAAAATGTTAAGAATAAAAAATACCTTTGTGGAAAACCCACATAAGAAATTGGGTTAATAAAATCTAGTCTTAATAAGTGGTAATAGTAAATGAAAAATTCACAATGAATTTATTGTTTTAAATAAGAGAATATTGGTGGCAATTATAGACACATAATTGGAGGAAAATGTAAATATTAATAGGGAGTGATTGAGATCTTCAATCACAAAAAAGTGTAACATTGAGGGCCTAAAATCCATCAATTTATGATGATTCAAAGTAACATATGTTCATCATAACATAAGATTTTAGGATAACACATTTTTAGGTTTAATATCCCTTCCTCAATGTTTAATAATTAATGTATTCATAGAATAATAGGGAAAAAATATAAACTTGACATATAGAGTTACATCATTTAACTAATTTCTACCACAATCTTATCATTCACTCTAAATGATAAGAGAACTAAGAAATATTATATTTATCCTAATCATACAAGGTACCAAAAATATACGTTGAAGAAAACTAATTTAGAATAACTACTGACTTCATGTAGGTAAGTGGTAGGTCATAAATCCTTGTCGCACTTTGGTTGTCTCTTCGATTCCTACAGCTTTTTCCGACGTGATAGGTCATGAAACAACCGTCAGGATCTGCTTTATCTAAAAATGTGGTCTTAAAATATTCAAAAAATAATATTTAGATATTCTTTAATGTTAAAAATAGTATCCAATTTCAATATTAATCAATTCCAACCATTACTCTTATCCAAAATACTTATGTGCAAACTCACAGTCCAAAATTTATAAGGAAGGTAAAGTCAATGATGAGCTTTTTTTTCCACATAATAACATGTGAACACCTTTATCATGTATTATTTTAAAACACTATAACAACCTGAATTACCATAAAACCATATTGATTACATTCATACAACCTTATTCCTTATAGAATACCAGATATACTCCTTATATCCAAAAATGTTGTAAACTCCAACAATGATGGAATATAAAAATAATTAATCTGTTTCTAGGTAGTCTAGAATATCCAACATAATTTATCCAAATATTCTAAAATCACTACAACAGTATCAGAACCATATTATGTTTTATCATTCTCTCAACCATATATTTTCCAAAAAAACATTTAACCTGATATTCAATAACTTTTCTTAGTTCTACTCAATCTCAAGTCCTTAATGAAATAGTACTAAATTACAATGCTTATATACTATATAATTCTTATAACATTTAAATCATTAATACAATACTCAAATGAAAAAATACCAACATAAGAACACTAGTTATTCCTCTTCATCATTGGTAGTATCATAACATGATTATTATCTAATACCATCATTTGTGGTATACTCTGATGACTATGACATTGATTCGCATAGTGTCCCAACTCCTTCCAGATGAAGCATTTCACATTTGAAACCTTTTTATTACCCTTTAAATCACTTACATGGTGTCCTTTTTCTCCAAACTTATAACAAACTCCCACTCTCTTCAAGCATTTACCAAGGTGATTCTTTCCATTGTTATCACATATGGGATTATCCTTGTAAACCCTATTCCATTTATCCATCTTTCCCTCTTCCATGATTTTATTCTCTTTTTACTTGAAAATCCATAAGACTCAAAGAATTATTTACATATCTTATAAACACATGATATTATATCCACATATTATGAAAATATGTGGGAGACTATTTCCCTTTTCATTTTTGTATTAATACCATGAAATATATGATCCTTCTTAATCATTAGATTATGTGTATTTCTAGAATTCTCATTCCTTCTACTAGGAGCCATTTATAAACAATGGCATACACTAGGATAGTTCATGAATCGTAATTCATAATTCCAAACATGTAAAATACATAATTTAAACTGAAAATGTTATCCATATAATTGATAATCATAAAATTTTTTCTTTCAGTAAGTATTTAATCTTAAATCCTTCATAATTTATTAAAGAATATCCCTAGGAGTGTTGTAACCAAGAGTGCAACAAGGCCCATTGTCGTGTACCAGGATACCCCGGGTCAAGCCCAAAACTCCTTTTTGATGTTTGTACTCCTAGGTATATATGTGCTAGATCCACCTCTACAAACTCATATCCAGACAGGGATGTATTGGTTGGAAAATACACAAAATCTCTACATTACCAAAATTCTAGTAAGTTCTTCTACACTAATCATCAACGTCTATCTTAGGGTAATGTTTTGCAATTTGAGTTTATCTAAATCTATTTTAATGGTTTTTTCTATAATTCCTCTGATACCAACTATAACACCCTGACCCCAGTTACCGAGAGTTGGTGCATTATTTTAATACATTAGCATGATTACAAGGAATCATTTCTGGAAAGACATATCAGTTTAGCAGTCTTGGAAAATAGATTACATACATGAACATTACATTACACATTAGAAAATAAACCATATCATAAATTATCCTTTGATAACTCCATTAATACCCTAGTATAAACCTTCTTAACAATCATATTACACTTCATGGAATCCTGGGAAAATAAAACATAAGAAATGGGTTAGCTCAAACACTCAGTAAGGATAACAATATAGTGGAGACTTTCACAAATCAACATAAAAATTTAAGGCAATGTATAAAAATAAAACAAAATACTTTTAAACATAAAATTCAGAATAATATGGCAAAGATAAATCATATAATTACATTTACTTATTCACATGGACATTCTACTAGTCTAATAACCACATGCGATATCCATAGTCTATTTCATAATGATGAAATGCATAATGCCAGACTTCATAACCACATAGTTGAGGCCTTGTGCTCAGACTACAAATAAGATTTTTTCAATGCCTTGTTCCAAGACATTAGTTTGTCAAATGAGACATTCTGATGCATCGATGAGCTATAGCAGGCTCAACCCATCACATACTAAGTCCAGCGAATTCCTCATATGAAAAGG
Source organism: Viscum album (assembly GCA_963277665.1). Lineage (NCBI taxonomy): Eukaryota > Viridiplantae > Streptophyta > Magnoliopsida > Santalales > Viscaceae > Viscum > Viscum album. The sequence goes on from OY728162.1 coordinate 1,207,439,436, forward strand.
TTTAAACATAACATTAACTTTCATATTAAAACTAGCATACGAAATGTCAATACTTTATCTATAAACCAGGAATGTTATAAAAATAACATATCCATAGTCAAACATATCACAAAATCTTCAACAAAATATGGAATATTTTTATCATAATAAATCAACCCCGATCAAGAATAATATCATGTAAAGGATGTTTATATAGTTTAAAATGATCAAAAATCATCATTGAGATAAATATCCCTCTTTCATGAAATATTTTTAAAGACACATAATTTATAAATGAAGTCCTTTAAAAGATAGTTTTGAATCAAAGTGTCCCATACCACTTTGAAACATTCGAAAGGAATTAACAATTTAAAACATTCATATCCATACAAACAAATCCTTAATCCCATTTTTAAAACATGGACATTAATGAAAATGGTTTGGAATAATAAATTTTTAAAACATTTAAAATTTTTTTTTAGTAAAAGAGACCCATAAAAATAATACCTTTGAAAATTATTTTTTGAAACATTGTACATGGATAGTAAATATTTCCCAGTAAATACATATACATAAATGATCTTGAATAATGATGAGATTGAGGAATTAACCCTTACCTTGTGTCCGACATGACCTGTTCATTCTTTAATCTCTTGAATAAAAAACTAATGTTAATTTACACATGATTCAGAACCTTTTTAAAACTTATTATTTCATTTATATCACTTTTTATCACATTATAAACATTACGTTCTCATTTAAGTTTATAATGGTCGTTTTGTTGATATTTGTTACATGAGTGAAAAGTAAACTTCTTATAATTACATGATGTCAATGTGGTAAAAATTACATTATCTCCAGAATGATATTCATGATTTTTATATCATATATATCTTATATATCTAGTTTTTATTTTTATTTATAATGGTATATAACATTTGGAGATAAAAATGAAATGCACCACTCATGGAGATGGTAAGTCGTAAGTACACATGAACCCTACATTCATTTATTGTTCATATTTTAATTAAATAAATACATAATGATAAATATGTATATAATAATTCCATTATAATATCATATATAATTTTTGTAACTCTATAATTTATACGTTCCACATATAGAATACACGAGTCATATCATTTTGTGGGGGAAATAGTCTGCACTTCCTCAAAAGAAATTATCTCATTTACGCATTATGGAAACCATAAAGGTTTGATATAAATGAAAAATACATAATCATATAAAAGATATAAATATAAAATATATCACATATAAATACATTCCAATCTTAAATACCACCATATGAGGCAGTAAGAGATAATTGAACAATCATCGTTTCGTGAGGCAGTAGTTTTCTGTCCACAGGAACTTTATGTTCATTTCCCATTAGATAGAGGTATGTGTAAGTGTAGATAGAATCCTTCTCAAAAAAACCAATTATATGTAGGATATAGGAGTTTTTATAAATGAATGTGATAAATATATTTTAGCATGTTGGAGAAGTAAAATTAAAGTAGAGAACTTTATGTAAGACCTCACCTTAAAATTGGGTAACTCCCTTTGGTTTGTTCCAAAAGGATTTCTTGAACATCCTTCTTCCTAAAGTAAGGATTCTAGGTGGAAGGGAGGGATCATGAGAGCTTATTTTGGTAGATTTTAGAAGAACCAAGGGGATTGAGATCTGTGAGTAATGGTGTTGGAGTTAAAGGGATTTTTATAAGGGGGAGGAGGGGCTCTTTAAGAAACATTGAAAATATTATTTTATTATATAATTATTTTAGGTTTATAATGGATCAAAATTAATTTATTTTAATTCTTATGTGGTTATGGGTCGAAAAAGTTTCAATAAATAGGTTTAAGACAAGTTCAGGTTACCATTTGGACATTATCTTTTAGATTTAACTCTTAATTAAATAGGTTAACTTTTACCGTGTCGTTTGGTATTCCTACACTATATGGTCAACAAATATATTCTAAACACCCAAGAGAAATTCAAGTGATTTATTTATGAATTATATAATATTATATAATCCCTTTGGCCAAACTTTAGATATTTAGGAATATTATATCAACCAATAATATAGTATTTTTTAAAAAACTATATTTATATCAATTTTGACACTATTTAGAATTATTTTGTGTGAAATAATAAAAACCCTATCACCTAGAAAAAAATTTATCTAATCAACCCTACCATGTATTATTAATCTATAAAATTAGTAAAATTTATCAGAAGTATCAATTTACATTTATTTATATATTTATAATATAAATTATTTTAATGTTTCCATAAAATGATAATTACTTCATCAACATTGTGTCATAAATAAATTTAATAATCTAATGTCTAAAAATAATAAATAAAATACGATTATGTAGGAAATATTTTTAAATTTATAATTAATATTTATAATCGAATTTATCTTCTGTATAAGCCTATATTAAAAATATATTAGTTATGAAAACATGAATTTAAAACTTTTAACTCTTCTTTAAATAAAATAATAATAAATGTCTAAATCAATTCCAAGTAGATCTAAAGGATCATATTTTATTCCTAATGTTGTTTTTGGTCGAATTACACTTTTCCAATATAATTAAGACACATATTAAGCTAATTATAATATCATTTATACCTTTAATTACCCTATTCACTTTTAACTGTGGTAAACAAAAGTAAAACGTTACTATTCACCCAAAATTATTATCATCTTATTGAACCAAATTTTACCTACTTATATCACCAGTGCCTCTCATATTTTTGAAATTCAATTCATAGAATCTGAAAAATTATGTTTTATGAAAATTTGCAAATGCTCTTCGGAGGTGGGTAAAAGATGGTAAAAGTTCAATAAATTGTTTTTATATCTAAACTTATTATAAAATGATTCCAATGTATTAAATGGAAATTATATATTTATTATGTATAAATTTTGACCTAAAAAAGATTTAAATAAAATTATATAAAAAATCATTTTTAACCAATAATATAGTTTTTTCACTATTCATCAAAAATTGAATGTTTTCTGAAAAACACGAAAAATTCAGCATAAGCTAGATTTGATATTCCGAATTAAAATATGATGTCTATTTTACTAAATTAAATAAATTGAATATGGATTAATTAATTTAAATTTAATTATCATTGACAAAACAAATAGCATGTTTTTAAGAAACAATAACTATCAAAAGATCAAAATTTGTTCATGTCCAATTTCAAAGTGACATTTCTTCCAATGAACAAAAAATGATTTAAATAGTAAAAATATAATCTAAGTAAATTTTAAAACCAATAAAAAAGATAATCTAACAATATAAATAGATTATACTAAATAGAAGATTTGAATTAAAATATAATAATTTCCACTATTTATTAAAAAATGAATTTTATCAGAAAAATACCAAATATTTACCCAAAGTAAATATTGATGTCTTTATTATAAAGAAGAATTTTTTTTCAAATAGTGTATATAAAAGTAAAAAAACTATATTTAGAGAGGGTTCACCATTAAAGGCAGTAAATCAACCTTTTAATGAATATTTGAATATTTTTTCTTAAATTTAGATTCCTTCTAATTATAAGCCTCTAAAGATTTATTGGATAAATGTTGAAACATTTTACAAAGATCTATAATCATATTGTGGTTAATTTCCTTCCCTCCCTCCATTATAACATCTAGGAATTAGCTACCATCTATATTGATATAATTTTATTATTCTTCATTATGACATAGCATTATGTGTAACATAAGATTTAAATAAAACCTGTTATTGCGTATCAGGTATGCCATCGAACATATAATCCCACATAAAGTAGAATTAAAATTTAATTCACAAATGGAAATGTATTACTCTTTATTTACATGGGATGTTACAGAAATCATGGGGTGTTGTAGACCATACGTAAAATACATTCATAATAGTACTACCATTAAATAATATATAGTCACAATGGTAATCACTAGTTGCACCCTTGTAAAAAACATCTATATTGGGGTATCTTGTAAGGGTAAAAGAAAATATACCTTTTTGTGACACCAAGAACTTCCACATAAGTGTACTTTCAATATGTTTTTGGAAACTACTGAATCAAACACCTTATAAACATAGATAAAATCACTCTAATAAAACTGATGGTTTTGTTATGAACATCATAAGATCATAAATAGTGGAAGACAACCCAATGAAATGAGATCCTTATTGGGGAATAATATTAAAAAAACTATAAATATAGAACCTGGTGTATAAAGTTCATAATGTCATCCATTTTCCTTCAGGAAGAATATTTGAGGAAGATTGCAGTGAGTAATAATAAATGAACCACGCTGAGATATATTATGTTGTAGTAGTTAATTCATGATCATATCGTGGGGATATGTGAATGTTGAAGGGGTCCTAGAACCATCATCTATGAAAATATAGAAAAATTCATGGGAGTAGGATAGCCTAAAAAATCCATATCCCACAACAGATGTGGATAATATAATCTTTCATTCAAAAATCCCAATTCTCCTAAAATGATATGCATTAGATATTCTTGATAATATTTCATTTTACAATTTAAATGAATTGAATCCATTCCTTTAATCCACTCATAAATGAATTGTAATTAATAAATACATTTACGATAAATAAAAATAAATATATATATAATACATATATTATTTTTATTCTTATGAATCAAATTCATAAAATATTATAGAATATATATTTTTATTTCATTAATTATATGCATTAATTATAATATGTATATAATAGAAATAATATAATATATATTATTTATATTTATATCATGAATTCTATTATTTAATAGTGGGTTCCCTAAACCCAACAAGAATAGTACATTTTATTTCCAAATCATGTATAAATTTAGTTATATATGATATATATTTCCCATTTTATTAAAAACATTTTTGGGTCCACTAATTAATTGTAATTTCCGTAGTTTAATTATAATATCAAAAAGTTATAGAATATCTGAAGCTATAATTATAATGTATATATATCATGATATTAATCTTAAATGAAGGTATTCTGCTCTAAATAGATCTTACTAGCTTGAAAATTTAGATGTTTGACTATGAGGTCATGGGGGCTCATAAACAATGAGACATTATCTCATTATATTTTCACATGGTGATCAGTAAAATTTAGATCATGAGAAAAGACCCACCAATAAGAACACAAAATGTTTTGGGCATCATTATTTGTTCCTATCTATATTTTTTTTATACTCTTTATTTAAGAACATTATAATTTTGTGTCATTTGATCATTTACATCGATGCATGTAAAAGACAGGATAATTAAATAATGGCAAGGTTGGTTGAGTTGGGTGTCACATTGGTGGTATTAATGTTTTTTAATGGTCAATAAATTTTTCTCACATCCATGTTTTTTAAATAATATAACTCAAGCCTGGTTGATAAGGATGGTACTTCCTTTATAATTTTTAGCCATAGTAGTTGAAAGGAAAATCAATCTAGATATGTTAATGCAATAAAGGAATAAAGAGTGATGAAACAAGTGTTAATTTGTCTTTATGATATAATTATAAAAAAGATAAGGTAGAACACATTACATATTAATATGTTGGTTATCATTGTTATGAATTTATTTACCTATATAGGGGAAATGACGGGTTTGAAGCCTCATCTCTTTATCTTTGAATATTATTCACTACTATTGAGATAAGAGCTTAGAGGGTGACACATGATAGTGTATTCAAGAATCAACAATATTCAATTGATTATATACAATGGATATGGTGGGCCCACCCATTGTGTTAGAGTATTTTATATGGTATTGGTCACTGATAAATAAAAAAGTAATTATTATTTATGTGATGTTTAATTGGGATGAATTTATTTTTTAAATTCATTTAGATGTTATAAAAATATGAGGAATAATAATAATTGAATACTTTTTTTAATATCCCATTTCATTTAATATTTACTATGAATTACTAGTTTAATTAATGACTAAAGTTTACCGTGTAATATATTATATATAGATTATATATATTTGATAAATTATACATAATATTTATCGACCATTTTAGTTAGTCATAATTATTATTTATTGAATGTTAAGTTTTTGAGGGCTATGGATCCCTATTGGGTATCATGAATAGACACTATAATTAGAGAGTGGAACTTCTATAATGGGGAAAATTCATGGTAATTTCACGAGATCCCTTATCTCTTCTTACTTTCCTTGAGATAGACATTCTTGATCCAGGAATTCAGATTGAATTATCTTTCATGCTCGAAGGCAAATTGATGTGACGATCATCAACACATCAAAGGATTCATCGGATCTATGTGATAGAAACTAGAATTAAAAAATCCATCCTCCTCTGGGTTTTGAATATTGTGTGGAATATCTAGAGGGACTTTGTTTAGGAATATTCAAGTAGCAATAACTATCGATGAGCATATGTCATGGTGAACTTCACAGATGAAAAAGGTATATTTCATGTTTACGTTTTTGGGTATATATTATTTTACTTGAGATACCTATATGGTATTAGGGCTTCAATAATCAGAGATGACATGTTCAATCATCCTAAAAATGAAATTTATTAAAATTCCCGGATAACCGGCATGTGATGCAACCATGGTACCTTCAACTACTATAATATCAAACCCCATAATTATTTTCATCCAATATTTAATTAAATTTATCAATTTATTTAATTTTATTACTGAAATTAAATTTTGGAAGGAAAAAATAATTTATTTGATTTTTGTTAATTTACTTTAATTTAATTTAATTACCTTCCTACTTAATTTAATAAAATGTAATTTTTGTTATTATATTATTTATACCGACTAGTCTTGATAAAATGACCTAACTAATTTATGATTAGATTTATATAATAAATTATTTTAACTATATTATACGTATGAAATTAATTAATTAAGATGGTCTGTGCATTGTATTTTTTTGTCCATTTTTATAGGGACCTATGTGTCCAAATTCATCTGACATACATTGCACCCCTAGATCCACTTGCTTGTAAATGAATATTTTAGTACAATTTGATGAAGATGATGTATGGAGTATACCCCATGAAAATGAGTTGGTACATATTGAGAAAGACAGTGAAATTTGTTGACCATACTAAGATGATGTGGTATGCATTAATGAAGATGGAGAACTACATATACCATACTATGATGAGGCATTACACCATGATAAGGATTATATAATATGGAAATAATTCCATGTCGAGGTTTTAATCTACAAGAGAAGCATACAAAATGGATGGGGGAAAAGCTTCATCGTGAGTCAAGTGACAAGTTTAGTATGATTCCCCTAGGTCATGGTTGGCCCATTGAATTTAAATTGGTCAGCAAATATTAGATTCTCAAGACTAGTTAGGTACAATATTTCTTTTATAAAGTTTTTTTTATGCATTTTATTATAGTTAGAAAATACATTAAATATAAAACAATAAAACACATAAACAACGGATGGAATTTTTATTATGGTATGTTGTTCTCCCATACACATATCTGAAAAATATTAATATAAATGGATTAAATTTATCTAGAAAACAAAAAAAAATCTGAATGTAATATTATGTTGAAAATGACTTCAGTAATTTGAATTTGAACACAAACAAGTCTTCAGGGTGCTTTGTCAGCCATAGTTGAGGGAGCCTCTTACAAGTATGGAGTTATCATGACAATGATGGGATGAATTAACTAAAATGGTAATAAGTATTATCTATAGAAAACATTATATCACATTATAGTAAAGCGTTGAGAAAATCATGTTATAATATTAGAAGCTGGGAAATTAAGCAATAGATTAACGAGCTAAGAGTTAATGTGATTGTACTATCAAAATCCTACCTTGAACACTACAAGTAGTTCTATAGACATATATAATAGATTATAATTGTAGAATAAACAAATATTTACACTAAAATAATCATGTGAAAGATTATTTCGATTCATGCATTTTGGGTTACTCAAATTCTATAAAATGGTGGGACACATTTAATGATATAATTAAACTATTATTTCAAATTCTGTAATGAAGATAAAATAACTAATTTAATATTTTTTTAGGAAAATAGATAGTCACACCATAATAAATTCTATGATAAATTGGAATAATTTTGTCTCTTATTAGAACAAACTTCTAGGTATAGTACATGCACTTGTGCACAACACTACTATATAAGAAATTCACAATGTTGGGGTGATTATACCTATTAAGCCACATCAAGAAGCAATGGTGTAAGATTGATTACAGGATATACTTGAATAAAGAATATGATGGTTATTTGAAAATTTTATCAATAACATCTGATGTATTTTGTGTTATAACATCGTGATATGGATGATTAAACATGTTGTCTCATATCTAAGAAGACTATGAGGTAAAATTAAATTAGGGTTTGAATGGGTGATCAAATAAACCATATTTTTATGAACATGCATGAAAGATCAACATACTTCAAGTAATCACACTCTTACAACCAATTACTCTAGGTATATTTAAGGTCACAAAATGAACAAGACAGACTAAACCCATAATTAATTTTTCAAAATGTTTTTTAGTGTAATTAATAACTTAAATAATTTATAAATAATTAATTCATATGGAGTACAATTTGAATGGATAGGAAAAATGACCCAAGTAAATTGAAACCTCAATGACACATTCACAACGTACTTTAATGAAATGGGGATGGTTATTAAATAGAAGGTTATTTTCTTAATAGAAAATTAAATTAATTTAAGGAAAATGAAATGAAACTAAATAAATTCAATAAGAATTTACCCACTTATTCTTTACATATATTCATCAATATATTATAATCATTCATTATTACTTATTGTATATTATGTTCAAAATTCCTTTCACAAAATTGTATTATAATGTTGTAACAATGAAAGAAATAAAATGTTACATGATGTTTGGAGAAATGACTGTCAAGGGGTGATTCCAATGCTAGCGGTGAGAAACACTTAACTTCTATATTTTCAATTAATAATTTAGGTTAAAATATTATTTATTATAAAAAAAATCATCCCATGATTCCATTGGAATGTATGTGACATTATTAGTTGTTTAGGAATAATTTTTGTTTGTGGTGACTCAGACAAAACAAATATTTAAGAGATACTTGATTAATATACAATACATAATGAAAATAAAATGTAACAATTAATTACCCAGTTATAGAAATATAATTATTTTTTATGTAAAAAAAATGATGAGGTCAAGGATATGCCTAGTATTGTGTTTAGACATGGTAAAATTATACACCTTTGGTTCAATCGATGCACTTATTTTTGACAATGTATCCTTTAGGAGTAAAGCTGTTGGTCATAGTGGAAGCTCAAGAGGTGGTAAATTGAGTTCCTACATAAAATTTCTATTTTAATCATTCTTATAAAGATACCAAAAATTTGAGATGTCCCAGTTAATTAAGGCATTAGAGGCGTAAATATCTAGTTGGACAATAGTTTTCTCAAAGGGTGATTAGTCCTTAGTTAAATCCATGTAAAAACTTATTCAACTTTTGAAAGAAGTTTACTAAATTAAACACATATACACACTAACAAAATGTAACTATCAATGTGAATACAAAATATTTTTATGTTTTAGCAATTATAATCATTGGAAAATATATAAAATAGAGTATAAAAAAAATATAGAGCACAGTGAAGATAAACAAGAGGTTCAGTCTCAAGCCAAGACTTAAACCTCTACACATTGTGATCAAATACAACCAATCAATTTATAATAACAATATACTTGATACAAAACCAGTATCGAGCTTTATAACAGATTTCGCAAACTATCCGGGGTTCACACTCTCTTCCACAATTCTTCATGGGAAACAAAAACAATACAAACCACAGACGGTCTATTCAATGGTTATATGTGGGACCAAGATGTAAGTGAGGTTTGATGTGAGGTCATTCAATATCCTCCAATTCAAGCACATGAGATAGTGATTGTACAAATAGATACACACACATTTTAGAAGTTTAAAATGAGGGAACAAAATAGATATTAGATTATAATCTTGAGATTTGAAAGATCTATGTGTTTCCTGTTCATCTCTTGACACCTTGGAGTTAAGAATTTGATTTTAGAGTTTTTATATGGAAGTTGTGTCAAAAATAGAGTGTCACAACTCATGTTTCATGCATTCAGGAAATAAGTGGTCTACTTCTTTAGTTGATCGAGAGTTGATGAAGCAGAAAAGGCATCATTGATACTTCTCTCCTGAAATGATCTTCATGTGGTTCTTGGGTTCTTAGAGTATGTTTTTAATGATTATTATTTTATGTAGAAAGTATGATCTTTCACATGTACATACACGCTTATCATTATTCTCCATATCTTCCATGGTCTTCACTTTTATATTTGAGGTTCGACAGTAGGAATATTTAAATCACATTTGGTCCTCCTCGTACCTCGTACTGTCCCCAAATATAGTATCTTGATTTGTCTAAAATAAATATTAATTAATGTTAGAGGAATTAAATTTATCAAATATGACCATTAGAATAATCTCAAGAATTTTTAAAAGCATGGAAGGGTAAGCATCAGTGGACTGGTAATGGTAGCCTTCAAAGCCTTAGGTGAATATCGATATGCTTCTTCGGTAACCTTACCAATAGTAACCTTCATCAGTAGCCTTCAGAGATATCCCTTAATGGTATCCTTTCATTGGTGTCCATTCCCTCGGTGTCCTTACATCAGTGACCTTTGTGTCGGTGATCTTTTCATTAGTGACCTCTGCATCGGTGAGATTTCCATCGCTGACCTTGCATCGGTGACATTGCATCAGTGACCTTGCATCATTAACCATTGCATCGGTCACCTTTGCATCTGTGACCTTTTCATGGGAGACCTTTTTATCATTAGAAAAATATTGCATTATAAGCATAAAAAAGAGAGCAGTAGGATTAAAACTACATATTTATGAATTTGATATAAAAATTATATTCACATAAATGATTATCCTGTAAGAGAAAAAATATTCTTTAAATAAATGAAACTTGATTTGGGATTATTAAAATAGTTGAGTCCAACAATCTCCCCCTTTTGGATAATAAAAAAATATATCAGTATTTTATGAATTTGGGTTAAGAACACATGATAATATATTTATAGGTGTTCATTAGAACATTTGAACCATGAATGTTAAAGAAAAAATATTATATATATATATATATGAAAATTCTACTAAAATGTATCCTGTAAACCGAACTATTTCTAACCATTTCTTATTAAAAAATGAATGTAAGACAAAAAATAAACAGATGATTATTTTCCATTAATGAAGCATTAGTATAATATACAATAAGGTTAAAATGATCCTGATCAACTAAGACGTCACAAATTCAGTCCACATTAGAAATTTCTAAGGTAGATCTGTCTTTGGAAGAGGATGAAGAAGGTTCTGAAGATTGAGGGATAGGCTGATGGATAACAATCATGTATGTAAGAGAAGCTGCAACAGATGCATCAGCAGACCTGTAGTGTGGTGATCACTAAGGAAGCATAGGGTTAAAGCTTCTAATGGACTATGCAAGAGTCATCATTAGTACAACATTGGTATATCCTAAATCATGTGAGGTAGATGGCAAGGCTAGAAGAACAGTTATGGGAGTGAAATCCATAGGGACGATGGGAAAACGTTGTTTTCTAAAATTCATAATAATACACCCTCCAATTTACATAGCTAATATAAAATCAACATTATTATGAATAAATCTCTTCAAGGTAGGAGTCATCTATCTGAGACTACATACCTAATCGTTAAATTCCTGAGTGACAGGTGGGATTCTCATGTTCTCCAGCAACAACATGAAGTGACCATCCATCTGATGCTTATTATATAACCTTTTGTTGTAGAAATCAACATTGTCTCTGATGGCCTTTTGATCATTAGTATCTTCCCTTAGATAATTTCCCACATGGTAATTAATATATTGGGTAGTTCAAATAATTTATGTTATAGAGTATTTATCTGAGGTACTAGTACTAGAGATCTTATCCACTTCTTCTCTGACAACTGCCCTAGAGTATTCTTGATCAAATGGAGGAGATTATAAAGATGAAGCAGATTCACCCAGAGGTGCCATAATGAAACCAACTATTTCCTTGAACGATTTTTTCATCCAACTGATCAGCCTTTTAACATCATCATCTTGTCCACTAACATGTGTCTCCATATACATCTTAATGTTCCCAAACATAGTGGCCATTTACTGAACCACACATTTAACATATCTATGGTCTTTATCCACCTAAGCCCTTGAATCCATATTTGAGTCTAATTTGGATATATACTATTTCAAAGATTCTATAGAATCTTCCATGGTTCTAATTTGATTCTGATAGTCCTTTACTTCCTCTACCAGGATGGATTTAGAGGAAGAAACTTGTCTTTACATTGTAGAAGTTACAAATTTGTGATTTTGAGTCATAACCCTTTCTAACCCAACCAATTTATCATCAAAATGTCTCTTCAGGTCTGATTTTATTGATTATACATCTTACTTCTTCAAATAGTATTGGGGATAAAGAACCACTAGCTACACAATAGCGGTTTCTTAAACAATAGGAATTGGGGGACTTCTGATATGTCGCTCATCATCAGAATCTCCATAAACTAAAACCAAAACCATAATAATAGTGTCTTCTGACCAATATTCCAACCCAGGAGAAACAACAATTGACATTGTGGCAACAGGTTCCTACCCCTCACTTGGAGAAATATCTTGATCAACGACATTCATTTATGCCACACCTCCTTGAGAAACTGCACCAAAAAGCAAGGTCCACTGTCACTTACTCCACAAAATCTTCTACAACATCTAAAAAAATTCCAACTTCAACTAATTCAGAAAACTCTTCATCTATACTTTAAACCATTTCTGTATGCCCTATCAAGGGACTGAGAATATGATGATCCTCTTCAATCACATCAACAATAGTCTCAAAGTCATCATGACTAGATTTAGTGTTCTCATCCTCATTTGAGGCCTCTCTAATGTCTCTTAAGACATTTTCTAACCCTTCATCTTCACTAGTCACTTCATCATCACTGTCCCATAGGACTATCTCCCTTCTAAAAAATAGCTTTTGTAGACTGGGCCCACCAAAGGATACTATATTAGTATAAATATTGGAGGGAAGGTTAGCATCACTCCTTTCATCTATAGGGGAATCCTCTCTTTCTGTCAGAGCACCAGCTTCTCTTTATTCATCTAAATATGTAGGCATAACTTCACCAGGCTTTATAACAGGATGTATCTTATACGTATTCCTAGTAGGATGAGTGACAGGGATAAATTACTCAAATATCATAGCCACATCATGCACCCATATTCTTTTCCAAGGGTTCCAATTTATTTTATTCAACAAGAAAATTAACTTTGTAATGCAGAAATATTCCCTTACTACAAATGTTTCCTCCTTATCTCTAGAAACTCCATTAACCGTCAACATCAAGGATATCAATCGATCATGAAATAAGGTATTGAATTTTTAAACTCTCTTTGTCATATGTTCTAATTGGATAATCAACAGCTTACATAAAGTAATCATCTTTATATGGTTCAATAGATACAAAGGAAATATATATTGATATTTCAATATAGCAAAGTCTCTTATTCTGGGACTCAAAACATGATGGAAAAACATAAAAAGTATATTGTATTCTCCTTCCATCTCAGCAGCAATGACTCCCATATGGATCCAACTCCTTATTAGTTTAGATAAGGCTTTTTCATAATAGAAGAACTCTTAGGTGGGAGGCACCAATCTTAAGTTGTAATCGTACATCCCATCATGTGCTACTCTCATACACATAGACCAATCAATAAAGGATAGGGATAAACTTACTCCATTTACCCTTGCAGATATTTTTTTCTCATCCTCATTCTGTTCGAATTTCAAAAAGTCAAAAAACTCTTTAATTAACTCCAGGTAAATGGTCTATTGTTCTTTTAGTGTCATTTGACCTATCCTTGAGCATAAAGTGCATTATAACTAAAGATCTTCTCATCAGAAACAATTTAGAATATATCTACTTTTCAAATATGATTTCCCTCTTCGAAAGATGAGGGTTGATCAGCTTTTCTGATGTCTAGCTTCCACTACTCAACTCAGATCATGGTTTCATTGGATTTGATGAATCCCCTTCATCACTAAACAATGGTCTCTTCACTCTTTCCATGCAATCTGGTGTAGTTCAAGGGTTTTGGAAGAGGGTTAGGTTCTGAGGATAGGGAGAAAGAGATTTGAGAGAGAGTTTGAGGTGGATGAAATGTGGTATATACTTTAATTTTTTCACTTAAGGATCGAAAAACAAATCTGAAAAAAAAGAAATAAGTATTGCAGAAAATATTTTGTATTTCAGTAGAAAAAACTCTAAGTCCTAGAAATGTCCAACTATCGGTAAGGTAACAAAAGCGAGGTCTATCGGTGAGGTCCAACGGTGAGGATCAAAACGGTGAGGTCCAACGGTAAGGTTCCTAATGGTGAGGTCCAACGGTGAGATTTCTAATGGTGATGTCCAACAGTGAGGTTCTTAATGGTGTGGTCTAACAGTGAGGTTTCTAATGGTGAGGTCCAACAGCGAGGTTCCATATGGTGAGGTCCAACAGTGAGGTTCCTAACTATGAGGTTCAATGGTGAGGTTATTAATGGTGTGGTCAAACAGTAATGTATAAGGGTGAGGTTCATAATGGTGAGGTTCATACACCTTAACAATTTATCATACTGAACTCATGATTGATGTTACTTAACCTCTCATAATTCAATGACTTTGTGAGTATATCATCTAATTGGTTGTTTGTTCCAAGGAATTCAAGAGTGATATCACCTTTTTGATAAGGATCTATCAGAAAGTGATGTCTCACATCAATGTGCATTGTCCAAGCATGATATAATGGATTTTTGTAGATGTTAATAGCACTTTTATTGTTACAATTTATAGTGACATGTTTAAATTGATATCCATATTCTAGTAAAGTGTGTTTAATCAATGAAATTTGACCACAACAACTACTATAAGCTATATATTAACATTTGGAAATAGCAAATACAATAGAATCGTGTTTCTTACTACACCATGATAATAGTGAATTTCATAAAATGTGACATGTTCTAGAGGTTCTCTTTCTGTCTAACTTGCAACCAATAAAATCAGCATCCAAATAACTTATTAAATCAAATGATTGTCCTCTTGGATAAAACAGTTCTAATTTTGTAATATACTTGAGATTTTTAAAATTCCATTTAACAGCAGTTAAATGAGACTCTTTAGGATTGGATTGAAAACAAGCACACATTCATACACTAAACATAATATCCATTCTGCTATAAGTAATGTAGAGAATACTCCCAATCATACCTCTGTAATTGGTTTGATCCACTGGTTTACTTGTTTCATCAGCATCCAACTTATAGGTGGTACTCATAGGTGTATCAGATCATTTATTGATATCCAAACCAAAAGTAGTCAAAAGTTATTTGGAATATTTACATTGATTTTAAATATACCATTTCTATTTTAAAAAATTTGAAATCCAAAGAAAAATTTATGTTCCCCCATTAAACTCATTTCAAAATCAATGTTGAATCATTTAAAAAAAATAAGTACATAATGAATTCTTAGAGGATCAAAAAATAATGTCATCTAAACAAATATGTAATAATAAAACATCTTTTGAAATATTTTTAATAAAAAGCGTAGGATCCACTATTGTATTAATAAAACCTATCAAAATAAGAAATGAACTAATTCTATCATACCAAGCTATTAGAGAATGTTTCAGACCATATAGTGCTTTTGACAGTTTAGAAACATGATTTGAAAAATGGGTATTTTTAAAACCAGGGGGTTGTTTAACAAATACATCATCAACTATGTACCCATTTAAAACTTCACATTTTTCATCCATTTGAATTTTTTTTAAATTAAGATGAGTTGCATAGGCAAGAAGTATCATGATGGCTTATAGTCTTGCTACATGTGTGCAGGTTACTTCATAGTCTATTCCTTTATCTTGACTATGTTCTTGTAAAACGAGTCTATCCTTGTTTCTAAATATATTTCCAGGTTCATCAACTTTATTTCTAAACACCCATTTAGTGCCTATGGTCATGAATTATTTAGGACTTTATACTAATTCCCAAACTGTTTTTCATTCTTGCTAACTTAATTCTTCTTGCATAGCTATAACCCAAAATTCATCATTTATTGCATCATTGATATTTTTAGGTCCATGTTGTGAAATAAAGAATTGATGTTTTACCTGGTTTCTGATAAAATCTCTAGTATGTATTATTTTATTTAGATCAACTACAAAAAAATCTAAACTGTGATACTTCAGAGTTCTAATACTTCTATAATGATTTGAAATAGACTCCTCATGATTGCTTATAGGTTCAGATTCATCATTCCCAGATTCAGTAAAATTTCCAGAACTTGTTTTTTTTCACTGTTGGTTCACAATGTTTATCATTATGGTTCATAATTGACATATCTTCATCAATATGTTCAATATTGATTTTGGGTTCATGTGGATCATTCTCATCAATTTTTAAATAAACTAATTCTTCAACGCACTGGGTTCTCTTATTGAATAATCTATAGGATTTACTAGAGATTGAGAACCCTTGGAAAATACCATAATCACTTTTGGAAGCTAACTTGTCAAGGTTTCCCTTAGTGTTAAGGATAATGAATTTTCAACCAAAAAATCTAAAGTAATTTACCGTCGGATAACTATTATTCCAGATATCATAAGGGGACTTCATAAGAACCGGTCTAACTAAGACTCCATTTATAATGTAACAAGTTGTATTAACAACCTCAACCCAAAAAGAAATTGCTAGATTATACACATTTAGCATAGCTCTGGAAATCTCTTGAAGTGTCATATTTAATCTTTCTAAAAATATATTTGTTGAGGTGTTCTAGGAGTAGAGAAATTGTGAGTATATTTATTTTGTGTTAAAAAAGAATCAAATTCCATATTTTCAAACTCATGACCATGATCACTTGTCAAAGTCTTAATTCTATGCCCACTAATATTTTCTATAGACATGGAATATTTAATGAAGTAAGAGCATGCTTCACTTTTGTGAGATAGAAACTATACCAATGTATATCTAGAAAAATCATCTACATGAACATAAAAATAGTTCTTCCCATTTAAACGTGAAACTCTAGATGATCCAAACAAGTCCATGTGATCCAACTCAAGTGGTTGAGAAGTAGAAACCTCTATATTTGGTATTAAAGAAACATTGATGTTTAACCCTTTTGGCAAGGATTACACACATTATTATGTTGGAATTTAAATTTTGGCAAGTATTTAACTAACCCTTTCCTTGTTAGTTTCCTAAGTGAGTGCACATTATAGTTTCCTAATTGTCTATACCATAACCATGATTCCTTATGAAAAACATTTAAACAAGAAACATTTTTCTTAGCTAAATAATTTAAATAAACAGCACATACATTTCCATTTCTAAGGGAAGTAAATATTAAATCATTTTTAGAATTATAAAAATTGCATGCATTATTTTCAACTATAGCATTGAAACCATCTTCTCCCAATAGAGAAATACATAGTAAATTGTATTTTAACCCATCAATAATATGTATTTTTGAATGTAATACTATTTTAGGTTTACTAATTTTGACTAAGTAGAAGATCTTCCCTTTAGCATTATCAAAAAACATAACATATCCACCATCATCATTAATTTTTCTTTTGAAGCATGAATATTATCACATGTCTTGAACATCCACTATCCATGTAACATAGATATTAAATGAGATCATCAGACAATTTTCCTGCAAAACTGATTAAGTGTACGATAACATTGGTACCAAGATTTTCTTGGGTCTAGAGAGGTTAGAAAGTAAAGATTTGGGAACCCATATTTCTCTCACAGATTTCCAATAATAAAAATATATGTTTTTGAGACATGAAAAATTTGTTTGGTTCTTTAGAGATTTGTTCTTTTGAATGATGATCCAGAACTTGATCTAGCTGTGAAGTATCCAGATTTTGGAAAAAAATTAGTTTTAAAATTCCACCATTGTCCTAGTTGATATCCCATACCATTTGTATATTTGGGATTAATTTAATTCCCAAGAAATTGATTCAAGTAATCTCTACCAGCAATAAACAATTCTATATCCCTTTTTAATTTCTCATTCAATAATATAAGTTCAGTATTTTATTTCAACAACTATTCACATGTTTGTTTCTCAATTTCCAAATCTAAAATGTAATTAGAATTTAAATCATTTTTTCTTTTAAATATTTTATATATATCCTTATGTCAATTAAAGGTGTCCTCAACCATTCCACAATATTAAAATATTTCATGCTTAGTCATATTTTCATCATTCTTTTATTCACATTCATTCCTCGAATAGTAAGTATTATTTAAAGGAAACTAGGTTGTTACCTCGGATGTTTCTTTCATGAAATGCATATTTTGATGTTTTCTTTTATCACTATCGAAAGTGTTAGATCAACGTGAGCTATCATCTAAGGCAATCCAAGTAGATTTGGTAGCATTTTTTTAACCCTTTCCCTTTTCGTTATACTTCTTCTTAAATTTAGTCTTGGGGAAATCAGCCTTAAAAAGGCCTTTTCATTTGCAATCATACTTGGATATTTCAATTTTGTTATCATTCCACATTCTATCCTTTTTTCCACTGTCTTTTAATATAATAATTTCACTTATTGTTTGAATTTATAAATAATATTTTCTTGCAGTAAAACTTCTTGAACCTTCTAGAAAGATGAGCCATATCATCATCACGGTCAGAATCTGATTCTTCACTAGTGGAGGTGTCTATAGAATCTTGAACATTTTCATTGTCTTTTTTTTGAGGTAGTAGTGTTAAACACTATAGATTTATTTCTTGTTTCTTTATATTTTTGTCAATTTACCTTAATATCTTCTTCATACATCATAATCTATCCAATTATTTCTTCAATTGGTAGCATTCCTATAGCGAAAGATTCTCATATATAAATAGAAGTTCCTCTAAAATTGTCAGGTAGGTATCGAATCAATCTCATAATCTGATCCATGTAGTCTACTGGCATCCAAAGAAGACTCATGGTATTCACTATTTCATTGAACCTGATATACATTACAGAAATAAGTTCTTAATGATTCATTTTAAAATTATCATATTTAATATTATATGTATTTAATCTCATTTATTTTGGATTAGTTGTTCCCTCATGAGAAACCAATATAGTATACCAAATTTCATATTCAATTGTACAAGAAGATATTCTATTAAATTCATCAACACTTAAATAATAGTACAATTCATTCATTGCTATACATTTATTTTTATATGTGGATTTATTCAACTGAGACCATATGTCCCTAGCAGTATCAGGAAATAAATTTTTTTCTTCAATTGTGTCCCAGATTTTAGGTCTCATGAACTATAGATAGATTGTCATTTTTAATTTCTACTGAGCATTGTTGTTACCATTAAGGAAAGGTGGCCTATTAGTAGCAGCATATTATACTCTATTACCAAAAGTTAACTATAATTTTAAAGAATTGAAAATTTAGATATGACAGAAATTTTATGATCTTTATTATAGAAATAAATTCACAGTGAAAAAATTTGTCTACTTTCACAATAGTTCAAATAGTAGTTGAAAAAATTATCCTTTGATACAAAATGTAGTTTGGAGTGGAATATCAACTGGGGGTGAATTTAGTTCCTACTTGAAATTTTTGTTTATAAAATTCTTTTAATGATCCACCAAATTTGAGAAGACCCATTTAATTAAGGCAATAAACATTTAAATGTCTTCTTGGTCAGTAGGATTCACGAAGGGTGATTTGTATTTTAGTTGAATCAGTCTAAGACACATTCTAAACTTTTGAAACAAGTTTACTAAATTAAACATAGAAACACACTAACAAAAACAAACTATCAAAGTGAATGAAAAATAGTTTTATGTTTTATCAATTATAAGTAACATAAAATAGATAAAATACAGTATAAAAATAATATATAGCACAATGAAGTTAAACAAGACGTTCAGTCTCATGTCAAGACTTAATCCTCTCCACTTTTTGATCACCTACCACCAAGCTGTATATATTAACAATAAACATGATACACAACCTCTATTATACTTTACAAAAGATTTCACAAACTATCCAGGGTTCACACCCTCTTCCACAATTCTTCATGGGAATCACAAACAATAGAGACCACATAGGGTCCCTTCCATATTCATACATCGGAACAAGATATATGTGAGTTTTTATTTAAGGACATTCAGTATCCTAATATTAAATCATAGGAGACAGCGTGAGTATATACAGATATACACACTTCTCAGAAATGTATGGTGAAGGAACATAATAGAGATAAGATTATAATCATGATTTTAGAAATATTTATGTGTTTTCTGTTCATCTCTTGACTCCTTAGAGTGGATAATTTGATGTTGGAGTCTTTCACTAAATGTTGCCTCCAAAATAGAGTACCACAACTCCAGGTCATAGCTTCGATGAATTGAGAGTTCTTCTTCTTGAGTTGATCAAGATTTGATTAAGTACATAAGGCATCTTTAAAACTATTCTATTCAAATGATCGTTTTGAGTTTCTTAGGTTCCCAGTGTAAGTGTTGAATGAGTTTTCTTTAATGTAGCAAGTAATCTCCTTCTCATGTACAGACGCACTGCTCATTCTTCTTCGTTTATTCCATAGTCTTCTATATTATTGTTGAGGTCTGACAGTAAGAATAAGTAAATCACTTAAAGTCCTCCTCATACACTGTAATGTCCCATGATATGGTCCCTTGATATGTCTACAATCAACATTAATTAATTTCAGAAGAATTAAATTTATCAAATATGACCATTAGAATAATCTAAATAATTTTAAAAGCATGAAAGGGTAATAATTAGTAGACTGGTAACAGTAGGCTTCACAACAGTAGGTGCACATCGGCAGCCTTCATCAGTAACCTTACCAACATTGACTTTCATCGGTAGACTTCATTATTATCCCTCAACGGTATCCTTTCATTGGGGACCATTCCATCGGTGACCTTTTCATCAGTGACCATGCATTGTTGACCTTTGCAACAGTAAACTTTGCATCGGTGACATTTGCATCAGTGACCTTTGCATCATTGACTTTGCATCAGTGACCTTCCATCTGTGAACCTGCATCGGTGATCTTTTCATCTGTGACCTTTCTATTAGAGACTTTTGCTTCCATAGAAAAATATTACACTATATGCTTAAACAAGAGAGAAGTGAGATTAAAATTACATATTTATTACATTTATATAAACATGATTTTCACACGAATTATTATCTTCGAAGAGAAACAACATGATTAATATAAATGAAACATGATTTGGGATTATTAAAATAGGCGATTCTAAGAAAAACTATGCCACAATGATTTCTAATTTAGTTCAGCTAAAGAGCATAATCATTTCAAAAAAATAATATAATGACAAATACAATCCATTTGATTCTTTTAATTGAATTTGTAATGAGAGGGAAGTATCATATTTTCATGGTCAGAAGATATAAGATTCTATGTTCTAGCATTTCAAAGCACATATTGACCAATAATTCATCAATTAATATAATGTAGTGTCGAGTAATTCATAAAAACACATTACTTTATCTATACAATGTCATTATTGTTAATATGGAGGATCAACAAAATGTGTAACATGATAACATTGATAAATAAAATTTCATGTAGATAAATTACTAGATGTACATTTTGATACATCATATCCTTGATGTATGTAATATCAATGTTAGAGCATGTAGAAAATTCCATTATATTCCAAGATGTGTATTGCAAATAACGGTGATATCCAAGAAAATGTATACCAACAATAATGAAAAATGGAATTAATATGAGTTATAGTATGATAAAAATACATTATTTCCTTACACTTGTATTTATATGAAAATATTTTTCATGGATATAAAAAAACCCGAATCCTGATAAAAACATTGTTCATCAAAGGAATTATCCTTATAGTTTCATAGAATATTACATAAATCCAAAAGATTGAAAAGTAGAAGTTAAGTGATAGACTATATTTCAATATAATGTTGAACATATCTATAAAAGATAGTGGAAACTATATTTAATTATATTTTTAAAAGGATATATATTAACTTTTAGATGTAGTGGGAACAAGTTCTAAAAGGGAATATAAAATAAGAATGTTATAGATACACGTCATGTATAAGAATGTTAAACTAATATATATGGTTTTTTATTCACCATGGATGGTAAAAAATTATTCATTGAGAATAATAATTCATAAATGTAATAATATTGTTGGAAAAGTCTAATATTGACAAGGTCAGTAAAAATTTAATAATGGATTCTATGTATCAAAGTGAAAATGGGCTTATTATTTTGAATATTATGGTGGGTATTTAATAGGAATAGTACATGGATAGTAAAAATGTGGTACCAATAAGTTTAAATTGTATATAACAGGTTGGTATTCCAAAATAAATTAGAATTTTACATTCAATAGATAATTTCAATGATCATTTTTTGATATTTTTATATAATGACCAGCATTTGTTGATGGTGTCTATACGATGCAACTGATAGGGATGATAATATTGTAGAATCCAAGTAATGGTTGTAAGTTAATGGAATCCTTTTTAAGATTGAAGTAAGAAACAATATAATTGAATATTAATTTGGAATGTATGTTATCTATGTTTCTACCATATCTTACAGGGAGCACCATTGTATTCCATGTCAAATCTATTTGAAAACATATAAAAAATCAACAATGGATTTATAGTTATTTAGGACCAGGTTAAAGAAATTCTACAGTGATTGGATTAATGTAGCATCCTATGATCAAGGAAGGAAGATATAATAAGGTATATCTAATAGTTTCATAGCCCAAATGAATTGTACAAATGGATACACATTATAAAAAAATAAATGTTGGATCAATACAACAGAAGTGTTGTTAATGTCATCACAAGGAATATATATCTCCAAGTTGATATGAAGTAGAATAGGATGATATTAAGTGGTGATTTGACTTCAATTTTCTACATCGATGGATCAATATTGAATTCCATTACATAAAAAAGATATGATATAGCCAATATATACCTTATGATAGGAAAATAACATTACATCTGGGATAATTTCATGTAAAACTCCCAAAAATACCTGATTTCACTTGTTAAGGTATAAAAGATATGTATATGTTTTGTGAAGAAGAGAAAATACTAGTTTTGGTGGTATATAAACTATTATTTATTTGTAAAAATAGATCTCATATCATAGTTTGGATCAAAAGGATCAACAAGAAAAACTATTTAAAAAATATTGGTAGACATGCCTATAAAAATTGAGTATGTTGTATCTTCTATGTCATTTAAGAAGTAGTTATTATATACAATTATTTTTTCTTGTTCTTGGAATCATACCTAAAATGTACATTTTTTATCATAATGATAATTTTTTTACTAGTAATAGAAATTCATACATGTTTGGATAGTGGAAAATAGAGATATAATCATGGATATAATCATTGGATAAGTATTACTCAAGGAGATAAGGTCACATATAGTAAAATATCCACATTGTGGAAATATGAAAGACCCATACACTAATGTCTTGACTTAGCATAAACGTGATCTTAATCACGTGAGAGCTAACATGTTCTGTTAGAAAGTTGTATCTAGTGAAATTTATTATTCTAATAGTCGGTTCCCTAGACCTAACATTAATGGTAATTTTAATTATCATATCATGTATATAGTTAGTTATACATGATGTATTCTGACAATTTTTTTGTATACTTTTTTGTATCAAGTATTTAATGGTAATTTGAATATATTACTATTTGTATTAAATAATAATGAAGATATCATTATATAATGATAACCTTGAGATAAAATCACATTAATATAAAATAAAGCCTATATAGTCTAGATACATCTCACAAACTAGACACAGTAGATGATTGAGTAGCAAGTGTCATGGGATCATAATCATTGAGACTTCCTCTCTTGATGTTCGCACTTGATGATGTACAGTAGTGAGATTGTGATGATAGTCCAATAAATATGAACAGAATATGTTTTGGGTTTCATTAGTTGTTCTTTTCTATAGATAGTGTTCTAATATCTTTACTTGATATCATTATCAATATGTTCCATGTGATCACATACATTAATAAAAGGAAAAACATATGATAATCAAATCATGGAGTGGTTTCATTTATTGGGTGAATAATTGATGGTATGATATTTTTTAATGGTCTAGAATGGTTTTTGACTTCCATGTTAAGTAAGTAATATATTTAGGTTGGGTTGATCAGGATTTTACTACCCTCATAACTCATTATCAAAATAAATTAAATGGTAAATCCACATAATTAGTTCAATAACTGAATAAAAGGGTGATGAAATAAGTGTGTGTCCTTCTTCAAGATATATTTAAAATACAAGGAAATTATATTATAAAATACATGTTCGATGTTGGTTGGTGTTTCTATGAATTTACTTTTATCTTTAGGGGCCTTAATGGGTTGATATGTTTTACTCTTGGCCTACGAATTTTATTCACTACTATTATGATAAGACCAAGATGGTCACACATAATAGATTATTTAATAATGCACCATATTAAGTTATATATATATATATATATAATATGATGGGGCCACCACATTGTCTGAGTGCTATCATAGATATCGATCACCAATAAATAAATAAATAAAATTTTAATGTAATGAATAATTTTGATTAATTTATTATATATATAGACAATTCTAATATGAGGAATAATTTTAATCGAATAAATACATTCTTAATACTCTAGATTTGTTTAATATTTATTGGGAATTATTAGTTGATTCATTGACTCAGTTTTATAATATCATATATTTTATATACATTAAAGGCATGTGATGAATTTGAAATATTATTTAGGTTATATTTTATTTCTTTATAGTTATTATTTATTTGATGACAAATTTTGGGGGTTAGGGGAACCCTACCAGGTATCATCACTATCGACTATAAATAGAGAGGGGCTATTATACAATTAAGATAATTAATGGAAATTTTACTATAGAATATATATCCTCCCACTACCAAGTGAGAGAAAATATTGATCCATGTATTAAAATAGTGTTCTCTCTCACATGTTGAAGGCATGTAAATGTGGTGATCATCGAGACATCGAAGCCATCATTGTAACTCTATTCTACCACCAAAAATTTGGTGATCGATGCTCTTTTATGTATAGTGACATGAATATTTTGATAATGTCTTGAAACCTAAAAAATTGTATGATTTCAGTTTATGTTTTTATGATTAATTAATCTTACATGAGAACCTCAGACCATACTAGGACTCAGATCGGTAGAGATGAAAACTATATTCATCTAGATGATAATTTTTATAAAATCCCCTACCCTAAATAATCCTATATAAACTATAGTTCCATCATAATACACATATATACATTAATCAAA
Organism: Viscum album; assembly: GCA_963277665.1. Taxonomy (NCBI): domain Eukaryota; kingdom Viridiplantae; phylum Streptophyta; class Magnoliopsida; order Santalales; family Viscaceae; genus Viscum; species Viscum album. The sequence goes on from OY728162.1 coordinate 1,207,464,985, forward strand.
TGAATTCATTTTTATTACAAATCCCATAGTAGCAGCAAGTACAAACTTCATGCAGTTCAAGATGGCTGGTACACTGTTGGATTTTAGTTCTATGCATTCCTTTGTTACATTTTTAGTTTAAAAGAACATAAAATTAATCTTGAAACATCAATATGATTAGTTATAAATTATTCGTTTGAGGTTTTATTTAACAATTAATTGCGTAAATATATTCTAATATTAAATTTATTGAGTACAGTCTTATCGCACACCTATTTGATATTTGAGTGGTTGAATTTAGTAGGAAGCTAGTGCTATATTAGATCACATTGCATAATTATTGGATAAAATATATAAGAAAATAAAATTATTGTATTCATATTTGTTTATTGTAAAATTAGTTATAAAGGAGAGATATCTCATCCCATGTTTACTTCAGAAAAAGCACCTGTAGCCTTCTTTATGTGAATGATTTGTAATGAAGGAGAAAAAATTGAAACTATGAACAGATGAAATATAACCATAAATCATGAAAAAGTTGATAAATTTAACCTAAAATTATGTTACCATCATATTCATAATAGAGTTTAGGTATAATATCTTTAATTTGAAAGAGAGGTTGTTTAGTGAAGCTAGGATAACATTAAATTTCGACGAAGAATAATTTTTCATCTATCATGATGCAGCCCTAAAATTATGAGTATTTTTACTAACACAGAATTATAAGGTGATTTACCATTCATACTGAATGTTTAATATGCATGAGGATGATTATATTACCCATTATTTGGAGTTATATACATTTATTATTTTAATAAATGTTATAGATATATTATTTTCATAGGTAGAAGTGTGATATATACCTAGACCAATAAATTATGAGTTACATATTAAAAATATATGGAACTGAACATGTCATAAAGTGGATATCTTCTCCTTAAAAACAATAACTGTTTTTTTCATTATCACCCTAAAAGATATAAATATACACTAATTAATTATCCAATAAAGACATTGGAATCACATAAATAGTGATTATTACATGAGATTCATTAATCATTGAATTCTTAAAAATATTAATGGATGTTTTTAGGGAGAGTATATCAACAATATTATACAATTTAATTCAAAAAAACACTTTATAGATAGAATCATGATTGAATAATGATTCAATTGATACTCTAATGTTTTTTATTCAATATTTGATATTATGTGGTGTTGGATTTTTTATCAAAAAAAATTTAATAATCATTGTAAGATAATTTATTTTTAAATATTGGAATATGATTCCTCAGTGAAAACAATTTATAGATAGATGATGTGATTATTGGGGGTGGAATTTTATTTATTTCTTAAATTGATAAATTATTTGGATTCCTGATTAAGAGTCCATTAAAATTTAATATAAATATTTTTGGAGATATATTTCACATTGGATGACCCTTGATATTATTGTAGAAGGATATTAGTTTATTTAGACACTATATAACAAACAATTGGTCTATATAGTAGCATGATACCACACCAGAAGACATGTGTTTGTTTATAAAGTTAAATCATGAACTAAATGTTTTTTTAGAGTCGAGAATAATTTTATACATCATAGTACCCAAGGTTATTAAACAATATAGTCTATAAAAAAGTAACATGTCATCATGGTTGACTTTAGTAAAGGTGACCCAATAATAATTTGGTTTAAGGGTATTACATGTTTTCCTATACCACTGGGGATAAATACATGACATCGAGTAGATTGTGTAAAGGTAACAGAAAACATATTAAAAAGAATATGAGCAGAACACATCACAGAAGATAGAGATATGTTATTGGGGAAATTATATCAATGTAACACAAACATTAGATATATTTAATCTGAGAATTTCATAATTTTTTAATTTTATATTTCGATATTTTGTCCCATATATTCGTGGATCATTCCATAGGATACAATTGAGTTCCTACGTAAATATGAACTAGTGTATTTAAAATTATTTTCTTTGAATTATATACCCCATATACCAACATTATGTATGGGTAAAACTATCTAAATGATAATTATGATAACAATACATTATAGTTCATGTCACTGTAATAAATGTTAATGTTTATTCTAATAGTTCTGTTGGAAACAAAGAAACGTATACATTAATTTAACATTAAATCAGGGATTTCTGAAATAAACTATCAATAATTATGTTATTGTGATTTAGGATGAATACATAAATTTGTCACTCGAAAACCTATAAGTTTTTCATCAAAAAGGTATGTTATATGAAAATTGTATTTTTTTTTTGTTGAATATGTTATGTGGAGATCATAGCATGATAAGGGGTAATTTTTTGGAAGATAGTTGATTTATATATATGTTGAAAATTTCTCAGGTCTACACTATAGTGATGTACTCCATACTACAAGAATTCATTGATTACACATTAATGAATGTAGTTGAATATTTTATACTTTGGTGAAGTAATGAATTTAGTTACTAAACCATGTAAGAATAAATCATAATATAGTGAATAAGTTTCTAAAATTATAGGTAATTCAACAAGAATGTAACATTTGAGAATTAACATGAGTTAAACTTTTCCTAAAAGATAAACTAAATGTGTCTGAAAAATAGAAAAATATTAATAATGGAGATGAAATTCATATTATTATGAACATTAAAATTAAGGGAAATGTGTTTAAAAAATAGACATTAGGAATTTGAGAATTCTTTTTATGAGGGAACATATAGTACAATCTAAATTAAAGAGAATAAATGGATCACATTCTAGATAAGGGTATTGAATATTGTAAAACCAATAATTACATATTTTTTATGTTGGATAAGAAATATAGAATAAAATATATAATAAATAAATATTAATATAAATTACATACTAAATCAATGATTAATGTAGCTGAAGAAGTATGTATGTCTTATGAATGTAAGAAGAATATTAATTACTCAGATAGGACAAACTCTAAAAACTATATATAAAATTCTAAAAACACTATCATATATTATTCAAATCCTTATATAATGACTCATTTTATTAAATAAAATTAGTATCTCACATAAATATGTAAATAATATGTGATTCTAGTGATGAAGTAGAAACAACATTAGGTTTTCAATTTATGAGATCTTCATATATGTGTTAATAAGAGATACCAACCTCATTGGAGTAGGTGGAGTAATGGGTATCAATTAATGAGGTTTACTATAAATTAATATATATTTTATCTTAAAAATAAGAGGATAACAAATGGGAGTTGGTTTTATATTCTAGCATGAAAATATTAGGGCTAAAATGAATTAACAAAGTGGAATCCTTCAGGAGGCTTCCCAATAGATCATAACGTAAGTGAAAATGGATAAGGAATTTCTACAATGAATCATTCAAATTGAAATAATCTCTAAAAAATAAGGCAATATGTTTTATTTGTTTTATAAATTTATATCAAAATTTTTACAAAACTAAAGATGGGAGATAATGAATTTAATAGTCCTACAGAGTAGATGAACACTAAAATTAAAAAGATGATAATCCACTTTATGGATTCCTCAATATTCCTAGAAATAAGGAATAAAAAACTAAAATTATGATACAAATGATAAATAAATATATTTTATTTAGAGGAAAAGATAATTTACATTAACATTTATGAATAAATATCCCATAATATATGGTTACAAAAAGGTTTTATGATTTGAGAATTCTTCAGAACATTATCGATTTGTTTTTCAAATAAAAAATTCTCAAATTTTTATGATACCTATGATAACAAAAACAAATTATAGAGAAAATTAAAATATGTATGATTACCTTTGACATAGATTTTTATATTCTATCCTTGGATATATAGTATTAAATTTCAATTAGAATAATTTATTTAAGGAAAAATATAATATATGGAGGCACACTACTACTATGACATATAATTAAATAATGTGTCATATTAAATACTTAGTAATGATAAAAAAATTCAATTTTTTATAAGGAGGATGTGGGGAAAAAAAGAGTGAATACACCACTACAATACAATTACTCACAATAATTCTATTGGAAGGAAATATGAACTATTTTGTAGAAATAATAAAGGGATACACTAACTATGACCACGAATAAAAAAATTTCAACCAAAGATATATATTTATGTCTCTAATAACCAATATAAAATATTGTTCCGTAATTGGTAAAATGGTTAAAATTTAACGTAATATGTTTAGGAATGGAATAATTATCATCAAATATTGAATGATGTCTTAAAAACGATCCATGGGGGTCGCATCAAAAGATCTGGAGTGTAGTAGTTGAATCTATAGAATTTTTTTAGGAATATTCCTACCTAGTAATAATAAAATATCTATAATTCATGGTGAAATTTATATATTTAATTCACATAATAAATAACCATTGAAAAATGGTTGATGAAATATGATGAAAATAATATTTAAGAGGATGAAGATCATAAAGAGGATATGGGATACATTTAACAAAATCCTTGAGAGGGAAAAGTAATATGTGGGGATGAAGTGTTGGCTCTTCATCACCAACCCAAAATGTGGAAATATGGGGTACCCCTCTATGAATATATGTTAAACATGTAATCTATTTTAATTATTTCATAAAATTAAGGTCGGTTAAATCCATGAGATAAATGTTCTAAAAAGTACATGATTGAAGTTGAGGATCAATCTATATTTATGATGTAAAAAATCAACCAAATAGTGTTAGTAGTACTTGAGGTAATTAATTTTATAAATACTAAATTTGTAAGATCTGGATAATTTCAAATTCAGATATGGACATGGAAAATAGCTTAAATAATGAAATAGGATGTGTCATAGCCTTTAAAAAACAATCAATTATGCATTAAAAATAATATAATACTATAATATATATTATGATTAATATCATAATGTACACGTTTTATCTTGCCAAAGAGATTATTGGAATTAAAAAATTAAAGGAGAATGGATTATTGATAAAATAAACTTTTATCATTGATGAATGTCATGTTTTTTTATGTTTTCTATGAATTGGTATTGAGCGATAATTTTTGTAACACTAAATTCTAAAATTCAATAAGGTTATTTTTCCTATGAGTTATCATAATTTTATAAATTAATTATATAATTTATGCTATGTTTTAATGCTGAATTATATTGGGACATGATAATTCTACTTTCAAAATTCTCAATCCGTATCACAGAGTAAGATAAAAGTTTTGGATGGCCAATGACTCAGGTGGAATTAATAATTTTATATTTAATGATGGTATTAATTGATTATTTCAGCTGTATATTGAATCTAATTTCTATTTTCATCTCATATAGTAATGGTTTTGGTTATTATGTGATGAAAACATTATTATTTTTTTGAAAATGTGGAATGTTCATGAGACTATGTCGTTATTTTTAAAATTAGTATCATATAAAACACTAAAATGTTTAATTTATACTATTTCATCCCACTAAATTATAATGATAAGTAGGATTAACGGATTTTTGGATAACACGTAAGATAAGTATGAAATTCAGTCACTTTGATTTAATTGAGTATATTCTAATTTCATGAAGGACATCATTTTGGAAGATTGTAGAATAATGAATTATATCTATAATGTATCACAATAAGAATCAAGAAATTGGTAATAATGACATTGGGTATTCTGTGAATAGAATTAATCCAAAATTTTAATTGTGTTGATGAAATTTGATTGTTTAGAATAATTTTTTACAAATACTCAAAGGTAAAATTGAATCATATGTCGAAACCCTCTCATTTTTCTCAATAAGGGGGAGAATGAAAATCACAAAAAATGGTAGAGAATAAAGGGTAAGTGTAACCTAGAGAAAGGTGAAATATATTCCCAGGATAATCAAAAATTGAATAATGGAAAATCTAAATATAATTATGGATGTAGCATAATGATATAATTTCATTTTTATTGGGGTATTAATATGTAACCCCATAACCCCCAATGCATAAACCTAGAGCCTTACATTATTACATTGGCATAATTACAAGGAATCAAATCCCAAAGGACAAATCAATTTAGAATTTTTTGAAAACTATATTACATACAAGATACCAATAGTATAATGGGACATAGAAAATAGAAAAGATAAATAATAACTTGAAATTAATACCATTCTTGAAATGTTTTTGAATGACATATTCATTTCATGGGGAAAGTTCTAAAAGTAAAAGTGATCTAAAATTCATAGTATTGGTAAGTATAGAAGAATTAGTAATGAATAAATGAGAATAATATACATGTAAAGGAAAATATCTAAGGAGGCATTCCATTTATTTAATTGGATATGGAAAATTCAATCTGGAAATATATTTAACTAAAAAACATTGATATTTCTCTATAAATAGAGAATGAACTACATAAATAAATAATATCAAAGTGAAAATATCACAGATTAATAATAATTAAACCTAATGAATGAACGTCAGTATTATTGGACTCTACGTTTCATAGGTACATGATACCTTTACCATCAATACCTTTCACTATATAGTTTATAACATATTCGGTAAAACCACATCAGATTGGAAAAATGATTCATATCATGAGAAAACAGATGAATTGATTTGCTATTTATAATTATGCCCAACCCATGTCAAACCTATTCAAATAATTCCTTGTATATTAGTTATTAATTTAATCCATGAACATTTTCCTTTATCAAATAGCTATATTGAATAAAATATATATACTTATCCATATTTAATCTATTAATCAAATACCTTTCAAAGTGTACACTATATGTAAAAATATAATATGATTTAGAAATAATTATAACAATAATATTGTATAATGGGTATCTAATTTTATTGTTATTACAAATGGAAAATTTTTATAAGGGAGGCATTGTTTCAATAGAAATTTAACACTCAGAAAATAATGTGGGACTCCATTGGTAACTTTTAAAACTTTTTAATTATCAATTAAAACCCTTATTTGAGATAATTAGAAGTGAAATATATAATACCATGAAATTTTATTGAATCATGAATTTAATTGAAAAAGGGTAAGTATATCTGACACAGTAAACTGAATTGTTTTATAATAAAAAATAAGTCTCAAAGGAATTTGAATTGTGTTGAAGTCCCTTACCATAGTATCCCTTTAAGCTGAATGATAATTAAACTATTGTATAATGGTTTTAATCATATTATTTACTTAATAAATTACCCTAATCATATCATATATGATCTTTTAATAATGTCTTTTACATTTTATTGTCAATATTTCACTATTTTAGTTGTTTTGTGTGTTAATTTTATATTTTTTCGAGTATGTTTTCACTTTCTATTTTTTGTACTCTTATGATGATCATAATTTCGACCTATAAAGGATGTAATGCATGTTTTAAATTTCATATATATTCAGTATATACATATTTATAATAATCCATTTATTTTGGAGATTTTAAATCAAATCGAAAATTAATGGAGATTTCGGGCTTTATGTATGTATGAATGACACATACATTTCATTTTCATATTTTAAAAGTAATGGATATATATGTGTACAATATCATTACTGTATCATATTTAATTTTTATATATCAACTATTTTTTTAAAAAAAATCCAGAATACACTCCTTTTAATATGTGAATGAATCACATCGTTTTGAGGTGGTAGTAGTTGACACGTCTACAAATGATGATATCATACCCCCATAAAATGGAATTCTTGATGATAAGTGTTATACAAAAATTATTGATGGATAATAAAATTATATTTAAAATATATATATAAATAAAATAACTAAAAAACCAACATTATTACCAAACTTGAATAGTGTAATGGAAGAATGAATGACATTGGTTCGTGAGGCGGTAGTTTGTCGTAAACACGAACGATGGATGTGAATCAAATATAATGGATGTTTGGGATATTTTTTCATAAAATTATTAAATACACATATAATTATATTTATTATAAAAATTTTATTATTTATTCAATATATTATAATAATTTAATTTGTGGATAAGAAAGTAAAACACAAGTTTGTATTGAAAAACATAACATCTTTTTTGGGTAACTATTTTGGTTTATACAAAAACCTTACATGGTTTTATTTCTTCCAAAAAATGAGTCTTATAGTACGGGGGTTGAGCTTATTGGGTAGTATTTGTGTGAGCCAATGTGTAATTACCGTGAAATATTAAATGATAATTGATTCTTTAAAAATTATTTTACATTATATTTTATACAAAAAAACAATATATATTTAATATTAAATTTAATATAAAGGGAAATATGACCATAAGGATTCTAATTTTATATGACCATTTGTAAATATTAATATTGGAATCTATATTCATGTAAATAATTTAATCATTATAATTATTTTTTACCTTTCAAAATTAAAATGGATAATTAATGTCGAATGCAGAAGTGAAGGCCTCAACCAGTATAGTCCAGTAATATGAAGCACATATGTTAGATCATGGGCAGGATATATTTCCACTAGGGTTTTTCTTTTACCAAGGCTAATATTATCATGAATATGAAAATATTGAACAAAATCACCTGTGTGTTAAGTTCTTGTTAGTGGAAATTATCACCCAGTCTATGTGAGCCTAGTTGGCCCACGAATTTAGCATAATCGAAAACCATGGCCTTAGGTTATATGAAAGTGTTATAAGATGTTACATGTCATATAAATATTGTGAAATTAATTAGTATACATAAAAATATTATTCCATCATTTTTGTTTCCAGAATCATTTTTCATAATAAAAATAGGTTTAATAGAGATATAATTTTAAAAATTTTCTTTTTAGATCAAAATTTACATTTATGAATGATTTAAATTATTATAAAGAATTAAAATATTATGAATAACATTTATTTTAGTGATATTGTATTATAAAACTACGTTTATTTAAATATTAATGATAAATGAATTTAAATTTTTTAATATGTCCGAACTCTTACTATGATTTCTCAACCTGCTATTATTTTTAACAAATAAGGGTTTTTATATTAAGTTAAAATTATAATATATATATAATTATTATGAAAAGTATAATTTTTATTTGAAATCATTACATCAATATTAGGATATGGTGAATTTATGATAATTTTTTTAAAAAAAGTTTTTCACTAATAGTAAAAAATATATATTGAGTTTTTTGATATGTTTGGTAGCTCTATAGTTATGTACTAATAATATCATAACAAATTAACCACAAAACATCACATAAAATATGTTATTTAATTAATAATATATATTTATTATAAATTATAATTAATTATAAATCTTATAAATTAATTTCTAAAGTCTAAAAATGAATCTTCAACATTAAAATATACTTTTGTGGAAAAATTACTTTTCCATACCAAAAGAATTTATATAAATTGATAATATAATATTTTGAATTTAAATCCCATAAAATATTACCCAAGTGTACCAAACCATTTTAAAATATAATTGGTAAGTCCCTTGATTTTAATTGTCCACAACATAGGTTTCTAAATCTTATATTTGGAAATTAATAAACATATCTTCCACATTTTCTATAAATATCAACCCATTTCTGAATTTTCTTTCAATAATAATTTATCCAAAATTATTAATTGGTATTTTAACCTCCCAATTAGTCCCCCAATGATTCCTCAATCCTCGATGGCCTCAATCCTCATGCTTTAGGACTAAATCATCAAGGAAGTGTAATTATCATTCATTCAATTTCAATTAAAGAACATATTTTTGTTTATATCTTTGAAATGTTATGTTCAATCTATTATTCAAAATTTTAGAAAATACCATTACTTAATAATTTTTTATTTTTAATAGGATAACATTGTCCACAATCATTTCACCCTTTTCTAAAACTATTTTTTTACTTGTTATGTTTTTATATTTTCGTCTCAATGTTTCTCAATTCTTCTCTAAAAATTCTCTTTTACGTTCTTCTTATGAATACCCAAGAATATTTATTTTCCAAGGTATTCACATAAATGTAAATATTATATATTTTATTCAGGTATTAATATACTTGAATCTGATATTCCATTTCTATGTGTTGAAATTGACACAATTACCATGTTTGTATTAACTTTTGAAAATTCTATTATTTCAATATGTATCACATGGTTTATTTATGAAATGGCCTATTTTGAATAGTGTGAATAAAATTAAATTAAAAAATATTAATATTGTTACCTAATAGTGATCTAATTAATGGGTTAATGAATTCATTATCTCTAGATGGAAATATTTACAATACATTGGTGAATTTCCTTGTTAATATTTATGAATCCTTGATGACAAACCTTAATGATATTATTACTAGTGTTATAATTAAATTTTATATCTAGAAATTCCTCTTATGTTTAATATTATTTTTAGGATATTCGTCGTGTTCTATTTCCAGTGACAAAATTATATTCTTTGTGATATTATTTATATTCCTCAAGATCACTTTTAAACTGTCTCACATACATTCCCTAACTACGGCTTATGCTCACCCTTTTTTAAGTTATATGTCCCCGAGTTTTGATATGTAGTAAATGTATATTAGATGAACATTTAAATAACAATTTAACGTATATTGGTTGTATGGTTTTTGTTTTCTTATATTAGGTACATTTTTATCTAAGAAACTATACCTAAAACATCCTTTATATGTACAATGTAATGAAATGTTACATAATAAACTGTTGGATGCCACAGTTGTTGGTATTAAAGGAAAGAATAGTTATTTTTTGAAAATATGATTATAAAACATTAGTAATTACCATAGAGAAAAGGTTATATATATGAAAACATACTATTATTTTATGAAGTTTTAATTAAGTGCATTCTTTATAAAAAATCCATGTATGAATATGGACAAGAATATTTTTCTTCAACATATATATATATATATATATTAGGGAAATATCAGAAAGTTCCACTCTGATCTAGAATCAAATGGTAATGGGAGAATGATAGTAATCCATGATAAACTTCTTATTTGACACACCTGGGTGATATATTCGGTTAATCCTATGATTTTAATGAACCATTATAAAGGAATTATAGAAATTCCATTTTTATTAAATAATATAATATTTAATTATGATGTAATAAAACCTTAAAATCACATTAGGCTTATAATATTATTATTAAAACACTTTTATCACCGAGGTTTTATTGGTTTATAAAATGGAAGGAAGAATTAGGAACACCATAAATTATGGGTGTAACAAACCGTGTGCTAATGACCCTCTAAAAAAATACGTAGTGGAAAACATCATAAGAATGATTAATTTAATTATTTGATTTGTGAGAAATCACTTCAATCAGTTTATGATTAAAAATTCACCTTTAAGGGAGATATATTCTATTGAGTCTGTCATTCACAAATAAATACCTTCTTCCTATGGATCTACAGACCCATTAATTTATAAACAATGGTTAAGTTCAAATTAATTTTCTTTTCTATACTTCATTGTTTAGAACAAGATAATGTTACAATGGTCATGTACTACTTAGAGGGATAATCTAATTAGTTGTGTATGCAGAATTAAAAAACATCCAAGAAGGGATGTTTATTTTACACTATATAAGATTTGAGGCTTCATTATTCGATAAATGTTTAAATAATTTGTTGTAAATTAAAATAGAGAAGGAATTCCTCATGATGAATAAAAAGGAAAAAAATCATTGGGAACCTATGAGAAGAAAATTACAATAGTTTCTCATTAAATATATTTCTTATTCATGGATTTAAAGGGAAATGTTGATTTATTTTAAATGTATTAAGACCCCAACTATGGAATAATATATTCAATAAAGACTGTGAAAGTTATGAGTATATAGTGTAGATAGCTATGAAGGCTGATATAGGGACCCAACCTCACAACATTAATTAATCTTGAATTAAATGAATAATTCACATTGAGGAAATTTTTAGGTTTAGTGTTTTAGAGAATTCGGCCATAACTATTCCATCTCAAAAGTTACAAAGTAGACACATCTACTCAGTTTCCATTTTTTTCATAAAATAAAACTCTTAAAAAAAGACATTTCTAGTTCCACGTTTTAGATAGCATGACTTTCCTTGATCTCATCCTTGACCCTATTCCAGTTTATGTCCTGTGAAAAACATTTCAAAAACTTTGGATCATCATAAAAAGCTCTGTATGGAATACACAGAGAAGGAAACTATATGTTATTCAAAACAACAAGTAAACCATGAATACATTAACATAAGTAAAACTTTTCACCTTTATGAAGTAGTAAATACTCTTCACTGAATAAAATAACACTAATTACCCATTTGTAACCAAATGATTACCATGATAAAGAACACATAACATATAAAGGTAAATTTGAACATAAACATACTTAAATGGAATAACCATACGGTTGAATTCAACACATGTCACTAAATGGAATATCTAAATGACCGACTTCCATAACCAATTCATTGGAGGTTATAACATAACCACCCATCCTAGTTTTCAAGGCACCACCCGTCATTTGTTTTATCACGTAACCACCTGTCAAATGTCCAAGTACCATTATAAAATCATAACACATAAAACCAATATAAAAGAATGATTACATTTCCACATTTCAATCATAGTATATCATTTAAATATATTGACATAATAAAATACTTTATCAAAAACCATTTTGCATACCAAAATACGTAAAATATTATAAGGTTTTTATATTTTATTAAAACATTACGGCTTGTTGAGGGAGACAAAGATCAAATAATTCTCGCGGTGGAGGAATGGTCATTGTCACCACATACAATAGAAAAACATGGTTTTTGTAATTTAGTAAAACTATTCATCTCTAAAAGATTCCTTTTGAATAAAAGTACAAGTCAAAGGGGTTTATACACTGTATAAAAGAAAGTTGTGTATAAATGAAAATATTTATCAACAAAAACAGATTGAGACGATGTCCCTTGCCTCATGTCTGACAAGACTCGATCGTTCATTAATCTCCTGAATAATAAACTAATGTTCATTTATAATTTTTTAAGAACCTTTTTCATATTTATTATTCCTTTCATATCAGAAATTGCTAATTTATAATCATTATGTATTCATTTAAGTTAGTAATGTTCATTTTGTCGATATTTGGTACTTATGTCAAAAATGGATTTCTTATAATTACATGATGTTCATGTGGTAAAAGTTTCATTATATCCAGATTGATATTCATAATTTGGATATCATATATATCATATATATCTAATATATACAAGTATTAATAATAGTACATAACATTTAGAGGTAAGAAGTGAAATGCACCGTTCATAGAGACGGTAAGTTGTACATACGCATGAACGCTATTCCATTTATATTTCATTTTTAATGTAATTTAAACATAATGATACATATTAGTATTATAATTCTAGTATCGTATCATATATAATATCATTGAAAAATCCTTTATACCTACCACATATAGTATGAATGATTCATATCACTTTAAGGGGGCGGTAGTCCGCACATCCTCAAATGAAATTATCGTGTTTACATATAATGAAAACCATAAAGGTTTTCTATATATAAAAACAGAATCATAATTAAAATAAAAACACAATATATATCATATATAGATACAGTGACATCTTAATGGCCACCATGATAGGTGTTAAAAGATGATTGACCAATCATTATTTTTCGAGGCAATATTTCACCACCCACAGAAACAGTATGTGTTTTACCATTAGACGGGGGTGTGTGTGAGTATAATTAGAATACTTATCATAACAACATCCTATTATATTTAGGATACTAGTGTTATTATGGGATCAAATAATAAAAATATAATGGTGAGTAATGAAGGAAAATAAAAGGAAGAAACTCGACAGAATACATTATCTCTAAATCGGGTAACTCTTTTTGATATGATCCAAATGCTTCGTTGGGAAGCATTAGGCACAATATGAGGCTTCTTAGAGTAACATAGGGATATGGAGAGATAATATGAGTAGTTTTTGGATGATCAAAGGGATTGATAAGTGTGGTTATGGACGGTATAGGTGGGGACCTTTTATAAGAGGGAGGAGGGTCACTTTTAGAACGACTGGAAATGTAACTTTATTATAAAATGATTTTCGAATATTAAAGGTCCCAAAATTATATATGTCAAGGATAAGGTGATAAGGGTTTTAAATACTCCCATGAAATATGTATCTGACATGTTTAATTCTTATATTTTTCCTTATCTTTTCATTTATTTAAATCATTCATTAATGAGGTAATCACTGCATCATCATGGTGTCATATATAAATTTATTTAATTAATATCTAAAAATTATAAAAAAAACTACCACGGTGTAGGAAATATTTTTAACTTTCCAATGACTATTTATAGTCTAATATGTCATTTATGCAAACAAAATTAAATTTTTTTTACTTATGTTAGAGCAAATATTGTTATATTTCCCTTCTTTTTAAAAATAATGTCATAAATGTCACTATTACACCCATGTGACTCCATTGGACCTCAAGATTGGTAAAAAGCATTCCATTGTTAGTCATGGCTCAGAAAAGAGGACTTGGACACATGTTGGGGTCATTTTATATTATTATTATATTATTTTATTACCCTTAACTACCCAATTACTAATTAATCACGATAATTAAAGATAATATCCGTTGTTACTATTCATAATGTCCAAAAAAATGTCTTAATTAAATATTTTTTACATTTTGATTCCAAATATGGAATCCATTTTACCAAATTCCAAACACAGAAATTATAGTAATTAATTTTAAAATAAGTTATGTCGTCGAAACAAATATCGTGTTTTTATGAAACAATATCTATCAAAATATTGATAATTGATTATGTCCAATTTCAATGTGAAATTAATTCTAATGACAATGAATTAATTAAAATTAAAAAATATATTCTAATTAATCATTAAAATAAAATAATAAGATAATATATCCATATAATTAAATTAGATGGCAAAAACGTTTTAAAGTAAAATGCATTTATTTTCATTATTTATTAAAAAATGAACATTGTCAGAAAAATACCAAAAATTTATCCAAAGTAAATTTCAATATCACAATTATAAAGAATACGTTTATTTTAAAAAATAAATTTTATAAAATTGTCCAAATATAGATTTAAAAAATGTTTTTCCATCAAAATGCGTTAAAACAATCTTTTAAAAATATTAGAGTATTTTATGCTTAAGATTTGATTTAATCTCATTTTAAGCCTCTAAAACACAATAAAATTCATAAAAAGACATAGATATGGAAATATATTATTCATTACTTACATGGGATGTTATATCCTTTCCCCCTTTAAGAAATTGAATCCCCGCAATTTATTTACATATCGAATATGTGAGGGTATTTATCCCTCATTGCATTTTCGGATTCTCATGTTGCCTCTTAAACTATATGGTTTTTTAATAGAACCTTTACATGATGAATCACCTTATTCTGTAACACTTTCTCCCATTGGTCAAGAATCTGGACCGGTTATTCCTCATAAGATAGATTTTTTCCAGCTGAACTACCTCTGGGCTCAAAACATGACATGGATCCAACATATACTTTCTCAACATTGAAACATGAAAAACATTGTATGCCTAGGACAAACTTGGAGGTAATGACACTCTGTATGAAATTGGTCCAACTTTCTCTTGAATTTCATAAGGTCTAATGAACCTCGGACTCAGCTTTCCTTTCTTTCCAAAACACATCACACTTTTCGATGGAGAAACTTTGAGAATAACATGATCACCTACCTCAAAATAAAGATCCTTCCTCTAGTTATTCGAATAACTTTTCTACCGACTCTGATCTGTTCTCATGTGCTTATGAATAAACTAAAATTTTTCTGCCATCTCTTCAAACAATTATAGTCCCATTAACTTCTTTTATCCTAATTCATCTCAAAAAGTTGGTGTTCTACACTGTTTACCATATAATGCCTCAAAAGGAGCCATCTGTATACTGGAATGAAAACTGTTTTTATAAGAAAATTCAACAAAATAAAGATGTTGGTCCCAAATTCCCTGGTAATCCATCATGCAATAACGTATCATATCCTCCAAGGTCTGAATTGTTCATTCTGACTGCCCATCTGATTGCGGATGAAAAGCTATACTAGAAATTTTTTCATAACCCAATTATTTCTGAAGGTCTTTCCAAAAGATAGAAGTAAACCTGGGATCACGATCAGATACAATGGAGAGGGGAACTCCTTGTAACTTGACTATATCTTTAATATACAACCGAGAAAGTTGATCCAGAGAGAATTTATCTCGAATAGGAATGAAATGAGTAGAATTTTTTAATTTATCAACAATTACCCAGATTGCATTAGTACCTCGATATGTCTTTTGTAATCCCACAACAATGTCCATAGATATATTTTCCCATTTCCACTCTTACACTAGTAAATACTGATGAATCCCTTTTAGTAACTACCACTCTTCTTTAACCCATTGACATGTCAAACACTTCATGGTAAAATCAGCAATATCTCTTTTCATTCCATCCCACCAGTAGTACTCCCACAGATCTATGTACATCTTAGTACTGCCAGGATGAACTAAAAACGGGGAACAATGAGCCTCACATAACAACTCATTATTAAACTGTGAATCACAAGGAACACATAATCTCTTCCCAAACCTCAAAACACAATCATTATCAATGTTTAATTTAGGCAACCTACCCTTCTGAACCATCTCTACCTTTTTCTGCAAATCACTATCTTTATTTTGTGCGTTCTTAATTCTGTCTAATAGAGATGATCTCACTAACACCTAAAACAAAATAGAATAACTTCCTATACCAACAACTTCTATGCCAAATTTCATAAAATCAAAAACCAAAGGATCTCATTCCTAATGTAGAATGGTTAAGGAAGCATTACTTTTTCGACTCAAGGCATCATCCACTTTATTTTCTTTTCCGAGATGGTAATTGTCACGAACTGAATCTGGTCACCGCCAAAACTGGCACCAAACCCAGCCCGTGACATGACCCGAATGGCGTTCCCTATCCCCACGGGCTGGCACAAGTGCCCGGGTATCATTTATTTATGTTTGGGAACGATTTACCCGAATATGAAGGCATAAACCATTAAAAACAATCAATAAACTGAATCTGAAAAATTTATACCAAACGATGTTTAAAAAAAACCAGAACTGAATACATAGGTTTAGAGTCAATACAAAAGGTCCAAAGACACAATGGAACAGAAACAAAACAGCCCCATGGACTCCACATGACAATGGGTCATCACCCCCAAGTCGTCTCCACTACTCCTCCCCAAGGATGAGGACTAACACCCTGAACCGTCAACACCCTTAGCCTTTACATTACCTGGGTCAAAAAAAAGGTCTAATTACACCCAAGGGGTGTAAGTAGGGTGTGAGCCTAAGCCCAATAGGATACCACCCTATGATTCCAAGGTGCATGCAATACAAGGTGAAAAAGCAAGCAGTTTTAATATGCAATTAAAAGCGGTGACAAATTCCACGAAATGAAACTTTAAATTGAAAACATTTTTCAAGATAAAACTTTCAGAATGTTAACAAATTTAAATAGGAATATTAGATACTGAATTATAATTCCAAAGACACCCAAAAACAAGGGCAAATACCACAAATCCACTGAGCAACAAAACCGGGAACACCCCTAGGCACTAGATAGTCTCAGGCCCCATGTACCTCGTACCTCAGTGTAATGTAACCATAGTAAAATCCTTTCTCGTGAACGAGCCACTAGTAGGGAACACAACCATAACCTAGTGGTCACCAATAATCATCCACATAGTTTAGTTAGAGTTGTCGTTATCCAAATGCTAAGTGAAACAGGGACGAAACCCATCCGGTCCACTAGCCGTACTAGTACAAATCCGCCCCACCTAGGTACCCGGGCTTCCCATTTTGTGCTCAATCAATTTCAGCATGCAACATAAATAAATTTTCTTATAAAACACCATTACTGGTCAATCACAACCAATACAGTAGCTATCACATTTTATACCACTTAAAACACACAACAAAACACTTAGATTTTTCATTAAACAATTCCTCAAAATCTCGTAGTGTTTCAGACACAAAACACCTTATAAACCTCACTTTCATACTATGTGCACATATTTAAGTTTCCAAAACATAAAGGAAATCCCACTACATTTCAGTGAAAACACAAAATCATTTTTAGGGCAACCCTATATGGTTCAAGAAACGACATCATTGCAAAGTCTCCATTTTTTTACACAACACAACTCTTAGAATTTCATGTGGTTCACAAACACCATTAAAACCAGATTTTTCAGCAACAAACACAAGGGACAATCATTAAAAACAGTATTTTTATCCCTATTATACTTCAATAAAATCAACTAGTTACTTATAGGGTAGCCCCAATTAAACTAATAATACATTTCTATGAAAAACCCTCAATTTCACATGAAATTGGCCTTTAGGATTCATTTTAAATACAAACACCACTAAAACTATATTTTTCAGAAATAATAAAATTGAATAAGCATGAAAATACCATAAAAACAGTAGCCAATTCACAAAGATTTCATACACAATGGAATCACCTACCAAATCAAATGAAACCATTGAATCCTTTGTGCGAAAACACAAACGCACCACCGCCGCACCTCAAGAAGGGTAGATCAAACCTAAAAATAGAAAATTGGACCAAGAAAACCCAAGGTTAAACCTTAGGTTCGAACCCCTACCCACTGGTCATTGTTCACTTCAATAAAAAGGGAGGAAACCCTAAAAAAAAGAATGAAACCCTAATCAATTTGAAAGGGGAAAAGAAATGGACAAACTTACTTGATAAATCTAGAATGAATCTCCCCAAAACACTAGTATCTGAAATTTAAAACGTCCAAAACTCAGGGGATGGTATCACAAGAATTATTAGGTCATTTAGGAATTGTAATGGAGGGAAAAGATTAAGAATAGAAGGAGTTATGAAAGGATCAATTTACCTCTCCAAAATCTGGACGATTTCTGAAATCCAGAATGTTTCGACTATTTTCGCGACTCTATCGAGCTCCAAATTGTGGGAGGAGGGCATGGGGTCGCGCCTGGGCTTCTTAGGGTCTATAGGGAGGTGGAATCACCGAAAAATCCATTTTAATGAATAAGATATTAATAAATTAATGAAACAATTTAAAACTGGAAAATGGGCCTTCGGGTTGGCCCAATTATCAAATAAAAACAAAAATCCCCCATGCTTATGGATTTATAAAGGCTCCAAATTTATATTTGGGGTTAATATATCAGGGGAGAACAATTAGGAGTTGGAATTATTCAAAAATATTAAAAATTGAAAAAGTTATAAATGAAACAAAATTTATTTTTAAATCTAGAATTGGGCTCACAGTTTGGCCCAATTCATGAAAACTCACCTATTCTCAATAAAACCTTTGGAAACCACCAAAACAAATCATGAGTGGAAAATAAATTTAAAATAACCCTAAATTAGGTTACGTACGTGACAATTCTCCCCACCTTGAAAACTTTCCACCCCGGAAAGTCACAGCAAGGTCAAAGCAACAACCAAACCCAACTGAGAAACCAATAGGTACACCCTCGACAGGTTTCACCCCCAAAGGTCAAAACACCTCCAGTGATCAATGATGGAAGGAATACTGTCACAAACCAAAATTACACCACTTTCCAGAAACAATAAAGTACATTCAGGATTTATCCCAAATGAAAACTCCTCAAATACAATCTGAACAATACTCAAGCAACTCGCCCAAACGAACAACAACTTTGAACAAGGTTACACTTACATTAATTTAACTAAACCATTGGGTGCTCTCCAATCCCAATGTTTACTCAAAAATGATGTTGGTAGCTAGATATATCTGAACGAGACTATCTACACCAAGCCAAGACCATGGAAAAATCTAAGTTACTGGTACGGGGGGGACACAAATACGCTCCCCACCATAAGAGACAACCAATATTTTTTTTGAGACATAATCAAGAGACTAACAGGGGGAGGACTAAATGGACTCACTGGTACAAAGGATATACTTCCATCAGAAATTTAAAAAAGAAATTATATAAGACTCATAGTGGGTCTCCCCACCATAAGAACCAATCATCTTAACCAACCAGCACTGGCCGGTAAAGAAAGACCCCAAAATTTAAAGAGTTGGGGCGACCACATGGTTAGTTTGCATGGTTTGGGAAGCCATACACTAATAGTTGGGATCCTTCTTTCCGCATGGTTTTCTGGGGCATGGTCACTATTATCCAAGTGAAAACTATGTTCACAAACAGTGTAGACAACCAAAAGGGGGAGGGAATAACATTGGGTGATGACATGGGCACACAGCCCTCCACCTATTTCCACCGAACATGGACAACATAAGAATGATTATGACACCATAGGTTTAAAATCTTCCTAACTTTCATGCTGAGGAAATGACTTTGTACAAGGGTTTAAATGACACTGGAGTTTCCCCTGACTACGCGCCAGCTTCTCTCCGAGACCTATGGCTGGAGCTCAAATGATTGAAGCATCTTCGGCCTCGCAGTTAGGCTTTGGAAACCCCATGAACGATAATTCTTCTTTCAATGAAACCAACCACTACAACGCAATCCCAGATAAGTTTTCCAGACATAACACATTCCGAACTCACTTTAACTGATCCCGATATTTCACTGAAACAAGGGCTAAGAAGATACACACACATCACACCTTGTTTCTTTAGGTGAGAAACAACAGAAGGGCAGGACACGTATAAACACCTTCCTCTAAGATAAGAGATTTGATATTTTCCCCAAGGGAGACATACTCCCAACATAACAGAGAACCTAATAGGATTGTGTGACCTTGACCTTTACAGTCAAAAGAGCACACAACATCACAATGTGTCACCGAACATGACCCTTGTGATTGATAGAAACAATGCATGGAGAGGGACCTTATACAACATCCCCAAACAACCCACAATTCTAGAAAGTGGCCACAATATCCTATCATGACAATATTTCTCACACTGGTGGTTTAACATGAACTCATGCTTCAAAGAATCTTTGAAGAACCCCAAAGGCCCTCTTAGACACCATCGAGACACTCATCCACAATAACAACCCTAGACCACATCCACCTTCGACGAATTAGGAAACATAAGAAACTATGGTCTCTTTCACTAATCCACAAGCACTCTCCCATTACAAGAGGATCTAAAAATCAAAGATAGGAATGGGTGTAGACTCAATCAACAATGATCGATAAAATATTCCTTATATTGATCAACTGGAGGATTTTCCAATGGAGAAACAATATGGATTGCACTACAGCTGTGCATTAACCCTTAATGGGGGATACCTTATCCAATGAGAGAACCCAAGGACCCAACCAATCTGGTCCATTAGTCAAAACATGCCTCAAACCAGATCCAAACACATGAAGGGAACCACTATAAAGGCATCCCAAAAAAAAATTCAAAAGAGACCACTAACCATCCCTGCAACACAGCTTACCGACCAAACACAAACCCAAAACACAGTTCAAACCGAAGGGGTTCTTGAACTCAAAACATCCCACAACATCAACATTTTCAAAAACCCATAATACAAACCATACCAAACTATTCATCAAGACATCATGTTTTTCTTTAAAACCAATTCTTTGAAAACAAACGGTTTAGCAGTAAGCGTATCCACCAATGGTACCCCATGGGCCTCACACATGCATGTTTTTGTGCCACACCGGGCACCCTCCTCATATCCATCCCAGCACTCATCCAGTTGTGCCATCAACCATCCATCATCCCATATAACCCCACGCATGTGGTCACTCATGGAAATACCAAAGGTTAAAACCAAACTTCCTTCCACTTTTCAAAAAAAAAATGGTCAACCAACCCAACCTTTTTCTCAAAACCGCTAACAATGAGATCGAAATCCCAATTCACATATTACAAAACATTTCATAAGGACACAACCATTTAGAAAAGAACTCACTTTCAAGTTATTCACATCAATTTAGAAACATATCATCCCATTAAAACACACTCTAATTGATTAGAAAACTCTATTGGAAACACTTTTCAAAACCAAATTCAATATAGTTCCTGCTTTCAAAGAGGTGTAAGCACACCATTTTACATTTCAAAAAAAATTCTGAAAATTCAGTTCCGCCATTTCATAAACCAAACCATTCCCTCTTTATTTGAAAATCATTTCATAAAAACTTTACGCTTCTTAAAACCAAGTCACCTTAAAACCAAAGTGCTGAGATTTCAAAACTAAATCACAAAACAATGCAAGAGGAAACTAGTTTCGGTGGGTGACTTGGACATATGGTTGGAAGCCATATTCCAATCACTTCGCCGTCACAGAGAGTATTCTAGGGAAATATTCATGGCTCCACATGGCTTGCCAGGCCCTGCGATCTCACTGATATTATTCTCCTAACTCTCTTTTCATTTCCCATAGTCATCATTAAACCAAGAAAACCAGAGGACTCAGATAAATCCATACTTCCCATGGTGACTTTAATCCCTTCATGAGGTGTGCTGGCCAGGCACACTACCCATGACTAAAATTTCAAGTCCCAAAAATCCTAGCTCCAGACTATGCTAACTCTTCCCCAAATATCATGACCCAAGGAGCGAACCTCCTTTGATACCATTTTGTCACGAACCGAATCTGGTCACCGCCAAAACCGGCACCAAACCCAGCCCGTGACATGACCCGAAGGGCGTTCCCTATCCCCATGGGCTGGCACAATTGCCCAGGTATCATTTATTTATGTTTGGGAACGATTTACCCGAATATGAAGGCATAAACCATTAAAAACAATCAATAAACTGAATCTGAAAAATTTATACCAAACGATGTTTAAAAAAAACCAGAACTGAATACATAGGTTTAGAGTCAATACAAAAGGTCCAAAGACACAATGGAACAGAAACAAAACAGCCCCATGGACTCCACATGACAATGGGTCATCACCCCCAAGTCGTCTCCACTACTCCTCCCCAAGGATGAGGACTAACACCCTGAACCGTCAACACCCTTAGCCTTTACTTTACCTGGGTCAAAAAAAAGGTCTAATTACACCCAAGGGGTGTAAGTAGGGTGTGATCCTAAGCCCAATAGGATACCACCCTATGATTCCAAGGTGCATGCAATACAAGGTGAAAAAGCAAGCAGTTTTAATATGCAATTAAAAGCGGTGACAAATTCCACGAAATGAAACATTAAATTGAAAACATTTTTCAAGATAAAACTTTCAGAATGTTATCAAATTTAAATAGGAATATTAGATACTGAATTATAATTCCAAATACACCCAAAAACAAGGGCAAATACCACAAATCCACTGAGCAACAAAACCGGGAACACCCCTAGGCACTAGATAGTCTCAGGCCCCATGTACCTCGTACCTCAGTGTAATGTAACCATAGTAAAATCCTTTCTCATGCACGAGCCACTAGTAGGGAACACAACCATATCCTAGTGGTCCCCAATAATCATCCACATAGTTTAGTTAGAGTTGTCGTTATCCAAATGCTAAGTGAAACAGGGACAAAACCCATCCGGTCCACTAGCCGTACTAGTACAAATCCGCCCCACCTAGGTACCCGGGCTTCCCCTTTTGTGCTCAATCAATTTCAGCATGCAACATAAATAAATTTTCATATAAAACACCATTACTGGTCAATCACAACCAATACAGTAGCTATCACATTTTATACCACTTAAAACACGCAACAAAACACTTAGATTTTTCATTAAACAATTCCTCAAAATCTCGTAGTGTTTCAGACACAAAACACCTTATAAACCTCACTTGCATACTATGTGCACATATTTAAGTTTCCAAAACATAAAGGACATCCCACTACATTTCATTGAAAACACAAAATCATTTTTAGGGCAACCCTATATGGTTCAAGAAACGACATCATTGCAAAGTCTCCATTTTTTTACACAACACAACTCTTAGAATTTCATGTGGTTCACAAACACCATTAAAACCAGATTTTTCAGCAACAAACACAAGGGACAATCATTAAAAACAGTATTTTTATCCCTATTATAATTCAATAAAATCAACTAGTTACTTATAGGGTAGCCCCAATTAAACTAATAATACATTTCTATGAAAACCCCTCATTTTCACATGAAATTGGCCTTTAGGATTCATTTTAAATACAAACACCACTAAAACTATATTTTTCAGAAATAATAAAATTGAATAAGCATGAAAATACCATAAAAACAGAAGCCAATTCACAAAGATTTCATACACAATGGAATCACCTACCAAATCAAATGAAACCATTGAATCCTTTGTGCGAAAACACAAACGCACCACCGCCGCACATCAAGAAAGGTAGATCAAACCTAAAAATAGAAAATTGGACCAATAAAACCCAAGGCTAAACCTTAGGTTCTAACCCCTACCCACTGGTCATTGTTCACTTCAATAAAAAGGGAGGAAACCCTAAAAAAAAGAATGAAACCCTAATCAATTTGAAAGGGGAAAAGAAATGGACAAACTTACTTGATAAATCTAGAATGAATCTCCCCAAAACACTAGTATCTGAAATTTAAAACGTCCAAAACTCAGGGGATGGTCTCACAAGAATTATTAGGTCATTTAGGAATTGGAATGGAGGGAAGAGATTAAGAATAGAAGGAGTTATGAAAGGATCAATTTACCTCTCCAAAATCTGGACGATTTCTGAAATCCAGAATGTTTCGACTATTTTCGCGACTCTATAGAGCTCCAAATTGTGGGAGGAGGGCATGGGGTCTCGCCTGGGCTTCTTAGGGTCGATAGGGAGGTGGCATCACCGAAAAATCCATTTTAATGAATAATATATTAATAAATTAATGAAACAATTTAAAACTGGAAAATGGGCCTTCGGGTTGGCCCAATTCTCAAATAAAAACAAAAATCCCCCATGCTTATGGATTTATAAAGGCTCCAAATTTATATTTGGGGTTAATATATCAGGGGAGAACAATTAGGAGTTGGAATGATTCAAAAATATTAAAAATTGAAAAAGTTATTAATGAAACAAAATTTATTTTTAAATCTAGAATTGGGCTCACAGTTTGGCCCAATTCATGAAAACTCACCTATTCTCAGTAAAACCTTTGGAAACCACCAAAACAAATCATGAGTGGAAAATAAATTTAAAATAACCCTAAATTAGGTTACGTACGTGACAATTCTCCCCACCTTGAAAACTTTCCGCCCCGGAAAGTCACAGCAAGGTCAAAGCAACAACCAAACCCAACTGTGAAACCAATAGGTACACCCTTGCCAGGTTTCACCCCCAAAGGTCAAAACACCTCCAGTGATCAAAGATGGAAGGAATACTGTCACAAACCAAACATACACCACTTTCCTGAAACAATAAAGTACATTTAGGATTTATCCCAAATGAAAACTCCTCAAATACAATCTGAACAATACTCAAGCAACTCGCCCAAACGAACAACAACTTTGAACAAGGTTACACTTACCTTAATTTAACTAAACCATTGGGTGCTCTCCAGTCCCAATGTTTACTCAAAAATGATGTTGGTAGCTAGATATATCTGAACGAGACTATCTACACCAAGCCAAGACCATGGAAAAATCTAAGTTACTGGTACGGTGGGGACACAAATACGCTCCCCACCATAAGAGACAAACAATATTTTTTTTGAGACATAATCAAGAGACTAACAGGGGGAGGACTAAATGGACTCACCGGTACAAAGGATATACTTCCATCAGAAATTTAAAAAAGAAATTATATAAGACTCATAGTGGGTCTCCCCACCATAAGAACCAATCATCTTAACCAACCAGCACTGGCCGGTAAAGAAAGACCCCAAAATTTAAAGAGTTGGGGTGACCACATGGTTAGTTTGCATGGTTTAGGAAGCCATACACTAATATTTGGGATCCTTCTTTCCGTATGGTTTTCTGAGGCATGGTCACTATTATCCAAGTGAAAACTGTGTTCACAAACAGTGTAGGCAACCAAAAGGGGGAGGGAATAACATTGGGTGATGACATGGGCACACGGCCCTCCACCTATTTCCACCGAACATGGACAACAGAAGAATGATTCTGACACCATAGGTTTAAAATCTTCCTAACTTTCATGCTGAGGAAATGACTTTGTACAAGGGTTTAAATGACACTGGAGTTTCCCCTGACTACGCGCCAGCTTCTCTCCGAGACCTATGGCTGGAGCTCAAATGATTGAAGCATCTTCGGCCTCGCAGTTAGGCTTTGGAAACCCCATGAACGATAATTCTTCTTTCAATGAAACCAACAACTACAACGCAATCCCAGATAAGTTTTCCAAACATAACACATTCCGAACTCACTTTAACCGATCCCAATATTTCACTGAAACAAGGGCTAAGAAGATACACACACATCACACCTTGTTTCTTTAGGTGAGAAACAACAGAAGGGCAGGACACGTATAAACACCTTCCTCTAAGATAAGAGATTTGATATTTTTCCCAAGGGAGACATACTCCCAACATAACAGAGAACCTAATAGGATTGTGTGACCTTGACCTTTACAGTCAAAAGAGCACACAACATCACAATGTGTCACCGAACATGACCCTTGTGATTGATAGAAACAATGCATGGAGAGGGACCTTATACAACATCCCCAAACAACCCACAATTCTAGAAAGTGGCCACAATATCCTATCATGACAATATTTCTCACACTGGTGGTTTAACATGAACTCATGCTTCAAAGAATCTTTGAAGAACCCCAAAGGCCCTCTTAGACACCATCGAGACACTCATCCACAATAACAACCCTAGACCACATCCACCTTCGACGAATTAGGAAACATAAGAAACTATGGTCTCTTTCACCCATCCACAAGCACTCTCCCATTACAAGAGGATCTAAAAATCAAAGATAGGAATGGGTGTAGACTCAATCAACAATGATCGAAAAAATATTCCTTATATTGATCAACTGGAGGATTTTACAATGGAGAAACAATATGGATTGCACTACAGCTGTGCATTAACCCTTAATGGGGGATACCTTATCCAATGAGAGAACCCAAGGACCCAACCAATCTGGTCCATTAGTCAAAACATGCATCAAACCAGATCCAAACACATGAAGGGAACCACTATAAAGGCATCCCAAAAAAAATTCAAAAGAGACCACTAACCATCCCTGCAACACAGCTTACCGACCAAACACAAACCCAAAACACAGTTCAAACAGAAGGGGTTCTTGAACTCAAAACATCCCACAACATCAACATTTTCAAAAACCCATAATACAAACCATACCAAACTATTCATCAAGACATCATGTTTTTCTTTAAAACCAATTCTTTGAAAACAAACGGTTTAGCAGTAAGCGTATCCACCAATGGTACCCCATGGGCCTCACACATGCATGTTTTTGTGCCACACCGGGCACCCTCCTCATATCCATCCCAGCACTCATCCAGTCGTGCCATCAACCATCCATCATCCCATATAACCCCACGCATGTGGTCACTCATGGAAATACCAAAGGTTAAAACCAAACTTCCTTCCACTTTTCAAAAACAAAATGGTCAACCAACCCAACCTTTTTCTCAAAACCGCTAACAATGAGATCAAAATCCCAATTCACATATTACAAAACATTTCATAAGGACACAACCATTTAGAAAAGAACTCACTTTCAAGTTATTCACATCAATTTAGAAACATATCATCCCATTAAAACACACTCTAATTGTTTAGAAAACTCTATTGGAAACACTTTTCAAAACCAAATTCAATATAGTTCCTGCTTTCAAAGAGGTGTAAGCACACCATTTTACATTTCAAAAAAAATTCTGAAAATTCAGTTCCGCCATTTCATAAACCAAACCATTCCCTCTTTATTTGAAAATCATTTCATAAAAACTTTACGCTTCTTAAAACCAAGTCACCTTAAAACCAAAGTGCTGAGATTTCAAAACTAAATCACAAAACAATGCAAGAGGAAACTAGTTTCGGTGGGTGACTTGGACATATGGTTGGAAGCCATATTCCAATCACTTCGCCGTCACATAGAGTATTCTAGGGAAATATTCATGGCTCCACATGGCTTGCCAGGCCCTGCGAGCTCACTGAGATTATTCTCCTAACTCTCTTTTCATTTCCCATAGTCATCATTAAACCAAGAAAACCAGAGGACTCAGATAAATCCATAATTCCCATGGTGACTTTAATCCCTTCATGAGGTGTGCTAGCCAGGCACACTACCCATGACTAAAATTTCAAGTCCCAAAATTCCTAGCTCCAGACTATGCTAACTCTTCCCCAAATATCATGACCCAAGGAGCGAACCTCCTTTGATACCATTTTGTCACGAACCGAATCTGGTCACCGCCAAAACCGGCACCAAACCCAGCCCGTGACATGACCCGAAGGGCGTTCCCTATCCCCACGGGCTGGCACAAGTGCCCGGGTATCATTTATTTAGGTTTGGGAACGATTTACCCGAATATGAAGGCATAAACCATTAAAAACAATCAATAAACTGAATCTGAAAAATTTATACCAAACGATGTTTAAAAAAAACCAGAACTGAATACATAGGTTTAGAGTCAATACAAAAGGTCCAAAGACACAATGGAACAGAAACAAAACAGCCCCATGGACTCCACATGACAATGGGTCATCACCCCCAAGTCGTCTCCACTACTCCTCCCCAAGGATGAGGACTAACACCCTGAACCGTCAACACCCTTAGCCTTTACTTTACCTGGGTCAAAAAAAAGGTCTAATTACACCCAAGGGGTGTAAGTAGGGTGTGAGCATAAGCCCAATAGGATACCACCCTATGATTCCAAGGTGCATGCAATACAAGTTGAAAAAGCAAGCAGTTTTAATATGCAATTAAAAGCGGTGACAAATTCCACGAAATGAAACTTTAAATTGAAAACATTTTTCAAGATAAAACTTTCTGAATGTTATCAAATTTAAATAGGAATATTAGATACTGAATTATAATTCCAAAGACACCCAAAAACAAGGGCAAATACCACAAATCCACTGAGCAACAAAACCGGGAACACCCCTAGGCACTAGATAGTCTCAGGCCCCATGTACCTCGTACCTCAGTGTAATGTAACCATAGTAAAATCCTTTCTCGTGCACGAGCCACTAGTAGGGAACACAAACATAACCTAGTTGTCCCCAATAATCATCCACATAGTTTAGTTAGAGTTGTCGTTATCCAAATGCTATGTGAAACAGGGACAAAACCCATCCGGTCCACTAGCCGTACTAGTACAAATCCGCCCCACCTAGGTACCCGGGCTTCCCCTTTTTTGCTCAATCAATTTCAGCATGCAACATAAATAAATTTTCATATAAAACACCATTACTGGTCAATCACAACCAATACAGCAGCTATCACATTTTATACCACTTAAAACACGCAACAAAACACTCAGATTTTTCATTAAACGATTCCTCAAAATCTCGTAGTGTTTCAGACACAAAACACCTTATAAACCTCACTTGCATACTATGTGCACATATTTAAGTTTCCAAAACATAAAAGAGATCCCACTACATTTCAGTGAAAACACAAAATCATTTTTAGGGCAACCCTATATGGTTCAAGAAACGACATCATTGCAAAGTCTCCATTTTTTTACACAACACAACTCTTAGAATTTCATGTGGTTCACAAACACCATTACAACCAGATTTTTCAGCAACAAACACAAGGGACAATCATTAAAAACAGTATTTTTATCCCTATTATACTTCAATAAAATCAACTAGTTACTTATAGGGTATCCCCAATTAAACTAATAATACATTTCTATGAAAAACCCTCAATTTCACATGAAATTGGCCTTTAGGATTCATTTTAAATACAAACACCACTAAAACTATATTTTTCAGAAATAATAAAATTGAATAAGAATGAAAATACCATAAAAACAGTAGCCAATTCACAAAGATTTCATACACGATGGAATCACCTACCAAATCAAATGAAACCATTGAATCCTTTGTGCGAAAACACAAACGCACCACCGCCGCACCTCAAAAAGGGTAGATCAAACCTAAAAATAGAAAATTGGACCAAGAAAACCCAAGGTTAAACCTTAGGTTCGAACCCCTACCCACTGGTCATTGTTCACTTCAATAAAAAGGGAGGAAACCCTAAAAAAAAGAATGAAACCCTAATCAATTTGAAAGGGGAAAAGAAATGGACAAACTTACTTGATAAATCTAGAATGAATCTCCCCAAAACACTAGTATCTGAAATTTAAAACGTCCAAAACTCAGGGGATGGTCTCACAAGAATTATTAGGTCATTTAGGAATTGGAATGGAGGGAAAAGATTAAGAATAGAAGGAGTTATGAAAGGATCAATTTACCTCTCCAAAATCTGGACGATTTCTGAAATCCAGAATGTTTCGACTCTTTTCGCGACTCTATCGAGCTCCAAATTGTGGGAGGAGGGCATGGGGTCGCGCCTGGTCTTCTTAGGGTCGATAGGGAGGTGGAATCACCGAAAAATCCATTTTAATGAATAAGATATTAATACATTAATGAAACAATTTAAAACTGGAAAATGGGCCTTCGGGTTGGCCCAATTCTCAAATAAAAACAAAAATCCCCAATGCTTATGGATTTATAAAGGCTCCAAATTTATATTTGGGGTTAATATATTAGGGGAGAACAATTAGGAGTTGGAATGATTCAAAAATATTAAAAATTGAAAAAGTTATAAATTAAACAAAATTTATTTTTAAATATAGAATTAGGCTCACAGTTTGGCCCAATTAATGAAAACTCACCTATTCTCAATAAAACCTTTGGAAACCACCAAAACAAATCATGAGTGGAAAATAAATTTAAAATAACCCTAAATTAGGTTACGTACGTGACAGTAATGAATTTTACAACTGTAATCCTTGATTAGTCCCATCCATCTCATTTGTATCATGTTCAATTATTTCTGAGTGAATATATACTTTGAACTTTTGTTATCTATATATATTTCACACTTTACACTATACAAATGTTGCCTCCAAATTTATAATGAAAAAACAACTGCAGCTAATTCCAAATCATGTGTAGGGTAATTTAACTCATGAGTTTTCTACTGAGGTGAAACATAATAAATTACCTGATCATTCTACATAAGGACACAACCAAGTCCTTTCTACGAAGCATCACTATAGTTAACAAAATCACTATTTCTGGATGGTAGTGCCATAAATGGAGTATTCACCAATATTCTTTTCAATTCCTAAAAACAATCATCGCATTATTTTGTCCAAATTAAATTTATACCTTTACAAGTTAACTTAGTCATTAGACTAGAGAACCGTGAAAACTTTTCTACAAATCTATAGTAATAACCTTCCAAACCAAGAAATCTATAGAACATGGATATATTTGTGGGTCTTGGCCATTCTTCAACAACTTTTCTTTTGGCACGATCAATAGTTATGCCATTTTTTTAAACAATGTGATCAAGGAAAGAAACTAGTTTTAACCAAAACTCACACTTGCTGAATTTTCCAAATAGTTTCTTTTCATTTAAGGTTTCCAAGAGAACCGTTAAATGACTTTCAGGTTCCTCTTTACTTTTGTAATAAAAAAATATCATCAATGAACACAATATCAAACATATCCAAGAACTCATGGAAAATTATATTGATTAGATCCATTAATACATTAGGTACATTGGTTAACCAAAAAGGCACAAATAAAAATTCATAATTGGCATATCTAGTATGAAACATGGTCTTCAGAATGTCTGCTTCTTTTACATTCAATTGACGGTACCCAGAACACAAGTCAATCTTTGAAAAATACTAATCTTCCTAGATCTGATCAAACAAATCATCTATATGAGGAAAAGGATACTTGTTCTTAACAGTGATGTTATTCCATGCTCTATAATCAATGCAAGGTCTCATTGAACCATCATTCTTTATTACAAACAAGATAGTAGCAACACATGTTGGTGTGCTAGGTCAAATAAAACCTTTATTTAATAACTCCTACCATTTCTTCTATAACTCTAAAAGTTCAACATGAGCCATTTGATAAGGGGTTTTTGTAATTGGCTTAGAATAAGGAACTAACTCAATAGTAAATTCAACATCAAGATCATGTATAATACCAGAAAACTGATCAGGAAAAGCATCAAGATACTCATTTACCACTGGAACATCATTAATCTAAATTTTTCCTTTTTTTCGAACAATATGCGCAAGGTAACATTCATTTCCATAATTTACTAGTTTCTCATCTACCTGATGTGTTATCAGAAGTAAGGGTTCATTCTTGTAAAAAAAATAAAAATTGTTCGTAAAAGAAAACTATTTAGCTATGCAGTCAATCTTAGCATGATAAATAGAAATCCAATACATGCCCAAAATAACATCAAACTATACTAGAGGAAAAATAATAAGGTTTTCTGGTAGATTCTTTCCACACACAAGGATAAGAAGGTTATTATAATTTCTTTTTGTCTCAACGTTTCCCCCTGGTGTTTTTACCATATGTTCAGGATTCATATCCTGAGATGGAAGTCCCAATATACTAGAAAGCATCTTAGAAATGAAAGAATGTGTAGACAATAAATCAAAAAACACATTGGAATAATCTAAACAACAAATACTATACCTGATACTACTTCATTCGATGGCCTAGTATCTGTTGAAGTAGTTGCAAAGGATTTAACCGCCCCTTTTTGCGTGTATTCTGGCTAGTTCCCTCGGTTTAGTTCTTCATTAGACACTGATTTGTATAATGAACCATTTCATTACACTTGAAACATATTACTATTTGATTTTCATTTCTTGCTTGACCATCTTCCTTAGAGTTATGAGCAATATAACCAGACATACCACACCAAAATCACTATCCAGAAATCGATAAAAATTATCCAGGATTCATTTTACCACACTTATCACAAGATGGATATTTGGTTTTCTTACCTTTGGGATTATTTGATGAATTATTTCTGTTTGCCTGGAAACTGGACCTCTTATTCTATTATTTTTCAAAGAACATTTGTCATCGCCAAACACATTTTCCACCATCTCTGAACATCTAATAAGTTTTTCATAACATTTGAACTTTCGAGAAGCTAGAGACCTTCAGTACTTTGGCTTTGAACCTGAGTAAAAAATGGTTGATTTTACTATCATTATCTTGTATGAAATTCGGAGCATACCTTGCAAGTAGAGTGAAATATGATTCATCAGCAGCCACTGAGTTATCCTCTGGCCTCAATTCTATTAATTTGTTTCCCATCCTATGACTAACCACCTTAGGAAAATATTTCTCAAAAAAATACCTTTGAATTCATCCCAGTCAAGACCATCAATATCTTCACTATCCCTAATATTTTTCACCATCGAACACCACTGATCAGATTCACCTTCACAAGGGTAAACATTGAGACTAGCCTTTTGATGTTCTGAACAACCCATGACATCAAAAATCACCTGCAGTGCTTTAATCCACCCTTCTGCTAGCACAGTGATAGATGATCCTCTGGATGATGGGGGATGTTGCCTCATAAAATGCTCCACTACTGACATGTTCCTCTGTGGTTGATCTGGCTGATCTCATGTATAGATACCACCACCATTTATAGCCTAAATCAATTGTTCCATCACTGCAAAAAAAACTGTTCAGTTCTGTTTCTGACTATCTCAGGTTACTGATTTGGAAGGTTTTTTCCCCCTGATGTCATCCCAACAGAGCTACCATGTTTCCTCTTCAGAAAACCATTTTAAACACATAAATTTCTTAGGTGAAGAAACATGGTAATCTTTATATTATATATCATTTCAATCATAGCATAAATTAATTTATGGATGTGAATGTAACAATATTCTAATTCCTAAAGTTGTCTAAACCGACCTATAATACCAACTATAAGGTCCTAGCCTTAAAAAATTACTTAATCTTGATTTAAATGAATAATTCACATTGAGTATATATTTAGGTTAAGTGTTTTATATAATTAGGCCATAACTATTACATCTCAATAGTTATAAAGAAGACACTTTTACTCAGTTTCCATTTTTCATAAAATAAAAACTCTTACAAAAATTCATGTCAAGTTCCATGTTTTAAATAGTATGACTTTCCATGATTTCATCCTTGACCCTATTCTACTTTATTTTATGATAATAAGATTTCAAAAACATGTGATGAGCATAAAAAGCTCAGTAAGAAATACACAAATAAGGAAAGTATTAGTTTTTCAAAACAATAAGAAAACCATGAACACTTTAACATAAGTAAAACTTTTCACCATTATAATGTAGTAAATACTCTTCACTGGATAAAAGATCACTACTTACCCTTTTGTAACCAAAATATTACCCAGATAAATAACACATAACATATAATGGTAACTTGGAACATAAACATAATTAAATGGAATTACCATACAGTTGACTTCCACACATGTCACTAAATTGAATACTCATATGTCCGACTTCCATACCAAATGCATTTGAGGTTATAACATAAGCACCCATCCTGGTTTTCACAGCACCACCCATCATTTTGTTTATCACGTAACCACCTATCAAATTTCCAAGTACCATTATAAAATAATAACACAAAAAACAAATATAAAAGAATGATTGCATTTCAGCATTTCAATCAAAATATTTCATTCAAATATATTGACATAAAAGAAACCTTCTTCAAAAACAATTTTCTATAACAAAATTTGTAAATGATTATAACGTTATTACATTATTTTAAATTATTTCAGCTTTTTGAGGATTCCAAAGATTAAATAATACTCACAGTGGAAGAAAGGTCGTTGTCACCATGTATGATAAAATACATATTTTTTCATTTAGTAAAATGCTTCGTAGAGAAAATATTCCATTTAAATAAAAGTAAAATTCAATGGTGTTTATACACCATATAAAAGAAAGTTGTGTATAAATGAAATTATGCCTCAATGAAAAGAGATTGAGATGAAGTCCCTTAACTCGTGTCCAACTTGACTCGATCGTTCTTTAATATCATGAATAATAAACTAAAGTAAATTTATACTTGCTTAGGAACCTTTTTCAAGTTTATTAATCATTTTATATCACTTATTTCCATCTTATAAACATTATGTAATCATTTAAGTTAATAATCATCATTTTTTCGATATTTGGTACTTAAGTCAAAAATGGACTTCTTATAATTCCATGTTGTTTGTGTGATAAAAGATTCATTATATTCATGATTTTGATATCTTATATATCATATATATCCAGTAGATAGAAGTATTTATAATATTACATAACATTTAGAGGTAATAAATGAAATGCACCGTTCATGGAGACAGTAAGTCGTACGTACGCATGAACGCTAATTCAATTTCTATTTAATTTTATTGGAATTAAAACATAATGATACACAGTAGTATTATAATTCCAGTATTTTATCATATATAAAATCATTAAACCTATCATTTCTATATTCCACATATGGTATGAACGAGTCATATAACTTTGAGGGGGGGGGGGGGTAGTCCACACTTCCTAAAATGAAATTATCGTGTTTACAATAATGGAAACCATAAAATATTTCTATATAAAAAAAACAAAAGAATAAAGTAAAAATAAACATAACATAAATCATATATATATATATAGTCACATCATAATTCCCACCATGATATGGGTTAAAAGAATATTGAAAAATCATCGTTTCGTGAGGTAGTAATTTGCCACCCCCACAAACAATATGTTCTTAAACAATTAGACGGGGGTGTGTGGAAGTGTAGGTAGAATCCTTATCAAAACCTCATCCTAGTATATATAAGATACTGGTGTTATTATGGGATCAAATAATAAGAAGATATTTGTGAGTGAAGAAGGAAAATAAAAGGAAGAAACTTGAGAGAAGACATTACCTCTAAATCGGGTAACTCTTTTTTATTCGAGCCAAAGGCTTCCTTGGAAAGACTTATGCCCAAAGTGAGGCTTCTAGGAGTAGTAGTGGGATGTGTAACGATAATATGAGCAGAGTTTTGATTATCCAGGGCTTTAGAGGTGTGGGTAAGGGGGTAGATGTGGGGGCTTTATAAGAGGGAGGATAATCACTATTTGGAAAGTCTTGAAATGTTACTTTATTATAAAATGATTGTTGGATTTTAATGGTCCCAAAAATATATATTTTGAGAATAAGGTGATAAGGGTTCAAAATAAACCCACCCAATAGGTTTCTGAAAATTGTAAATCTTATATTTTACCTTATCTTTTCATTTTATTTAAATCGTTCATTAATGATGTAATAACTGCATCATCATGGTGTTATAAATAAAATTATTTATTTAATGTCTAAAAATTATTAAAAAGATACCATGATGTAGGAAATATATTTATCTTTCCAATAAGTATTTATAGTCTAAGAGATCATTTATGTAAAAAAAATTAAAATTATTTTACTTATGATATACAGACCTTTGTTATATTTCGTTGCTTTTTATAAATAATGTCATAAATGTCACTATTACACCCATGTGACTCCATGGGCCATAAAGTTTGGTAAAAACCATACCATAGTAACACATGAATCAAAAAAGTGTATTTGAACACATTTTGGGGGCATTTTATATTATTATGTTATTATTTTGTTACCCTTAACTACCCGATTACTAATTAATCACAATAATTAAAGATAATTACTGTCGGTAATATTCATAATGTTCAAAAAAAAGGTATTAATTACATAATTTGGAACTTATGATTCCAAATATTGAAGCCATTTTACAAACTTCCAAACACAAAAATTTCAAAAATTAATTTATAAATAATTCCCTTTTTCAAAACAAATTGCGTGTTTTAAAAAAACAATATCTATCAAAATATGGACAATTTTTAATGTCCAATTTCAAAGTGAAATTATTTCTAATGTCCACCATTGGATTAAATGGTAAAAATATATTCTAAATAAACTTTAAAAAAATTTAAAAAAATAATCTAACGATATAATTTAATTAAATGAAAAAGCAGTTATGAATTAAAATGTAATATTGTTTTCTATTCATTCACAAATGAACTTTGTCAGAAAAAATCCAAAAATTTGTCCAAAGTAAATTTCAATGTAATAATACTAAAGAATAAGTTTTTTAGGACAAATAATTATTATAATATTGTAATAAGATAGATTAAAAAAACTATTTGCCATCAAAAGGCGGTAAACAATCTTTTAAAAATATTATAGTATTATTTGCCTAATATTGCATTTATTCTCATTTTAAGCCTCTAAAACACTATATAATTCATATATAGGTATATAAATGAAAATATAATATTCTTTACTTACTTCGTACGTTACAGCTGAACTGGAGTTCAAAGAGACAAAGTGGTCATATATATCAAATTAAAATTAGATATCAACGGATCCAATATTTGAGAGGATATTAAAACATCGAATAGGGGAAAATATAGTTAATATTTATTCATAAAACAATTATGGGAATAAAAATTCGTGGAACTACTTGATATAGAGTGAAACTTTTTACAAGTGTCGAATATATGGACATATTTTTTGAAACAGTCATAGTAAGGTAAAGCATCAACTTATCAACACTAAAGAAAAATGAATGATTATGCAGGATTATACTAATGTACAATGCTTCATGTGTTTTCATAATGGGAAAATTTCCAATCAATTTCAAAATTAGAAGATAATCATAGGGAATATCCATAATCCATATCATTCAAAAAATGATTAATGTTTGGATTTACTCTCATGCATGATATAATTGAATATCTAAATGATGTGGTAGAATTTACTCTCATTGTTCACTCAAAAATAGAAAGTAATTTATTAGGTTCTATACATTCATGTATTTCCTTCATATATACAATGTGTATAGAATAAATATTTACATATAAAAAATTAGTGAAATCATTCAATACTACATTATTTGTTATCTAAGAATAAAGAATGTATGGAAAGTCTATTATTCACTTTTGTGATAACAATATCATTGAAAATATAGTTTTCATTCTCATGATATAATTAGAGACACTACTAGGGATGGAGTAACACAATATGTATAAATTTATGATCATATATTGATGAATGTTAACCTCAATATTCATTAATTGAAAATCAATATTGTTTTCAAAAGAGAGATATCACGACCAAACCTTTTCCAAGTAGCACCAATATTTTCCTTATTTATGAAGATGTTCAGTAATGGGGATAAAAAGAATGAATGTATATGAATAGGAAATATTACCATTGGTCAGTAATACAGTAACATATTTTTTGAAGAGTACATAGACCTCCCCTAGATAGAGAGGTAGATATATCCATTGAACTCATTCCCGGATAAAATCTAATTTCAATGACCCCGGATAGAAGAGAAAATTTGGAGATATAGTAATTAAAGAAAAAACTTGAAGATATTACGGAAAAGGTATTTATCCAAATATATGTGTATCCATGGAGAGAACATGTTCTATTTGGAAAGAAGAAGGACTGATCAGTGCATTTATCCATTGATTATAGAGAACATAACAGTCTCCTTTTGAATAAAAAGTTCCATCTCCAAAGGATTGATGAATTATTTTACCATCTTTATGGTGATAAATTATTCTTTAATATTGATCTTTAACCTGGTAATCATCAATTGAGGATGAGGAATGATG
The DNA here is from genome assembly GCA_963277665.1 of Viscum album. Classification (NCBI taxonomy): domain Eukaryota; kingdom Viridiplantae; phylum Streptophyta; class Magnoliopsida; order Santalales; family Viscaceae; genus Viscum; species Viscum album. Next base: position 1,207,503,632 of record OY728162.1, read on the forward strand.
ATATTTTAAATAATTTCATTCTTTCAAGATATAGGATTATGAGTTTGTTTTTATGCCCTTCATCTTGAATAAATCACCTAAAATATTAAGTTTTCTATGAAGATAATGATAATGGGATATATTTATAAATTTTTTGTATTTTTTTTAATGATATTATGCTATATTCTAAATTTTGTTAGAAGTGTTAGGACCATCTAAGGGTTATATTGATATGACTAAGGAAATGGATGCTATTTAGATCGTTCATAAAATGTAAATTTTGGTTAACAAAAGTTTCTTTATTGGGGAACATATTTACCAATGAACAAATATTTGGTGTCCCTTAAATGAAAAAGGATGTCAAGGAGTGGCCTCATCCTACATAAGTAATTGATAAGAGATATTAATTATTTTAACAAGATATTATGGGGGTTTGTAAAAAACATTCCATAAAATTCTAATCCACAAACCAATTTAACTCGAAAGGGGGATATGTTCATCAGGATAATGAGGTGTGATAAATGATTTCAAGAGGTGAAGAAGAGATTTGTTACTTCTCCTATGTTAACACTAACATTTATTGGGGAAAGGATGTTTATTTTTAATGATTAATCTATGAATGGTCTTTAGTGTTTCCTGATTAAAATTCCAAGGTGATTTTTTATGCATTATTAATGTTAATGTCTCAAGAGATAAATTATCTTATTCATGACAGGGAGATATCTGTTGTTATTTTTTCTCTGGATATCTAGAGGAAATATCTATTTGGTGATAAATATATTACATAAAAACCCACAAGTGTTTCATGTACATTTTATTTCAAAAGATATTTAACATGAGACATATGATATTATCGTATCATTTTGAATACTAAGTCTTTTCAATTCATTATCTCCCCCAAAAGATAAAACAAAGTTTCTTATGAATTATGTATGAAATTCAATGTTTTTTTGTAAATGATAATGATACATGTAGATAATTTAATCAAGTACCTATTATGGTTGGACCTAGAAATCATGAGAGTAGGGAAATCATCAACCCTATAAAAAATTATTTAGAAACCACCATTAATATTTATAATCCTTAAATACCAAATAGAGGATCATTTAATAAAAAAAGATTGATTTTTGTAATGAATTTGATGTCTCTTGAGTTCAATATTGATTTAGAATGAACACTAAAATTTTAGTCAAGGATCTGTGTTCCATATATTTCAGCACAAATAAAAAGTATATGATGGATGAAGCTCATAGAACTACCTTATCTATAAATCCTAGAAGCACTACAAACTCAATGCTATCTTTTCTGATAATTCATGGTGTTATAAGATAAATTGGTATACTGTTGACTACACTACAAGGTTCCTACAGTTTTAAAAATTGAAGGTATGGAAACACATTATAAATGGGTGTTAAAACCACTACCCATACCATCATAGAAGTGGGAAATATAATTGTATAAAATTTCTTAATTATCTTATGAATATCTGAAGGAAACAATGTGATATGAGTTATAGTGGATCAACTCAAAATAGTTTTCTATTTCATCACTATTCAAGAATATTAATCTACTGGAAAACCAGAAATTATTTTAATAAAATAGTAGCCAAGTTACAGGGGTACCACATTCTATTGTTTCCAATCATGATCGAAGGTTCAAATAAATGTTTTGGATATTTCCTAAAAATGATTTGAGTGCGCATTTGAATATAACTATGTCCTATCGCCCCAAACCGAGGGTCGATATGAAAGGAATTTTCAGATAGATGTGTATATATTCAGAACCTAGTCAATGGAATTTCATGGTGGATAGAATCAACACCATCTATTTATTGAGTTACTATTAAAAATTGACTTCCATTCGAGTATGCAATTGGAAAATATAAAGCTTTATATGGGAAACACAGTATAAATAATAATTCTTGTTACAAATCTAGTGAGATAATGATACATTGGCCTAATCAAGTGAATAATATGAAAGAAATGGTTAATTCTATCCAACAAAAAATAAAGGCTACTCAAAATCGGAATAAGATCTATGATGAGAAACATTGAAAAGACCTGGTGTTTGGTGTTGAAAAAATGGTGTTCCTTATAATATTATCTTGGAAAAGATTCATTTGTTTTTGGAAAATGGTATATTTAGCCACAAGTACATTGGACCCTATGAAACCCATGATCACATGGATGTTGTAGCCTATTATCCAGCACATCAAAAACTTCTTTCTCATGTTCATGATTTATTTCAGATATCTTATTTTTATTAGTACATATATAACCCTTAACATTTACAAAATATATAGTTTTTATAATTGGAACATGAACTATCTTGTGTGGAGTAGTCAGTGGAGATACTACATCCAATAGACAAGGTTCTATACAACAGAACTACCAACCTCATCAAAGTATTTTGGAAGAACCATAAACATGAAGAAGCATCGTGGGATCAATATGAGAAAATGAGGGAATATACACATAAATTATATCAACTGAGTGAACAAGAAGAAATTTTACAAGAAAATATTCTTAAGGGGGATATTTTAATGAATCTATCTTTTTTAATGATAATTGTTTCATGAAATTTTATGTTATGTTATATTCTATACACAAAAAACCATATATCATTAATAATAATGTGAGTATAATGGTAATTGTGGCCATCTATATTTGATGATTATATTATATTTTGTCAATTGTTACCATTGGTCAATATTTCTATTAGATACTATAGTATTTATAATAATTTTAATGTTATAAGTTGTATTTATTTGAATATATGAGAATGGATAATTAAAGTAGAAATGAGAAGTGATGGTTTGGAGCTTTAGTTTCCATCCATATAGAACCCAATTTTTAGAACATGGGATGGAGGTAGAATAACATGAGATTGTCGTTTACTAATCCCAAGTTGAACTTCCACATGTAACTCTTAAACGACATCTCTAAGGGGAGAAGTTTACTTTGGTGGAAATTACCCCTCGGGATTTGTTAGTTTAGTCGCCCCATGAATATTCACAATCATCCACCTTATCCTTATTCCTTATGAAGGTGTTATAAGATTTTAGGATTCCAATACATATTTTTTAGTTATGTTGTATTAAAAATATATTCATTCAATCATATCTATTTTATGGATAGTTTTCATAATAAAAATCGATTTATTAGAGATAGAATTTGATAAATCCAATTTTCGTATCTGAATTGTACTTTTATGAAAAATATAAAATTCTATAGAAAAATATGTTATTTTGAGTAATACATATTTTAATTAAATATTTTAATAAAAATTCTTTATTTATTTACATATGATAAATTAATTTAGAATTTTTTGATGTGTCATAAATTTTAATATGCATTTCATCCCATTATTCTTTTTAATAAATAATGATTTATTACTTAAAAGATAAAATATACATTATTATAGAATTACAATGATAAAATAAACATATTTTTTTATATAATCTTATAGAAATTAAATTAGGGAGAATTTATTCAAATTTTCTAAAATATAGGTTTTCATGAAAAGTAAAAATACAGTTTAAGTTTTTTGATTTTTTTAGTGATGTTAGAATTATGTTATAATGATGTAATAAATAATTAAACAGAAACCACAAATATATCTTTTTTATTTCATTAATGTCATGAAATTTCATTGATTTTAATCAATTTTCAAATCATTAATTTAATTTCCAATGTTTAAAATCAAAACTTTGACATTAAAAACATAATATTTATGGAAACATTACTATTACAAGAAAATATTAGGAATATAAAATGAGGATGGACTATTTTGGATTTCAATAATATAATATATGACCAATTTTTCTAAAAAAATTGTAAAATACCATGGGGATGCCCATGTTTTTTCATTTTCCACATACTAGGTTTCGATGGATGATGTTTTTTAATTAATAAACTAAACCTCCACTTTTTCTATATATACCCAACAATTTAAACATATAAAATATCTTAAATACATTATACTTAAATATATAATAATTTTACCTCCCAGGGAGTGCCTGTAGGGTTTCTTAATTCCCCCAAGGTCCCAATCCTAGTGTTTTAGGAACACCTCTTTCAAGAAAGAGAATTATACTTCTCTCCATTTCAATTCAAAAGTATCTTTTTGTTTCTATATTCTAAATGTTATTGTTAATATATTATAGCCTTAGATCATACCGTTACTAAAAATTTATGTATAATAATTTAGAGACCATTTTCCAATCATGTTTTCATTTTTTGAAGCCATGTTTTATACCTGTTATGCTGCCGAATTTACATCTCAAAATTTTCCTATTCTCACCATGAAATTATCTTTTATTTTATTCATTTGAAGACCAAAAAATTTTTATTATCAAATTTTATTCACATAAATGTAAAAAAAATTTATTTTATTTTAGTATTGTCATACTTGAAACCCATATACCTTTTCTATGGGTCCAAAATGTTATAATGATCATGTTTTTATGATGTTTTGGAAAAGCACTGATTTTGATATAATACCAATTTTATATATTCACCCATAATTTTTTTATTATATTATTTATTATTATCTATGTGGATCAAATTAAATTAGTACATATTAAGGGTTTTAATTTATAATTATCCATTACGTTGAGTAACGAATATAATCTCTACAGATTATTTCTTTTACGATACCTTAAAAAATAACCTAGGTATTTTTATAGTTACCTCATTGGAAAACCATGGTGATATTTTTTTGAATGTCTCATTTAATGTTTTTAGGATAATTTTCATGTTATATTTAATTCAATTTTTATTATAATATGACTCATGTTATCTAACTCATTCTATAATTATATTCCTCATGAAATTATTGATATTTCACCAAATGACATATAAATTATGTCCCATTTGTCAATAATGGGAATTATGGTCACCCTTTAATTTTATATATGTACTCTTGTTATGAGATATAGTAAATATTCCTAGGATGATCCTTTTAAGGGCCCTTTATTTTGGATTAACGATTTTTTATGCTTTCATGAATTATGTACATTTCATTCAATGAACCCAAATATTTAAACATCATAGATTTGAAAAATATACTGAAAATGAAATGTAATAAAATGGTGTCTTTACATATAATGTTATGTTATAAATAAGTTAGGGGTGAATTATTTTTTATAGTTGAGGAGGTGTGACATTTTTGTAAATAAAAAAATATAAACACAATTGAGTGTTCTTCCTTAGATCATGTGTCTACAAAAAAGAAAATAATTTGATTAAAAGGATTATATGAGAGAAATATAGACATAAAATTGGTTTTGGACAATTGTATGGGTCATTTTTCCTTTAATTGTATGGTTTAGTCATTTTGTGCTAGAGTTACCCTTAATTAATTTAATTTATTTTAAAATTCATTCCCATATTATTTTGGTAAACACTATGTTGCCTATATTAAAAATAAAAAATTATGAGTATTTAAAATATGAAATAAAATTTTTAAATTTATAACCATTTAATTTTTGGAAATTAATTTAAAATTAATCCTAATGATAGGACAAAACAATATGTTTTTAAATTGAAAATGATCAAAAGTTCACTATGTTTTTATAAATAAATTCAATATAAAAAGGATTAAAATTAAATAAATTCAATTAATATATTTAAAATTTACCTAATTATACTTTATAACAAATTAAAAATAAAATTTATCATTATAAAGTATTTTGATAGAATGTCATTTTTTGATTAAAATTCAATATTTTTCAGTATTCATCATAACATTATTTTTTGAAGAAAAATACCAAAAATCCCTCTAAGATAAATTTTTTATTCCTATAAATAAAATTATTTTATTTTTTCTTATAAAATATATTGCAATTAAATCTATTTCTAAAACAGGTGTTCCAATAAAATATATCAAAAACAACCTTTAGAAAAATAAAGTTTTAAACAATGAAAATATTTTTTATTCTTCTCTTATACATAATCATTTTAAACATATTATATTTATTAAATAATATAGAAATTTAATTAGTATCCTTCAATAATAATAACTAATTTTATATATTTGGATAAAATGCATTTGCGAGAAAAAATTAATTGTTTTTTATAAAAACAATTCCGTTATAAGAAATTGGTTTCTCTGTCTATTTCAAATTACATGTTAACAAATTAATTGGAACATTTATTGTTATAATATATTTTTTTCTATTCATAAAGTCCAATTTAAAGGCCAAGTTATATCTTATTATATTAAAAAATAGTACTTTAATAATATATTATTGTTCTGTAATACACATTCTTGCGTGTTATGCAAACCATTGTCAAATTTAATTATTGTATATGACACAGTCTAAACTAAATATTTCGTGTAAAGAAATCTACAAATTATGTTTCTTTAAACATAATTCTAACATGGTTTTTTTATTGAAAAATTTTGAGATAAATTACATTTATTCAAAATGAGAAAATATTGTAATGTCTTCGGTTGTTAAATTCTACCCAACATAAATAAATTTCATTCATTCAATTCAAAAAAATTCATGGTAATCAATAGGTTTATATTTTAAAATAATATTACTTAAACCACAACATTAAAATAGGTTTAATATTATATATTATTAATAATAGGGAAATGGGAGTTAAAATTTCTTTAGAAATAAATAATTAACTAGGATTCTATGTTGGATAACTCCCATGGGTGTTAAAAACATGACAACAAAAGAGAAAAATAAAACTAAAATACTAAAGAATAGAAATATATAACTTGTTCCACTAAAATTTGATTAAGAGAATTGGTAATTTAGTTCTATGAAGAATTTCATTGATATTATGAAAAAAAAGATAATATGACAATAATTTTGTTTCGAGACCTTTTTCCTAGAGTTTTTGAATTATATCCATCTACATGAATATAAGTGTATATATATTTTTATTTAACAAAGACTATATTATACATTGGTTTTTCTTGAACCATTTTAATTCATTTCTTATCATAGTTTTCATTATATGGTGAAATGATACATTGTCCTTAGAATCATATTCTAATGTTCAACATAAACAATATCTTAAATGGATAACCTCATAACCCTTCCTTATTATTATGAAACAAAACATTACAGGTATGGTCTCTAAATTTACATAATAATTTTAACATACAGTCCCCATTCAATATTTTTTAGTTCTTAATCATCACATGGAAACCTATTAATACATTCTACATGTACTCTCTTAATTCATGGTAACAACTAAAGTTACCATAAAAACAGAATGAAAACCTTTATATCTACATAATACTTTTGATAAAAAAGGTTATTGGATATATTCAATAAATCCAAAAATGGTTTGTACTCCATAATTTATTGCATATCCTCTTTTCTAATAAAACATTATTCAGTTATAGGGTATTCTATAATCACTAATTTACATTATCTGTGTCAATCATCTATTATCCATTTCTCATAGAATTAGGAACAAACTAAGGGTTGTTTCCATTAATCATGTTTTCTCAAGAAGTTAAACTATTCAATAAATAATTTGTTTTGTTCATAAGTACAATTCAACATATTATTTAAAATCCATAATTAAATGTACTCTAGTACAATATTATATTATTCACTATTTTATTATGTAGTACAGGATCCTGCTTGGCATCAAAAAGACCCAGGATCAAATCCAGGTAGGGGAAAATTACCGGGGTACTGTAGCAGAACTGTAGTAGGTCACTGTAGCGGTAGAGGGACTGTAGCAGGTACTGTAGCGGCGGCTATACTATAACAGGTACTGTAGTAGTGTGGGTACTGTAGTAGTACTATTCACCAAGGGGTCCTTTAGGCCAAAAATGGGCTTTCAAGCCTTGTTTTCAGGCCAGTTGGACTTGGGCCTTTGGGCTATGTAATGGGCCTCCCACTACCCAATTTAAAGTGGACTTTTCAGTAAATAATAAATTGAGTATTCGGCCCAAAACTTTTAAAAAAGAGTTAAAATACTAAAATGAAATATTTATTGAATAAAAACATAGGATTATTAATCCTTCCTCTATGATGTTGGTAGTGTCATAGTCATTACCATAACCTATTATCCTATTTAGGGGGATTTTCGTTTGACACATTATACATTTATTTGTGTTGTGTACTATATCCTTCAATCAACATATTATTAATTTTAAAACATTTTCCTACCCATGTAATCACAATAATGTTGCTTTGTCTCTCCACACATATTGAGTCTCACATTCCATTTATGAAATTACCATTATATGTTGTTCCAAAATTGTCACATGTTTGAAAATCCTTTATTACCTTCTTCCCATTATCCATATTTTTATCTATTGTCCTCTTCTTCCATTTCAACCCATTCAACTCCATATGACTTTGATAATTTGTTATGTTTCTCATTACCACATGATAACATGTGATCACATGACTATAATACTTGGGGGACATGTTACATTAGAAAAGTTATATTAATAACAAAAAAAATCTAGGATAATTCTTACTCTCTAGATCAATTTCATTGGATTGGATCACCTTCATTCTAATAGGTTCCATTTCAAAATTATAAAGTACACTAGATTGTCTCATATCATTTTGGATGAAAAAGTATAATCACAAAACTTGTGAAAAACTCATAAATTGAAAACAATATGAATATATAATCTGAAAATAATAAACGTTATATCATCAGGATGTTCCCCTATTATTAGAATCAATTTTTATCATACTGTTATGTTCCCTATTATACATTTTCATAGATCTAGTTCCAAATGTTTCTTCTGTACTTCCTTTGATACCAACTATGAGGTCCCAAACCCAAAATCCTATAGTCTATGGGAAAATATGTTACATTGACATGATTTCATGGTATCAAATCCCAAATAACCAATCAATATAGTAGTTATCAGAATCCACATTTCATACATGATACCCATATTACATTGGGATTTATAATGTAAAACATGATACATAATAAAATGGAATAAACAAAATCCATTAATTCTTATTCACTAATATTAATCTTCATATCCTGGAAAGAGTAAACTAAATAAGGGTGATTTCAAATGATTTGTAAGTGTATGTATTTTATAATATGCAATGAATAAATTATCATAATAAACATGTAATTATAAATAACTATGGACAAGGGACATTTATATTGAAGGATAAGGAAAAAATAAATATGGAAAAGTTTGTAACTGAAACACATTACATTTTACAATATAATGGTAATCAACAAATTCAATAGAAAATTAAAAATCAGAAATTTCATGGATAAATAATAAATAAATCTGATTGAAAGAAATACCTCATTATTGAACATCATGTTTCCTAGTTAATGATTCCATCACCATCAATACCTTTCATGAGACAGTTTATAATATATAATGTAAAAACTCGTTGAATTAGAAAAAGGATTCATCTCATGAGATTATTGATACATATATGGAATATATATATCTGTGACCCACCCATGTCATACCATCCAAAATATATCAGCACATATCATTTAAAAATTTTAATTCAACAATAATGTTCCAAATAAAATATCCATATGGAGTAAAAGACACAGATTTATCATTATTTTCGTTGTTAATAAAATATCATTAAAATTTTTAAACATTTGTAAAAATAGTATAAGGTTTAGGAATAATTATACCCCTAAAAATAGTATGGATAAATAAAATAAATATAATGGACAATCTAAATTGTTTATAAGGACGTTATTTTTTCAAGAGAATGTTAAAAATCACAAAATAATGAAGGATTGTAAAGATATATTTTACTACTTTTCAATTTTTATATCAACCCCATTAAATATTATAATTCTATATAAAACATAGAATTCCATGAAATATGAGTGAATTAATATACTAAATTACATATGAGACGTATATACACTACATTAAATTGAATTGGTTCATAATAATAAACAAGAATTTTTGGAATATAAATTGAGATTAAATCTATTACCATACAAAACTAATTTGTTGAAATCTCCTAAAATTCATATATAGTGGAATTAATAATGTCACTAACTTATTATATAACCAATTTTATTTCATATATGATATTATTATAATATTATATTACAAATTGTTTTACTATCTTTGATTATTTTTCTTATTTCGGGTGTTAATTGTCATGTTTATCGACTGTGTTTTAATTTTTTATTATTTTTATTCTCTTATAAATGAATATTTTATCATATAAAGGATGTAAAACATGATTAAAATACCATATTTATTATATATACATTTATTTATAATGATCTGTAAAATTTGGATATAGGCAATGAAATTCACTGTTCATTGGGATGGTAGGTGGTATATATACATTAACACTACTTACCATTCCATATGTTATTAAAAATGAATATGATATATATATGTATTTATATTCTCATTAAGTTATAAAATTTATTTTATATATATCACATATTTTTATTAAAAAAATTCTTAATATATTCCATGTAATGTGTGAACAAATCACACTACTTTGAGAAGGTAGTAGTCCACACGTCCACAAACGATGTTATCGTATTCCAACAAAATGGAAATCAAGAAGGTTTATTTTAAAATTTAATTAATTAATTATAAAAACATTATAAATACAATATATATATATTATATAAACTATAAATTATTCATTATTACTAACCTTGAAATGTGGTAATGGAAGAAATAATAACATCATTTTGAGACGCGATAGTCCGCCATACACACGAATGGTGATTGTGTATCCCATTTTATATAAGTGTGTGAAAGTGTAGGTTTTAACATTAAGTTAAAAAAATAAAATTTTATTGATGGTACTTATGTTATTATATAATCATGATATAATAATAATTGAAGGGGTGTATATGGAAATAAAACTAAAGTGCCCATTGAAGAATGGTACATATCATTTGTGTAACTGAATATTGTTTATACCAAAATACAGACATGTTTTGATTTATTCCTATATTTAGGAATATTATGTGAAGGGAGGGATGATGGGATCTTATCAGTTAAGGATTTGTAAGATAAGAAGGGCATGATAGGTGTAGATAAGTGACTTGGTGAGTTTTCTTTTTTATTGGTCGAGGGTTGGATTTCATGTAAATGTAAAAGGTGGAAATTATTGTGAGATCTATGTAACAAAAAATGCCTCCAATAATGAACACAATATTATTAAAGGGATTAAATGGTATATATAATGTAACGACCCAAAAATTCTTTAATGAATATTACTCTTGATCAAATTAAATGTCTCATCATGTAAAATGTGAACTTCATTGGTTTTATAATTTTGGATACTAAAATATAAATATGAATTGGGATAGTATCTAATATATCAATTGAATAGTTATCACATGATTAGTATAAATATAGGGCTTTAACAAATCCAATTTACTGAGAAAAAGGATGTGATGGCCTCATCCAGTAGGCTTTCCCCGTTTGAAGCCCATTTGTCAGAGCTCATAAAGAAGGTGTTGCCATTGGGATTCACTCTTGACTAAGCCCAATCCGAGATTTAATACATTAAGCTCTAGTTGAACCACATAAAAGATTAGTAGAAGTTGATAGAGATTACCACTCGAGCAATGTCATTAGAACCACCCCAAGAGACAATCACCATCACAGACCTTACCCTTCGAACTTATGCGGGTTTTATAAGGGGTTTTGTAACAAGACCTTAGAACTATGAATATGTGCATTATTATTTTATATAATAATGAATATGAATTAATTTCATTATTGTTAATTTATAAATTGTTTTTAGAGCACAAATAGTATTTTTTTGATAATATTCACCTAAGAAATATATTTTGATAAATTAATTGATTTTTGAATTAAATAATATTTTAATAAAATATTTTGATTATTATTAAATTAATTTTTATTAAATATAAATGAGCTTATAATTTTATGAATGAAATTGTAGTATTAATTATGGTTTGAATGCCATTTTAGTCCAAACCCAAGAATTTTTGATAAATGTTGGTTTTTATTTTAAAAGTGAAAAATTCACATATTTATAAAATTATTAAGATAAAATTAATATTATTTTTGGAATCATGACGTTGAAATTATCTGATAGTGATTTTTCATAATTTTCTGAGACAGTAAAACCTTTGGGTAAAAATTAAATACCTTTTAAATATGTAATTTGTTTTATGACATCATAATGACCCAATATAGATGTAATATAATACTATAAACATTATTTTCGGCCAATATATGTTTTTCCATTAAAATAATGTGATTTTAGATTTGATTTAATTATTTTACAAAACTTTTATGGACCCAATACAAGTAATAAAAATTTTCACTTTTTAAATGAATTTACCTAAGAGTGTGACACACCTCCACATAAGCTACCATATTATTTTAAGAAGTTTAGACACTGGACTTACAAAAATTTGTTTTCCAGAAACCATTGGAAAAAACCATGGGTAAAAAGCATGGTCTGGTTTGTGTTATAGATTATTTTAATGTGTGGTGAGCCAAACAAAAATAATAAATAATTCTCTCTCTTTTCCTATATAAACCCACACTATCTCCCACTTCCTTTTCACTCATACCTTGAGAGTTTGTCCAACCTCTTCATTATTCTCTCTAGGATCCTTCCAAGGCGCCCGGAACTCCCAAGAAACCTTTCTCAAGCCTTTTCCAAGCATTTGGGATCACAGTTCCATGTAAGGGATTTCTTCCTTTTCATTCTTGTCTCAAATAAAAAATTGTGCTACACCCTTTTACATTAAATTAAAAATTTTGGGGTATAATTTCAATCCACCTCCATACATCCATATTTTTGTTTGAATGATGGGAGACCCATTTCTCTCTCATTAATTCTTTCCATTTACACATCTTACTATACCAAAATTCCATAAGGAGTTTTCTCTCTCCTCATTTACATTCAACCAATTATTTTGAATTATTAATATAAATTTGATAAAATATATTGTGAAATGTTTATATATGACCCCCATAATGTCCATTAATTTTATATATGATGAGACGCCACTTTATCTCTAATCAACCATTTTTACGAATGTTTATGTCATGCCGTTTTTTTTTCAAAATTGAACGGCAATTTTCCATGCCAAAGTCATTGTGTTGTGAATACCGTACCAATGTATCTATCAAGGTTATTCACATTTATGAAAACATACATATTTAATGGTAATTTCATGTCTTTATTCCATATTTTTTAATCATGGAATTACTTATGATGTCGAATTATCTCATGTTATATGATCCATGTGGCACACATATGCATGAAATGAAATGTTTAATAAGGGTGTGCCCTGATAGTGCTATGATTCATTGAATAATGATACGATTCATGATACGTCATGTTCTATGAGGGTTTAATCATGCTAATTCAAGTGAAATGAGGGTTTACACATTCTCCATGTTCAATGAGCCTTGGCACATTCTAAAATTGTGTTAAATATTGTTGTCTCATTACCATGTTATGTTAATCATGTTATATCATGACTTTATGATCACATTACTCTTATGATCAATTGAAATTCCAATTTCCCAAAATGTATTGTATCTTTCATGTTATTCCTTTCCCACTCCCATACTAGGCTTCATAGCTCACCATTTTCTTTTGCATGTCCTCAAGTTATCCCATGCAATGCTAAGTATGAGGGAATGTTGTAGTCATGTAAGAGATGTTTTCAATAAGATGTTGTGTCCTATGTTTGAATTTGTAATGAATTTTCTTAAGCCCCAAATACACTAGACCTCCGAGAATTCTATGTTGTATCAAGTTAATTTTCAGTGTGTAATAAAGATAAGGGTTGACGTAGTTTGTATTTGAGGATAGGTTCAGAAAATTTTTGGGATTAAGATTTGAAAACCCTAGTAAAGCCTTAGAGAAAAGACTAAGTATAATAAAAACATCCCAATGTTTTGGTGAGTATTGAGTAAGTGGTATATCAATAAAATGAATCCCTATCTAGATATGAGTAGGTAGAGGCAAATCTGGCATAGATGTACCTAGTGGTGAAAACCCCGAGAAGGAGTTTCGGGCTTGACCCTGGGTATCATGGTACACAAAATTGGGCTTTGATGCACTCTTGGTTACGAAACTCCCGGGGGATATTATTTTCTAAATTCACAAGATTATAATGAACCCTTATTAAGGAAATTCAAAAGAATTGCCCTGGAAAATATATGTTAAAAATTGGATCATTAATAGCATAGATTGAAACCTATGGATTCATAAGTTAAAAAAATAAAAGTCAATTATAAGACATCCATTTTTTTATTTGGTTTAAACTTTATGTGTTATCCCTAACATTCTTTTTATTCTATCCAATGGTCGGTAATAGGAGGACTCAGGCTAACAACAGATGTGAAGATCAATGTGATGACTAAGCAAATGAGATGCCCAATACGACGGGAGATGGAATCATGAACATGGGTATGCCTCACTCATAGATAACTCATGATTTGAAAAGAATCATGGGTCAATAGGAATGTTCTACCCCCCCCCCCCAAGAATGAACAAGTCCCTATCCAGAGCATCATAAGATAAAGGCCTCCTACTTTTAATAGATCATTTGATCCCTTAATTTATGAACAATGGATCATCTCCATTGAAAAGATATTCTCCATCCATTAATATTCTTAACAAGAGAAGGGTCTCCCGACTACTTGTCATATGGAGGGTGATGTTGATCAGTGGTTTAAATTGATCAAAAACACAAATCCTAAGGAGTAGATTGAAGCATTTGAATGGACGAATTTCCAGAAGATATTTTTGATAAACATTTTCCCCACACCATCAGACTTAAGATGGAAAGGGACTTCCTTTCCCTCAAAAAAAAAAGAAGACTAATCTGTCAGAGCATACGAGGAAAACTTCACAAGTTTCATGATACTTGTCTAGCTTTTTCATTACCCTCGAATGCATGGCTGACTGCTTATTTGGTTGGTGGAAACCTGGCCTGTGTAATGCGGTGGCGATGCATGACTTCAACAGCTCTAAAGAAATTGCCTGATGTCCCCTCTTGGCCAAAATGGAGATCAGAAAATCTCAAGGGTATCATCGGGATAAAAATCATAACGTGTTCTTCAATTCTAACGGTCAAATGGATAAATCCAATAGTGCTAAAAAAATAAATCACCCCATGTAGCACCCCAAGATTTTATGAAAAATATTCTTTTTAATTTCATTAATGTCTTGTGTTGTAGGCTACACCTAAAAGAGCTTGCACAACATGCTTCATTGACTTGCCTTGCATTACACGCAATCACGACCTTCCTCGATAGCGTGTGTAGTACACAATATCGAGTTTCACTATACAACGATATGATATTAAAATATTATTAAAACTAGCCGTTATGAATATTAATAAAAACTTTTTGAAATTTTATTTTTCAAAACGGACTTCATTTTTATATTGGGAATATCGAAATTAGATTAGGGTGAAATTTTGGTAATTTTCGTATAACTTTCATTTTATGATGAATAGTGAAAATTAATAAATTTTATTTTAAAACAACCTTTTTAATCGAAATAATTAATAGTAATAAATTATTAATTTTAGTGGTTTTAAAGTATATTTAGAATCTATTTTTACAATTTAATACAATGTTGGTCATTGGATGTATTTTCATATTTAAACTAGACATAAACAAATGGCAATCTTTTGATAGTTATTATCTCTTGAGAACACGCTATTTGTTTTGACGACGAGAATTAATTTTTAAATTAATTAGTGTAACTGATATGTTTTGAATTTGGTAAAATATGCATCATTTTTAGTTCATAATATCAAATATAGCTTAGGCCTAATTTTTGGTATTTTTCTGGAAACTTTCATTTTTTGATGAAAAGTGAAACCACTAAGTGGTAGTTAAAAAAATAAATTTTTCATAAAACATAATTTTACCGCTTCTGTGAGTGAAATTTCAAAAATTCGAGAGACACGGTTGATGTCAGTAAGTAAAATGTGGTTCAATGAGATGAAAATATTTTTTGGTGAATAGTAACTTTTTACTTTTTTTTGCCACGTTCAAAAGTAAATAGGGTAATTAAGGGTAAAAATGTTATTATTATTACCATAAAACATGTCCTAAATCTATTGGATAAGATTAATTCGACCAAAAACAACCTTAGGAATACAATATAACCATTTAGGCCCACTTGGATTAGATTAGGACATTTATTATTATTTAATTCAAAGAAGAGTTAAAAGAGTTAAAATCAATATTTATTTACTAAAACAGTTTTAATATAGGGATATACATAAGATAAATTCGATTGTAAATATTCATTAGAAAGATAATAATATTTAATATATAATGATATTTTATTTATAATTTTTAGACATAAAATAATATAATTTATTTATGACACAATGATGATGCAGTAATTACCATAATAGTGAAAAAGTAGAATAATTGATATTATAAATACCCAAATTAATTTAATTTGAGACTTTTTATGAACTAAACTAATTTTATAAGTCATTATGACATGTTAGGATTGATTTAATTAACATTGATCGAAGTAATAATTCTGTAATGAGTTTCAAAAAAATCAACTATTGAATAGTGTCAAAATTGACACAAAATAGTTTTTAAAACAAGTATTATATTATTGATTGTTATTTTATTCCTAAAAATCTAATTTTCGGCCAAGATACTTATATCATGATAGGTGTATCATTAATGGACCACTAGGGGTCCCTTGTATGTATATGTTATGTTTATTAACTATATAATATAAAAATACAACGTGACATGGTAAATGTCAATCTAAATAACTAAGAGTTAAAACTAAAAGATAAGGTTAATATAATGATGTAAAATTGTTTAAATTCTATTGGATGAGAGTATTTCAACCCATCCCCATCTTAGCTTATAAATATATCAATTTGGAGCTATTTAAAACAGAATATTAATTTATAATAAAATAATATGTTTTGTTTTTCCAAAGGAACCCCTCTCCTCCCTTATAATAGGGCGCCACATTCCTCTATTCCTCACACCACATGGAGCCTTAAAGCTCAGCCAACCCCTACCAAATTCTCTTATCCACTTTCATATAAATATCTTAGAGATCCTGGTATTCTTCAAATACCAATTCTAGTGCCCTAATAGGAGATCTCAAAGAGGTGCTTCAAAGAAGAGGTAATGCCTGTTACCAATTATTTGATCTTTATTTCTTCTTCCACATATTATTTTTTAGATGTTTCATTATGAAGTAATAACTTCAGTATAACTCATATACTGATATGTTATTATAAGTATGAAACAACCCTATTTCACCATCTATCCATCCTACGGAAAACTAAATCACCGCGCGTGCGTACGTACGAAATACCATCTCCACGGTGTGGTGTAATCTGTTTTTCCAATACCACCTTACATGGATGGGTAAAATGGTGTAAAGAATAACTATACATAGTTATTATTACATCATACTGATTCTGATATATTGTATCATACACTCCAATTCAATTCAATAATTATGGAAATGATATCATCGCTCGTGCGTACGTACGGACTACCATCTCCACAACGCGATTAGATTAATTTTCCATGTTAACCATTAAAGAATGATTATAAAGTATATATAAGCTATAATAATAAAATATATGACATTATAAAGCTACTGGATTTATCTATATATATATATTAATGTCATCTACTTAATTCTATTATACTCAATAAGGAAACGAAAACAGCGTTCATGCGTACGTACGGCCTACCGTCTCCATGAATGGTGTATTTCTTTCCATTTATCGATCCATTATGTATATGTATATTCTGAATATATATTATATATAAATAATGTTTTACATTCTGGAATTAATTAATCATGAACTATGTAATCACATTAATAATTACATGTCAAATCACGGACCATAAATGAATCAATTTTAACCAAAATGCTCTTTAACATGGAAGTTACAAAAGAACGGGTAAAATAATGTCATAAGTGAACCATATGTGATATCATAACAATGAGTATGATTCTGGAATAAGTCAATAATATTATTTAAATCATTATACAGGAGTTTTGGACACTTACAAAGCAAATCAGACCTAAGGTAAGGGATAATTATTCCAATCTCATTCTTATCCGAGATTATTTATTAGTAAGTATTTACGGGTGGTTATGTTTATTATCCATGTCCATATATTATTAAAATGTTTTCATAAATTGTTTAATTTCCTTCCATGAACGTTTAATGACATTTTTACCCTTTTCTACTTTTACCACATCGTATGGAAGGAATCTTTTTTTTTGTTTACCATACGAGGTACTTTTTGACTTTTTCGGAAAAAGTACGAGAAGAATGTTTTTTTAACTTATACGGCATGAACGGATTTTTACGGTTTTATATAGCCATATTTTAATGAAACTTCCTCCAAATTATTTCATGACTATTTTCAACAAAATCTCTTTCTTTTAAAATTGCATGTCGTTTTGTGAAAAGAAATTGATTTTGAAGAAGAAAGGATATTTTCCTCAAGAATTCATTTCAAGTGTTTTATCAAAACCATTTTTCATCTAAGATGACATTATTTCATATGTGTATGTTTCAAGTGTCATGTCTCTATGATTTACATGGTTTCACTTTTCTTATTATTAAATGATATCCATTTCTTTTATATGGATTATGTGATGATGGAATGATGTTTATGAAACCCATTTTATTATTTGGGTTATGATGAATGATTTATGTTTATGTTGTGGCACAAGTAAGAATGATTTCATTATGAAATGGCTGGGACCTATATCTCCCTCTAATGAATTGGGTAAAGATTTTATATATCATGAGATAAACATGGTTGGAATGGCAAGTTAAACCGGTTCAGTAATACAGGACTGGAATGAGGAGTGAACTTGATTCAGAAAGGGACTTTGTCCACTAAGATGGTCTTGCCAGTAATGACTTGGCTACTATGGAAATCATGACATGAGCCGAATGGTTTCCACAATTACATGTTTTATTCCCATGATATTTTATCATTCTTAATGTTTCTTTAGGATATATGCCTTACGTACTTCCAAGATTCATGTCTTTGCACAATATTTTGATGTTTAGATTTTATGTTCAAGTTTTTGCATTCAAATGTTTATGGATTGTTTTATATTCTCTATTTTTACCCTTACTGGGCACTTGATCTCACCCCATTTAAGTTTTATTTTCCCCAGGATATAAATAATGGTTTTAGGTAAGAAAAAAAGGAATATCTTTATTGGGAGATGTTGAAGATCTTTCACCACAATTAGAAGATTTTATTCCAAGTTTCCAAAGACACTAAACAATTACGGTCCTTGTGTGTCTCTTTTTCTTATGTTTTAATTATTCCGCAAAAGTAATGTAATGTCCATGTACATCAAGCTTCAGGCCTCTACAGTTGGTATCAGTGGAATGGTTTAGTCAACCTTTAGAAACTAGGATGCAAAAAAGTTAGTGAGATCCCTATAGATATTTCTAATGTTTGTCTAGGGATGTCCCTAAGGATAAGTATACGTATAGGATATAGTCCTAGAACTACAGTAATTATCCTAGAATTTAACCTAAGATGTTAGATATTTAGGGTACTCCCCCTTTACTATGTTGTTTTCTCTATCATGATTTTTTCCTCTCACACTATTCTTTTTGGGTTTTAGAAAATGGATGGAAACTGGAAGATTCACGGTAATGGAGGATATGACAGACAAGGGAATGATATTATTCATGAGAAAACAAATGAAATGGTATTTGGAAGTCCAAACACGTTATTATTCCTAATCATCAATCTCATAATATGATCAATAATCTCAACTTTTTCATGTTTCCTAACTCAGCTAATAAGAGAAAGATGGAGTTTCATGATGATCATAGAGAAAAGAAAGTTCAATATCCCTAATGTATGTCATGTGGGAAGAGGCATCAAGGGGAATGTTTCAAAGGATCTGGAAGATGCTTTGGGTGTGGGAAATAAGGACACAAATCCAGTAAGTGCAAAGGAAAAGGTTCAGTTAACACCATTTGTGAGGATAATGGTATTGCTACGAAATCAACAATGGTTAAATGTTTTAAATGTGGAATGTACGAGCATTATGAAAACCAATGCCCTATGAGAAAGTCTCATGAAGAGTATCAGTACGACGGTATGGGTAGTATTTATGTGGATGATGATGAGGAGACTACAAATGATATATGAGATGAAAGAAGTGTTGAAGCTTAGTCAGTTGTTTAAGAAGTTAGTGGAATGATTGTATGTTTATAAAGAATAATATATGGTACTATGGAATAAAGAATCATCTAAGGATTGTTACATTATTGTTTTCCTGAAGTATTTGAAAGTATATGTTGAATGGTACCAATAACCATGGAAGGTTATTCAGATATTTTTGTAAAGTAGATGATATGCGCATAATGAAGGATTAAGAAGATAATGTGATTTTCGATGTTATTCATGAGCTCATGACCGATATAAGGAGAAGGTTATATCATGGTTTGAGTATATAGAATTTTGGGATTCTGGTATGTGGAAAGTGTTAAAATTTAACAACATTCATGTTTTCACTAAGATTCAATGGGTATTCATTTTTCAAGAGAATACATGATTAAGGCCTTCAAATATTTGGAATGTGACCAACAAGACATATCTTATGATATGGGGATCAATGATGGTATTAACATTCTTTTTATATAAAATCACAGGTAACCGTTTTCACTAGATTATGAGAGTGGACTGCAGTATTATGGATAATACTAAAGATTGGAATTGATTATGTTGGACATAAGTTAGTATTGTTTAAGGATAGAAGTTTTTTTCGATATTATTGATTAGAAGTTATGGTAATGTAGTTTTAGAAAAAGGACAAACTGCAGGACGGGCGACAGCCCATCGCGTCAGACAAGGCTGTGGGAATTGAACCCACAACCGAAGTGCGACTGGCCTTTATCGCCTACCACTGGCCTACAAGAAGTCCTTGTTTAGTAGAAACTAGTTTTATTATATTATGAAGTATGATATAGGAATTATATGTCCATTTTAGGAACCATATATGATTAATCTCACTATAGATCGACTTATGTATATTTAATTAATTTTGCTAACCATTTGTTGAGACAGATGGAATGACCCGTCATTCCATCACATGATCTGCTAACACTTCAAGAATAACAAATTCAAATTCATTTCTATAAGAGATGAAGTGGAAATTGTTAAAGGCATGAACAACAGTGAGATTGTACCAAAATAAAGTAGGTATTTATTCTAATTTTTCAACTTTAGGGAAATGATCTTGAAAACCAAAAATGTTGTCCTACTGCACTTATATCCGATGAATCAGATGGTACCCTAGATCATCAAAAATTTATGGCTTTGTGATTGTTGTATTTTTCATAGCCATATTCTCTACCACTCTCCATAAAAACATGATGGTTAGATTTCTCTTCCATATCCATATTTTCACCTATGTTCTCCTATGTGGAAACCCAGTGATTAGTTAATTTGGGTAACCGTTACATTTCATACGTTAGTTTTTTAAAGCCAAGTTTTGGTATTCCTTTTTATGATGTAGGTTTCTAATAAAGAAACTTTTGAGTAGTAAACCATTTATAACCCTGACGAATTTCGAGGGTGAAATTCATTTTAAGGGGGGTAGAATGTAACACCCCAAGATTTTATGAAAAATATTCTTTTTAATTTCATTAATTTCTTGTGTTATACACTACACCAAAAACAGCTTGCACAACATGCATCATTGACTTTCCTTGCATTACACGCAATCATGACCTTCCTCGATAGAGTGTGTAGTACACAATATCGAGTTTCACTAAACAACGATATGCTATTAAAATATTATTAAAACTAGCCATTATTAATAGTAATAACCACTTTTTGAAATTTTATTTTTCAAAATGGACTTCATTTTTGTATTCGGAATATCAAAATTAGCTTAGGGTGAAATTTTGGTAATTTCCGGATAACTTTCATTTTATGATGAATAGTGAAAATTACTAATTTTTAATTAAAAACAACCTTTTTAATTGAAATAATTAATAGTGATAAATTATTAATTTTAGTGGTTTTAATGTATATTTTGAATATATTTTTACAATTTAATACAATGTTGGTCATTGGATGTAATTTCACATTTAAACCAGACATAAACAAGTGTCAATCTTTTGATAGTTATTATCTCTTAAGAACACGCTATTTGTTTTGAAGACGATAATTAATTTTTAAATAAATTAATGTAACTGATATGTTTTGAATTTGGTAAAATAGGCATCATTTTTGAGTTCATAATATCAAATATATCTTAGGCCTAATTTTTTTTATTTTTCTGGAAACTATCATTTTTTGATGAATAGTGAAACCACTAAGTGGTAGTTAAAAAAAATAAATTTTTCATAAAACTTAATCTTACCACTTCTGTGAGTGGAATTTTAAAAATCTGAGAGACATGGTTGATGTTATTAAGTAAAATGTGGTTCAATTAGATGAAAATAATTTTTGGTGGATAGTAACTTTTTACTTTTTTTTCCACGGTTAAAAGTTAATAGTGTAATTAAGGGTAAAAATGATATTATTATTACCCTAACACATGTCCTAATTCTATTGGATATGTTTAATTCGACCAAAAACAACCTTAGGAACACAATATGACCATTTAGGCCCACTTGGATTAGATTAGAACATTTATTATTATTTAATTCAAAGAAGATTTAAAAGAGTTAAAATCAATGTTTATTTACTAAAACATTTTTAATATAGGGTTATACATAAGATAAATTCAATTGTAAATATTAATTAGAAAGATAATAAGATTTCATACATAATTATATTTTATTTATTATTTTTAGAAATTATATAATTTAATTTATTTATGACACAATGATGATGCAGTAATTACCATAATAGTGAAAAATTAGAATAATTGATATTATAAATACCCAAATAAATATAATTTGAAACTTTTTATGAACTAAACTAATTTTATAGGTTAATATGACATGTTAGGATTGATTTAATTAACTTTGGTTTAAGTAATGATTCTATTATACGTTTCTCAAAAATCAACTATTGAATAGTGTCAAAATAGACATAAAATAGTTTTTAAAACAAGTATTATATTATTGATTGTTATTTTATTCCTAAAAATCTAAGTATCATCCAAGATACTTATATCATGATAGTTGTATCATTAATAGACCACTTGGGGGTCTCTTGGATATATATGGTATGTTTAGTAACTATATAATATAAAAATACAAAGTGACATGGTAAATGTCAATCTAATTAACTAAGAGTTAAAACTAAAATATAATGTTAATATAATGACCTAAACATGTCTAAATTCAATTGGATGACGGGATTTCTGCCCATACCCACCTTATCTTCGTAATATATCAATTTGGAGCTATTTAAAACCGAATATGAATTTATAATAAAATAATATTTTTTGTTTTTCCAATGGTGCCCCTCTCCTCCCATATAAAAGGGCACCACCTTCCTCTCATCCTCACACCACATTGGGCCTTCATGCTCGGCCAAACCCTACAAAATTATCTTCTCCACATCACTAGAAACATCCTAGAGGTCTTGGTCTTCTTCAAAGTCTAATTTTAGTTCCCTAAGAGGAGATCTCAAAGAGGCGCTTCAAAGAAGAGGTAATGCCCGTTACCGATTCTTTCATCTTTATTTCTTCTTCCACTTCTTCTTCTTTAGTTGTTTCATTATGAAGTAATAACATAATTATAACCCTTATACTGATATGTTATTATAAGTATGAAACAACCCTAATTCACCGTCTATCCATCCTACGGAAAATGAAATTACCGCGCGTGCGTACGTACGGAATACCGTCTCCACGCCGTGGTGTAATCTATTTTTCCAATACCACCTTACATGGATGGGTAAAATGGTGTAAAGAATAAATATACATAGTTATTATAAAATCATACTAATTCTGATATATTGTATCATCCACTTCAATTCAATTCAATAATTATGGAAATGATATCATCACTCGTGCGTACGTAAGGACTATCGTCTCCACGACGCGATGAGATTCATTTTCCATGTTAACCATTAAAGAATGATTATAAAGTATATATAAGCTATAATAATGAAATATATGACATTATAAATCTACTGGATTTATCTATATATATGAATGTCATCTACTTAATTCTATTAAACTCAATAAGAAAATGAAAACAGCGTTCATGCGTACGTACGGCCTACCGTCTCAATGAACGGTGTATTTCTTTCCATTTATCGATCCATTATGTATATGTATATTCTGAATATATATTATATATAAATCATGTTTTACATTCTGGAATTAATTAATCATGATCTATGTAATCACATTAATAATTACAAGTCAAATCACAGACCATAAATGAAACGATTTTACCCAAAACGCACTTTAACATGGAATTTACAAAAGAATGGGTAAAATAATGTCATAAGTGAACAATATATGATATCATAACAATGAGTATGATTCTGCAATAAGTCAATAACATTATTTAAATCAATATATAGGAGGTTTGGACACTTACGAAGTAAATCGGACCTAAGGTAGGGGATAATTATTCCAATCTCTTTCTTATCCGAGATTGTTTATTTGTAAGTATTTACTGGGGGTTATGTTTATTATCCATGTCCATATGTTATCAAAATGAGTTCATAAATTGTTTAATTTCCATCCATGTATTTTTAATGACATTTTCACCCTTTTCTACCTTTACCACATCATATGAAAGAAATCTTTTTTTACCATATGAGGTACTTTTTGACTTTTTAGGCAAAAGTACGAGAAGAATGTTGTTTTTAACTTATATGGAATGAACTGATTTTTTAGGTTTTATAAAGCCTTATTTTCATGAATCTTCCTCCAAAATATTACATGACTATTTTCAACAAACTCTTTTTCTTTTAGAATTGCATGACGTTTTGTGAAAAGAAATTGATTTTGAAAAAGAAAGGATATTTTCCTCAAGAATTCATTTCAAGTGTTTTATCAAAACCATTTTTCATCTAAGATGACATTATTTCATATGTGTATGTTTCAAGTATCCTGTCTCTATTATTTTAATGGTTTCAATTTTCTTATTATGAAATGATATCCATTTCTTTTATATGGATTATGTGATGATGGAATGATGTTTATGAAACCCATTTTATTCTTTGGGTTATGATGAATGATTTATGTTTATGTTGTGGCACAAGTAAGAATGATTTCATTATGAGATGGGTGGGACACATATCTCCCTCCAATGCATTGGGTAAAGATTTTATATCTAATGAGATAGACATGACTAGAATGGCAAGTTAAACCGGTTCAGTAATACAGGACTGGAACGAGGAGTGAACTCGATTCCGAAAGGGACTTTGTCCACTAAGATGGGCGTGGCAGCAATTCCTTGGAAACTATGGAAATCATGACATGTTCCAAATTGTTGCCACAATTACATCTTTTATTCCCATGTTATTTTATCATTCTTAATGTTTTTTTATGATTTATGCCTTACGTACTTCCAAGATTCATGTCTTTGCTCAATATTTTGATGTTTAGATTTTATGTTCAAGTTTTCGCATTAAAATTTTTATGGATTATTTTATGTTCTCTATGTTTAACCTTACTGGGAACTTGAGGTCACCCCTTTTATGTTTTCTTTTCCCTAAGATATAATGAAATGTTTTAGGTAAGAAAAAAAGGAAGATCTTTATTGGGAGATGTTGATGAACTTTCACCATGATTATAAGATTTTATTCTGTGTTTCCAAAGACACTAAACTATTACGGTCCTTGTGTGTATGTTTTTCTTATGTATTAAGTATTCTGCCAAAGTAATGTAATTTCCATGTATGTCAATATTCGGGGCTCTACACCCCACTTGCCAATGGTGTGGAATAAAGAACCCCAGAAAGTGACTGAAGGGGGGGAGAAAATTATTTAGGTTTGGAAGAGAAGGGCACATAGCTATTAACAATCAGAAATAAAAATTTGTGGCTGTGGTAGAAGAAAGGAACGCTCTACTCGAACCTCAATGCATTTTTCATTGATTGGAATATGAAGAACTAGGGAACTTTGAAAACTAGTACCCTAAAACAAGGGTTTTTTGGAGGCAACCAATAACCTCCAAGGAAGCAAGGGAGAACCTTTTCCATCAGTACTGCTGAATTGAACCCCAACAACATTGTGGTGATATGTACTCCAGTTATTAATTCAAGAATAGCGAATGTACTTTTTGATTCTCATTCTAAGAATTATTTTATATCCTTAATGTTTAGTATAACAATTCCAACACCACCACAGATCATGGAAGTTAAGATGTTGATGAGCATGAAAAATGGGGAAATCATTGAATCCCATGAATATAACACCTCCCCTATCATAATCATTGGACTGATCTTCCCGGCAAACCTTTTCATACTCTCTCTTGTGGAATTTTAGGAAATTCACTAGATGAGTTTAATTTCCTTATACAAATCGAACCTAAATTGTCATCAGAGGTAAATCAATCTCCATGTGGATAATAGACCCACGATTCTATACAAGTGCAAGGAGTAAGATGAATCTTTTTTAGATCTCTCATTTTAAGCATGGATATTACTACCCTATGAGCACACGTATCTGGCTTAGATGATTGAGTTTGAGGAAGAATCCATCCTCGAATACATGCCTATTGGAAGGTAATTCACTGAAGTGTTTCATGAGGAATTTCCAGGTCTTCCTCCAAGAAGAGATTGTGGATTCTCAATTAATCTTTTACATGAAGCATTTACAATCTCCGAGACTCTGTATAGAATGGTTGTTGTAGAGCTTGAGGAGATAAAGAGACAACTATATGAGAATCCAGATAAATAGTTTATATGCCCATGTGATTCACAATGGGTTGCACCAGTCCTCTTCATCGAGATGAATGATTGGTCAATGCACCTCTGCATCGATTATCGTGAGCTTAAAAAATCATGATAAAGAACAAGTATTTTAACATCCCAGGTAAATAAATAAAAAATTCATTCTATTTTTTATTAATATTTTATGAAATAAAAAATAATTTTACTTAAAATGGGTTTCTGTGTTCAATGGTGTACCTTATACACAACAACAGGTTTCATTTAAATATTACATAGCACACTAATAATATAATATAATTATTTTAAATGGTATTTAATGCCTTTCTGTTTTATTGGAGAGAAGGGAAAAACTAACTACTATATGATTATACATTTTAGTTAAATGTATTTATATTTGTCCAATACAATATAGAGGCTTAAAATGTGAATGAATCTAATTTTTAAGCATAATTTACATTAAAAGGTCTATTTACCACCTTTTAAGGGATAACACTCTTTAAGTCTAGTTTTTGTAACTTTTAAATTTTCTATTTGACAAAATTATTTTTTTTTATAATTGAGACATCAAAATTAAATTTCGTTAAATTTTTGGTATTTTTTGGATAAAATTAAATTTTTAATTAATATTTAAAAATGATGTATTTTATTTACAAACTGCCTTTAAATCTAATATATTTATATGGTTATATTATCATTTAATTGGTTTTAAAGTTCAATTTGATTATATTTTTACCATTTATTACAATTTTGGTTATTGAAAGAAATTTGACTTTCAAATTAGACAAAAACAACTGTCAATCATATGATAGTTGTTATTTGTTAAAAACCAGCCTTTTGTTTTGACAGCAGGAATTAATATTAAATTAATTTCTACCACTTCAGTGTTTTTATATTTTTTACAATGGAAATAATTTTTCAATTTAAAATATCAAATATATATTATGATGAATGTTTGGAATTTTTCTGAAAAACAACAATTTTTATGAATAGTGAAACCACTAAGTAGTAGTTAAAAAAATCCACATTTTCTTTTAAATAAAATTTTACCACTATTTGGATTTGAATTTCGAAAATCTAACATACAGGGATTTTATTAGTAGGAAAAAATGTGTTGGAATAAGATGAAAATATTTTTTGGTGAACAATATCTTTTTGACTTTTATTTACTGCAGTTAAAGGTAAATATGGTAATTCAAGGTTAAAATAATATTATAATAATTCAAAATTAACTTAAAACTTGTTTAAACCTTATTGGATGAGTCATGACCAACCATGGGAATTTGTGGGTATATTTTTGCACACCATTAAGATATTTAAGAGTGATAATGACACATTATTTTAATTAACTTAAAGAAAGGAAAAATTGAAATAAACAAATTTCTTTTAGTAAATTAAATTTTACATGGTGATATATAATTTTTGTTTTAGACTATATATATTTATTTTAAATCCAAAAATATTTCCAACATCATGGTATTTTTTATAATTTTTAGACATCAAATAAATATAATTATTCATGACACAATAATGATGTAGTATTTATCTCATTAATAAATGATTTAAATAAATAAGATTATAAATATGAAGACAATATCCAAAACATATATAATTATTATTGGATGATTTTATTTCAACCAATAGTCATCTAATATTCAACTTCAATTATTTTTTGACCTTTTAAAACTGATGATATGTTTATAATTAAATATTCATTTCACACTTTTCTAAAGAGCCCCTCCTCCCCCTTATAAAAATCCCTCACTTATAACCCATTCCTCACACCTCTCAAGACTTTTCAATCACCTATCCTCTACCCAATTAGGCTCCCTATATCTCTATATTCCACTTAGAAGCCTTACCTTAGGCAGAAGGCACTTCAAGAAGTCCTTTTGGTTCAAACCAAAGAGAGTTACCCAAATTAAAGGTAACAGTTTCTCTTAAATTCATATATTTTATTTTACTTCTCAAATACACTAAACTCTTTTTATTAATTTCAATTATAACAAAGCTAGTATCCTTAATATAATAGGATGTTATTATGAGAATTAATCAAACTACACTTACACACACCTCCATGTATTGGGTAATGAACATAATGTTTCTGTGGATGGAAAACTAATGCCTCATGAAATGATGATTGTTCAATTATATCCTACTGCCTCTCATAATGGCCATTATGATGGCGTAGTATTTATATATGACATATATTATATTTATGTTTTCTTTATGCTTCTGTATTTTCCATTTATATTATTCCTTTATGGTTTCCATTATGGGTAAACATAATAATTTCATTTGAGGATGTGCGGACTACCACCCCCTCAAAGTGATATGACTTATTGATGACTTATGTGTCACATATAAAGGATTGGGTTAAGGATATTATATATTATATTATACTAGAATTATAAAATACCTATGTATAATTATGTTCTAATTCAATTTAAATAAGAAATAGAAATGATAGTATCTTTCATGTGTACGTACGGCTTACCATCTCCATGAACGGTGAATTTCATTTATTATCTCCAAATGTTATGTACTATTATAAATAAATACATATACTAGGTATATATGATATATATGATATATCCATAATTAATATAATTCTGATGATAATGGATATTTGACTACATGAATAACTTGTAATTAGAAGGTGTTCATTTTTTACTCAAATAACAAATATTTACAAAACAACCATTATTAATTTAAATAATTACATAATGTTTATATCATGTTAATAAGTTATATACAAGGAATAATAAACTTGAAAAAGGTTCTTCAGAAAGTATAAGTTAACTTTAGTTTATTATTTAATACATTAAATGACAAACGGGTCACGTGGGACATGAGGTAAGGGACTTCATCTCAATCTTCTTTTATTGATTCATATTTTTTTAAGACATGAGTTTCTTTTATACATTGTATAAATACCTTTGACTTTTTATTTCATTAAAATAAAATATTCTTCTATGAATAATTTTAATAAACGACATAAAAAATGGAATCATTCTCTTTAACGTAAGCTGTGACAATGAACTTTTGCACTGTCACAGGTATTCTTTGATCTATGGCTTCCATAACAAGTTGTAAGGGTTTTAAAATTAAAATAAATACCATATACCATTTTTAAATATTTTTATATTGAAAATGGTTTTGATAATGTATTTTTTATGTAAATATATTAAAATGGTATATTTCAATTGAAATGTGGAAATGTTATCTTTAATTTCTGTTTGTTTTATGTGTTATGAATATATTATGGTTCTTGGGAATTGTTTAAATAAATGGGTTGTTTCTTGATAATCCTAGGTTGGCTGATCCTGAGATAGCTCTCCAATGCATTGGGTAACATGTCAGAGGTAAACGTGAATGCTTCTCTTAAGTGATTTAGGGAATATAATGTGATGGGTAATCCATATGTAACTCCCTACGTAACTAATATAGCTACAATGTAATTATGATATAAATGGAACAAGTTACCTTTATGATTTATGTTTTCTATGTGTTATTCTTAAATATTATGATTTCATGAGGTATGTTAAAAATCTTCTATTATGTGTGTAAGGATGAAATAATTTTTTGTTTCTTTGTTTGATAAACCTCATAGAGATTTTTTTGCTCATCCAATGTTTGGAAATGTTTTTCACAGGACTTAAAGAAGAATTGGGTCAAGGATGGGATCAAGGAAATGTTAGGATCTCTAAATCATTGACCTAGACATGACACTTTTTTTCAAGAGTTTTTATTTTGAGAAAAAATGGAAACTAAGTAGAAGTGTATATTTTGTATCTTTGGAGATGTAATTGTTCTGTCCCGATTCTCTAAAACTATTAATCTAAAAAGATCCTGATTATGAATTATTCATTTAATTCATGATTATGTAATGTTTAAGACTGTGTACTTATATGTATCCTCTCCCATGAATTGATGACTTGTTTAATCAACCCCGTGTATCAAAATACTTCTAAAAGGTGGATTTGTGTTTGGGATATTATCATGTAAGGGTGAAGATGGAAGATATCCCCAAGACTGTTGTTCGTACAAGATACAGGCACTATGAATTCATATTAATGCCTTTCGTATTAACCAATGCTCCAAAAGTATTAATGGAAATAATGAATAGAGTCATTAAATATTACCTCGACAAATTTTTGGTAGTCTTTATAGATAATATTCTAATATACTCCAAAACCATGGAGGATCATGTGGAGCATCTAAAAACCATACTAGATACCTTATGGAAGGAGAAGCTCTATGAAAAGTACAACAACTGTGAGTTATCATTGAAGGAGGACTCATTCATGGGCCATATAATCAGAAGAAATGGGATATATGTGGATCCCTCCAAGATAACTATAGTATAGGGATTGCTAATGCGAACATTGGTAATGGATATCCATAGAGTTTTTGGGTTAGTTTTATATTATAGACGATTTGTGAGAAATTTATCATGATTGTCAACCCCCCTTATCAAGCCAACTCAGAAGAGTGTAATGTTTGTGTGGAGTGATGAAAGCAAAGAACACTTCAAGGAGTTGAAAAGGAGGATTATCACTACACCCATTCTAACATCACCCACAAGTGGAGAAATTATTTTGGTATTCAATGATGCTTTGAATAAGGTCATGGGATGTGTGTTGATGCAAAATGAGAAAGTCATTTCATATTCATCAATGAAATTGATAATTCATTATCATAATCGTCCAAAACATGATATAGAGTTGGTTTTAGTGATCTTTTCTTAAATAATTTGGCAGCATTATCGCTTTGGTGAGATTTTTGAAACATATACGGACCAAAAAAGCCTCAAGTATATATTCACACAAAAAGAGTTCAAAATGAACCAACGATGATAGTTAAATCTGATCAAAGACTATGAATTCTCAATACAGTACCACCCAGGGAAGGAGAACAAGGTTGAAGGTGTTCTAAGAAGATAGGACACCATGATTTTATCATTGATGAGAATTTAGAAGGATCCAATCTTCATAGATTTGATGAATACTGACATGAGAATTATAATGAAGGGAACATCATCCATCCTTTCACAAATGATTTGATAAGTGTATATTCTGAAAATGGTAATGGATGCTAAAAAGGATGATGAGGGAATTTAGAAGAAAATGGAAGATTTCAAAAAAAGGGAAATCCTTGGAGTTCAATGTTAATGACGAATGAATTGTGAGATTTTTGAAAACACTATGTGTTCCAAAATTTTCAGAGCTGAAGAGGGATCTTTTGAATGATTCACATAGTTCAAATTTATCTATATATCCCAAAAACACCACGATGTATCTAGATCTCCAATAGAATTATTGGTGGGATAATACGAAGAAGGAGATCTCTAAATTTACATCAATGTGCCTAGTGTGTCATCAAGTGAAGGCTGAGAGAAATAAGTCTAAGGGGATGATGAAACCATTACCCGCACTAGCATAGAAATTGGAGAACATCACCCTGGACTTTTTCCCTAGACTTCTAAATACATCCCAAGGCAATAATGCAACCTGGGTAGTTGTGGATCGTCTAACAAAATCATCACTCTTTATTGAAATTCGGGAAGATTTATATTTAGATCAACTGGCACGGATATATATCAGGGATGTGGTAAGGCTTCCTGGAATACCACTATCTATTGTATCTGATTGAGATCCATGATTCACCTTTATGTTTTGGAAGAGTCTTCAACAAGCACTGGATATTGAACTGAACTTCATTACGTCCTATCATCCTAAAACTGATTTCCAAACTGAGAGAACTATTCAGCCCCTAAAAGATATGCTATGATCATGTTCAATGAACTTTAAAGGATGATCAAATCAACATATTTCCCTTATTCAATTCTCCTAGGACCAGAAATGGTAGAAGAAACGGTGGAGAAGATGAATACAATTCAGTAGCATATCAAGGAATCCCAGAGATGCCAGAAGAGTTATGCAGATAACTATTAACTTGACCTTGAGTTTAATGTTGGATAAATTGTGATTCTATGCATATTACCAGGGAAGAAGGTCATGAGGATTGGAAAGAAAGGGAAGAAAAGTTCTAGGGACATTGCAACCTTTGAGATTCGTAATCGTGTCGGGGTTGTGGCCTATTGACTAGCACTTCCACATACCATCACCCATGTACATGACATCTTTCATGTATCCAAGTAAAGGAAGTATATACTAGACCCTTCACATGTACTCTCATCATAGCTGGTATAGTTAGAGGATTATCTTTCTTACTATGAGAAACCAGTGAAGATCATAGATCGTAGAGAAAAAGTTCTATAAAATAAGACAATTCCCCTAATCAAGGTGTCATGGAGAAACCACATGTTTGAAGAAGAAATATGAGAATCAGAGGAATTGATGAAGCAGAACTACCCACGTCTGTTTTATTGTTAGAAAAGGAAATTTCTGTGGTGAATTTTCTTAGGATGGGAAGAATGCAACGACCCAAAATTTCATTAGTGAAAATTCTTCTTTATCTAACGAAATGTCTAATCATGTTAAATGTGAACTTCGTTATTTTTACGTTTTTGGATTCTAAAATATCATTATTAATTGTGTCCATATCTAATATAAATGTTGAATAATAATCATATTATTAGTATAAATATTGGTCTTCAACAAATCCAATTTATTTAGACAAAGGAAGTGATGGCCTCATCTAGTAGACTTTCCCCATATGAATCCAATTTTTTGGAACTCGGAAAGGCGGTGGCATCACTGGGCTTCACTTTTGACCAATACCAAGGTGAGCATGAATATGTTATGCTCGAGCAGAACTACCTATGTGACAAGTGGAAGCTAATAGAGATTACCACTCAAACAATGTTATCTGAGCCACCCCAAGAGTCTGTCACTATTAGATACCTTACCCTTCGGTCCTATACGGGTGATATAAGGGGTTATGTAACAATACCTTAACACTATAAATATGGGTGTTATTATTTTATATAATAATTGATATACTTTAATTTCATTATTGTTAATTTTTAAATAGTTTTTAGAGAAGAAATAGTATTTTCCCTTTATATTCAACTACGAAATCCATTTTGATGAATTAATGGATTTTTTAATTGAATAATATTTTATTAAAATATAATTATCATTAAATTATTTTTATTAAATATAATCTATCGTATAATTTTATGAAATCAATTGTAATTTTTATGAATGTTTGAAAGATCTTTTTTTTAAAACCCATGAATATTTGATAAATGTCAATTTTTATTTTAAAAGTAAAAATTCATATATTTATAAAATTATTTAGACAAAAATAATATTATTTTTAGAATTTGGGATCAAAAATTATCCCACAGTGAATTTTTCATAATGTTCTGAGACTGCTAAATTTTTGGGTAAAAATCAAACACCATTTAAATATATAATGTGATTTATGTCATCATAATGACCCAATAGTGATGAATTAAAATAATCTATACATTATGTTACACCAATATATGTTTTCCCATTAATAGAATGTAATTTTATGTTTGTTTTATTTATTTTAAAAAACTTTACTGGACCGTCGAAGAGTTATAAAACATTTTCACTTTTTAAATGAATTTCATTGAGAGTGTGACTCACATCCATATAAACCATCCAATTATTTTAATAATTTCGTCCATTGGCCTTATAATGAATTTTTTTCTACTCCCCATTTGAAAAACCATCGGAAAACCCATGGGCTGGTTTCTGGTATAGATTACATTAATGTGTGGTGACCCAAACCTAAATAATAATGAATTACCTCTCAATTCCTATATAAACCCACCCAAGATCCCTCTTAATATTTACTCAAGCCCTTTGTAGTTATTCAAAAATCTTCCCTAATATCTCTATAATCCTCAGAAGGTGCCCCAATCTCCCAAGAAGCCACTCTCAATCCTCTCCCAATCCTTTGGGACCACACATCCAAGTATGGGATTTCATCCATTTCATTTTTGTCTCAATTTAATTATGTTGTTAAATAATTTTATGTTCAATTAAAAATGTTGGTGTACGATTTCACACATTTCCATACTTCCCTATTTATTTTTTAATAATGGGATCCCCCTTTCTCTCACATTTATTCCTTCCATGTATATCCATTGCTATACTGAAATTCTGTAAGGAGTTATCTCTCTCCTCATTTACAATCAAACAATTATTTTTAATTGTGAATGTAAATTCTATTTCATATGTTGGGAAATGTATCTCTATAAAACCCCTACTATCCATTTCATTTATATATGATGATACATTCCTTTATCCCTCATCAAAAAATTTTACGAATTTTTATGTCATGTCGTTATGCTGCCGAAATTGCACTGTGATTTTCCAAGCCAAAGTCATTTTGTAGTGAATACCATACCCATGTCTCTATAATGTGTATTTAACAATAAGAAAATATAAATATTGAATGGTATATTCATTTGTGTATTCCACATTTCATAATCATGGAATAACTTATGATGTTGAATGATTCCATGTTATATGATCTATGTGGAATACTTATACATGAAATGAAATGTCTAAGAAGTATATACCCTGATAGCAATCTGGTGCATTGGGTAAAGATTAGTATCATCATACATCATGTTCAATGAGGGTTTAGTCTTGAAAATTCAACTGCAATGAGGGTTTAATCCTTCTCTGTTTGCAATTATCCTTGGTTCATGATAAAATCATGTTAAATGTCATTTCCACATTTCCATGTTTTGTTATTCTTGTTATATCATGCCTTTATGTTCACATATCTCTTATGATCCATTGATATGACTATTTCCTAACATGTTTTGTATCATTAATTTAATTCCTTGTTCACTCCCTTATTGGGATTAATAGATCACCCTTTTTTATGCATGTCCTCAGGTAATCCCTTGCAATGCTTTGTATGCGGGAATTTAGGGGTCATGTAAATGAAGTTTTTAGTAAGATGTTGTTTCCTATGTTTTAAGTTGTTATGTAATGTTCCTAATCCCCAAAGACAATAGATCTATCGATCTTCTATATTGTTTAAATTGATATTTTATATTTAATAAATCTTATTTATGTGTGTAATAAATATTAGTATTGTCATTAATAAAGCTATATAATAGGTTATAGACACGTTTCTTGGTCATTTTGGCCCTTACGTTAATGGTTTGGTCTCTTGTTATTCTATTTCATTATCTTAATCATAATAATTAATTTTAATTTCATTCACTAATTTATTGGGTCAAAAACAATGTTCCCCATATTATAAAGTATAAACAATGTTTTTTGAAATATTTATTACATTTTTCAAAATTCAAATAACAGAATTGGATGAAATTAATTTAAAATTAATACAGTACATGGGATAAAATAATAGGTTTTCGAAGTGAATGTGTTCAAATGTTCAAGATAGTTTTATATATAAATTCAATATATAAATATTTTAAATGGATTAAATTATATTATTACATATATAATGTTTATAATGTTATTTTAAAACCGATTAAAAATATAATTAATTATAATATATTTTTTGGGAAAAATTTGTTTTCAATTTAAATTCATTATTTTTCAATATTTATAAAATAAAAAAACATCATTGAAAAATACCCAAACTAAAACCATATATAATTTTGAAATCAATATAAAAAAAATTATTTCATTTTATCCATATAATATTATTAAATGTTCAAAACTTTATTTTAAAATTGTTTAGTCATTAAAAGGCAACAAAACTTCCATTAAAATTATATATATTTTATTTATAAAATTGGCCATGTTCTTCTATTATGAATGTAAAATATAAAAAAAATTTACTAAAAATATAATATATAAATTTAATTCATATCATTATATAATTGTAATTAATTTAATTTATTATGATAAAAATCTTTTTGGAAAATAAAAAATTATTTTTTATGGAGGCGTTTCGTTTATGTTGAAATAGTTTGTATGTGAATATAAATATACATCGTGACTAATGACATAAATCATATATTCTTATAAATTTTCTAATCTTATTTTAACATCTAATTTAACATCCAAATGATATATTATTCTGCTAAATAATAATATGTTAATTATATATTGTTGCTCAATAAAACATGGTCTTACGTGTGACAGAATCTATCAAAGAATGTCAATAACATGTGTAATATATGATAACATTGGTGTTCTTAACAAAAAATATAATATCTATATTTCTAGTATCATAATAATGCATGGTGTTTTTCATATATAATTCTAGGGATATAATTGTTTTATTCAAAAAGTAAAACATTTTAAAGTATTTGGGTGTTTCAAAATAAGTTATTATATTTTAAAAAGTATGAAGAGGTTATAGTATTAACAAAATATGATGTATTTTATTTTTAAAATCCTAAGGGTTGGGATAGGTATGTTGACATCATTTGGTGTTTTATTTTTTTCAAAATATCCCTAGATAATAAGTGGAAGATACAATATATGTGGATGAAAGGGTAATAGTTCCATATTAAAAATCTCTTTTATATTTGGTTAATGTATTTCTTGGAGGTGTATTTTTACTTATTTACATAGTCTATAACGTATTTTTTTCATTATTATGGTTTCATTTTATCTAGAAAATAATATTTTCTTGAGATTGGCGGTACACAAAAATACAAATTTTTTCACTTATAATAATTTTGGTTTGAGACATCTCTTTAGAAGATTGATGTTGTCTATGTCAATTCTTTAACACCACACCATATAATATTAATTTCACATATTGGAATCATCAAACCATGGTTACACAAATATGTACACTACGTATGTGTGAGTAGGAAAATTGGATAACATTTGTAATGGTAGAACAACAAATGCTAAAGCTAAGTACGAATATTCAATCACTATTATTCCACAGTAGTTATAGTGTAATAATTCTATAATTATAGAGTTTTAATAAATGATAATTATATTATTTTTAAATTGAAAAAAACATAATTTAACCTAATCATTCTTTTGTTCCTTAACCAAATTTTATTTGTTGTTTATTAATTATGATGTTACATTTATTTTTTAATGAAAATGA
Source organism: Viscum album (assembly GCA_963277665.1). NCBI lineage: Eukaryota > Viridiplantae > Streptophyta > Magnoliopsida > Santalales > Viscaceae > Viscum > Viscum album. Next base: position 1,207,541,419 of record OY728162.1, read on the forward strand.
ATTAGTAAATATATTTTTTGGAAATAATCTAAAGTATAACATTGTTCTTGAAAATCATGTTCTAATATTATATGTGTTATAAATATTGAGGGAAAAATATTTTCTATTATGTATATGTAAATAAATTTTTCTTCTTTTTGTAGGATATTTTTTTTAACTTCTTATGCGATTCATATTTCATAAAGAATATTAATGACTTTATTTTACTACTTTTAGGTTACATATTATTCAATATTTAAAATAAGAATTATATTTGATTTAATTGATATATTACTATGTTAATAATTATTTATACCCACACTATAAAATTTTATTTGACATCAATTAGTGAATATTTTATTTATAATTATATAAATCTTATATCATAGATAATTATATCAAATAAAAACATTTATAATAATAATAAAACATAGTATTTGGTATGTGTCATATTAAGAAATTGTGTTAATATTTTAGTTATGACCTTCTTTAAAATAAATGTTAAACCTCTAAATATATGTGGCCAATTTTGTTGTAAAATTTATCATTGGATTTGTTTTAGAAAATAACATAAGTTGTTGTTGAATGAAAACACCTTATACTATTTTAAATTTTCCATAACTAATATCTTATAATATATTTGTATTAAAAAATTCCCATCCATACCTAGCAGCCAAGACATCTCTACCACATAGATGTAGCAATAAAATCTTGCTCAACCACTAGTGGAAACCATATTTAGAAATAGTTCTAAGAAGAACATAGTGAATATCATGGGAATAGAGCCAAATATATCATGTGTAATTACATGGTCGAACACTGATTTGGTGAGGTTGCCTTCCTAAGCCCATGAATAAGGCTTGTTTTCTATTGTTTCATCTGAATGTCATAGCTTAGGTTATATGAAAGTGGTATTTTATTCTTATCTTGGTTGTTGGACCACTAATATAGTATAATTCACCTCATTAAAAACAATGCTTATGTCATGTTCATCAAATCTATCTCATCATAGTTGTATGATCTATTTTGATTGTCTTCTTCCTCACAACACCATCTAATACCGAGAAAAATTCATTGATTTCTCTTCCATAATCCAACCAAGTAACTAACACTTTCTAAGGAACACCTTTGATCTCCATTCACCACACAGTGATACAAGAAAGGTAATCATTTAAATAGTACCCTACTCCAATTTTGATTTTATGAAACAATAAATGGGGACCGAAGATCTTAAAATATATTAATTAGTGGTTATCAGTCAACAGAACTAGATCCACCAATATTTTTCATTTCCCCTTAATGAATAATAACTGAGAAATACCTTAAAATTCCTATTAATTCATATATGGATCAAAATTAAAATCAAGTGTTTCATATTCAGATTAAATCATTTCAATTTAAGTCCATTTTATTTTTTAAATGGGTTGGATGTACACAAACTAGTGTCCATTATGGCTTATCGAGTATACATAATAGGGTCATATCAAATTGTATTGTTTTCAATGAGCATCCCTATCTAAAATCTTAGATTTTCTTGAAAGGGATTGTCCAAACAGAATAATGAATATATATATATATATACAACCTAACTTCATTGGGAAAACCTATTCACTATTATTGATATAAAACCCCTATCGAGTAATGAATTCCCACTACTTACTCTCTTTTCCACTAGTTTGATCTCTAACCTCTTGTAAGGAATTAGGAAACTACCGTAACCTGGATCAAGTGCTTAATGGGAAAAATACATCCCACCTCCATTTTAGTATCCATTTCTATTATTTATGTAAGGTAAAATATTTTTTTAAACTATTATATATGAATTCAATTTTAGGTTTACTTCTTTCATATATATATATATATATATATATTATTTTCAAATTATATTTTTATTTACATCAATATAATGCATTTATTTTTATATAAGGGTGTATTATATATATGTATACATCATTTTCAAGACAAAAGTTATATTATTCAAACAGACTTACAATTATATATTATTTATTAAATTTAAATATTAATTTAATCATAAAAAATTAAAAATTAAATATATAATTATGTAAGATTTTCTTAGTTTTTATATGGAAGTATAATTTCATATTTTTTTATAATACAACACGATATATTTCATTTAAATCTCATTACAATTTATATAACAAATAAATTATTCTTAAATTAATATATGATTTTTTATTATAAATATGAAAAGATAGAATGTTTTACATAAAAATATATATTTTTATAATTTTATGAGTTTCATATAATGGTTTTCTATTATGATTATTTTAAGAAATATATTTTCTATATCTATAAATTTCTGGAAAAGGAACATATGATTTTCATTATTTTATGTAAAGGGTTCATACATGCACATTATTATATTTTTATTTTACAATTTTGAGAAAATTAATATTTTTAAAATTTATGCAATGTCAAAGGACGTAATACTTTGTTATAATAAATTTAACTAGTCATTCCCTATGAATTTTTCTATATATATATATGTACATAAGTATATGTCTGAAAATTTACTAAATAATTGATATGTTTATTACAAGAAAAATCATGGGAATATATATATATAATGGAAAGCTTAATTTTTTTAAAAAAAGTTTCACTTGAATATTATATATAAAGTCCAAACATTATTCAATGTTTCATGTTTCCCCATGATATTATTTTCCAAATCATGGATAATATTTTTTGAAAAATCACATGATAATTTTATTATGAAAATAATTTTCAAAAGCATTATTATTTTAAAAAAGAATTATAATTTTTTCATCATAATTTATATTTGAAAAGGTGGTATATAATTTCCAAAAGTTTATGTATTTTAAAAAATTATTATAATTTTTCCAAAAGCATGTGTATTTTCCATCAAATTCTAGAAAATTAAATAGTGTATATATTATAAAAAAATGTTATAATATTTTGAAAAATGTAATTATTTTCAACGAATTTATAGAATTATCAAAATTGTATGTATTTTCAAAGACATTATAACAATTTCATAGTTGTGATTGTTTTAAAAAATTATCAAATATTTTTTGAAAGTGTTATAGGTTTCTCTAGATTTATAGAATTTTAAAAAGATTAATTTCATAATAAAATCATAATAATGTTTTAAAAATCATAAATATCTTCAATGGATTAATGGAATTTTCAGAAGCATCAGTATTTTCTAAAATAATTATAATATATTTAATATTCATTTTATTTACAAATGTATTTTCAAAATTATTTTCAAAATTATATTCAACATTCATTTTTAAAATCTATTCTAAAAATTAAATATATTTTTAGCTATATTTTAGTTTTTTTTCAAATGTGCTTTAAAAATTATTTTCCAATTGTTTTTAACCTGATTTTAAAAAAACCTGTACTGGGAAATGTCTCTCAACCTATTTTTTTATAAAAAACATTAAAGCATTTTTATGTCTCATAATGTTTATATTTGTTAATTATCGATCACAAGAAAAGTGCAATAACTTATTTTTCATTTATTATTTTAACTATGATAATATTTAATAGTGGTCCATTTTCATTAAATCCTATATCAGAAAATATCCTCTGATATAAATGAAAGTGTTTTTTAGTTATTTTTCATAGAAACAAATATAGAACATTTTTTCTACTAGATCTAGATGTATGGGTCTCAGGGGCTCCCTAGTAGGTATGAGTGTAATAGATTAGATAGCATTGGATATTATTAAATTTGGTAAAAATAAAGGTTATGTTTTGTAAATATATTCATTCATTAAAATACTTTGTTTTATAGAATTTAGATTGAGGAATAATATAATATTCAGATATAATATTTTGAACTCCAAGGAAGATAAATGAACCTTATCAAAAAAAATTTACTAACTCTACTTTTCTGTATTCTAAAATTATAAAGTCATAATTTTCCATTAGTACGACAAAATAATTTCGAGGATGAAATTGAGTTTATAGGGGTGAATTTAATAACCCAATGATATATATTCATTTTAATAATTTTTTATATAATGATTTTATAATAATTATAAAATACTAATGCATAATTTAATCGAAACATATATCTTTTCCTTAACAAAATGTTATTTCATTATAAATTAATATTTTACTATTATATAATTATGTAAAATATATTAATAATTTTAATTTTAGGAAACAAGATAATGTATAAAATTGTTTATGAAAAATAATGTTTTATTATTAAATGTGCTATTATTTTTTTGGAGAGAACATTTAAGTGAGTTATATATAAAAAATTTTCATGAGTTTATACAATAACTTTTTGAACAAATTATGTAATTTATAAAGAATAAATAATGTTAATAACATTGTTTTTAAGTTATAGGTTACATATTATCATAAATATAAAATATATAATACTTTGATTTAATTGGGATGTTATTATAAAATTAATTAATTATGCCCTTATTGTGGAATATCAGTTAACCTCAAATATTGATACTTTTATTCAAAATTAAATCAAATTGAAATCATATATTTCTAATTAAAATGAACAGAATTATGATAATAATGAAACATAGTACTTGGTAGGTTTCATATTATGTAATTATGTTAATATTGATGTGATGAAATTTTATAAAAAATATTTAATCCCTCAAAATAAGTGGTCAATATTCATTTTAAATTTTTTATTATGAATAGATTTTGAAAAAAATATAAGTTGTTGTTCAAATGAAACAATTTATAAAATGTTAATTTGTAACTGAAGATATATTTTTTAGTTTTCATAACCAATATTAGGAACTCCAAGCCAAGTGGGTTGGCCAGCTCTACCACACATAGGGAGTATGAAAATTATGATCTACTAGTTGTGGGAACCATCTGTTACCATATAGATATAAGAAATTGAGCATATATATTTGGAAAAGATCCCATATGGCCTATGTGTACGGCCCTAGTCAACCTTTTTTTACATACGATCGCATGCTTAAGCCCATGTATAAGGAATATTTTTCATTATTTCGTTTGACATTCAGCGCATACCTAATATGCCAGTTGGAAATTTCTACTCATTTATTTTTGGGATCAATTTTATGGTATATATAACCATGTTAAAAACACCTCTAAAGTTGTGTACGTCCAAACTAACACATCACTATTTTTTAATCGATTTTGATCATTTTCCTCCTTGTAATTCCCTCTAATCTCTCAAACCGCTCATTTGTGATTCTCCAATAAAACATCCAATGTGCCAGTGAAATATTCAGAACACCATGTATCTCTATTAAACACATATAATAACTAGTATGTTCACCATTCATATAATATCCTACACCTTTTTGGATTTTCCAAAACAATAAAATAGGAGAGAAGATGTCTATATCTATACATTAATGGTGTTCAGTCTACAAAAATAGATATACCATAACTATTCATTACTTATCAAATAATCATATCTAGAAAATAAACATAAATACATATAAATTATTATTTATGTCATAAGTTAAATAACTTATTTCATTTTTAGATTAAATCAATTTGATTTAAGAACCATTTTTGATTGGTTAACAACATAAAAGAATGTATCCATTGATTCTTATCAAATTAGCATAACAATGTAATAATATGATTTATATTTATCAAAGAGTTCCCTCCTAAAAATCATATCATTCTTAAAAAGTGAATTTCTAAACCGACGAGCATGTACGCACACACACACATATTCCATTTATTTATTGGTAAGGCCCATTCATTCGATGTGAATGAGATTACCTACTGGGAATCTAATACACTATGATTACTCTCTTTTCCACATGCTTGATCACGAAACTCTAGAAATTAATAAGGCCACCCCCTTCACCTAAATCATGCTCCCAACATGTAGAAGCCTACGTTCCCCATTTCAGCTTCTATTTCAAATATTAATGTAAAGGCACTTATTTTTTTAAACTATTATTAACCCATGGATTCTCATGTCTATTTTATATATATATAAGTATTATTATCATATTCTATGAATATGTGACACAAAATTATGAAATTTTAATTATTTATTAGTATTTTGTATCTATGAATATATTATTATTAAGTTACAAGGTATGTTATTCAATGATATATATATATAATATTTATTAAATAATCATCTTCAATTAATATTTAAACCTCTTATTTAAAATTTATTATTATGTAGAGGGATTTTAATGAATTTATCAATGTAAAATATATTTTTTATAATAAATTACACCATAGTAGATTTCATTTAAACCCCTTTACAGTTTATGTAATATTTAAATTATTATTAATGTTATATCATATTTGTATAATATATGTATATATCAAATAATGAAATATGTTACATGAAAATAATTCATTTTATAATGTAATTTGTTCTATATAAAAATTTTCTCTTATGATTATTTTAATAAATATAAATAAAATATCTACTATTTTATAGGTATTTTAATTTACAATTGCAATAATTTTATGGGAATTTTTCATAATTTTACCCCATTATTTAATGTATAGAATAGTCAAATTAGGAATTATATAAATGGGTATATAATTTTAATATTCAATTATGAGATTTAAAATATATTTTTTTACATTTTTTTCTTTTACAATAAAATGTATTCCATTAGTTTATGAAGGATATTTTATTCCCTAGGATTATAAAAACATTACATTAATTAATGATAACATTAAATGACATACTATTTTATTATTCCAGACAGAAATATTTCATTCCTATGAAGTTTCATACATATTTATATATTTATATATAATTATAATTATGTAAATTTATAAATGAATTCTTTTGATTTATAGGTAAAACATCTTGTTAAAATATATATATATATACAAAGGGAAAGCACAAAATGTTTTTAGAAATTTAGCACCTAGACATTATAAACAAGAATGGGAAGTGGAGAGGGAATATATCCCTATGGAATGTGGGTAGTCAAATAAATACATCAATGTTTTAAGTGTCCCCATGGTTTTATTGTTCAAATCAAGCATATTATTTTCTAAAAAACACTATATTATTTTATTAATAAAATCATTTTCAAAATAAGTATTATTTTCAAAATATATTATAAAGTTATCAAAACCATATGTTTTTTCCAATTATTTATAGTTCTTTCCAATGAATAAGTATTTTAAAATATTATTATAATTTTTTTTAAAGTAGCATTATTTTCAGAAGATTTGTTTCATTTATAGAAGTGTAAGTATTTTCAGAAATTATTATAATGTTTTCGAAAGTGTAAGTATTTTCAAAAAGTAATAAATTTTTTCAAAAGTATATGTATTTTAAATGTAATAATAGAATTTTTGAAAAAATACTTACTTTAAAAAATTATTATAATGTTATAGAAGGATCATATATTTTGAACAAAATTATATAATTTTAAACGACATAAGTATATTTATTAAGTATTAGATTTTTTTTAAAATAATATATATATATATATCATTTTCAATAACATATGTATTATGAAAATTAATTATAATGTTTTCAAATTTATAAATATTTTCAAATTTATTTTCAAAATAATTTTCAAGATTATTTTTAATGGACATTTTAAAATTCTATTTTAAAAATTATATTTATTTTCATATGTATTTTAAAAATATATTTTCAATGTTATTTTCAATATGTTTTCCAATTGGGTTTCCATTATATTTTTAACAATCCCTTATATTGAAATCATTATCATTGTATGTTTTATAATATGTAATAAATATCATTTAGAAGCCTCATGGAATTTATCATCATTAATGATAAATCGAGAGAAAATTTAAGTCAATATATTTTTATTAACAATTTTAACTCTGATAATATGTAATAGTGGTCCTATTGTATTAAATATTATATAAAAAAAATTCTCAAATGAAAATGAATATATTTTTTCAGTTAATTTTTATATAAAAAAATACACTGAATATTTTTTGTCCTTAATCCAGAATCGTGGGTCTCATGGATTCATATAAAGGTAGACTATGGAGTAAATTAATTGGAAACATGATCCATTTTCTTGAGTATAAAAGCATGCCACATCATAAATGACTCCTTTATGTTACACAAGATAGTTCATTATGGTAACATGAACAATGGGAAATGGATATTTAGAAATTAAAAGATGTTTATAATGCTACATTTAGGTGGGCTATGACATAATTTCATATATTTGTACATATGATACATTAAAATTACATTTTTATGGAAAAGATATGCTTTTTATATTTTACATAATTGAATTAATTATAATAAAACATGTTACAAATAAAAAATTAAAAAAGTACTAACATGGTTTAATTATTACATCCATTAATAGATTTATAATAAATTGACATGAGGATTTAGTGTCTTAGAGGCTCAAAAAATAAAAATGATTATTTAAACAGCTTCAAGTATTTTTTCATCACCAAAATATAATCACAGACAATTCATGAGAGATAATACTCATCAAGTCTATCTTAAGGGAGAAAATTATAATAGGAGAGGTTAAATTTTCCATAATGTATCCTAATAAATACTATAATAGTTAAATCATATACAAGTAGGAAATTATGAATATGGAATATTATTTGTATTAGGTGAATAAATAAATTGTTTTTTAAAAAATATTTGAATAAATAGATATCATATCAAAAAACATTTACCATGTGATAAGAAATTAAAACATGAATAACATAACATGAGGCATGAACCGTATGAAAGATTGTCAAATAACAATTAAAATGGTATTTCTTATAATTTTAAACATGGCTACCCAATATCAAATTCATCCATAAAAGTGTGAGTACTTATACACACCATCACAATGAACCTTTGTGAACCTAGATACATTATAGATTACTCAAACAAAATTTAAATATCATTATATGTAACCAATTACCCAATTAATTGGAGGAAGATATAGGTCCCACTTATCTCAGTATTACAAACTTTTGTGTTCCACTTTAGGGAAAAACACCATCACATCATAAAATTACACATAGAAAGAAAGATAGTTTTCTAGAAATATCTAAATCTTTATATAATGAACTCATGGAAATGAAATGGATTTCATTAAACATCTAAATAGTAAATATTATGTTTTAATATGGAACCCATTATGCTATAAAAGATTTAGAAAAGTCCCAAATGACATCATAAAATAAATCTCCTGACACCGAAATCTTCATCATCCAAAATAATCATATAATAAACAAATATTGTAGGGTGAGAGATGAACTGTAACATAATTATAGGTATATCACATTTCAATCTAATAAAATAAAAATGATAAAAAAATGATTAATGCATTTTTTAATCTTCATATTAAATATCTGATTTTTGAGTTTTTTTCAAAATTATAAATAATTTTTAAGGAAAATTAAAATAATATGTTTCATGGAAATGGAATTGGTTCAAAAACACATTTCCCAAAAATGTAAATGATAAAAATATATTTACATTAAATTAAATGATAAATAATGTTTATATATGAAATATTGTAACTCAAAGAAATGATTTTGAGTTACACATTTCCTTATGGATCTTATAATTTATTAATCAATGGAATAAGAATAATTTTTGTTCCCTTTTTATAATATATCCAAAATAATAGTTCCTAAAAATAGTTAATTGATTGAAAAATTTAGTTTAAAATATAATGAAAATGATTTAAAGTGATACTCGTATAATAGAGACATGAAAAATACCAAATGTTTTGAAATAATGGATTTTAAAATACATTGAAAACATTTACCTTTGAAATGAACTTTTAGTAGTTGCACCTCCAAGAGAGTCAAAAGGGTTTTCCAAAAAGAATGTAGAGTTGAATTTAAAATTTTGAAATTTGAAAGGATAGAAGAACATTTTTTACATTATTAAAAAAATATTATATTGAAAACCCACATTATTTAATGAATATTAAAGTTTCCATTAGATGATTTAAAATGAAAAATAAAATACATATAAAATAATCCATGTTATATTTCCAAAAAAATGATGGGAACGATGGCGGGATGGAAAATATGAACTTGGAAGAAACCATATTTTGTTATTAATCCGAGTTTATCTAACCAATGGTCCACTTATATGATGGATTCAATTTTATAATAGAAATATATATTTATAAATAGAATTTATTTTCCAATAGAAAATAATTAGATAAAAAATAATATAATGGAATGGGTAAGACAATATAAATATTCAAAAGCTTACTCTTTTATTAATGTCTATAAGACAGTGAAGAGAAATGAGTCATGAAAACCTTATAAAATGTTCATAAAATTTGAATCAATAGCTCCATTAGAGGTATAACAATATAATTTAATGATTATAAAGGAAGTAAATTATTTTTTTAAGTTGTGCATGAAAGGTAACTCCGATATAAAACATTCAAAATAATCACTTATATAAATTTGACAGCTAATACCTACCCATTGAATTTGTCTGTATGAATACGATCAACTAAATTGTGAAAAATATAAAAATTCCTAAATGAAGGAAAAAATATTTTTTAATTCTGAGGAAATAAGAACTCAATTTTTTGGAAATATATTTTATTCTTAAAAAATAGGATTTATAATAAAGTTTTTTTTATTTTTATATGAGTAATTATGATCATTAAATATGAAATTTGTAAATAAATTTAAAAAAATAATCATATCTAAAAATAAGTTAACAGAATTATATTATTGTGAAATTTTAAGACTTTTTAGAAAGAGTTAATTTTTTAATGAATAGTGAAAATACTAAATTATTTGGAAAACTTTTATTTCTTTTAAAGTATTTTTAGAAGAAAATTATAGTTTTGAATAGTATTAAATAGTAATTATATCATTTTTATTAACGAAAATATAATTATTGTATTTTTAACTAATTTTATAATTGAATTTAGTATGAAAACATTTGTGTACTTCAAAGGAATATTTTTAAAAAAATTCATCATGTTTTGTCTGATTAATTTGAAATTGTATTCTTAAAATTATTAGTTTTTAATACTGAAAAATATATTCAATGTGTTCAATAAGAAGGTATAAATTTAATAAATATATCCCTTCTATTTTTACTCATTAAAAATAGTAATCAAAGTAAATTTTATTATAATGATAATGGTAACATAGTGTAATTAAGTATACAACTAATGTAATAATGACTATACAGTAACTTTAACACATGTATTGATTTAATTATATGAATATATTTTTTTCAAAATTTAAAATTTTAATATATTATCTTTTATTTCCATATGAATATGATATAGTCCTTTGCAGTATTTATTGTAAATAAAAGTAATAAAAATCAATTCTTATTGTTTTATTAACATTACATTTTTTGAATAAAGAAATGAAGAATTTATGAAATTTTATAAATATAAATTTCTATATTTAAATAATTCTTCTTTGACATAGTAATATATATAAAAATATTTGTGATGAAATAATTACATTAAAAGCATGTGGAATGCTAATAGAGTAATTATTCAATTAATAAAACAATAAAATAAATGATATTAAATAATCTAAAATTAATATAATTATAATAAAAAGAAATGTAAGAAAAAATTTAATAATTAAAATTAAATATTAGGGATGATTTAAATAATTATATTTAACTTCCATTATTAACATGTTGTTTTTTGTAATGTCCCTGTGCTTTTCAATCAGGTTAAAATATCAACGTTTTTTAAATTTTTTATCTAGTGGATGGGTTGGTATTTAAAAAAATCTATCGAATGATGTTTCATTAATTTTTATTGATTAAATTTGTTTACATAATTCTTGGGAAAAGTCTTGAGGAGTTTCAATAATGGCTGATTGGAATTGGGGAGCATTGGACTGGGAAAAGTTGGGTTTTACGAAATAACAAATAGTGCACAGTTGTCTCACTACCTGTTAAACCATGCGACATGCGGTAGGAAACCATGCTACTTAATTTTCTAAGATACAAGTGCACACAAGGTCTATGAATGGTTAAGAATACCATGTGTGATAGAATGTGTGATGTTTGTTCCTTTGATATAATGTTATGCACGGTTGGGACATAGTTTTCTAGGCCATGCAATCCAAACCTTGTGGCTTACCTAGTTTTAGATTTTGTGTTAATTTATTTATTTAAATTCCAAACTAAGTGGGATTTAATTAAATTTTGTGATATAGTGGATTTGATTTAACTATTTATGGGTTAAGAGAAATTTAATTAATTAATTTGAAATGGGATTTCATAAATAGAAAATAATGTTCAGTAAATTTACTTAAATGGTAATGAGTTTGACTTTTATTTAAATAAATCCAGGTGTATGGAATTTAATTAAATGAGGTATAAATTTGGATTTGAGGTTTTCTCTAATTAAAATTAAGGTTATGATGAATCTATTAATTTATTTAAAATTAGTGGTATTAATTAATTAAATTGTGTTGGGAGATTTTAATTAAACAATGATGAGTGGGAGAATTTATTTAATTAAATTAGTTGGTGAAGAATTTCGTTAAATAATTTATAATGTAGATGTTATAGTGATTATCAAAGAATTAATTAAATTAAATTATAATATTAATAATATGGTTGTTGTTGTTTGTATTATTATTATATTAATTATTATAAATCTAATTGGGTTTATCATATGTAGAAAATAATAGGGTTACACACCCCATCTCCTCCTCTTATGTGAAGTGTGACCCCCTCCTCTCCAATTGTGGTACCACACCAACCCCTCTTCTAGTATCAACTTTGTGTGCGGAACAGTGGTGGTTTCTTCAATGATGTTATTGGTCTCATCAATTGAAGTCATTTTCGGCATGTTTTTTTGATCACATTATCTGTCTCAACTCTCCTTCAAACATTCTATTTTAGGCCGAAACCCTAAGGCACATGATAATTTGGTTTCTTCCATTCATCATATTCTAGGTGCTGTGGAGGATGTATTGTGACCCGTTAGTATGTATTTTTATTATCATCACCAAAGGTGTGGCTTTTTTGCATGATTTTATTCACCTTTGTCTTCTTTTGATAAGCCTATATAACAGATAATTTCTTTCTCACCCCTTTAATTAGGTTCTTGTGATGTCTTTTGGGTTTCAGTTAATTAATTGGATGTGTGTTGGTCCTCTCCAAACTAATTGTGGGTTTTGACTATCATTTTAGGGTGATGCAACCAATTATGAGTGTCCTCACACTATTATTGAGGTGAATGTACGTGAACAGATTGTAGTCAATCTTATAAAGGAGTGGATCATCCAATATCTTGAGGTAGGGTCATTATCATTGATTAATTAATAACTAAAATTATTTGTTTACATACTCTTATTGATAATTTTGACTAAAAGTGTTGAATAAATGGTTTATTGGTAGAAAATTATAAAATGGATTTCAGAATAACGTTTCTGTAATAAAACACCTAAAATGGAGGTGTGCTACCAACAAACTAAAAACACAATGATTAGGATTATATGTTCTCTTGGATTTCATTTATATGATTTTACCTTTTTTCCCTTTACAATTTGATGCACTTGGGTTAAGTTGTAGTTATGTATATGTTGTATGATAAGCTTAGATTATTAATCATAGAGATAAATTTGAATATTTTATTGGATAAGTTAAGATAATTAAAGGTTGATTAATTACCATCCTTGAGATTGAGATAGTGATAATTAATTAGGGGATTAATTATGAGTATTGAGCAGGATCAGTAGAGATAATTTTTTTGTGAATTAATTATCTTCATTGAAATTAGAAAATATATAACTAATCGGGGGATTACTTATAACATATTGAAATGGATAATTTAGATAATTAATTATCGATTAATTATGAAATAATTGTTTTGATAAATTGAGATACTTGACAATGTATTAATTATGTGGTTTTGTAGTAATGTTTGGGATAATTAATTATGGATAATTATTTATGGAATGAGATTTTTGTAAATAGATTAATTAATTGTGCATTAATTAATAGAATTGTGTAATTAGTTTATTATGGGGTTATCTATTGGTTTTTTATATGATTCACTATCATTTGGATTATTAATGGAATGAATGTGGATAATTTTTATGGAATTATTTATTATGCTTGGAATAAATATTTTTTGAATTAATTAATGAATGATAAATGGGTGTTAGATATGGTTTTCTATACCAATGGAGAGTTGTTGACTTGGAAATGGAGTTCCTCCGTAATGGTTTCCAAATGATGTAAATGATATAGAATGTTAGTGATAGACATGAAATTATAGACCAATGGAGAGGTTGGGACATGGACATGGTGTTCTTCTCCAATAGTTATCTATGATCATAGATGTAAGGTGTTATACATGGAAATCTACACCAGATGAGAAGTGGGGTGTTAGATATGGTGATCTACACACAAAGAGAATTATTGTTTTTGACATGGTGTTCAAACACAAAAAATAAGAATAATAATGAATTGTGAAATGAACGAAAGATGTGGAACAAACCTCAGTTAAATTTGACCAAACAAAGAAAGGTTGATAATGATTAGAATGCCGACACGAGCCGAAGAAATTATTAAGTTATGATAAATCATGGGAACACTGGAGATAATATATGACTAATTAGAGAATTATTGTTAAATTATTGAAAGGTATTTAGGATTGATAAATATTCTTGTATTATTCTTGGGAAGACTCTTATTCAGGTTATGTTTCAAAAGTAGGTACCACCATCAGGATTACCTTTGGAACCTCGATGGGTTATTGGTTATTAATTAAGTCATATTATTTCCATGTTATATTTGTACAATATTTTTTTATATTTGATTATCAATATTATGCTGGAAATCCGATGGTCCCATCCTACTGAGATGTATATATCTCACCCTTTTGGGCCGTCATTTCACTAGGGTACCTGAGTAGACTTTTTGAATGCAGGATTGTGGACCATTCCTTATGGTTGTTACCTATACTTGTGAGTTAGGAGAAAAGGATTTTGTAGGGGAACTTGTTGCTCGCGGATGTCACCCACGGGGATTTAATTATTTATTTTAGTTCTGTATTGGAATTTAAAGCATACTATTTCATTTACTGCTTTATGAAATGTATCACCATGACATATCTGCACTGTATAAACCATTATTGTCTATTTTCATTATAAATTTGTTTATTTTTTTACATCTGATTCCACTATTTTTTGAGATTATTATCTATTTCAACTGTTCACTCCAAATATGAGGGTATAGTCTACATAATAACAATTCATTGACCGTCAATTATAGTTGACAACCTCAAAAGTATAGGAAGATGCACTTGAGGTCTTGTGGTGACTGGTCTTTCTACAAATTCTACGGTAAGAAGTGATGGTACAATACAATGTAGTATATGTGGTTAAGGTTTTCATTCATTTTGATATATCTTTATGTTTTGGGTTGGTAGACCGGAGGATAAGAAACTGTTAGTACTCGGTTAATTGATGTTCCTAGTACTAATCACCCCATGTAAGGAAAATGAATAAGTGTCCAAGGATGAGAATTTATGATTAATTTTTTTGAGATTTCAGTTGATATGATTTCACATTGACTGAATAGTGTATTTTCCACTAGTTATTGATTTTGAGAATTTTGAAAACTTTCGTTATCCTGGTATGGAATTAAACTTTCAATATATTCATAATCATAGGTACCTTGTAATTCACATTCCATGCATCTAACATTACATATACTTTTTCTTGTAGGATTCCTACTAATTATGATTTTGTGACTTTGGTGGAATGCTATTTTATGATTTTCTTTTGCATGACCCTTTTGATGGCATGTTTAAGTGATAGATATAACATGATTGGGAATTTATATTCCATTATTGCTCTATTATTATCTTTCTTTGATATAGTTTCACGCTTCTATTTTATAGAATGTTGTTGTGTTGCTGGTTATGATAACATGATAGAGAATTTTTGATGTGTAAATGTCTGCATGAGTATAAAATTTATTGATAATGATACGTATGAGATCCAATTTTAGTTGTAAGGTGTATGAGTTCCTTAAAAATGGAAAATGGTAACCCTTGTATTCAAATCATTTAAACAGATGATGCTAAAGTTAAAATGTTAAGAGGAAATTTTATGACAAAAATGGGAGCCAAATCCCTTTGGTAAGTTATATGGGTTCCTTATCAATTAGTAGATTTCCATCCATGTGATTGAGCCTTGTAAAACCATATTATGTTAGTAAATGATTATAAATGTTAAAAATTTGAGTTTGTGAAATTAATTGGTATAGGGAATTTTGAAGAACCTGGATGTTTTAAATAAATGGTACCCTTGGAGGTTGCCTTTTTATTAAAAAAAATTAGAGGATACATTTCATGTTTAAAATGTAGTAACGCTAAATGTAAAACATTTAAGAAGTAGTTTGTTTTAGCATTCTTATTATTGATAAGGACCATTGTTTGAAAACCATTTTACTTGTTGTTGAGTAGTATATGTGATTTTTTTAAAATTCATTCAAACATTTATATGTTCAAATTAATTAATGATGTTTTGAAAAATGAAAAGGGGGATTCTAAGCCTAGTGGGTTGTGGTTTGCATGACCAAGAGATTGGGACAACATATTTTCGTTATAAGAGATTATCCCATAGTGGGCAGCACACATAGATCTTGATATTCTCTTAGTTTGTTGTGAGGTTTTTTATGTTGGTACCATTGATGTTATGTTATCTATAGTAGGACTTTTGGGGTCTAAATAACGACACTCATGTTTATTGGGTTGATCAGTTTTAGTGACTCTAGATATGAGAATAATAATTGAGGAATGATTATTTTATTATGATAGACATGCCTTGGGAATGGTCATACATTTAAGATGTCATATGGTTAACTCTGAAGTAGATTGTTTGGGTAATCAAGATAATTTCATCTCGTTGCTTGGGAGGTCTTTTGGGGACACATATCCTTGGACACACCAATAGTATTATGTTTCATCATTGATGTTAGATGTTCACAAGGTGATCATTGTTCGTGGAACGTCACACGTGTGTTTGAGGAGTATATGAGGTTTTTTAATTGTCAGTGACTGATCTATTATTTGATGACATGAACACTAATAAGGTGTGTAGTGACATGTCAGTGTGTTTTATGAAGAGATTCAGTGTAAAACCTTGAAAGAACTAGGATTCAATTTTTGATAATGGGATCATAGTTTGGTTAATGATGTGTCAGTAGGAGAAGCTATGCCTTTTAATAAAAGTCAATTGGGGATAGTTTGACTGATCTTTTGGTGACCTAGTTTTACTATTATGTTGCTCTTCTAAATTGATGATTATTTCCCCTATAATGATTTCATCCTATAGGAACTGATAGAACACCAGTCATACATCATGATACTTTTATAAATGTTTTGGGTTATGATAGGTGGATGTTAATTGGGTTATAAGAGGGATGAGTGGTTCTTTGGTTTATACCATTATTTTCTATAGGGAACGATAGTTTTTAATATAGCCTTATAGTGGCTTGACATGGATAAGTCACCGAATGTCGAGTGAGGACATTGGATTATATTATGTTTCAAAGGAAATCATTATAAAGGCACATATACGGTTCAGGGGTGAGTGTGGGTCTTAGGGGTTTATGACAACTTCTAAAAAAGGGATGTGGTTTGGAGGTTGAGAGTTGCATGTTTAGACTACGGATGAAAAGAACTAGTGAGTGGGTATTGTGGAGATGATTATTGTATCATGTCTCATGTTCTACAGTCTTATTTATTTTTCATTTTGATATTTGGATTGGATTTAAAGCATTGGAGTATGTTTAAAATGTTTATCCCATTGGACATGTGATTTTGTTAAAGGAGTTTTTGGTGTTGGAAAACACAATGTATTTATTCAAATTAGAATCTATGACACTACTGGGTCTGTTAATGTTGTATTAGTTAATGATTTCTTCATAGGGATGAGTTGTTTTTAAGGTGGGTATATTATAAAATCACTTGATTATTATCATGGTAAAAATAAAAATATTTTTAATTTATTCATTTTTGGATGGGTTGGCCTTCAAACCAATCCTTCTGATAAAAGTTCACGAGTTTTGATCCATAAAACATGTTTATACTGGGCTTGTGTAAAGTATAAAAGATTTTATAGAATGTATTATTAGAATTTGGGAGAATAATATCTGGAAATGTCTGATTATTAAGGAACATTACAAAGGACATGGTTGGCGCACGACCTTTGAAACCGTGCGGTATAGTACAAGAAACGATGAAACTTAATTTTGGGAGAAAGAGGCACACAAAGGGGATGTGAACAGTTAGATAAATCTAGAGGAAAAAAACCATGTGAGGTGAGTATGGAAAATAGAGATTCTCACATAGTCTTTGCATGATTAAGAAAATTGTGATCGATAGACCGTGTGATGTGGGTTCCTTAGAATAATGGTTCTGCACAATTGTTGAACATTTTCCAGACAAGGCTAGCCAAGCTGTACAACTTACCCAGTTTTTGGTTTTCTATAAATTTATTTAATTAAATTCTTGGCTGATAGGGATTTAATTAATTGTCATGATATGTTGTATTTTATTTAATTAAATTCATTATTAAGATTAATTTAATTAATTGATTAAAATCAAGGTTTTAATTAATTTAATTACTGTTGAGAGAGTTTAATTAATTGATAATTGGCTGAATATTTAATGAATTAAATCCAGTTTGAGTGTAAGATAGGTCGAGACATTACATGTTTTAAATGTCATTTTAAATGAATAGTTTCGAAATCAATTGTATTGTTATTTTATAATAAATAATCATTTATTTAGTAATTATTAAATAATTTAAATTGAAAAAATCAATTTTAATCCATGTTATTAATATATACCATAAAATATCAAGCATGGTTTATTTATGTGCCAATTTTCCTTTCTTAGTGAGTTTGAAGACCCCTAAATAGAAAAATTCTTTTCGTTGTGGTAATTGTCAAAACGGGTTAAAACAGCTTAATAATATTATAAGGTATAAAAAATATATTAAACTAAAAAAATTTCTATTATATGAGATTATTTAGAAGAAAAATAATCATATATTAAAATATTATTTATTTTGTTTCTATTTGAATGTGATAATTATTTTTTACTTATTAAATAATTTGTTAAATTCCACGAATTTCCCTATCTAATGTTATAAATGAGATCCTATTATACACCATTTCAAAATGACTAAATGAAATTTTTTTGAGATAATTACCCAAATCCATTCTTTACACACATATGAACATTTTATAATCCTCAGCTTGATCATAAAATAAACTTAAGTTTGTTTTGGTGTAAAACATATGCGATTGTTCTTAGAACATATATAGTTCTTAAACAAGATTTAATTTATTTTAATAAATAAATCAAATATACTTCATCTATGATTAAATAATAAATCCAATATATTAAATTTATTTATATTTTATTATGTTAATGGGAAAACCTATATCAGTCAAATCAGCCATCAAATAAGAAATTTAAGAATCATCCATGTGTACGGAGGACTACGACCTCTTTAAATGATGTATGTTTTTTTCCATAAACGGATCTAAAAATGGAAATAATAAAATAATTCATATATTTATATAAATGTTATTCATTTTATTCATTTTATATTTATCACTAAAAAATATAATATATCATCTATGTTTTTACACTTCCATCCATTGATTATTCATAATGTCATTCGTATGTAACTGTATACAACCACCTCCATGAAACAATGAGGTTCTTTTACCATGACCCCATCAAATGGATGATATATATAAGTGTATTTTATAATAAACAATGATATATATTATTTGACAATAATTATTGATGGATAAAATAATAGTTACCTTCTTTCCACAATGTTCATTGAAAACATGTATGAATTACTCATGCTTACATTTGGAATATCATCTCTTTTATTGTAACATAGTTCATTTTTTACAACAAAAAAATGACCTATATTAATATAATATGTATTGTATAAAATTGATACATACATAATGATTATTATTTTGATAGAAAAGATATATATTAGGTTGATTTGTTCTGGTCTAATGATAGATTATGGGGGATCAAATTGTTTTCACAATTATTGATTTTGAGTCCCCATTTTTGTTCTTTATAGATGAACCCAACCGTTCGCACTTATATTACTCAGTACGAGGATAATTTTTTATTGTAAATAGTATGTTGGGGTTTTAAACCTAGTAAAACATAAGAAATCACATTGGTCAAGAGGATGGGAGGTTGGGCTCAATACACCATTTTGGGGGTATTATTGACTACATTGGGACTTGCTTATAGATTTAAAATAAGTTCACAAATCACTTTTTAATCTTGATAGAAAATCGACTACCCTGAAAAATGACAATATGATAAAACTCTTCCTAATATTCAAACATAATTAGTTCCACTAAAAAAATTAGTATAGGTTTAATATTTTTTATATATGAATGGTAATATTTTATTGAGTCTATATGTGTTTATTTTATTATTTTCATCAATTTCCTCGAAAGGGTATCTTATTATATGTCAAATCTATATAGTCGAGTGCTTTAGAATTTTCATCCTCATGGAGTGTTGTTTAATATGTTTTGTACGATATTTAGTCATTATGAGGAATTTTATCTATATTGTTTATATAATGAATTAAAAACCACAAAGTTCATTAAAATCACATAGTTTAACACCATACAGATCTGAAATATATGTATGGTCACTTAGGTGCATGTTATTTTAGATCAATTCACGATGATACTTCCTACATATCATGGTTATGTCTCTAATCAGATTTTTGATATTTCAATCACAACCTTAGGATTTCCCCATAGGTATATTCTACTATATAGAGGGAGTTATATCGGGCCACTAATCATGGTATACACACTAAGGACTCCTTGGATGGTGAAGATTTATCGTGAAAATGATATGACAATTGTAGTTCTCTAATACCACATGATCTATGAAATTTCATAAAAACAAACGATGATAAGTTATTATTCTCACTGAATATGGATGTTGGAATTTTCCACTGTGATATCCCCTTCAAATATTAATATGGGGGTTGGGCCTCGGGAAGGTGTATTACATATCCTTGTTATTTTTGTAATCAGATTCATTGTAGATTACAATATTTCTCAACATCTTAATAGATGAGGTGGAATGGTCATCCAATTACAATGATTGGGTAACGAGGGTTGAAATTTCAAAGAAATGGGTAGACATACACTGATGTGGTGGGTATTTGAGATTATACATTAGGATGGATTCCTACATATTCTGGTTATTGGGAAAAATAGAGTTATTGTAGTTTAGTTTACCAAGGCATACAAATTGTGGATTCCATAAAATAATTGTGGTTTTAACATGCCACCGGTTGTGAATTACACACTAAGGGTGCATTGTGTGAATGATTTAATCATTAGAACCTCCTAATTCCATTTGAATAGTCCTTCTTTTGTGAAAAAAGAATAAATAATAATCCATCTTACTACTCATGGATGAGGGACATATGTGTTGTGACTACCTATATATATTTTTGGTGTGGAAAAGTTTTATTATCCATTTACACCTAGTTGTCTTCCCAACCTAATTAATTGTCTTCCTAACATGAATTTCTTATCTAATAGGCTTGTTAGAGGAGGTTCAGACATGCTTAGTTGTATTGAAATAAATTCCAATGAAAATCAGATGATATTGTTAGATTTTAGTATGGGCGTCCCAAAATATAAATGAAACATTAAAAGGCCAACTCATGATCATTTATGAATTTTTAAGAGGACATCTCAAGACCGAGCTAGGTGATCTTGGAGGCCATCGTGTTATATCAATTGACATTCTTGGATGGTGGCACATGATTTGGTTGGATTTCCATAGTTTCAATGTGAATGATGTCTGACACAATTAGAGGGTTTTTGATGATCTAGCTGACAAGCCCATGTGTCATAAAGAATGCTTGATGAAACACTTAAAGGGTGTCATGAGAGTTAGTTTGAAATGTTTGGAGGGTGTTGATATCCTATTTGGATTCTCCATTGTATGTCACATGATCATGAAAACTATTCCAAAGGACTTCATGAAATCCAATTGACATGATATTTTACTCTTGAGAAACTCAGATAACAAGCACTAAAGCCTCTATACGATTCGGACAACATGTCTAGAGGACATCTCAAAACCTAGATGCCAAACAATGAGGGTTTCAATATACTTGGGTGGAATGTCGAATGGGTTCCATGTGACATTCTCAGACATTTCAAGGTGACTTCCACTACGGGGAGAATCTCTTTCTGTGACAAGCTATTTGTGACTGGAAATTATCCCATGGCAAATAGTCCGTCCCGGATATTATTAGCGATGGGGGATTCTGCCTGTCATAAATAATTGATTATCTTCGACAAGATTTGAGGTCATGTTGCAAAAATTTAGGTGCACATTGTGTGCCAAACCGCGAGAAGGTTATTTGCGACATGGAGATTCCCCCATCGCAAATAGTGCTCCGGGCGGAGGGTATTTGCGATGGGACCCATCGCAAATAACTAGCAGCAGTAAAATGGTTTTTGTGACAGGATGTCACCCCATCGTAAAAAGATTGTCTGCAGGTATCTTTTGCGACGGGACCCGTTGCAAATACTCTTTTATCCACCTACTTTAATTAATGTATAAGAAGGTTTTTGCGATGGGTCCCTTTGCAACAAATACTATTTCTGAGGGGTATCCCGTCGCCAATTGTCTCGTTGCCACTAATCCAAACTATATATACCCTCATCGGTTTTTTTCAAATCCGCCTCTTAATTATCACACACACTCTCTCTCTTTGAAATCTATTTTCATAGTCAAAATTTGTGTGAGTTATTTTTTTCACGAAAAAGTTTTCAAACCGTCAACATCAATAAAAGATCAAGTCTAAGGGTATTTATATTATATTTAATATAGTATTTATTTTATTTTTTATATTAATTTTTATTATTTTTGATTGGTTGTAATAAAATTAGATTTAAATTGTTTTGTTATCAGTATTTATTTGTAATAATAAATTGAAATTATTATTACTGATATTTAATTATTACTAATAACTCGGATTAAATAGGAATAATTAGCAATAAATTGGAATAATTAGTAATAAATAAGTACAATTAGTAATAGATAAGATTAATTAGTAACAAATAGGAATAATTATTAATAAATAATAATAATTAGCAATAAATAGTAATAATTAGCAATTAATACTAATAATTTTCCACAAATAGTAAGAATTATAAATAAACAGTAATAATTAGCAATAAATAGTTATAATTACCAATAAATAGGATTAATTAGTAACAAATAAGAATAATTCGCACTAAATAGGATTATTTAGAAATAAATATGAATAATTTGTAATAAAGAGTAATAATTTGTAATAAATAGTAATAATTAGCAATAAATAATAATAATTAGCAATAAATAATAATAATTTGAAATAAAAAGTAATAGTTAGAAATAAATAGTTTTAAATATGAATAATTGGGAATAAATAGGAATAATTAGGATTAATTAGGAATAATTAGGAATAATTAGTAATAAATATTTATAACTCGTAATAAATTGTAATAAATAGTAATAAATAGTAATAATTAGTAATAATTAAAAATAAATAGTAATAATTAAAAGAAACTAGTAATAATTTGAAATATATAGTAATAAATAGTAATAAATAAGAATAAATAGTAATAATTAAGAATAATTAGTAATAATTAGGAACAATTAGGAATAATTAAGAATAATTAAAAATAATTAGGAATAATTAGGAATAAATAGTTATAAATAATGATAAATAGTGATAATTAGTGATAATTAGAGATAATTAGCGATAAATAGTGATAATTATTGATAATTATTTATAAATGCTGATAAATATTAATATTTAGTAATAAATAGTCATAACTAGCAATAAATAGAAATAAATAGCACAAATGGCAATAAATAGCAATAAATAGAAATAAATAACAATAAATAGTAATAAATAGGAAAAATTAGTAATAATTATAAATAATTAGAAATATTTAGGAATAATTAGGATTAAATACAAAAAAATTTGTAATAAACAAGAATAATTAGGAATAATTAGGAATAATTAAGAATAATTTGTTATAATTAGTAATAATTAGGAATAATAATTAAGAAATAAGAATAAATAGTAATAATTAGTAATAATTATTAATAATTAGTAATAAATAGTAATAATTAGTAATAATAAGTAATAATTAGGAATAACTAGGAATAATTAGTAATAATTAGTAATAATTGGTAATAATTTGTAATAATTCATAATAATTGGAAATAATTAGTAAAAATTAGCAATAGTGAGTAATAATAAGTAATAATTAGTAATAATTTGTAATAATTAGTAATAATTAGTAATAATTAATAACAATTAGGAATAATTAGGAATTATTAGAAATAATTACCAATAATTACCAATACTTTACAATAAATATGAATAATTAGCAATAAATAATAATAATTAGCAATTACTTTTCAATATTTAGCAATAAATAGTATTAAATAGTAATAAATAGTAATAAATAGTAATAAATAGTAATAAATAGGAATAAATAGGAATAATTAATAATAATTAGGAACAATTATTAATAATTAAGAATAAGTAGGAATAAATAGTAAGAAATAGTATGAATTAGTAATAATTAGGAATAATTAGGAATAATTAGTAATAATTAAGAATAATTAGTAATAATTATGAATAATTATGAATAATTATTAATAATTATTAATAATTGGTAATAATTAGGAATAATTAGAAATAAGTAAATATAATTCATAATAAATAGGAATAATTGGTAATAAATAGGAATAATTATTATTAAAATGGAATAATTAGTAACAAATTTGAATAATAAAGAATAAATATAAAGAATGTTGACCTCACATATTCTGATAATCCCAATTATGCTTCCACATACCATGAAAATCCCAATTAATGTTTATTTATATTCTAATTCATTCAATCTATGACATTATATCAAATAATAATATTATAATAATTCTTGAAATATGTTAGTCAATGGTTATCTTTGCTTATATTAGTTTTGAAGTAATTATAACCCAATCGTATATGTTTTTCATAAATTCTTACTCACTGATCTATGTATAGCTACTGATATAGAGCTACCGGTACTTAGTCTACCGATAGATAGAGTCACCGATAAGCTAAGTTCACTGATACACAGAGCTACCAATATGCATAAGTCTACCGATACACATATCAATGGAACTAATTGAGCTATCGATATAGAAAGTTACCAATACAAAGCGAGCTACTGATATACAGAGTCACTGATACAGAGTGAAGCTATTGATACAAAGAAGAGCTACAGATAGACCAAGACTTACTGATCGAAAAAGAGCTATTGATATACAGAGTCACCGATACATAATGAATCTACCGATACAAAGAAGAGCTACTGATAGATCAAGAGCTACCAATAGAATGAAGTCACCAGTATATATAAACCTATTGATATACAGAGTAAGAGCAACCGATATCAGGAGCTACTGATACAAGTTCAATGAGCTACTGATAGAAGGTCACTACTACAAAGACCATCGTTACACTTGGCAGAAGGATACTAGTGATTGACAAACCAGTCAATCTTTATAATATCAATATTATTTATTTATTATGCTAATGGTTACATTTGATGTTTTTAATGCAGTTAATGTTATTTAATGATATCTGTTGGCATGTCAGGGAAACGTACCTAGTACCCATGAAAAATGTAATCATTCTTTTTTTTTCAGAGTGGAAAGCTATAAAAGGGAAGATAAAGATATAGCAGAAAAAGAGGGAATACAGGAAAATCATCAAAAAGAAAACTAATAAGGCACTTGAAGTATAAAGCAAAACTGAAAATAGTGCATATGGAAAGACTACATCTGTACTCCAAGAACACTAGACAAACACAAAGCAATTCATTTTTAGAGGGGAACATAAGCTGCATCTTGAGTGAAGAACTACAACAAACACTTCATGAACTCAGAATGATAAGCTGAACCTGAAAACCAAGGAAGAAAACGACACATTGTTTTTCAAAAAAAAACCAGATAAGGACTTAGAAGATTCTCTGACCAATCAAACGAGTCCAGAGTTGCACTACCATTCACTAATTTTTTAAACTCATTCATACTTACTATAGGGATTATTTTATTTAAATTTAGGGTAGTGTGTGTACCCTGTTTGGTTTACACACACACTATCTCATGAGCTAAGCTGGAGGATTCTTAAATCCTCATTAAAACTCTATAACTCCTTTGTATCCCACTATGGATAGTAGTAGAGGTCGGGTAAGACCTATAAAGCTATGAGATTTTGTTTGTTTTCCCACGTAAAACCGTGGTAGAGGTATTTGAACCTGGATAGTCTTAGCACTATTTTTTACCCCAATCCAGATTGTGTATTAATTTATATAAATTTTTTGAGAGGACTAATTCCTGACTTGAGACTGAAGCTCATGGTTATATCTGATATGCATTTTAGTTTAAGTCATAAGTATACTATATATTTCTTATTCCACTGATAACTACTTTGAAATATAAATTGTTTTAACGTTACTTTTATAGCTAAATTAGCAAGTGTTTATACTTATTATAAACAAGTATGTTAGTTTCAAAAGTCAATTTGATCTTCAGATTAAATTAACTGAGACCCAATCAATCATTGAGAAACTAATTGAACATTTACAATCTATATAAATTCACTACTATTTTACTTTGATTTTAAATAGGGGATTTTAAGATAAATATTTTTAATAGAAATTTTATTTGGAACTCAATTCACCACCCCCCTCTTGAGTATCCACTCTGGCCAAAATAATTAATTAGGAATAAATAAGTATAATTAAGAATAAATATGAATAAATAGGAATAAATATGAATAAATATGAATAAATAAGAATAAATATGAATAAATATGAATAATTAGCAATAAATATGAATAATTAAGAATAAATATGTATAATTAAGAAAAACATCAATTGAAATAAATTGTAATATATTGTAATAAATTGTAAAAACTTTTAATAAATTGTAATAACTTTTAATAACTTGTAATAACATGCAAATAACTTGGTATAATATCCAGTGGATTGACAAGACTCCATTTTCTTGATTAATCTCCTTCTTTCAACTTTCACTGACTAAAAATATTATAAAAGGTATTCTTCTAGGTACACATATCCAATATTTTTTACACGAGTTTCAATATGAATTCATAGGAACAAATTGTTCATAATGTTTTCAGGCGGTGATAGTTACAAGAAGATGATTCATCGACGAAAATTGGGCTATTTTTCAATACATCTCATTTACATTCAACTTTCTCAAATTGAAATAACAGTTAATAATCTTCTCATAGGAACACATATACATTATTTTACTCATGAGAATGAATATGTGAACCTTAGAGTAGATTCTTGATTGAGATTTTAGTGAGAGAAAGATGCATCTAAAAGAGCTGTCATACAAAAGAGTAGCCATCAATCCACTGGAAATTATGTCGCTCAAAATTAATGGTAATTATAAAGAATTCGTTGTAATTATGTATCTTTCTTTTTTAGATATATTTTTTATAATTTCAATTTATTCAAAAACAGTGATGATTTTATATTTTGTATAAAAATATGGAAGCAGGAAATTGACATCAGTCATTATTAAATGATCACGCTTAGATAAATCATCACAGAAATTAAAATGATTCTGGATTAAATCCTATATATATTAAGGGTGTCTAATATTTATTTTCATTTACATCATCAAAAACAGAATATGTTTCAGAAGGAGAAATTAAGAGTCCTTATAAAAAAAGTTCATTGAGAACATTTGACACATTTGACAGGGTTGGGGGACACCTCTTATGGTTTGTTTTCCAATAGGATTTTTTTATGGTGTCAACATGGTGGACACTGTTCCATAAATCATACTAATAAATTTATTCCAGATCAATCATGGTTTCAAAATTTAGTACATGATATTGTAGGTCCATCTGTTCAAAAATCTAAAACTCAAGATGATATTGATTTAATTCCTGAGATGGAACCATAAAACTTTTATGATTTGTTGTGGACTACTGAGGATGTGTTATATCCTGGTTGCATGATAAGAAAATTATATGTGGTTGCAAAATTTATGGATATTAAATCGGATAATACAATTTCAAACAACTATTTTGATCAGATATTTTCTTTGGATAAAAGACTGTTACCTGAAAAAAATGTGTTGCCTGTAATTATTATAAGAGCAATAGGTTGGTTTATAATCTGAGCCTTAGTTATCAGAAGATTCATGCTTGTGAAAATGATTGCATCATATAATCTGGTGAAAATGATTAATTGGATTGTTTTCCCACCTATGGATAATCGAGGTATAATGAATCTCAACTAGGTAAGTATGGATTGATTCCTGTAAAAAAGTTGAGATATTTTCCCCTTACACCCAGGATGCAATGTTATTTATGTCTTAGAACACAACATCAATGATGTCATGCTACAAAACTAATATTTCAACTGATAAAATATTGAATCACCCATATGGTGGTGATTCATGGAATCATTTTGATCGTCTACATCTATCTTTTTCTTTAGAATCCCGAAATGTGCGATTGGGTCTTTATACTAATGATTTTGGTCTATTTGGTTCTTATGGTAGTCAGTATTTATGTTGGCCAATCTTTATAACTCCGTACAATTTACCTCCATGGATGTTGATAAAGGAACATTATATATTTTTGACCTTATTAATTCTACAACATATGAAAAAAAATAATGATGTTTATTTGAAACCATTGATTGATGAGTTAAATGCTTTGTGTAGGAATGGTGTTAGTACGTATGATGTTATTCGAAACAAAATTGCATATTAAAAGCAGCATTGATGTGGAAAATTAGTGACTTTTTGTCATTTGGAATGTTATCAGGCTAGAGTACACATGGTCTGAAATCATGTCCTTAATATATGAAAGACAACAATTCCTTTATGCTCTTTAATGGATAATCAAATTGATATTTTAACTGTCATCATAGATTTCTTCCAACTAATCATCCCTTTCGAAGGAAAGAATCTCATTTCAGAAAAGGAACAATTAAATGAGATGAACATCCAAAACTTTTCTCAGGAAAAGTGTTAATTTTTTTTGTATTTTCACTTCCCTTGATCGTATTTAGGTCAACAGTAAACCAACAAAAAATTTGATGCTTTGGGAAAGAACATATTTGGATAAAAGAGATCATTTTTTAAATCTTACATATTTTTATGATTTGTTGGTCCTTCACATGTTGGATGTCAAGTATATTGAGAAGAACTATTTTGATAATTTATTTCATATAGTTTTGGATACACAAGTTAAGACGAAAGATATTGTAATATCACAATTTGATCTTGCCCAAATTTTCCATCAACTAGAACTTGAACTATTTTAAAATGTCAGATCATAGTGGTAAAGGAAGCCAAATGTAGCTTATACACTATCCAAAGAGTGTCTCTTATAATTTTGTCTATGGATTGTAGATTTGAGTCTTCCAGATAGCTATTCTTCCAATTTGGGAAGATGTGTTAAGAATGGTCATATTACTGGATGAAAAGGTCATGATTTTCATGTTATAATAAAAAGATAAATGATTATTGGATTCAGAGTTTTTTTGAATTATATGATTTTGGATTTGATAATAACCATATCATAATTTTTTCGAGACATTTGTACAGCGACCATAGACTATAATGCGCTAAGAAAACTGGAAGAAGATGTTGCTGTAATTATATATAAACTACAAAAAATCATTCTACCGGATTTCTCTGAAACAATGGAACATATGATATTACATTTTCCACATGAAGCTAATTATGGAGGTCTAGTTCAATTTTGGTGGATGTACCCATTCGATATATGCATGTAAAAATTTGAAGAAAAAACTACGTAACAAAGCATCGGTTAAAGCCTCAATTGTTGAAACTTATTTCCAAGAGAAAATTGGATTTTTATGCTCTCACTATTTTGAATCTAAATATACATCAAAACAAAACCACATGTGCTGGAATAAGGGAAATATTAATGAAGAAATGGAAAACCAATTATCAGTTTTTAATCAGCCAAATCTTGGCTCCAGTGGAGTTCAAGAATGATGGTTTTTATAGGATGAACATCACAGAGATCATACAAATGTTCTTCTCATCTATGAAGAAATGACATAGTTTGAAATTTGAGTGCTTCTATGACTTATTCTACAATTTATGTTACAATTTGTAAACTTATTCTATTTTTAGGTTATTTAATAATCATATCAAGAAATAACTTCCACAAATTACAACTGCTTCTCTTGAAGAACGGAGACAAAATATATTTGTAAATCATTTCTAAAACTGGAAACATAAATTATTGATGGTTTAATATCAATTGAATTTACTAATTATTATATAGATAATTGTTTTAAAAAAATTCATATGTCACAACATGCGAATAAAATTGATAAGCTACTATGTATATTGATTAAACCAAAATCCAAAATGATTAAATATTATAATGAATATGTGGTGAATGATTTTCGATTTAATAAATGTGCATAACAGGAATAAAAATACAATGAATATTGGAGTTTTTAGTGAGGATCAATCACAGAGAAACTGACGTTGAGTTTTATGGCGTTTTGGATGAAATTATTGAGCTGTGTTATATAAGATAGAATAACATAATGATGTTTAAATGTCAGTGGTTGGATACTGAGAGAAGCTTGCATGTTCATCTGACTCATGTAATCGTTAATATTAAATATAAAATTCTTCTTGCAGTAAATGAACAATTTTTACTAACTCAACATGCACATAAAATTTATTACGCAAAGTATTGTACTACTTCAAGAGATCTGAGTGACTGGGGGAGCATAATAAAAATAAAATCCCATAAAAACTAGTTTACTCAAACTGAATGTGGATCCGCTAAAGTGGATAGAATTCAAATTTTTTAGGAGACTACTCAAAATCCATCTTTTTAGAAAAGGCACATGAATATCGAGGATGACACCCCACAATTAAGTGTTGATGGTGATGAAGATGTTAATGATGTTACACGTGAATTTGAAATGACAAGATATGATGAAACTAAAACTTATATGGATGTTGATGATGTCGAGGAGTAATATAAAGACATTGACATCTTCAGATATGAAGATAATGATGAATGTAAACATAGACATAGTTTAATGTTGGATATAATCATAACTAATATATATTATATAAAATAGTAATTTTCATCTATCTGCTAACAATAATCATTTTTTGTTTTAGATGGACCCTGAACTATTTCATGAGTTACAAGAGGCTGAGCTACCTTTGGAAGAGGGGGATTTGGGATCATCTAACCATTAGCCTAATAGAGGTTGAGGGGGTGCGTAGAGGGGGCATGGTCTTACACCACTAATGATTCCTAACCATATCCCTGAGTGACATCCATTTATTTGTTTCGATCCACACACAAGTAGGTATGGTAACCAACATATTTTTGTTAGCTTTAAATAATTTATTTATATATATAATAATTGTTTTATTATTTTGTTTTTTTCATAGTTTTGCACATGTAGCTATTGGACAGGGGAGTGCTATCTTGCATAATTATTTTTTTCATCCATAGAACACATGGGAATAGATTCCCGTTGATGTGCAGCTCAACATGTTCAATCTTTGGATAGTATGTAAATAAATAAAATTTATTTTGAATTTTAACTTACTAATTAATTTAGATTATAAATTATTTGTAGGGATTATCGTATCCCATCGATGACAAAATGTGTGATGCAATCCATCCATCATGGGAGATGTCTATGCATGGCCGTTTGCATTAGTTTTTGCACAATTTGAAAAGGATAATGATTAAGAAAGAAGGAGTGAAATTTTTTATGATTTGTGTAGAGCCCACCGACCAGAGTACATTTCATCTCACGTTTGGGATGGATTATTTTTACACTGGTTGGGTGGTATATTTTAGATGAGGTGTTCAGTGGGTCAGCAGAACCAAGGGAGACATGAGGTGACAAATCGAACTGGTATCCACACATTCAGTGAGCATAGAGATCATCAAGTAAGTATATTAATTGAATATTTTATATACCTTTAAATATTAATAGATTATTTTATATTTTTATAGGCAGTCGAGCGTCATGATATTACGGAGTAAGACTTTTATTGGAGGATGTATAGTGATCCATCCACTCGAGAGATTAGAGTTGATCCCCAACGTTAGATTGTGGTTAGTATTTTTTCAGTTTGACAATTAACTGTGTATAATATTTCCACAATTTTAATTTCATATTGGAATTAAAGGAGTCATATGCGGCTACAACCTCTCAGACACAGGCCGAGAGTAAGGACGAGGCGACTGATCAGACCGGTGCCCACCATTTTGATTAGGCAGCATAGATGCATGCAACTTAGTATGTTTTCCAGAATGTCCAAGTAGTTGGTATCGGCTCTCATTTAACTCTTGGTACTTATTATTGTACTGCTACGATGTCTGGGTCCAGCTCGAAATGAGCTCTTGGAGAGGCAACATCTTCTCCCTCGCAGTATCAGGAGTAGTTGCAAACTCAAGCTGAGCTTATAGAGCATTTGATGAAGCATCATGAAGAGATACACCAACAACAATATTAGAAGCAGCATCATGATGAGGAGATGTGTTAATAGAAGAAAAAACATCATGACCACATGGAGTACATACGTTGTCTAACTTGTAGTTTTGGGATGAAGTTTCCTTAACTATCTCCTACAGCTCCTCCACCTCCTCTAGAAGACGACTCCCCAGTGATGTTTTTAATGTTAAAAACATTTGAATTCAAAATCTGTTGTAATATGAACTATTTTCAGTTTATGTCATTTATATTGGTGTGAATATTGCACAATTTAAATTTTTATTTTATTTTATTATTTGTTATTAATATTATATTTTTTTAATATTTCATTATTTTACTAATATTAATAATAATATTTCAAGATTTGTTTATATTTTTTTTGTGAATATTGATAATTTGAATATTTTTTTTAAATTAATAATATTAATATTATTTTTTAATTAATCATCAATTTATTAAAAAAAATTAGTAATATATTTTTTATTATTTGTTTATTTTACTCAAAATAATAATTATATTATATGAATTTTTTATATGTTTTTGAAAATATTAAAAAATTTTATATTTAATATTTTTTTATTTTTTTAATAATATAAATATTATTTTTTCATTAATAGTAATTTAATTTAATAATTTTTTAACTTTTTTATTATTTGCGACGTGACTAGTTGCAGCGGGATCTTATCGTAAATTGTTTAAATATATCTTTTTAAATACTATTTGCCACCGGTCTATCGAAAAATGTTTATTTATATATAATGTATATAATCATAGACTTATTTGTTATTGGGATCATACACATCACAAAAGTCAATTTCCTACGACGGGTCCATCACAAAAATGGTATTTGCGATGCCGTTTTCTACACCGGGTTATTTTAGATGGCACCCCGTTGCTAAAGCTTATTTGTGATAAGATCCCGTTCCAAATATCCCATTGAAAATAGAATATATTTCATTAGTGATCATCTTATAAAAATTCTATAACAAATGATTTTAGAGTTATATGAAAGACATTTCATAGTCTTGTCGTATAATTGTGGTGGTTTATACATAGCATGTGAGGATCAGTGTATATGTCATTCGCTTATGGAACCCACCATTTTAGTGTTTGTTCTTAATTTTTATATCATATTCCTTAGATTTTTTCATTGTTATCCCTTTTATGTCTCTCAATATTAAGAATATGTATACAATTTCTTTCATATAACCCACTATAAGTCCTTTGCGTGATCTAGGAGTGATCATGCGATGTTACTCCACTTATTGGAAGATCTCTTTGGTTTTTTCTCAAACATTACCTAATTTATAACATTTCGTATCATGATATTAGACAATATATGAAATTAGATCTGATTCCAGGGTGTGATGGTGCGAGGATCTAGGGATGTATAAAAACATTTTTTTATGTTGGGGTTGTAGTTTTGTAGTCTTCTCAACCCAGATTATATTCCTATTTACATGATACATATTTTGAACAACCGTATTACAGATAGTAATGGGATTTGATGTTATGATTTTAATAAGATCCTTTCCAAATAAATTTTAGGGGAGTTCCATGTTTTTTAGTGACAGCGAGATCATCCCATCAATGAAACATTTTATTGTATTATATAAAATTAATGTGGTCTTTCCTAATATTGTGGTAAGTCATAATATCTTCTCAATGTAATATTAACAAGTATAAGGATCTTCATGAGTTCAACATTCATGTTGGATGGATTTTTCATGATATGTATGACTTCTATAGGATCTAATGTGAGGAAATAATTGTCTTCTACGGGAACCATTTAAGATCAAGATGGCTTGTCGAGGGGGGTCTTACATGATCAATGACTTTATTCTAGGGTGTATAACTCTGATATCATAAAATCACTGTATCTTCACCTCATCATATGATCTCATCACTTATCTCTTTACGCTGTTTTTAGTTTCACAATGTTTGAGGATCACATTATTTTGAACATGTTGCCGAAGAAAACCACTCTACCCATTGGTGATGTAGCATGTTACAACAAAAGGATCCAATGGTGATGAAAAATATTTTCATTGACAATTACATACATTTTTCTTTGGACTCAGAGTGGTAATACACGAATTTATAGAGATTTCTGATGCCTTTCAAATTATGAGGGTGAAATGCAAGCTTGTTCTTTCAAGGAATGAAAGATATTTTTTTGGGGGATCCATGGTGTCTTGAAAACTGCATGGGAACATGACATGATGTTTATGACAACAAAAGCCTCATTTCATTAATATATTTTCATTTTTATATTATAATGGCATTTAATGGTTGTTTAGGCTTAAGTTTCCTGAAATGTTATTTGACTCATGGGAACTCTTCTAGTAGCTTTCATATGATCTGCGTGTATCATAGACACATTCACAATATTATAAGAAATTATAAAAGGGTATATATAATATATAATATAAGTTATGAGATGCACATGACCATCTGTAGGCCCTTATGATGGTCATGTAATGGTATCTCCTTTGGAGGATTACATGATCTACGTGATCCTGATCAGTTTTTATTCTATTTCATTTCTTGGTGGTAAATGATACTCATATTCTAATACTTATTATCTTGTAGGATTTTGATGCTAATCTTATTGGAGAAAAAATCACCCCCTTATGACTGATGTATATGGGGAATAGGTATCCATTATAAACAATGTAAATTCTTGCCTGAGGATTTGGTTCAATCTCTTATCAGTGTATTCATATTTCATGGTTTTTCAGGTACGGTTTGGTATTATATGGAATGATGAATAAATTAGGGGATGTAGGATGACTCATTTACTAGATACTAAACTCTATGATATCCCATTACCTATTTATATCATGTGACCGATTCAAAATAACTCAATGTAGAATCTATTCACAAGAACAATTTGTGAAAACTATATTACATGACTTTTTTTCTAGGAAATTTTTTAGACTCAACCAATAATGTATTTTTAGTAATTTTTTAAACATAAACCATAATACAAGATGGTTTCATTTGATGGATTTCAAATATCCATTGGTCTGACCCTATGACTACTCAACTATTATTTGTATCACTTGACCATGATAGGGTCATGTGATTACATGTATGTGGATTGTTTCAATAGTGGTACGATATCTAGTATGTTTATATAGTCCATGATATTTTTAAGATCCATGTAATTCATCAATACTTTATGAAATCATGAATCACATTCCTTTTGAAGAGATTTTGACTTTTTTATATATTATTACTACATTTTATTAGATGTCTTCCATCTCTAATCAGACTTATTCATTCAAAGCTAACAAGAGGGCCATTATTACTCAGAACTATAACGTTGACACACATTATCTTGTGTGTATATAAAATGGGGTTCTAAAATGTATTATCTATTCTAAAATCTATAATTATTATATATCATGGAGGATT
This sequence comes from Viscum album, assembly GCA_963277665.1. NCBI lineage: Eukaryota > Viridiplantae > Streptophyta > Magnoliopsida > Santalales > Viscaceae > Viscum > Viscum album. The sequence continues at coordinate 1,207,577,405 of OY728162.1, forward strand.
TTACTATATAGGTTTGTCCTGATGGATGATGCTTTCAACCCTTCACAAGACCAAAACATTCAATCTTATTAGCTGTCAATATATTGTGTTTTCATTAAGAGAATAGTTTCTAATGATCGGTAACTGGTCACAACATTTTCTAGTGTTCTATCATATATGCTATATAACTCGACCAGAGTTCGTTTGGAAATGATTTCACACACCATTCCATCACTCAATGATACCTGATCATATATGCATTTTAATAATTGATTACTAAATTATTATTTTGATGTATTTTAGGGTTTTTAGCTTGACACTTCTATCACTGTAGTTTAATTTATTTAATCTCAGACCTTTTATAACTGCATTTCATGTTCATTTTGATCAATCCTTTTATAATTATTATTAATGATCTTTTATATTTGAACTTGTATCATTGTAGTTTAAGTTCCTTCATCTCATTCCCTGAGATTCTTTGGTTTTTATAGTCTTGTTTCCCTCACATTACCGATGATTATGGGATTTGGAGAAGATATGAAAGTGATGAACAAAAACACCATGGGATTATGAGTTCATCCATAGTGTTTCTATGCTACAAATGGATTATAGATACTTTATTGTAATGATAATACATATCCATTTTGTAGTTCAATAGCTTTATAAATCTGTAGCATTATCAAACAATGTTGTGTACACTATTTTCCATGGTTCATAGAAGATTTATAGTTGTAACAATGAGTTAAAATTAAAAACAATGAATTAGATGTCCCACAAGATAGGATGAATTTTTCTTTATGTAATTCATAACCCAAAAGGTTGAATCGATGAATATGGAATGGGGAATACCTACCCAGGGAGATCCAAAAACCCCTATGTAACTATGATCCCCAATAATTTCATAGTGCCTTATGATGATTAGATATAATTTTGTATTAGAAGTATATTCTCAAATTGGTAGATCAAAGGCCTTATACATCGGTATCATGGTCAATTAATGTTTATCCACATTCTTTTTCAAGGGACATGGATTAATTAGAAAGAGTTAAACATTTTATCAACGATATGGGCAATGGAATAAAGCTATCATCAAATTGTTCTGGAACCCGAAGGTTGTTTATCTTTTTATGGGTAGGCATGGGTCCCACACCATGTGGTCTTGAGTCATTGGGATTTAACATTTAAAAATATAATGAATGTAGTATCAGATTTATTCTTTGAGAATGGGTACAATACACTGGGATGTAACATCGAGGATGTCAAATACACTTGAATAGTATGGTTATGGGGAATATAAATCTTGTTATAGAAATATATGAATTAACTAGAGGCAGGAACCAGTTGGTATAGGTCATCTATTGGTAATGGTTTGAGCCTCTAATAATCTAGACTATTAGGATAACAAATATTGGATTTAAGGTGGTCTTTAATGTTATCTAATGATTCATTTTACAGATCCATTCCCTATTACAATTCTTCTATTATTAAGGACCTATAAGAAAGAATCCTAAGGTTAATGGGGTTCCATGAGAAGGAAAGAGTCCTAGAGAACCAATTGGGTTGGCTCGAAAATCAATGAATTTATTCTATTCTCTGATAATTTTTATATTCAATAAGGGTTTAAGAACACTAAATATTGTTTCACCACCTAATGAACACGTTCTCATGGTGAGGATATGTGAATAATTATTACTATAATGATTTATTGACTAGGTTATAGATTAATCAGGGATCAAATATTACTGGGGACACAAAATGGACCATATGAGTTTTATAAAAAATTTATTTACAACCTACATTTTTCCTAATCATTGGTAATGATGTGTATTGATATAAAATACTTGATTTTTCTCATTCTTCTAATTATGGTTATTCAGTCTAAATTTTTATTGTTCATTTTACTATAAGTTTAAATTATTTCTATTTGTACCATCAAGGGCTTTAGATTATAGTCATACCACTTTTACCAATGTGTAGACGGTATAAGGACATGAGACACATTGACATTATATGAGGGGAATATTAAAAAAGAGAGTAATTTGGATACCAATGGTAATTATTTATCAAAATTTATTCTGTGTGGGAGGGAAAAATATTGTAGATCATGACTCAATGATCATAGGCCATGAGTAATTATAGAGGGAAAGGGTGCCTAGGATGGAATAAAATTCACTATTAGGCTCACATGGGTTTGGAATCTCTTTATATAGTATAAATACATCTCTATTTGGTATGTATGAGTTCTGATGCATCGATAGAATGTTCAAACATATAGATATATTTTTCCTTATTACGGGAAGTGAAAGGTTTGTGGTGACCCAAGGAACTCTTATATGGAATTGTGATATATGGGTTGACAGTCTTAAATGATGACATAGAAGACCCCATACTTAGTTTTCAATTGATAACGCATAATAATTAATAATTGTATGTTCAATTTAACATCATGTTGTAGGGATGTATATATATTTTTAATGTGTAAATTCATATTATAAAGACTTATCCCGTGTATTTTGAAATCATTTAGTTAGTAAAATATTATATCCTTACAGTTTAACATCATATAGTAAGGAAATAGAAATAAAAATAATAGAATGTGGAAGATATATTATGATAAAAACAATCCATATAATAATTCGACTTGTATGTTGAAAAAAATTCTTGTATGACTCGATCCATATGTAGTTCGGGATGTTCCATGTGCATTTCATACCCATTAATTGATATGGGGGGTATATTTTTTTGTGGAAGGACCAATGAATCAGATATCCAAGTTTCTCTATGTATCCTATGAGGGCAAGAATCAAGACACATATGGCTTTTGAATAACAAATACTATATGCTAGTTTGGCCCATTTGTAGAGGGGTGAATTTTTTAATATGATTATTGTAGTTGGAACCGATATTAGAGATGCAAAAACACTATCTACTCTATTTTGAATGTAATCAAGACTCACAATGTTCAAATGACCAGTGTGTTTTACTATCTTATGATAATGACACCAACCGTTCAGTTTAAAAATTAATTGGTGTGGCCTCATGGTGTTACTTTTATGGATTTACATCTAGGACCATTATCCGACTTTCCTGAATTGATATTCCTTACTCATGTGGGGGAATCTACTACAATAATTTGTAATATAATGTGAGATATTATTGGAGTGAGAAACAAATAATGGAATAAGTTTCCCATGACATGTATTAAATTGGAGAAATTACATTATTATTTTGTTCTAAAAGGTGGATCGGTCAGGATATTAGATATAGGCATCCCTACATATCTCATTAAAATGAGAATAAGGTAATATGTAGTTATATAATCTTGTTTACATTAATGTCATATGGAAGGAAAATTATCCATGCAGTTTAACATCATGTCGTAAAAACATGATTCACCCAACATGGAAGAAGATGGATATTGTGACTAGGCCACATAATGGGGAATTGGGCTTTATAATATATATTTTATGGAGATAAATCAACCCACACTTAGTTCATGGATGAGTAGTTTTCCTTCATATATCTTAATCTTACATAATAACTTGGTCATTTCATCATTATTTTTTATATATCTAGCTCATGTTCTATGAATCATTGATATAAAAATGACTTCCCTTCTATCTAAAATCACGTGGTGAATACTTCACTCAAGTAGTTTATCATATTTTGGTAGGAATAATAAATGTCATGCAGTTAAAATTCCTGATTCCTATAATAATTCTTTATATTTTAACATCACATGTTCATCATTAAATATGTTGTCCAGTTTAATTTCTAACCACCAGGATGAACACCATATAGATTATCAAAAAAATTTCCAGAAAAAATATTCCTTATTTGACATCATGATAAAAGGACATGATATTCTTGGTAGAAGTTATTAAAATAAATTCACGACTAATGTTTCTTTGGTGGGGGTGTGACATGATCCCCCTCAATTGAGGCTAATGAGTAAGATTCATTGTGATATTCCTTGTGTATAAAAAAATTCCCATACAATTTGGGATCCATCAATAGATGTTTCAAAACATATATCAATAGGGATTCGATAGCGGATACGTTTTCACCACAGAGAAACTAATGGTTGCGACCCTTTTAATTTATGGTTGATGTAATATGATTCTGATGGATTTCAAGGATGCGAAATATAGAAATATTACTCTAATTGATCATTTCAGATTATTCGATATTTTTATCTAATTTTTCAGCATATAAATTTTTTATGAAAATTTATTTTTGGAGTAAAGGTAGATAGAGTTATATTGGAAGCAGTACCTCGGTCCCATAAACTAATGAATATGGAATTTATTGTGTAAAATATGTGTGGTGGTATGGTTGACCCAGAAATAATGGAGGAGCTTATCTGACCACGACTTACTATCATTATTCATTATATTTTGGACAATACATAATAAAGTCATATTGAATGCCTATATATATATATCCATTTTATATTTCATGATAGTGAGATTGGTGACTAGACTCAACATTGAAATCCGGGTAAAATTTTGTCGAATCTGTAGATCATAATTTGGTGTCATTGTATTTTAGTATCATGTGAGGGATTCCAAAACCTGGTGGTGATATGGGAAACAATGAAGTTGATGATTTTTCCATCTATATAGAGCGATGTCACAACATACCAGTAGTAGAAGAAGTTGATTTTAGTGAGGACATATTTGAATTGCTTCGTTATAGATTGGGGATATAGTCTTACAAATTTCATTCCCTAGACTGAAAATGACCAGAAATATATAGTTGTATGTAGTAATTATAGGATTTTATAAAAGAATGTTTCATATTTCTTCGATGGATGGCCTCCTTGGTGAATTCCACGTAGTCTTGTATCATTGTTTTTCAACAGTAACCCGACCTCCAGATTTTTTTGGAGGGCCTAGACCCAAATAGACGAGTGTGGAATGAGAATTTATGGACATATTCTATGATAAATGTAATATATTTTTTTCGTTCATCTGGGGAGAATTCCATCGAAACCTCACATATATAGGTCCTTCTATTTATTTAGACTATAACTCACGATGAAGCTCGCTACATGGAAGTGACCCAATTCCCAAATAGGTCAGTCTGTCAGTAGTGTCCGATTTTCGAGATAACCAATCATTGCATCAACCCATTCAGAGGTAGGAATTTGTTCATCATGTAATGGGGAAGTGCTACCCTACTATATTTTTTCAATATTATAGATGGAGTTCAAAGATACCATCCTGTAGCATGTGATAACAACAATTTATTCCACTTTTCACTGTCAACCAAGATGGTGTATGCTTTGGACAATGTATCAGCGTGATCATTCTATGACCAAAGAATATGATGGAATGTGCAGTAAAAAGGGAACTCCTCCATTAGTCCCCAATCATAGATAGTGAGAGGTTATAATTATCCCTTTTTATGAAAAATTAATCATTAATGTTCTTTTTGAGTAGCACTGATTCACCTTTGATGTTCAAGTAGGATACTTGCAACTTATAGGTAATTATAATCCAATGAAGAGGGATTGTAATTCACCATTTTTATTTTTGTAGTCTTCATATAGTGATAAAGAGTAAGAAAAAATGACCATTTACGGAGAAACAAATACAATACCAAAGCTAATGAGAATCATTGTTGGGATTTCTAGTCTCTGGTTGATTAGACTCCATGAGGCACCATCAAAATACATCTCACATTTTTGGGGAGTGTGATGTGAATCGAAAACCACCTCATCTAGAAACTCAATTTCTATTTGCTTTCATTTTATAATTGTGTGTCTCATGAGAAATTCATCATGAGTATTCCCTTTTCTTCTAATACCATGACTTGAAATGAATGTATTATTATTTTGGAAGGACTTACTGTCAAGCCAAAAACCCAATTAGTATAGAATGAATAAAAAAATAATTGAGATGATCAATATGAGAGACTAGGTGGGCTTACTGGTGTAGCATGTAATGAAATATCTTATCATAATTTAAGATGAGAATGATTCATTTACACTTGAAATAAAAGTATTGAGACTTAATAGATAAAATTTTCTTGATAGAATGTACCGAAATTTCTCACATACCACATTCTTCTTCTATGCGAGGAGGGTGCCTTGCTTGAATTCAATGGCCGCCACTTATAAGATGAGTGGAATTTCTTCAACCAGTTCCATCTGAACCAGTGGGTGAAGCATGCACTAATTGAGACTTTTGAATGATTCTTGGATGTCCTCATCTCATTGACCAATGATTCTATTCTTTATATTCTTGATGAAGGAGAGAGCTTCTCCACACAACATGGATATAAAATATTAAATGTCATTGATGATCCCATGTAACACTGTTAATTATTCGATATTTTGAGGGGTTGAAATCGTATGTCACAATTATTTTCAGGGTCAACATCGATGGTCCAGTTGCATTCGACATAGATAAAGAACTTACAAGATGTTTCCTTGAAGGTTTATCTTAGTGGATTCATCTTCAAATTTTGATTTAATAGCTTGATGTAGATTGTTTAAAGACCAGTAATATTATAAATTCACTATAAGGATTTTACCGGTAGATCATTGATATAATATTTTATTTATTCTTCTAAAAAATATTTTTATGATATAATAGATGGTTCGTTGATAGATGGATTCAATGTTATTTAATCCAAAGGAAATTGAATGATAGTATAAAATCCAATAGGGATATCTAAACCATGTGGTATCTCTATCATAATGGCACATCATTATCTGATTGTAACTTGATTACCCATTCATAATGGGAATGGTATAGAATCCATAATTTTCATTGAACAAGAGTTTTATGACAGAAAATGGGAAATCATCATTTCATTATTATATATTAAGGTCTTTCAAATCTATGTAGACCCTAATATTAAAATTACACTTATTGATAGGGATGATGTTGGTGATCCATCTTAGGAATTTTAATTCTTTGAAAAGGTTTTATTAGATTAATGTTTTGAATTTTTCATTTCTATTGGATCTTTTAGAGTTTTGCATCCACTTGGATTCCTTCATGGTTCCTCATTTTTGATTGGGAATTCCATGATGGAATCTATCCACAACTATATTTAGTTATGGAATTTCTATGTAAGTACAATGAAAATAACATATCAATGTTACTTCAGAAATGTGATGTACATATCTTATTATTTTATAGCCATAATATCACTAAACATTGTAGGTCATTTTCACTATCAGGATACATATTATGTGACACCTACCGAGCTGGTGGAACTATTGAGGGCCTTTAATGTTGTGATATTAGTATGGAATGATCTTGTTTAACTATCCTTTGAGTCAAATAGTTTCTGAATTTCTACCTAGACCTAGACTGAACATTCTTCCAATCCGAATCTTCTTCTGGTTGGGAAATGTCTATGAAGGCTAATTGATTGGATTATTTATCCAACATCATTTTTCTGGAGTCAGTCATGCTTTCGAGGATGTCTTTGAATATGAAGAAATATTTGATTTTATGAACTAGTCCCCTATGGAAGTGGTAGATTTTAGGACGGTCAGTGAGGTCAACATAATTGGGATTCCGGGGCTATGGTAGCATCAGATGGTTATTGTCCATGGATTTATTGAAATAACTACAAAATTTTACATTTAGGAATAAGTATTATTTATTCAATAAATCCTCAAATCCATGGATACCCTAATGTCTTTTAGATTTTTTATGGGGAATATTTTATGGTTCTTACTTCTTGACTGGTGGTTCTAGACTGTTCATGCCCATTCAAGGATATAGAATGGGAACTGCTATCAGTTTAGGTGTAAATATAGATATTTCTACCATTTCAATCCTTTTTCAATATTATGAGGGCATGATTTAAGGATTATCTTGAGTTTTTTGAATAGTGTATTCTACAATTTGTTCAATTTCTATTAAACTGATGAAACACCATGGATATATGATTGGGATCAGAGGTGATTACAACTCATCTAATGATTTTTATCATAGATATCTAAATATTTTTCATGTGAGAGAGTGATGATATTTTCACAGGTTAAACCCTTTCATATTTATATAGTGTTAGTAACCCCATCTTTTTAATGTTTCTTATTTCTCTTCAGGTTGGATATTTTATTTTTCCTTGTCATGGAATTGAACTTGTCAATAAATTAACGACAATGGTCTTCCAATCCTAAAAATGATCCTACTAGAAGGATGATATAACAATAGAAGGTTTTTGAAACCATATTATATTCAATAGACAGCAACTTGGTTACATCATTTTGATCTTGAGGTCCCACAATCATCCCACGTCGAGGCATGAAGTGTGTGAGAGGGTGTTCCAGGTCTCCCATGTCGTCAATGTTGCATAAGGTGTGATTTCCATAATTGGTATGAAGAAAGGTGTTATCTACCAATTTTATATATATATTCCACTAAAAATTACATGGATTCCATTCATGTAGCCACGGTCTTAATAGAATTGATAATTTATAGAGGTACCCCTTTTTTGAGTCACCTATTATCTATAGGGGAGGGTTGGGACTGGGTGAGGTGGGATTATTTTCACATCCCATTGATTTTCATTTCATGGGAATAGTGAATGATTTTTTTAGAAAGGGAGAGGCTATCACCATAATGGTGGAAAATCATGATCATTTTTTAATTTTTATTTATATAGATCTAATTTTTTGACCCATATCCATAATGATGTTGAGATTCTGCTCTTATAGGAGGATCAATGGTGGGAGGATGAATATTCATCTATTCTTGAAGATGATACCCAATATGAATCATTCCCCTTAATATCTCCTTGTTATGTTTTCTGAGATCTTGTATCTCACTGTCATATAGTTAGAATTATTCCTCCATCAATGTAACATTGATTCTTTTGGGTGGGGATTAGGATATAGTGTCACTATTACCTTTGTCCTTGGTAGTGTTGTTTTATAGAGGTGGCTTCTCAATATTCATAGGTACCAAATTTTGGATTGTCCTATGCATTTAGGTGTGTGAATACTCATTTGGGTGTATCTAAATCTTTTTATTAGGGTAATTTTTATTGTATTAAATCTATCTATATCCATTTCATGATCCACGTTATTCGTTGTGTTTATATTGATGGCATTTAAAGTGGTGTATTGTGTAGTGGTTATAGTCCCATTACATTCAATGTAATAGAATAATTTTTCACTACCAACACAAGCCTTTTCCTAAAACTCTTAAAAATATCAGCACATTTATTGTGTATCCCTAGTGGTGATTGATTTTTATTATCATAGGTTCCTATCTTCTGGGCCTATGAGTATTGATATTGAGTGATTTCTCAATCATGACTGTAAAAGGGACCCGAAATAGTACGAATTTTCCAAAAAGTGGGAGAAATATATGGGATACCAATTGCCAATATTTATCAAATTACTGAGAGAATACCGATTCCATCTTTGGTGGTGATGATATTGATAAAAATTCAGCCATATCTAATTTTTGGGGACTATATAGGGAAAAAATTTTATTTTATTGTTCTTTTTTTAAATGATTCAATAATTACAATATGGAATTTTATGAATTTGGGTTGGAGAATAAGATATAAATACCCTAATTCTGGTGGTTTGTGGTTTATATGGATCTTAGTTTAATTTTCTCTAGACCACATTATGGGATGCTGATCCTAGTGATGGAGATTGAGGTATAAATTCAGCCAGAAGATTGGGTAATGGTTTTTTTGCAAATGATAGTGACGTATCCTAAATTCTCTTCGGAATTGACCATATGAGGGGTAGAGGTAATGATATATATTATCCCAATCAAGTGTGTCTGTTTCACTCCAATAAGAGTATTATGAATGCTGATAATGAGGCCTGTTTTATTTGTAATAGTCATGAACTTGTAAGAGATGAGTGTAATGGCATCGCATAATGTGGGTCAGTTTCTATTATAATTTTTTGAACTGAATGTAGCATCAAATTTCATGTCTAAAGTAGATTACATTTACTATGGGGGCCTATTTTAATGCTCTTTGGGATTTCCCCTTCCAGGTTTCCTGATGTATTGGCACATTAAATGTAGGGGAATTCTTTTTTAGTGCGCTATTGGCTCACATTTACTTATTCGTCTGTTTTTTCAGAGTTTATGACATTATATGAATCCATATATGATGGTTTATGTCATTTTTGGGGTATATAGAATTATGGTGAAATATATTTTTCCAATTCATGGATATGTACATTTGGGGATTCCTTTGAAATCATTTTTAAGAGAGTGTTCATTGTAGATAGATAAACATTACATATGTTTCGTTCATTTCCCTATATTCCATGGTACTATTTTATGGAAAAGACAAACATATCTAACTAAAAAATGTGTATTGATTTTCTAATATTGGTACTTTTATCCTATATAAGGGATATTTATAGCCATTATTCATCAATGAGTCTTCCAAGTATTTCAATATATACACAAGTCATGCACTCCCTTGCATTGTTAATATGGATCTCATCATCATAAGTGGAAAAGGAAGATAACATTGTGTCGAGGTTATCTCCATCTAACATTGTCTATGTATCCTTTTAGTGCTCCTTTTAATCCAAAAAAAATCCTCTATTTGATGATACCATAGAATATTCTCCTTTGGATCACCTGTTGACTAATGTGGATTGTGACTAAAAGAGTATGATTACTATATATGGATTCAATTAATGTTTTGATCACTACTCTATATAAAGTCATATGAGTTCATAACACCTCTCTAAACATAGGTGTATAGGGAATCTGGTGATTTCCTTGTCATTAGGAGGTATCATATTGGGGAGTTTACCATAGTGGATATTAGGAGTATAGACTCTATACTCCATCTCCAAATCACAATGAGGTGGAATATCACATTAATGAACATCTTCATCTTCATATTAAGTGTTAATAGACACTGGGGGTGTTTATAATTTTCCTTAAACAACCTAATGAAAAATGTAATTGAGAATAATAGGGAAATGGGCCCCATTATATTCCATGGCTGCAATATGCCGATCTACCTTTCAAAAATGAGTAAGAATATGGGATTGTTGTATGGCTGTTTATTAAACATGTTGATTACCATCTGGAGCTATGTTAATTTAAACATGACACTAAGAATCTATTGTGATATTCCAATGATATTATTTATTATTTTAATAAGTATGATCCCTCCCTAAGGAATGTTACTCTCTCACTTTTTGATCATCATTCGAAAGATAGTTTTAGCCCAATCCTAATTCATTTATTATATGCTACTGGTATACATTGATAGGATTGTGAGACCATCCTAAGGAATGATCAACTTTAATTTATTAGTCCCCTATTATAGTGGTAGTATTTTCCCAATCTAATTTTTCATTCCCCATCAAAATATGATGACAGACCTCCTGTATGTGTAAAGGGATATAAGCCTCATTAAGTACAGCCTCAAAAGGATGATGATGTATTTATTCATTAATGGAAGTAGGAATATGATCATAAATTACATGATGTAGAGGAATATACCATAGGAGTTATGGAATATGACCCCATATCAAATAATGTTCCACTCTTACTTGGTGGGAACTAGTTAGAATATGGATATGAGCCTGACCCTAGGCCTTTAAAATATGTTACTTGTATTCTATGACTGGAATATGATCTAGTACAGATGCATGTTTTACTCTAAATTATTTATCCCCATATATAATGGGGATATGAGACCAACCATAGGCTATTAGAATATTCTTGTAGTATTCTACAAAAGGAATGTGCCCCTATCCCACAACATCTGTCGTTCTCACATGGTGAGCACCAGTTAGAATAGTAATATGACCCTGGTACAATGCCTCATCATTTATCAAAATATATTTATAAACCTCCTATATAGGAAAAAATGTGCGCATGATATATAAAAACATAATGATCATTATGAATTGAGTTTGGTGGTTCCCTAGCTATAAGGATAGGAATATGCACCTGTCCCTATATCTGTTCATGTTCAGAAATATATTGGTGGAATCCATTCATCATTGATAAAATGTAAATACACCTTTCTAAAGTTTGAATTTGAATACAGGAATACTTATTTTATATACCTACTATAAAATAATAGATATATTCGATTTAGGAATAAATATAATCCCATTTCTGTCCTCGTTATGGAACTAATATATGTCAATGGGTTTCTTTCACAATAGTAGGAATATGTCACTCCCCCATGCATGAAGCAAACATATCCCTATAAAAATTATCCAAGTGAGCATTTAAATGATACAACTCACTAGATACTGCAAGAATATGCTTTGATACATCCTCAGTTTGAGTAGGGATATTAGACCACTCACGGTTATTTATAGACTACTGTGATCGATCTATATTCCTTATTTCAAGTGAATTGGTATCATAGGTGGTCATGTGTCAGGTGGTACCCTCATTATGAGACTACAAGGATACTTCATGATTTCCTTTAGTAAAGGTATTAGATAGGTTTTGTCCTTAACACCCCCTAAACCAGAAAGAATCCATATTTGACTTCTTGTTCCCCCATCAATAGAATCTAAAGGTGGTGATTTTTTCACTCTGAGGATAAACACTTGAAGTGGTTGGTTTGAGTGACGAGTTTCATAGATTTGTTTGGGGAAAAACCCCCAAGGCAGCATTGAAGTATTTCTAAGGAGATTGTGTTTATTGACAATGCAAGCCTTGATGATTTGTTTGTTGCCAAGGTTGGATTCTATGTTCAGTTTTTGTTGAAAAAGGAGTCATTTATATTGAATTATTGAGCTCAAGGGATATTTTTGATAGTCCATGATCGAATGGATAACCCCAACAATTGAATGTACAATGAAGAGGTGGTACAAAAGGAGTAGATACTAGGTGGTACTGTTTTCTAGTTTTTCCAAATTTTTGTGCCTCAAAATCAGAAAATTGAGAAACACGTTTCTCGAAAAAGAAGATTCAAGAAAGATCTATTGTGGTTTGGAAACTTGCATGCAAGACATTTTATGGATCATAATATATAAAAATGGAAAATTCAAGATGCAGGAGAATGTTTTGGCAATGTCTGTGAAAGATGAGTCTATGCACAAGAAAATTGTACGCCAATGTGATGTCAAATGATGTTTTGCACGCTCGAAGAGGATCTTGTGTGGAATGGTGAATCTTCCATGCATGGGATTTCGACACCAATAAATAATAGGTGACCCCCTCATTATATATATCTTAATACTTAGAGAAAAATCAGAGCAACAGATCGCACAGTACTTTCACTCAAAGTGAGTTGGGTGAAAGATTTGTCGTTGCACTCATGCTAATAATGTTTCATGTACAATTTTATTTTCACATAAGATTGAACTTGTATGCAAGGTGTGTTTTGTGAAAAAGTGGAATCATTCATGATCGGCATTATAGTTTCATGCAAGAAGTAGAATGGGTTGCACAAAAGATTTGGAGTTACCCGATATTAATTTGGTAAAGTTGTATACATCCATGTACTAAAGAATAACATCAATAGAGAATCTACATATACTTTAGGATGAAGGTATTCATTCAATGGGTGGGATATAAAAGTCTTTAAATATGAGGGGATACTTTCTAGAGTAGTGCGTAAAAGAAAAGAAATAAGGGGACCCTCTCTACTAGCAGTGATCCCAAGAGAGAGACAAATGGAGTGACCCTTGGGAAAGTAGTGAGTTAACCCTAATCATTATAAAGGCACAGATCATGGGAATAAATGTGATATAACACAAACATTGTAAATTGGTAGTCATATTTTGTGCATTTGGTACAGTGGAACATTTCCATTGTATGATCCTTGGACGTATCCCAGTGAGGGTGAACCAAGTAAAAAACTATGTGTCTGCCTACATACTTCCCTGAATTGCATCCAAAGCATCATTTTTAGATAAATAAGTAAAGAGCAAGATAAAAGTTAACAACATAACAAATATCAAAGTGACCCTTATAATATAGAGGTTATGATCCAATGGGTCATGAAGAATTTTGAAATAGAATATACATGCCCTGATTCACCCCCCTCTCAGGGTATCTAGTTCCATTTTGGTCCTAACATATTTATTCATACATTCTACTATTGATGTGATCCAATAAGTATAAATTCATGAAGATTCATATGGGAGGCCTCAAGGGTTGAGATCTTTCCATGACAATAGTATTCTATGAATGTTTCATTTTCCAACTTAGGCTCAAGATAATGAGTGGGTGAGGCCATTCTGAGGACCGAAAGGGTCACATTCACAACTCATTTTACCAGAACAGTCATTGGATGGAGACATATTGGATCAAGGTGTTTTTTGTGAGGGCTATATATATAATCAAAAAGACAAAAAGGAAAAATGTCACCAATTAGTGCATCATCATAGGCACGATTTTTTGTCAACCAGATACTCTTGGGTACAAACACTTGTTATTTTCTTCAAGATTAATCCATTCATCTCACATGGGCTAGTGAAAGAGTGGATGGTCTTATTTCATAAGGAACATTACTATAGATAATCAGTTTCATGTCATATTTTTCAGGTTTGTGTAGGATATGAATGAAACCAGGTATGTTATGTAGTTAAAAATCATTATGTTATTTTAGAGATTCAAGATGGGTTAATGGTTTTTTGTATAATGTGAAAAAAAAATTCTTGTTGCACAATAAACATATAATTTAGTAATTAATGATCTTCACATTAGGTTCACCATTTTTTTATTGCTTGAAAATAAAATAACCTAATGTAGAGTCAACCACACATTATGTAGCTTGAGATATTGTAGTCTAGTTCACCAGTTTTTATGTATGGTCTAAAAAAATCTCCCATTATACGGCGAACTGATCATTTAATTATGTCAGAAATAAATGTTGGATTCAATATTAATGTTTATATAGAGTTGTCAAAAAATGAGGAGCATTTTTTTGGTCCAACAGTTGATTTTTCAGGATTCAATTACTTCCATATTTATTGATGTTAGGTCACCATTAATGTTATCATAAAAACCTATTATTTATTTTCACATCAATAACTGGATATAAAAATATACTCATTTGTTCGGAGGTCATTTATGGTTTTCTACCTAAAGAAACATAAATAATAACCTCTTTCGAGGGGATGGGAGGTTGGGAACAACACCTCTTTTGTTCAGGACTTATTTTATACTCCATGACTATATTATAAGTTTAATACATGTTCAGAATCCTCTTCCTACTGAAAATATAGAAATGGTTACCCTAAAAAATAACCATTGACTAAACCAATTTATAGTCCCAATATTGAATTTGTTCCCCCCAATGAACAACCAAAAGGTTAATATATTGTATACATGAAGGGGAATCCTTCGGTGAGCCCATTTGTATATATCTGAGGTTCTTAATCCATTTCCCCCAATATTAATTTACTTGTATGTTGAATCTATATAGTAGGGTTTTTCAAAATTATCTTCCACACATAGATTTTTATAATATGTCTAGGATGGGATTAATCAGTTATGAAGTGTCCTACATATCATATGTATAGGAGGAATAAAAAAATTCATTGTTCATTAAACCCATCCTATTTAAAATCATGTAGAAAGGACATATTTTTTGGCAATTAGGCACCTGGTATTTGAGCTCTATTCTCAATGATACTTCTTATATATCCTATTTATGGTATGAATAGTTTTTATAATAGTTCAATCATGTCATTAGATATAGACCCTTTGTAGTTTCCCTTATAAGTAAGGATTCATATCATTCCACTCATTGAGACATACACACTAATGTTCCCCTAGCTTGTTGATATTTATTTTATGAATGATATTACCACTACAACATTATAATACCATAAAATCCTTTCACGGTGTGAGAATCCAGTAATGAAAACTCGTATGTATAACTGTATACAGATGTGGTACTTATGCATCAGGAAAACCATTCGCATGATTAATATGGGTCAAGGGAATCTGTAATATGTCTTACATATCCCAATTATATATAGAATTAGAGTCATCATCGTTATATAGATTTCATAGTCCACTTTTAGGGGATGTAGAATGGTCATCCCATAGAAATGATTGGGTCCTAATAGTATAAATGTCAGAGACATGGGGGACTTATACTAATTTGGTAGTCTATTTGAGATCAGGACTTATGATGACTTTAAATGTATCCTAGTTATTATAGGATTCAGAGACACCATAGTTCAATGGATCAGGGATTACACAATACGGTTTATCGAATATAAAGGTAGATATATCGTGCCACTAGAAAGGTCTTACACACTGGGGTTTCATTATGTGAATGATATGGCAATAGAAAATACCTAAGACTATGTGAGCTATGATTTTTGTCGGAAACAAGGGATAAAAAGGATTAGAATTACTACTTTTGAATGCATGACTTATGTTTTGGGACTTCCTTTATATATGGATGTTGTGGATAAGGTTATCGTGTCCTAGGACACCTTCTTTTCCTAGACTATTTGTCTACCCAACCTATTCGATTGTCTTATTTACCTACCTTGACTATCTAGAAAGCTTGTCAAAGGATGTCTTGACAATCCTAGTTGTATTTTATATATGTCCAAATACAATCACATAATACAGATATCTTATCTGAAGGAATTCAACTATTTTGGATGGCATGTCAAAAGACCATTTCATGGTCAGGGATGGCATGATCATAGGATATCACAATACCTGGTTGGTCGATCAGGGTGGAAATCACATCATCTTAGATGAAATACTTGGAGGGTGTCAGATGATCATTTTGGATTACACTAGCATTATCACAAAAGATGTATGACATGCTTGGAGGGAATTTCATAATCCATTTTAATTTCCCAGGTTTCATCAAGAAGCCTGACTAAAAAGCATGGGGGGTTTTTTGAGAGTCAATATGACTTGTTTGTAGGGTGTTCCCTAAATTTATTAGATGTTCTAGTAAATATCTCATGATCTATGAAAATTTTCTAAATAATTTCGCAAAATTTAGTTCATATGCTCTAGTTCTATCATGAGACTCATGTAACATGCATTTATTTTATCATATGACTCTGGTGACATGTCTAGACGAAATCTCAAAACTAGGCTTACTAACTGATATGGTTTCATGATACATGGGTCCAATTTCTTGTTGCAACATGATAATTTCTCAAGCATGTCCAAGGGAACTCTCATGAACCAAATTGTATACCTAAAGAGTGTCTTGTTATTTGAGAGACTTGTATTAGTGTTCTCTCTTCACATAGATGGTTCATCTGATGTTTATTTCATATGCCATAATATTTTTCATTATTAGGTTTTATATATCACTTGTTATTTAGAAGGTGTTTAGAATGTTTTTCACATAACCCACCAGGATTCATTTACATCATATGTGAGTGATCACTCAATTTTATTTTACATGATTCACTATTTTTTTGATTATCCCCAGACATTACTTAATGGAAAGCCATTTCGACCATGATATTGGTCACTACAAGAAATATTCTCTGATACTTGGGTGTGCTGGTGTCAGAATCTATGGATCTAATTCTTAATCCGCCACAATGGGGTTGGGAATTTGTTGGACTCACCACAATATTAATATGATTATTTTAAAGATACCTATTGTACAAATCCATAATAGAGCTGGTTGATGGATTTGATGGTGTGTGTTTTGTGAGGCATAACTATAGGTATTTTCGATGGAATATCATGTTTTCCAATGACTATTAGACCCTACCATCAATGTGCAATTTAATTGGTTCTTATTCATTTTAGAGAGTCTATCAAATTCATGTGAGAATTCCAAGGATAATCTATAATGCTGGATCTACATGTCTCTGTACCTTTGTTATATCAGGATGCCTATTGAATGTATTTTGTGTTATTTTAATTTCATTTTTGGGATCTTTTGTGGGAAAAATGTTTTTATCATGGGGAATTTTTGAGATTAGATTGTTTTTAGGTGGGTTAATAGGATCAACAATTATTATCCATGGTGTACAACACTGGTAACATAATATTTGCATATATTGCCCTCATAATAAGATCCCATAATTCCACATTAGTATTTCATTATATATTTCACAAATATTCCCCATCTCAAAAAACTGTATGAGTTCTATAAACATATATCACTCTCCCTATCAGTTATGTTTTATTTGACCAACCATGGGCCTTTTTGTGATACAAGATCATTTCGTGGTCAATTCCTAGTGGTTTATTTTGGATTTAAAAGGGGAACACAAGACCATATGGAAATGTCTAAGGCCCTTCATGTTATTAAGTGGACATTCTAGTAGGTTCTTTCATAACAAGTTGGACATATATGTAGGTATTCCATTATGTCTTAAAAATGTCATTGGTGTGTCTCATTAAGATTAAGAAACAAATATAATTATATCATTGTGTAATTTTAAAAATTATTTTTAATGGAGTTTTTTGTGGAGATTAGACTTGTGTCACCTGAAAATTCAAATGACTCAAGGGAGCTCATCTAATAGTTGTCACATGATCAATGACTGTATTGGTCCCATTTGTTATTGTATAAGGTCTCATGGAGTTGTCTCATAATGATATCTAATATGTTATGAACTATTCATGTTACTACCCAAAATTTCATTAATGAAAATTTCTCTTGATCTAATTAAATGTCTTATTATTTAAAATGTTTATATAAAATGTGACCATCATTGGTTTTTTGTTTTTTGTGTTTTAAAATGCCATTATGAATTGTGACTGTCGATAATATAGTCGTTGAACAGTGATAACATGATTAGTATAAATATAGAACTTTAAAAACTCCAATTTACTCAGATAATGGATGTGATGGCCTCATCCAGTAGACTTTACCCATATGAAGCCCATTTGTTAGAGCTTATAAAGTATGTGGATTAATTGGGATTTTTTCTTGACCAAGCCCATGAAAATATTGAATACATTAATCTTAAGCGGAACCTCTTACAGGAGAAGTGGAAGTTGTAGAGATAACCAGTCGAGCGATGTTATCCAAGCCACCCCAAGTGCTTGTCACCATCGCACACCATACCTTTCGGTCTTACATAGGTTTTATAAGGGGTTATGTAACATTATCTTAGAACTATAATTATGTGAATTATTCTTGTATAAAATAATGAATATACATTTATTTTATTATTGTTACTTCATAAATAGTTTTTAAAGAACAAATAATTTTTTTAGTTAACAATAAACTAAGAAAAATATTTTTATGAATTAATGGATTATTGAATTTAATAATATCCCAATAAAATATTACTTTTATTAAATTAATTTTTATTAAGTATGTGTTATCATATAATTTTATTAATGCAATTTTAATTTTTATAAAGGTTTGAAAGTTATTTTTTTCAAAAACCATGAATTTTCTACAAATGTTGGTTTTGTTTTGAAAGTAAAACATCACATATTTATAATTTGATTTTGATAAAATAAATATTGTTTTTGGAATAACAATGTCAAATTATCCACCAATTAATTTATAATAATTTTCGGAGACGGTCGTATTTTTGGGTAAAAATTAAATACCGTTTAAATATTTAATGTGTTTCATCACATCATAAAGACCCAATAGTGATGTAATAAAATAATATAAATGATATTTTCAAAAAATATATGTTTTACCATTAAAATAATGTGATTTTTTATTTATTTTACAAATATTTAGTGGACCCTTCAATCCATAAAAATCATTTTGTCTTTTTGAATTGTTTTCCTTGGGAGTGTCACTCACATCCTAATAAGCCACCATATTATTTTAAGAAGTTCATCTATTGGCCTTATAAATTATTTTTATACAATCCCCTTTTGGAAAAAACAATGGGAAAAAACCATGTTATGGGTTGTGGTTTTGATTAGTTTAATGTGAGATGTCCCAAACCTAAATAATACAGAATTCCTTCTCCTTTTCCTATATAATCCCACATAGGATCTCACTTACACTTCACTAAAATACTTTGGAGATAGTCCAACCTCTTACCTCATTTCTCTATAATCCTCCCAATGTTCCCCAATCTCCCATGAAGCCTCTCGTAAGCCTCTCCCAATTATATGGGATCACACTCCATGTAAGGAATTTCCTTTTTTCTTTATTTTTGTCTCAATTTCATTATATTGTTATAAAATTTTAATTTCAATTAAAATTGCTGTGGTATGATTTTTCACCTCCCTCATACTACCCTATTTATGTTTGTATTTTGAGATACCCCTTTCACTCCCATTTAATTCCTCCCATGTACACCTGTAACCATGAAAAAATTTGCTATGGAATTTACCTCTCCTCATTTACATTAAAGAAATTCCTTTGTATTATGAATATGAATTCCTTTACATATGTTGGGAAATAAATCTATATGAACCCTTTAATACTCTTTTCATGTAAATATGACGAGACATCCATTTCTCTCTCACCAACCATTTTTACAAATTTTTATGTCACGTTGCTATGGTGCAGAAATGGCACCGTGATTTTCCAAGCCAAAGTCATTGTGTAGTGAATACCATAACCATGTCTCTATAAAGTGTATTCACCATTATGAACATTTAAATATTGAATGGTAAATTGATGTGTGTATTCTATATTTCTTAATTGCGTAATAACATATGATGTTGAATGATTCAATGTTATATGATCCATGTGCCACACTTATTCATGAAATGAAAATTTTAATAATGTTGCGCTCAGATAGCGATCCAATGCATTGGGTAAAGTATAGTATCATGATACGTCATGTTAAATGGGTGTTGAATCATAATAATTCAAGTGAAACTAGGGTTTACTCACGATTCATGTGCAACGAGGGTTTACTCATGATCCATGTCCAATGAGCCTTGGCTCATGCTGATTCCATTTTAAGTGTTATTGCAACAATTCCCAGTTATGTTAATCATGTTATATCATGTTTGTATGATTATGATTCTCTTCTTCTCCATTTATATTCCTATTTTTTAACATGTATTGTATTCCTCATGTTAATCCAATTTTATTCCACTTACTGGGATTTATAGCTCAGCCTTTTCTTATGCATATCCTCAGGATATCTTATTCAAGGCTAAGTACTAGGGAATGTAGTGGTCATGTAAAATAATTTTTCAATAAAGATGTTGTATTTCATGTTTTAAGTTTCTATGTTGTGGTCTTAATCAAAAAATGCACAATACCTCTAGATCTTCTATGTGGAATCAAGTGATGTTTATGTAATAAATCTTGTTTTGGTGTGTAATAAAGAGAAGGGCTATTGTAGTTGGTATCAGAGGATATGTTTTTTCATTTTTGGGAATAGTATTTTAAATCCTTTATAAAACCTTAGATAAATATCTAATTATAATAAAAACATTTCTATGTTTTGGTGAGTACTGAGTAAGTGGTTTATCAAGGAAATACATTCATCTCTGGATACGAGCAGGTAGAGGTGGCTCTTGCATAGATGTACCTAGGGCTGAAAACCCCAACATGGTGATTCGTGCTTGACCTAGGATATCCTAGACAATGATAATGGGCCTTTCTGCACTCTTGGATACAACAATCCCAAGGGATATTCTTTGGTAAATTCCCAAGCTTAGTAAGAACCCATATTAATAGAACTGAAAAAATGACCCTAAGAATATATGTTAGAAATTAGATCATGGATAACATATATATAATCCTATAGATTAATAAGTTAAGGAAATAAATGTTATTTATAAATAATCAACTTTTTTCTTTGTATTAACCATTATGTGTTACCCTAAATTTATTTTTTTTGAGCCAATGGTCGGTAATAGGAGGAATCATGCTATCAACTGATGTGAAGATCAATGTGATGATTGTGCTAATGAGATTCCTAATCTGATGGGAGCGAGAATCATTATCTTTTTCACACATCTATCTCAGTTAGCTCTAGATTTGAATAGAAACACGGGTCAAGAGGAACGTTCAACCCCCCTAAGAAAGAACAAGTCACTATCGAGCGCTTCATGAGACAAAGACCTCCTTCATTTATTAGATCATTTGATCTGTCAATCATTAAACAGTGGATCAACTCCATTCAAACGATCTTCTCCATCCATCAATGTTACGAACAAGATAAGGTTCTCATGGATTCTTATTATGTGGAGGTTTAATCTGATCAGTGGTGGATGTTGATCAAAAATATGAAGCATGAGGAAGAGATCGAGGTGTTGGAATGGATGGATTTCCAGAAGATGTTTTTCAATAAATATTTTTCGCACACCCTCCAACATAAGATGGAAATGGAATTCCTTTACCTCATACAAAAAGATGAAAAATATATCAGAGTGTATAAGGAAAACATCCAAAGGATTTCAAGATACACCTTTGGATTTGCCGTTACCCCTAAATGCAAGGCTCAACGCATCTTTGTTAGGCTGAAACCTAGCTAGCAGAAAGGGTTAGTGATCTGTGACTTCGACAGCTATGAGGAAATTTTCTAATGTCCCCTCAAGGTCGAAATAGATATTAGATAATCTAAGGGGTATCATGGGGATAAGAATCATAAGGTGGAATTCAATTCTAAATGTATGATGGGTAAATCCAGCGGTGCAAAGAAGATCTAGCACCCCACTTGCCAAAGGTGCAGAAAGAAACACTCCAAAAATTTCAGGAAGGGGATGAAGAAATGCTTTAGGTGTGGATGAGAAGGGAACCTAGATATTAACTATCATAAAGTAAAACTCATGGTTGCAATATAGGAGAGGAACCATCTGTTTGTATCTCAATGAAGTTTTTGTTACTTCAACTATAATGAACTAGGGAATCTTGAAAATCAGTTCCCTAATCAAAGGGATTTCAGAGGCAACCAATAACCTCCAAGGAAGAAAGGGTGAGCTTTTTACTTCACTAACACTGATGTGAACCCGGAAGAAGATGTGGTTACAAGTATGCTAGTTATTCATTCAAGAATAGTGAATGTACTTTTTGATTCTAGTTCTATGCATTCATTTATATCTGGAATGTTTAGAAGAACAATCCCGACTCCACCACAAATCATGGAAGTAAAGATGTTGGTGAGTAAACAAAATGGGGAAATCATTGTATCCCATGAATACAACTCCCCTCCTATCATAATATATGGACTGAACTTCTTTGAAATCCTTTGTTATACTCCCTGTAGTGAAATTTGATGTAATCTTAGTTGGGATTGTCTTTCCTTATATAAAGGAAACAGAAATTTCTATGATAGGGAAATCACTCTCCATGTGGAGAATATACCCCTGATTCTGTACAAGTGAAAGGAGGAAGATGAATCTTCAGTAGCTCCATCATCTCAAGCATGGATATTACTTCCCTATGAGCACGCGTATCTGGATCAGATTATTGATCCCAGGGAATCAACCATCCTTGAGTACATTCCTATTGTGAGGGAATTCTCTGATCTGTTTCCTGAGGAATTGGCTAGTCTTCCTACTATAAAATATGTCCAATTCTCATTTGACCTTATACCTAGGCCATTTAGAATATTAAAGACTCTATATAGATTGGACGTTTTAGAGATTGAGGAGATGAAGAAACCACTACAAGAGAATATGTATAAAGGATTTATATTCCCAAGTGTGTCACCATGGAGTGCACTATTCCTCTTCTTGAAGAATAAAGATGGGTCAATGTGCCTACGTATATAATATTGGGAGCTAAACAGAATAACAATAATGAACAAATATACTCTCCCAAAAATTGATGAATTTTTCGATCATCTGCATGGAGAACAATACTTTTCATAGGTGGATTTGTGGTTGGGATATTATCAAATAAGGGAGATGAAGGAAGATATCCATAATAATTCTTTTTTTGTACAAGATATGGACACTACGAATTCATCGTAATTACTTTAAGACTTACTCATGCTACAGACATCTTCATGGACATGATGAATAGAGTCTTCAGAGATTACCTCAACAAATATGTGGTAGTTTTTATATATGATATTACGATATACTTCAAAAAAAGGAGCATCATGAGGGTACACTAATAACTTCACTAGATACCTTGCAGAAGGAGAAGCTCGATGGAAAGTACAACAAGTGTGATTTTTGGTTGAATGAGGTCTCATTATATGGACATATCATCACAAGAAATGGGATATCTGTGGAACCCTTCAAAACAGATACAATTGAGGGATGGTTGAGGCCTACATCGTCAATTGATATCCATATCTTCTTGAGGTTAGCTAGATATTATTGACGAATAATAAGAAATTTCTCTCTATTTTCTATCCCACTTACCAATATAACTTAAAAAGAAGTGATTTTTTCATTGGGTTAATGAATGCGAAGAAGGATTAAAGTAATTAAAAATGATTCGTATCACTACAAAAATTCCCACAATACCCACAAGAGGATAACATTATATGGTCTTCAGTGATGCTTCGAAGAATGGCCTATGATTCGTGTTAATTCAAAATGAAAAAGGAATTTCCTATGTTTCATAGAAATTGAAAGTTTATGATCAGAATTATCCAACTCATCATCTGGAGTTGGCTGTAGTGATCTTCACTTTAAAAATATTGTGGCATTATCTCTTTGGGGAGAATTTTAGAATATATATGCACCAGAAAATAATAAATAATATATTCACATGGAATGTGTTGAAGATGAACCAATGAATATATATAGAGATGATCAAAGAATATGACTTCTCAATCAATTACTACACAAGGAAAGCGAACAAGGTGGTGGATGTTCTAAGTAGAAAGGTCCCATCGATTCTATCATTGATGAGAATTGATATGGATCCAATCTGCTTATATTTGATGAAGATGGACATGAGAATCATAATGAATGGAACATCATCAATCATTTATTAAAAATGATTCCTCAACTATCTCTTTTGTTAATGTTAAAGGATGATCAAAATGATGATCTTGGAATTCAGAAGAAAGTGGAAGCTATCAGAAAAGGGAAATCCTCACAGTTCAATTTTAATGAAGAAGAAATTGTGATATATGGGAAAAGAGTATGTGTTCCATCAAGTTCAGAGATGATAAACGATCTTTTAGAGGTTTCACATGTTTCAAATTTCACTATTCATCCAGGAAACACAAATATGTTTTGAGATCTCAGAGAGAAATATTGGTGGGATAATACGAAGAAGGAGATCACTGAATTTACATCCACATGCCTAGAGTGTCAATAACTAAAGGCTAAGGGATAGAAGTCTAAGGGTATGATGCAAACATTACCCATACTAGCAACGAAATTGGATAACATCACAATGTAATTTGTCACCGTACATCCGAAGACATTCAAAGGAAACGATGCAGTCTGGTCTTTTGTGGATCGTTTGACAAAGTCTAAGCACTTTATTTCAATTTGGGATGATTTATCATAGGATCAACTTGCACAAATATATATCAGGCAATTATTATGGCTGCATGGAGTAAAACTATCTATTTTATCTGATCGAGATACAAGATTCACCGATATGTTTTGGAAGAATCTTCAACATTCTCTAGGTGCTGAGATGAACATATGTACAACCTATCATCCTCAAACTGATTTCCAATATGAGCAGACTATCCAAACACTTGAAGATGTGTTGAGAGAATTCTCAATTGAATTTAAAAGAAGATGGGATCAACATCTTCTTCTGGTTGAATTCACCTATAATATGAGTTTCCACTCAAGCATCCAAAATAGAACTATATGAAGCCCTTTATGGGATAAGGTACAAAAAGCTGACTTGTTGGGTTGAAGTCAGTGAGCGTAAGCTGCTAGGACCAGAAATGGTCAAAGATATGGTTGAGAAGTTGAAAACCATTCAGCAGCATATCAAAGCATCCCAAAGTTTACAGAAGAGTTATGAAGATAACTATTGATGAAACCTTGAGTTTAAAGTCATAGACATGGGGTTTCTACGCATATACCCAATGAATAAGGTCATTAGTTTTGGAATAAAAGGGAAGTAAATTCCGAGATACATTAGACCTTTTGATATTATTGATTGTGTCGGGGTGGTGGCCTATCGACTAGCACTTCAACCTACCATGGACAATGTACATGATGTCTTTAATGTATTGATCTTAAGGAAGTACATACCAGACCCTTCACATGTACTCTCTTCAGAGTTGGAATAGTTTGAGAATGATCTTTCTTAAGAGGATCAACCAGTGAAGATCTTAGATCATTGGGAAAAAATCATTTGAAATAAGACCATTCCCCTTGTGAAGGTATTGTGGAGAAACCAAAAATATTGAAGAAATGACATGGGAATCAGAGGAAATGATGAATCTGATTTACCCACATCTGTTTTAGTGTGGGAAAATGAAATTTCAAGATTAAATTTTCTTAAGGGGGAATATTATAATAACCCAAATATTAATTAATGAAAATTCCTCTTGATCGAATTAAATGTATCATTATGTAAATTGTTTATATAAAATTTGAACTTCTCTGATTTTGTGTTTTTAGATTTTAAAATACTGTTATGAATTGTGACCTTCTCTAATATAGTCGTTGAATAGTGATCACATGATTAGTATAAATATAGGGCTTTAACAAATCCAATTTAATCAGACAAAGGATGTGATGGACTCATCCATTAGACTTTCCCCATATGAATCCCATTTGTCAGACCTTGCAAAAAAGGTGGCTTCATTAGGCTTCTCTCATGACCAAGCCCAATCTGAGCTTGAATACATTAAGAATGAGTGGAACCATATATGGGAGAAGTGAATGTTGATAGAGATAACCACTCAGGCGATGTTATCTGAGCCACCCCAAGAGTCTGTCACCATCACACAACTTACCATTTGATATTTTGCAGGTGTTATAAGGGGTTATATGACAATACCATAGCACTATGATTATGTGCATTATTTTTGAACATAATAATGAATATACATTCATTTTAATATTGTTACTTTGTAAATCGTTATTAGAGAGAAAATAGTATTTCTAGTTAATAATCAACTAAGAAATTTATTTTGTCTAATTAATGGGGTTATGAATTAAATAGAATATTTATAAAATATTATTTTATTATTAAATTAATATTTATTATATATAAAATTTTCTATGATTTTATGAATGCAATTGTAATTTTTATTAAGGTTTGAAAGTTGTTTTTGTCTAAACACATGAATTTTTTATAAATACCAATTTTTGTTTTAAAAGTAAAAATTGACATATTTATACAGTTATTTATAAAAAATTAATTTTATTATTTTAATCAGGCTATCGAAATTATCCAACGATGAAATTTTCATAAATTTCTAAGACAGTCGAATTTTTGGGTAAAAATTAAGTACCATGTAAATATACAATTTGTTTTATGACATCACAATGACACAATAATAATTTAATAAAATACTATAAATGATATGTTCAGCCAATATATATTTTACTATTTAAATAAAGTAATTTCTGATTTGTTTGATTTATTTTTCAAAGCTTTAGTGGACCCTACAATACTTATAAATCATTTTGTCATTTTAAATTGTTTTCCATGAGAGTGTGACTCACCTTCACAGAAGCCAACCTATTACTTTAAGAATTTAGACCATTTACCTTATAAAATATTTTATTACACTACCCTTTGGAAAAATTCATGGTCAAAACCCCTGGACTGGTTTTTGGTTTTGATTAGTTTAATGTGAGGTGCCTCAAACCTAAATAATAAAGAAATCCTTCTCCTTTCATATATAAACCCACCCATGCTCCCACTACCTCTTCCCTAAAATCCTTTTTAGTTCATCCAATCTCTTACCTAATCTCTCTAAAAACCTACCAAGGCTCCCTAAGAACCCATGAATCCACTCTTAAGCCCCTCCCATGCCTTTCGGATTACACTTCAATGTAAGAGATTTCCTATTTTCTCATTTTTTGTCTCAATTTCATTATGTTGTAATACCATTTTAATTTCAATTAAAAATGTTGGGGAAGGATTTATCACCTCCCCCAAACATTCCTATTTATTTTTTAATTAATATTTTCTCTTTCACACTCATTTAATGCCTCCAATATACGCCTGTTAACATGCTGAAATTCTGTCAGGAATTTCCCTCTAAAAATTTACATTCAAGAAATTCCATTGTATTATGAATATGAATTCCATTATAAATGTTGGGAAATATTATAATATGAACCCCTTACTGTAAATTTCATATAAATATGATGAGACAAACCATTATCTATCATCAACCATTTTTACAAATTTTTATGTCACATCGTTATGCTGCCGAAATTTCACCGCGATTTTACATGCCAAAGCAATTCTGTAGTGAATACCATACCCATGTCTCTATCAAGGGTATTCACCTTTATGCACATATATATATTGAATGGTAATTTTATGTATGTAATCCAAATTTCATAATTGTGTAATCACTTTTGATGTTGAATGATTCCATGTAATATGATCCATCTGACACACTTATTCATGAAATGAAATGTTTAAGAAGGGTGTGCCCTAATTTCACTCCAATGCATTGGTTAAAGCATAGTATCATGTTACGTCATATACAGTGGGTGTTGAATCATTATAATTTAAGTAAAACAAGATTTTACTCGTTCTTCATGTGCAATGAGGGTTTACTCATGCTCTATGTGCAATGAGTCTTGTCTCATGATAATTTGATGTTAAGTGTTGCTTCCACAATTCCAAGTTATGTTAATCATTTTATATCATGATATTAGGATTATGTTTCTCTTGTGCTCCATTAATATTCCTATTGTATAACATTTACTGTATTCCTCATGCTATTTCAATTTTATTCCCTTACAGGTCTTTATGACTCAACCTTTACTTATGCATGTCTTTAGGATATCCTTTGCAAGGCTTTGTATGAGAGAATGTAGTAGTCATATAAAGAATGTTTTCAATAAATATGATGTATTTCATGTTTTTAGTTATTATGTAGTGGTTCTATGATCCTAAGACACTAGAAATTTAAATCTTCTATGTTGCATCAAGTGAATATTATGTAATAAATCATGTTTAAGTGTGTAATAAAGGGAAGAGTTGTTATAATTCAAGAAAATGAACATGAATTTTTAAAGTTCATACAATCATGTTTTTTTGGAGGTTCAATCAATCTATATGATCATGGAAACCATATCGTCCTTTTCTTTTTTGTCGAAAAATGAAACCCATATTCATGTAATTATTCACCTGAATATTTTTTGAAGTTCATCTTGTGGGAATAATAAATTTTTTCCCCAGGGAAGATGGAATAATACCAACTTGGACACCAGCTAACCAATAGAAGTCAAATTGGACATATTATAAATAAAATATAAAAGAAATATTCCTAAACATAATTGATTAGGTAATATTATTTTCATAGTATAAAATAAAATTAATATAATAATTAACAAGAAAAAGGTTCCTAATCAAGAAAATAATTAAGAAATGTTTTTTATTCAGGATGATAAAGAGTATACATGATGACATGGTCTTCAGGTAATTAATATTATTTCTAAAAACATTAAATATTAATGTTACCCTTATAATCAATTTTATTATCTTTATATATTTTTAAAATAGTTATATGTATATATTTATATGGAAATGATTTTATTATATAGGTAATTTAATTGATATATTTTTGTTCTATGGGTTTTAAAATGAATCTTCTTATGAATATTATAGAGAAAATTATAATGTTATTTATAAAATTAAAATAAAATATTCAATTAAAATGTTTATAATAATAATTATTTTTCTCTCAGTCATAATTTTTATTTGATGTTTTACTTCATCTGTAATCATATAGCTTTTATTCAATTAATACCGATCTTTGACTTTATCCCGGTAAATTTATTTTTTATGATTCGATATTAAAGTAACATGATATATTAATATCTAAAAATGGTTCTATTTGGATTTAGAGGATTTTTTTGGTCAACACATTATAATCTATGATTATTTTATGGTTCTAAATAATTTTATAAGATGAACGGTTGTTTTATTATAAACTATAAACAGATGGGTCCATGATATCCATCTGATGTATTTGGTGTGATTTCTGTCTAGAACATGACCATGAGTGTTACACCAACTGAGACAATGATGTTTATTCCATGTGTAACTATGATGGTTGTTTAATGTGTAATAATGAGTTGTATTATATTTATAGTCATGAAAAATTATCTATATATAAGAGTGATATCAAATATATTACTCATGTTACATACATGATTTATGTATGACTTTTATTCAATTATATAAATCTAATGATTTCATATTTTAATAGAATTAGTTTAGGATGAAAAATAATTATTTTTCAATTTTAATGGGTCAAAATTATAACTTTTTGAAAAATGTATCTTGAATTTTCATTAATTCAAGAAAATATTTCTGGGGTTTATTTTTAATTTTAATTTTTACCAGATATTACTTTCAAAATCATTGGGTATAAAAATTTATTTCGTGACTAATAAAATGTTTATATTAAACCAAAATAATATTTTTAAAATGGATTTTTTTATTATTATTCACGGAATAAAATTTTCAATCTATATTTTTAAGTACCTTATTTATATTTTTTTCCCATAAGAATTTATAAAAAGGATTTCACTAGGATATGAGAATTATTTGGTAAAATATGAGGTCATGATGAAATTGTGATTATTTTTCAGGAATTGAGAACATGTTAAATCTTAAAAATTATGTTTTGTCTGGAAAATGGACACTTAATATCAATGTATATGATATGATTTAATATTTATTTACCTATGGGTTAGAAATAGATATATATAACTATGAAAATAAATGATCTATTATAATGAAATAAATAATTAACTTTATAAGTACTATACAATATGTATTATTTATGGTTGGGTGTTTACATTAGGTATCAGAGCTAGGATTTAATAAAATTAGTGATTAAATTAAATTCATAAGATGTTATCCTACAATTTATTCAATCCATTAATGTTTTATAATATTATGGTTGATTATATATTCATAATAATAGACACACTTTTTGAGGTTTCATGTGATTGGATTTTGATGTAACTAATTAGTTTTTTGATAAAAGTTTTTAGTTTGAGGTGTTTGTAACTCTTTGGTTTTACATGAAGTATTATTTCAAGATAATGTTGCTTCATTTTTATCGTTGTCAGTGAAAATAAATGTGAAATAATTTGAGTTTAAAAAATTATTTATTATTACTTTTATTATAGTTAATATTATGGATTATGTGGTTAAATTATAATATAAGTTCTGTAACCATTGACTTTACAAGTACCATATTCATTATAACATGAAATAATTCATTTTACATTTTAATGAAAATTATTTATATTTTGTAAATATCATCTATCATGATAATGGTAAAAGAGTATAAAAAAAACTTTTATCCCTTCTAGATGATTCAATCCACACTATCATGGAAAAATATTTTTGATAAGATTAGTGATGCCTTTTGAGAATTTAAATCACCTATAAGAAACTATTTTATTTATCAAAAAAATTTCAAATTTATACAAAAATTTAATGGTTAATGTTCATTCATTTATTTCATTTATAAATTTCAACTCAGCCATATCATTCAGAAAAGGAAATACTACTAAAGGCAAGAATATTTTAATTGTGGCGATTTAGATATCATTCAATAAAAAAAGCTTATATCAATAAAATATTACATGATTTATAATATGTAAAATATTCATATGTTCTACGTATAAATCATTTTTTATTGTAAATAAAGGAATTATAAGAACTTATATCATATAATTAATTTTTTTATGAAAAAAGCATTATGAAATAAGACGAAAATTCCTGTATATATATTTAAAAATGAATTTTGAATAAGGATGATTTAATAAATGATATTGTGATATTTTGAAAATACGATGAGAATAAATAAATAGTTTAGTATTATTCTATTTTTGAGAATTTAGAATCATATGAATGAAATAATAAATACATCTGAAACATGGATTTGTGAAAAGGTGAAATAATTTATAGATATAGATTTTAGGCTATATGATATGGGGATAAATACTCCTTTGGGATAATAGTTTCTTTATTTTGTCTAATTGAATGTCAATAATGTTTTTTTTATTTTTAGGAAACATTATCTATATAGACTACATAAAGGATAAATGTTGTTTGTTGTATTGTTATATGTTTTATGATTTTAAACCAATTTTTTTAAACTTATATAAATTATATAAATATAATATGTGTAAATTGTAAAACTACATATAGGGTGACATGCCATCACATTTTTCAAGGAAATAGGAATTGGATCAACAACATATGGGAAATTTTTTTGACTCTTACCACTAAAATATGTGATAACCTAGTTAGTTAGATATTACATAAATTACTAGAGAAATTAAGATTATATAGATGCTAAAAACCTATTTTTATCATAAAAAAATCCATGGGATTGAAAAGTGATTGGGTCAATATGTTTTTATTCATATAGAAGAAGTTTTTTTATTATGGGAGCCTTATATAATTATGATCGACAGAAATAGTTTCATATAATATGGGAAAGTATTAGAGTAATAAAAGATTAATTTACTTTTTCTAGAATAATGATCATTAGGTTTATATATATATATAATTAGAATAACTTGGAGATTATTTAATTATTCCAAACATATTTTTTAGGATACATTAAGAGTGATTGATATTATTTGTACATAGATATTAATTTTTTCTAAATATTTGATGAAATTATATCTGGGATCCAATATTAGTAAGGAATAAATTGATGAAATTTTCATATTCATAAATATAAAATGATCATAATCTATCCATTAGTGATATTTTTAAATTTTTTTAAAATGAATTATTATTTATCTATATGAAAAATTTATCATTTTTTAATTACATTAAATTTATCTAATAATTTTGGTTTTAGATATTGTATGTCGATATAATAAATAGAATTTTTGTAATTTATGGATGTATTTGATTTAATGAATGTAAATTTGAGTGAGTCGGTCGTAAAAAATCTTGATTACTAATCATTTTGATAAACAATGAGACTGTGGTTAAAATTTAACGGTTGAAATTATAAATATGAATAAAGAATATTTCTTTATAGTATTATACTAGATTTTAATATAATTACTCTATTTTAAGAATATAATATAGAGAAAAAATATTATTATATTCATTTATGATGATTCATAAGTCTTTTTCACACCATTATGGTTTATGGTTTTCTGGTGGTTGACATTCTCGTGATAGATCAATTCCTATCACTCCCCATCATCATTTAGACATAAGATTTTCCTTCCATGTATATTATTTCATATCCCAATAATGTTAACTTTTTTGGATTACTTTTTATTTTTTATTCTAAAATAATTTTTTTACCACCCTTTCTTTTTTTCCAACGATGACTCATTATTAAATTTTTTATGTTGTGTTTTTAACAAAGGTATCTTCATGTGGAAAAACATTGATTATTAAAATCTATTTTATATAGTGATGTAAAATAAATTTACATATGGGAGAATAAAACACCATGATATTTTGAATCAATGATATTATGTCTGATAACATGTATGACAAGCAACACTGATCATAATCGAATAAAATATATTATTATTTAAATATGAACATTATATTCTAGCCATTTAATTCAAAAGTATGAATTGCGTGAAATTAATTATGAAATATTTATAAGGATTATAATCAATAAAACTATATTAATTAATAATTAGGAAATGAAATACTAATTTTTAGAGGATATTTTTTTGTTTAAAAATAATTTATTTTTAATAATGTCATGTTTTAAATTTTCTTATGAGAATATTATAAATAATTTCTAGAACCATAATAAATTTTATTTTTAAAAAATAATATAATTTCTCATATGATCAAATCAAATTCATATTTTGGTGCGAGATTGAGATTTTTAGGAAAAGCTGTTTTTCCATGAATAGTGAAATGACTGATTTTTGTTGATCAATGAATTTTTTTAACGTATTTATAAAGTAAAAAATACATTATAGATTAGTTCTAAAATTTTATTAGATTATTTATAATTATCATTAACCAATTTTATTATTTTGAAAGAATTTTTTTTTAATTTAGAGTAAAGACTATTGTGTATATAAAAATCATTTTTTGAAAAATTTACTTTTTTCACATTTTACTAGATAAATTTTAAATTATTTTTTTTTAATTTTGGAAATATAAACCTTATTTTTTATTAATAGTTAAAACATTTTTAAATATATTTTTCATATTTTGAGATATTATAAATAGTATTCATAGTAATTTCATTCCCCCAAAAATGTAAAATGTGTTAAATTAATTTAAAGAATATAAAATCAAAAAAACACCCGAATTAATTTTATTATATGAGTATATTTCATCCCAAAAAATGATAATTTTAAAATTCAACATTTATTCCATTTTCTATGATTTTCATATGTAGGATATTTTATGTATGGAAAATTCAATAATGTTATTCTTTTTCTCTTATTATCATTAAAATTTTAATATTCAGATAAAAATATGTTATGCTCACTTATAAATATTATTTTTAAATATATTTTATTTTTTTATCATGTTAATGTATTTAAAATTTTTTCTAGTGAAATAATTTCTTTAACTCCAAAAGAACATTGATAAAGTATTTATTCAACAAGTCAAAAAAATAAAATTAATGGTTTTAAAAAATTTAAAAGTATTATCATTTTAAGAATTATATTCATAAAAAATTTCATATATAAAAATAACATATTATATAGGTTTTAATACATTATATTCTATTTCATTTTTTATAATTCAAAATTAAAATTAAATGAACTGTTTGAAAATTAAAGTGATTGTTATCTTAAAATAAAAAAAAATTATTAAAATATATAAAAATAGATTTTTTTGGTCAATGTTATATTATATCATTCAAAATATCATCTATAGTACGTTTATGGTATAATATTCATTTTAGAGTTACTTTCTTTATCTCAAAATATTAAAATATTTAATATAGAGTTTGTTATGAAAAATGTCAAAAATGGATTAGATCTATAAGATAAAGGATAAAATAATAACGGGACATGATAATGTTTTCTTTAATGATATAATTTAGAATCACCCTCATATTAGAATTAAATAATTTCATTTTGGATACACTACCTGAATGAAATAACTTTCTATTAATTTAATCCTTTATGAAATTCTAAGAGCTCCCCTCTACACTCTTATAGAGGGGAACCTCGTTTACTCCATTCTACACACATTAAAATGTTTTGGTTAATTGAATCCATTACAAAATACCTTCATTATATTCCAAAACAAATCCGACAGGATTATGTTTCATAATTAAACAATCATAATAATTTTTTTGTTATAATACATAAAAGGTTTTCTAAAGAAGAGTCATTGTCCTTAAGAAAATGTATTTCTATTTATTTTTTTGAAATCTGCATAAATTATTAAACCTTATAGATTTAATAAAAATATAATATTACATATAATTAATTTATATTCTGATAATTTCATAACATATATTCATCTAATAGTTCAACCATTGGAAAAATAAACAATCATTCATCTATAACAATAACTGCTGCCTCACAAACTAATGTAATTCCTCTTCCATGGCCTCCATTGTTTGATAGTTATAATGGTGGATGTAATATATATATATGTGTGTGTATGTTATTAATATAGAAATATAAAATATTCTCTAAATTCCTACCCTTAATTCCATTGAAAAATGTTAAAATTGTTCTTTCATACAAGCAGACTATCACCACCACGAAGCGATGTGATTCATTTTTCCATCACAATTTAATTTGGATGTAATTTAGATGTTTGATTGAAGAGGTATTAAAATATTTATGATATAATTATGATTATTTAGTTAATAAATAATACTTACATTCTATCGATAATTTCTATTGAAAAAATGAATTTTAACTAATGTGTATGTATAGCATACACTCTCAATGATTGTGTCACAATTTTTTTATAATGACCATCATTAGTGATTTTTTTGGGAAATTTTAATTTCTTTATAAAAATGATTATTATTTAATGATTAATATTCTGAATATGATTTAATAATGCCCTCATTGACCATAGTATCTTTGCATATTAGATCCCAATATCATTAAAACATCCAACATTGGCTTATTTTTTTAAGTAATCGTAGATAACATATTATTAAATAAAATTAAATTAATAATGAACATTTAATGGGTTATTATGCATGTAATTCATTAACATATATTTCATATTCTGGAATATAATGAATGTGCGCAACAAGTTACACTCATGAGAAAGCCGATTATTTTAAAAAAATCCACTTTAATTGTTTTCCTTAAAAATGATTTTGTTTCATATCCATATTTGAATATTATTATATATGTGTATTTATAATAATTTAAATTAATTATGAAATATAATTTATATATATATTTACTTATTTTCATTGGGATTCATAATGAATCATTTTTCTATATTATAAAAATTGTTTTCACTTTATTTATAGAAGTCAAACAAAATATTCAATTTTAACACATAAGGAGATAATGAATTTCTATCCATCACAACCATTATATGAAATTTGTCATCACTAATATGATCTCATGTTTTCTTCAAATAAATGAAACTTTTAATTTGTTTTTTTAATTTTATTTTTTAAAATTATATTTTAATTGAAATAGATATATCAATATTTGAAAATATTTTCTTATGGGTGAAAATAAGGTGTTTTGATGAATTCTTATATATGTTATTGCTATGTTATTCTTATTTGGATTTTTTTATAATGAAAATTTTGTTCTATTATAAACCACAAATGTTTGTGATAATGATATCTCTCTAATGTATTGGTTAATTTTTATTTTTGGTATTGGGAGATAATTTAATTCCTTGTGTAACTATAATGGTTATTCAAAGTGTAAATGTCATGGTTAATCCCTGTTTAACCATGATATTTATTCAATTTTCAATGATGAAGGTTACTCAATATGTATGAGTGATATGAAACATATGAATCAAGGTAAATACATGATTTATCATTAATTTTTATGAGTTTTATGTTAATATTATAATTTCAAAAGGTAATATAATTATTTTAATGTCAATTAAAATACTTTGGACATTTCTATCGGTGAATGTAAAAGATATGGAATTTATTTAGATGTATATTTATTAGTTTTTATTATTTTATAGAAATGTTTATGTGTTTTATTTTTCTATTTATTTAAATCCAAAAATATTAATTAAAATATATTTCCCAAGAAGATAATTTCATAATTATATAACAATTTATATTGGACCAAATGTACTAATATAAAATTTGAATTATTTATAACTATTTAATGACTAAGAGTTTCTAGTACTAAATTTATGTTTCCTATAAATCCTTTTTTGTTGACAAAATATTTTAAATTTATTTTCACAAGGTTTTACAGATGAA
Organism: Viscum album; assembly: GCA_963277665.1. Lineage (NCBI taxonomy): Eukaryota > Viridiplantae > Streptophyta > Magnoliopsida > Santalales > Viscaceae > Viscum > Viscum album. Next base: position 1,207,614,657 of record OY728162.1, read on the forward strand.
TGGGTACAATTATGAGGTCATGATGAAAATTGTTAATAGGTTCCATGAAAAGAAAAAATTTAATATCATAAAATATTTGTTTTTTGAAAAAATGGATACTGAATAATATTATTCTCATTATGATGTAATACGTACTTAAATAGTGGTTATGACCTAACTATATAAGACATTAAACCTAAAAGACCATCTTTAATAAAATAAAATTAATTATATTCAAAATATACTATAATATGTTTTGTTTAAGGTCAGGTCCATTCAAAAACATTAAATAGAACAATTGATACAATGAAATATAACATGACCATGACACAAAATGAAAATAAAGAATTATTCACCACATTTAAAAGGGAACAAGGTGTATAGATTAAACATATGTTAATGGATTAATATATAAGATAAATAAACTCTTAATTTATTTATTGTCATTTTTTGATGACACCATACCCTCATTGGAGACTTTAATTTTACATTAGAAATTATAGCACCCCCATATTTTGTGAAATATTATTTTAAGATAATTTAATCATTTTGATATTTTTCATTCCAAGAAACAAACATAATTTATTTTATATTAAATCATTATACTTGTATAGAGTTATATGAAATTCCATTTTAATTGAAAATTAAATTCAATATAAATGATATATTTCATTATAAAAACGCTTCTGTAAGATTATATTTCACGCAATACTAACATTTCTCAATGCCTTGGGTAACACGCAAGACCGAGTGTTATCGAACAAATCTATATTAATTAAAAAAATAAAATAGTATAAAACCTAGATATTCAATTATATTTTTGGAATATTATTAACTAACATATTTAATTAAATGGTTTCCAAAATATATAATATTAATTAATTAGTTATAAATTATTTAGAAATAAATATAAGAATATAAAGTTAGTATTTTATATAAAAATGATATTATGCTCAGAAATTTGTTTTGATCTTAATATGTTACGTAAATAACAATTAATAAAAAAATTTATTGTAAAATATTAGTTATATATCCAAGTTAATATTTTTATATTAATCCAATATATTTTATATTCTAAAGATAAGAAGGAACCAAAATTTACACATAAAACCCTATATTTTCATTAATGCAATTTTACCGCCATTTAATAGAGAACAAATTTAAACAAGTATATTTGAAATTTTATAAATTATATATTTCAAAAAAAAATAGTTTTTGAAACCCAATAATAAAAGTTAGGTTACGGTGATATTTTTTATTAATATGTGAAATTTAATTTTTAATAAATAATAAAAAAATATTGTCTTTTAGTTCCAAACAACTTTTTCATATTATTTATTTATAATGATAAATTAAATTTTAAAATTTTTTAAACATATAATTAGATAATATTGTTATATATTTATTCAAGTTATGTTATTGGATGAAATTTAATTTTATAATTGATTATAAAAAATTAATCCTTTCAACTTTTTTACTTTAAAAACTCTAATTATTGACTCGACTATATTATTAAATTTAAATAAATGTATAACCCTTCTTTGTTTGGAATTTGGAAGAATGGATTCAAGGTTTTTTATCAACATAGTTCATAATTTATAATAACCTCCACTATATATTTATGCAAAAATGTTATTGATGTAATTAAAATTATTTACAATGATTATGGATAAATTAATCTTAATAAGGGACTAAACCATAACATTATAGACTAGAATGACCTATTATCTTGTCCAAAATACATTATATGGAAATATATCTACCTTATACTCCATTTTATTATCTTTTTACTATTATTGGATCCAAAAACAAAAAATCATGGGTTAGAGTTTCCCTTTTCGAAAATAACACAACAGTGACACTCCTCCTCCACTATAAATGACCTCTTATGCTACCACCTCTACAGGCCTCTGATAAAACATATGCTTGAAAAAAAGAAAAAAATATCCCCAAAAAATCCAAAATTTCATAAATGAATCTATTTTTGTTCATGAATCCTTCCAAGTAAGCCCTTTGGTTCAAACTAAAATCATTTACTACATAATGGGTAACAAACCCCCTAAAACTCCTTTCTTTATTTTATTTCTCCACCACATCAAATATTATTATGTAATTATTATATAATAAAAAATGTATACTATGTATACTATTTTTTTATGACATGTACTATACCTAAACATTTACACACTTCTATCTAACGAGTAATGAATATATTGTATACGTGTACAATGAACTATCACCTCACTATGTGAGGATTATAAATTTTTCTTTTACTATATATCCTAGTGGAAATTATGATTGAAATACAGTTTTTATATGTTATAAAAAAAATATTTTATCTGTTTAAAATTATTGAATTATTTTATAACACATATCTTTATACTTTCTATTGGGTTTGAATACATGAATTTCATTTGACAAATTGTTGACTACTGGTCCCTCAAAGAGTTTGGATTCGGTCATACACAACATGGATTATATTAATGATTTTTTATTGAATATAATTCACATATATGATATAAGAAATCTAATTTATTAATCGAATATATATTTATGTGTTTTATAATCTCTCTATTAACACAACGATTCAACAAAAATAATGTTCATGTGTTCGTACAACTTACCGTCTCCATGAATGGTGTATTTTGTTTGATACATCTATATTTTAATTATTATTATGATAAAAATATATTGAATATAATGATTATTTAATTGATTATTTACATTATATAAATAATGATATTAATATAAGAACTAATGTTATAACAAATTCAGACACATGTGAAAAACAAAGAGGGTGTTACCCAATGTGAAACCTTAACATAAAATTGTTAACATGCAGGTGCTATAAATCCATAATCATAACATTTATGGTATTATAAGTAAAAATATCATTCTTTTGTATATTTATAATAAATATTTATTTAATTTATAGGTGTTTTGAAGGATTATTATGAGATTCAAGACACAAGGTTATGGTATTTCATCTCACACTTTATTTTCATTGATACAGGCCTTATTCAACTTTAAGTTATTTTGTGTGTTGTATATAATTCAAATTAATGTATTATATAAATATTATAATTAAATATATGTATATTAATATAACCATTTTATGATATTTCTATTATGGGGTTCTCCTTCATATGTTACCAAATCAGTAATGTAATTGTTTTTCACAATTTTCTTTTTTTGAGAGACATGTCATTTTATGCCCCAATATTTTTTATGATGCATATATAATACCTTTTAACAAAATATCATGAATAAAATTCCTTTCATAATATTTTAATCTCTATAGAATTTCTTTCCTTAAATATGGTATATTGTTAAATGTTACCAAGTTATAAAACATATTAAAATATTCTCATTGATTTTCAAGATTGTTTATGATTTTACATTATTTTATGTAATCTAATTGAACAAAACTAAATATATATAATTAATATGTTTATAATATATTTATTAAATTATTATTCAGATATTTTATTCCATTATTACACTATATAGTACAGGAGATAGTTATGATAGTGTTTTTCATAACATCTTACATTACTACTCCCTTCGGTTGAATATCGGTGTTTATTCAAAACAATGTATTCTAAAAGGTTTAATTTTCTTTATATTATTCTCATTATATATTTAAAAACATTTTTCCCAAGTTATTTCTTTTCTAAAAAATATTCTTCAAATATAGGATCATTCAATCATTTTCAGTTCAAGGACCCTTTTTAAACATTTCATGCTGTAAAATGAATGTTTGGTGTGTTTAGGTTTACCCGCCATCATGAATGAAATTCCCTTGAATATTATTTACAAGATTAAAAAGATATTTTATTTTAAAAAAATTCCATAATATTATGGAAATTCATTGTTTCAAATTAATTTCAATGAAAAATGTTTTCAATATTTTTTGGAGAATTTTTTTATGTTTTCATGGAAAATGTGTTTCAAAATAATTTTATACTTATTTTTTATGTTTTAAAGATAAATGATTAAAAATTGATTCAATGAATTATTTAGAGGTTTTATTCCTAGGAAAATATTATTCAAAAGGATTTATGATTTTATAATTCCATTTTGAATGAAGAAAATATATTTCCCTATAGAAATATATTTTAAATATATCTCAAACATAATTTCCATCTATGATGAAATCTACCGATGTTACGCATTCTTTAATTTGAAATGATATAATGTCTGAATTCATATTTTTTATATGAATGGTTTATGGTTTATTTTTTATTTATAAAACCCATTTCATTTTTAATGGTTATATGTTTATGAAATCTATATTTCTTTTAGGGATTATGTTTTTTATGAAATTATTATGAAACTTGTATGTTTTCTAATGGTTATGATATGATTACATGTTTATGATACCATTTTCATTTCCTGAGTTATGATTTTTTTTTATAATTTTTGGGAACATGTATGTATGGTTTCCTTATGAGATGTTTGGGTTTAATATCTCCCTCAAATTCATTGGGTAAATATTTATATATCTTGATATGGACTAAGATGTTATTGGGAGTGAACTATGACTAATAAGATAACCATGGGGTGAACCATTAATACTAAGATGTTATGATGAGTGAACTCTTTCTTATATGATATCTGTGGTAGTAAACCATGACTAATAATATTATACAGATAGTGAACATGTACTATTAATATAGTCCTAGTAGTGATTCCCTGGATACATTTGAAATTATATTATATACTAATATGTTTTCCACAATTCGATGTTTTATTTGTATGTTATGATTTTATGTATTATTTTATTCATTTATATATTATTCATGCCTTTATAAACTTTCATGATTTATCCCAGGATACATTTTATAATCTTTGATATATAGGGTATGATCTTCACATGTTTTGATCATATTTTCATACCCCTATTATCATGTTTATGCTTACATGTCTCCTTTATTTTCCCTTTTTAGCATCTAAGATCTCACATTTTTATATTACATTCTATATGGTATGAATATATGTATTAGGTTTGATGTGTCAAAGAAGGTTTCTAGTCATGATAAACCTAGTAGAAGATAATGTACCTTGTTAATTTACTAGCGTTTTTCCCTCTTTCAAAATTCACTATATTTGTATGGAATTTAACCATTTTTATGAAAAAAAATTTATGTATTTCAAAAAATAGATGTAATTTTATCATATTTTAAGAATGGTCTACGTAGTTTGTATCATAGAAAGTTTTATTTAAACAATAGAAATGATAATTGGAAAAATCATAGTAAGAACCCTAAGAAAATGTCTTAGGAAAAGTCTACAGATATAAAAATGAATATAAAAATGTCCTTTAATATTGGAAAATGATAAAATGAGTGGATTTATTGAAATACATCTTCGTCTATGTACTATAAGTTTATGTGGAACTTGTGTTGATGTACATAGGAGTTAAAACTATGAAAAGTTGTTCTAATCCTTACTCAATGTAATTATGTCCATGAAAATCGGCCTTGATTAACACATAGTTTGACACTACCAGTGGATATGAATTCGGAATTCACAAAATCTTCTCACACCATCATTAAATATTTCAATAGGTTTTTGTTATAAATAACAATCGATAGACCAGATGAGACATATATTGATGATGGTGTCAAAATTTATACATAATAAAAAAATTTCATTATTATGTGATTCCTCACCATAATAATAATTTATTACTCAAATTTTCATAATTTTAGTCAATGGAGGGAACCTTAGGGAACTAAAGTAACAATAAATATGTTGGAAAAACATTTGATGCGAAGACATATGGGATGATCACAAGAGTTAAGGATGTTGTGATCATGCCTGACTATTTATCATGGAATGTGATCCGTGATGTGTACCTTAAAAAACTCTTAGACTCACCAATGAATATATTGAATTATTTCTCTGAATTTTTGGTTAATAAGGGCCATAGAGGATAGAATATTTTATATCATTTGAGATTGGAATTTGGAAATAATCACCTATGTTAATGTATAAGTGGAACATGATGTTGTTTTGACTGTGAAATAGTATGACACAAAACAAGTGACTGTAATGAGAAGTTGATGTGTTCTATTAATGAAAAGGGTGTGAATATTGGAATTCCTATATAAAATTTGATGGTTATTTGTTTTTTGTGTGGAATAAATGGTCATTATAAAACACAATTTTCTAAGGGGAATGCTTCAAAAGATAATTTATAAGGTGGTATAAGAAATGGTTATATTATTGATGATGATGAGCCAACAATTGCAATGTGAGACGAAAGAGGAAATATTAAATAGGATGTGTTATCCTTCTTATAGATTATGAATTAAGATGAATAATAATAGTTTTGTATATTTTTATTAGAAAATTATGTTATATGAATGATTAAATATACATGGATTGTTACGTCTATGATTTTCACTCACCATATACCATTTTATGTTGAATGGTGTCAATGGAAAGGTATTGTGATTTATTAGAAAGTTAATATTTTGATTAAGGGGATGTAAACCATAATTAATTTCTAACATTATGTTAATGAAGTTTGTATAACGATATTATGGATATGAGTATGTAAATTAGATAAAGGAGATTGACCTAGAATGGATTGTTGAAAATGTGGAATATGTCATCAAGGATCAAATTTACAACCTATGATATTTAAATAATATATCCTGTAATCTATAGAATAAAGAAGTATTAATCTTTTGTAGAAGTATTTATTATAATACATGTTATTACACTGTTTCAAAATGAATATATAAAGAGAGTATTAATATATTTTGAATGTGATAATAAAGATATACTTTGTGATATAAGGTGGAATCTATGTTACACTGATTTCATGAATTTCATTCTAATTTTTTGTATTTTTGTATTTCAGAGAAGTTAATGGTTAAAAAGATATGAAATGTTTTTGTAAACTTTATAGGAACTATTGATGATCTATGTTTGTATTGAAAACGTTGGTTAAAATTCTATTTAGTGATTATCCATATTTCAAGAATGTATATATTATTTATTTTGGAAATTATATTATCATGGTTTTAAAAAAGGACATCATGTATATTTACTGACATCTAATCATGTTCATAAATTCCGCAGTTCTTGATCCCATAATAAAAGGACAATTAGGGCTTCACACCAACCACTGGCCTACATGATGTGAAGGTTAAAGTTTAAATTTTATTTATAATTATAAATAATGAACCAGTAGAGTTATATTTTATGTATACAGATGAATGTATTAACCATATTTTTTTAACTAATACAAAATCTTATCATTATTTCATGGTCTATACTATCCTATACAAGTTCATTTTTGTGCATCTAGCATCAATGTTAATTTCATTAAATTCATTACATGATGTAATGGATGAATTTTAAATTGATAAAATAAATAAAAAATAATTATTTTTTTATAAATATCTCTAGTAAATATATTTCATTATGTTATTGGTTAATAAATTTAATATTAAATGTTATAAAAAGAAAAAAAAATTATGATACCATAATATTTGTTGAGAATATGGCCTTGTATATCATAAAAAATTTATAACTTCTAGGCCCTCACCTTTTCATATATCATTTACATGTCTATGATTTATGATCTCAATCAATCCCCATATATATTAATAATTTTCCATCAAGTCAGTATTATCACATTCACCAATGTTCTCTAATGTGTAAACCCGGTTATGTGTTACTTTAGGTAAAATTTATGTTTCCAAATTTCCATTTTAAAAGGAAGTATTAGTGTTCATTATTTCAATTTGGTATTCTGTGAAATGAAATCTCATGTATTAAACGACTAATAAACCAATCAAATTTCAATGGTGAAATTAAATTTAAGGGGGGAAGAATGTTAAAAATCATTTTTTTGTGAAATATTCTATTTTAACTAACATAATATCTTTCATGTTATTCATTTCACAAAACTCTAAAAATTCTTATTTTACATTAAAGAATTAAGATTGGATTGAGTTATACATAATTCCATTTAATCAACTATTACAAGAAATATAATGGTTTGTTTTCTATATATGGAACACCGAGGTAAGATTATGTTTCATGCAAGATCAACATTCATGGATGGGTTGTGTAACACTCTAGGATTACTGTTATCAAACAACACTACATTATTTAAAAAAATACAATAAAATATAACCTAGTTATTAAATTTTGTTTTGAGAATAATATATTCTAAATAATATATATATATATATATATATAGTTTTATAAATTATAAAATAAATTAATTACAAACAAATTATTTAGAAATTAATTTAAGAATACAAATGGATTTTTTTATTGAAAAAAATTATTATCCTCATAAATTTAGTTTGATCATAATAAATTAAATGCATTAAAATTTGTAATTAATTTTGATGTAATTTTTTATAGATATCTAATTAAATACATTTTATATTCATCCAATATATCATATAATAATAATATATGAAAAAAAATACACATAAAAACATATACTTTTCTTAAGGAAATTTTACCACTGTTTGATGGAGATCATATTTTAATTATAAATTTGGGAACTCTTATAAATTATATATGTTAAAATAAAATATATATCTGAAATATAAAAATGAAAATTATGTTATAGTGAATTCTTTGTATTAATATGTGATGATTAATTTTTTAATGAATAAGGAATAATATAATATTTTAGTTCAAAACGGCTCTTTGATATAATTTATTTATTGGATTAAATAAATATTTATATGGGTTAAAATGTTTAAATAGTGAATAATATTATAAATTTATTCAATTGAGGTCATTGGAGTAAAATTAATTATTAAATTTAATATAAAAACATAGTAATCATTTGAAAGTTATTACTTTAAAAACCCACATTATTGAACTGGTTGCGGGATTAAATTTTAAATTCTTTGTTCCATATAACTCTTTGAAATTTGAAAAAAATGATTCCATATATTTTTAGTAATCATAATTTCTAATTTATAATAATTTTATAAGAGTTTTTTTACCATAAATATTAGTGAAGTGACTGAAATTAATTACAATGAATAAGGTTAGATTAAGCTTAATAATTGACAAAACCATAACCTTAAGTTCCAAAATATGCTATAAACATATCCATAATCTATTTTATGGACATATTTACAACCTATATTCCCTTTTAGAAATTTTGGAATATTGTTGGATTCACATTAAACAAAAACATGGGTGGCAATTGCCATTTCCAAAATATTAAAAGAGCTCTACTCCTCCTCCATTATAAAGGGAATCCTCTCGTCTTGCTTCCTAACACAACTAAAGCCACATTGGATCAAAAAATAATTCTGAAATGTCTCCCCAATATCCCTAACTTCCTCATTGAAGCCTATTGTGGTCATAAATACTTCCAATGAATCCCTTTGGTTCTAACAAAAAGGTATTACTCGATTAAGAGGTAATAAACTCCCTCAAACTACTCTCTTTTATTTTCTTTATCCAATCCCAAATATTATTATTATTCCATGATTGTATAATAAAAACATTATCCTTAATATATTGGTATTTTTTATTCTATGTATTTACCTACACTAACCCACACTTCCATCTAATGGGTAACAAACGTATTATTTACGTGTAAGGTGGACTACCACCTAACAAAATGATGATTGTACATTTTTCTATTACAAAATTTGATGGTGGAAATAATTATGAAAAATCTATTTATATATTTCATATGTAATATTTATTATGAATTTAATATTATTTAATTTTTTACAAATAAAATTTTATACTTTCAATTCTGTGTCAATACTATAATTTCGTTTGAGGTAGTGTAGACTGCCACCCCCTTAAAGTGACGTGATTCATTTACATAATACATATAAAGTATTAATGATGGTTTTAGTGAATATATATTATATATATTATATAATAAATCTACTACAATAATGATAAATATTTAAAAATATGTATTTTACTTCCATTCATTCAGCACATTAATTAAATGGAATCATCATTCCTACGTACGTATGACTTACAATTTCCACGAAATGTGTATTACATTTGATAATTTTATATGATAAAGGTTATTATAATAAAAATATACTGAATATTAATTACATTTAAATAATTTTTTACATTCTTGAAATCATGATATAAATATAAGCACTAGAGATATAATAAATTAAGATACATTCAAGAAACAAATTGAATATTACCCTAACTGAAACCTTAACATAAAATTTTTTACAAGAGGATGATATAATGATATATTCAAACCATTTATGGTATAATATGTATGAATATGGTTCTATTATATATTTATTATAAATATAATTTTAAAATACAAAAATTTTGATCGATTACGATGAGAGTCAAGGCCCAATGTACAGGAATGTCATGTCACTCTTTATTTTCATGAAATAAATACCTTACTCACCACGGACTTCTTTTTTTGTGGTAATACACTTACCAATTAAGTATTATATTCCACATATACTTAAATATTTTTTTATTTACATAACTACATTATGATCTTTCCATAATGGTGACTATGATTCTAAAGTTTCCAAATCCATAATGTAATTTTTGTCTCAATTATCACTCATTAAAACAAAATACTAACAATGAAACAATATTTATATATGTTATATCATGAATATCATTAATTTAATGAAATTTTATAATTAATTAAATTTCAATTTCTTACTAGGTGATTATTATTTAAAGTACCATGTTATAAGTTCTAATTGAAATAATCTAAAATATTTCAAGATTATTTATGATTATTCTATATTGCATGATATCATATGAACCATACATAAATAACACTAATGAATTATATTATCCTCTAGTTATTCATGATATATTCATGTAATGGAACCATTTTCCAACTCTTTGGTACACAAGATAGTAAAGAAAGAGTTCTTAATAGATTATAATATTACTTATCTCTTCCACTGGAAATATGCGTTCATACATAACTATATATTAATAAATGTTTCTAATAATGATATATTATTATAATATGACATTTAAAAGAAATTTATACCCATGTTTACTATTTTATAATCAAAATTTGTTTTAATAAATAATATTCTAGTAATTTTCTTATCGAGGGATAATTCTAAACTCTTTATTGTTTAAAAGGAATAATGGGGGTGTTTTGGATTACCCACCATCATGATTAATATTCCCATGAAGCTTTCATTTTAGTAATAAAACTTTAGTTACTTTAAAAAAAGAACATGATTCCTTAATATGACATAATTTAATTATTTTGATGTATGTTCAATGAAAAAAAATTGATATTTTTTTCAAGATATTTTATAAGTTTTCAGGGAAAATGGTTTTAAATATATATTCAATTTTTAATCAATATTTATTCCATTATTCATATCTATGATCATGGATATGCAAGGTCTGACATTGAATTGTTTTGATAAAAATATCATAAATCTATGATCATGTTTACGCTTGCATGTGTCCATTATTTTTGCTTACTAAGCATCTGAGCTCACCAATTTTTATGTTACATTACCTAAGTTATGAAGACATGTATTATTTGGGATGTGTCTAAGGATATTTGTAGTAATTCAGAACCATATGGATGATAATATATCTCGCATATTAACCCAATCATAGGTCTCCAGGTTTCCAAAGGGACTAGACTAGTATTGTGTTTTAGTGTCTGTCTGTATTATGTTTTATGCCTTACGAAAAAGTGATGTAATATTAATGTATGATAAGACTATGTTATTACAGAAATATCCTTAAAATTATAGGTATTGGGAAAAATATGACTTAACATGGCCTAATACTTTGGGGAGAAGTTTATAGGCATGGTAATAGGGAATAGTTTGAAGGTGTTACTTGAAGGATTTATATGTTTTTTAGAGTGTATAAGTGATAAAAAAATTTATGAAATAAAAAGGGGATTTTTTTTAATCATTCCATAATTAATGAACCAATAAATAGGATATCTTGGAATCATGATATATAATTTAATATGTTTGTGAAGCTATTTCATGTTTAATGACTTAAATTATTTTAAATAATTATGTGTTGGGTGTTGTTGACTAAATAAATAATATAAATGCTTAAAATTTTTTTATTCATTTTAAAAGGTTTTTAACATTATGTATTTCCATTTTAATATTTTACTTTTAAACTAGGTAACTAATTTTTTACTATTTTATTTAATGATTTATTAAAAATATAACATAAGACATATAATAAATCTTTGGTGTTCTGAAAAAATATAAAATCTATTTAATATAATTAAATTTTTTAATATTATAAAACTAACTTTTATTTTAAAACATCTAAGTAAAAAAATTTAGATGAAAATTAAATTTTTGAAATTATGAATTTTTAATATTATTTAATATTTATTACCAATTATATGAGTGGTAATGTGATGGAACAACTTGAATATCATGGTACTATGATAACAAATCATGCACTGATATAGTTCGAAGGGAATTTTGAACCCCATGGGTGGGGAACATCCACCTAGATTCATAAAATATAATTTGTGGGAATATTTTTTCACATATATAGTGTAATAAATAGTTATAATTATGTATTATTAAAAATATTCTCCAATCGGAGGACAATATCATAATTCAAACTATAATAGAACTCAATGCATAACCATAATGTACCAGAAAATGTGGGATAAAACACTATAAGTCCCAATATACTCATCACTCCTATACCAGAATATCAAAAATAAATTCCACCACTATGTGGTGCTTTAACCCATACTTGAACCATTAAAAAGGAAATATAAAAACACATGAATTAAATGGTGGTTGTGTGATAAAAATCTAAGTAGGGTCTCAAAACGTGTTCCATAATAATGTTTCATTTGTAGTAAAATAATTCAAGATTTCAAATTTCAAATAAAAGATCCATGGAAATACAATTACATATTTAAAATAAAACATGTTTTGCATTTAAATTTTTGGAAACATTTCAAAATATTAGTTAAAAAATCATTTTAAATAAAATCGTATATATAAATCACAAGTACTGAGTAAAGGAGTTCCATATCCAATTCCTTATATAAAATAATGAATATAAAAATAAACATGGTAATATTTTCTTTAGAAAAATAGTTTCTAGTCATAGGATCCTCAGACACCAAAATATGTGATCATGAAAATGTGCACACACATCCCTTGGATATGGACAAGGAGGACTCAACATCATTCCAAAAGTGATATGATCTAAAAAATTGTGTTCTTTATACATTTAAATCATCAATATTTTTTAATATAATTAACAGCAAAGTGTTTTTATCTCAAATAACACACTAACTACACATGTCTACATGTTCTCAAACAATCAATCAATAAGGGGAAAATAAATTTAAAACTGTGTAAAATAAAACTTCCCCATATCAAATTTCAATATGCAAATTTCTCATAAAAATATAAATACATAGGTTTTTAATCAATTAATTCAATTTTCAATGTAAACCTACACATGGGTTCTTCTCAAATAATTTGAAAACATTTTATCAAAATAATTTGCACAAAAATTTTCAAATCTCCATTAAATTCCGATTACACACCAATTTCCAATTCCATTATAATTTGGGGTTTCCCTAAAAATCTAATACCAATCCAATGTTAAATTATATATTTATACTGAATTTTTTTTAATTTTATTGAAAAATATTAATTTAATGAGAAAAATCTAAATGATTATAACATGAAAAATTTCAGTGGGACTATTTTTTTTAACACGAATATTACATATCACCACGCCCAAAATGGAATTTTCAAATTAATAATTCCAAAAATTATGTCATGGAATAAAAAATATATCAGATATCTAACTCAAATGATTTTATATCTAAAAATGAAAAGGAAATATATAAAAATATAAGGAGGAATGAAATATATAAAGTAGATGAGATAACGGGAGAATAACTCTTAGTAGATGAGAATTGAATGACCTTCTCCAACCATAAATCCACATATGAATTGGTTTGGAGGTACAAAATGGGTATTTGGAGTTTAAAGGCACTAGAATGATAACAGAAAGTGATTTAGGGTCATGAAGGGTCTATATTGGAGTTTGTAAAATTTTATAAAATATTCATAACTAAAAAAGTCAGCATGCATGTTTATTTTGGTCGTGCCACATCTTTTATCAAATTTTTCACCCAATCTATGATCTCATCCAATGAACTGTATTGTTTCTACGAGGTGGGTGAACGATATTTCAAAACCTGCACTAGCCATGAATGACCACAATGTTTGGGTTTTCAATGTTTCTCTATAGTGGGAAAACAATTTTAAAAATTGTGTGCCAATCATGCACATTCTAGAATGTTTCAATATTTTGTAAAGTTTCACAATAAAGAACCCCTAAATGTGACCACGCCAAATAATGATCTAAAATAGGATTATTTACTAACTAAAAAATGTAATTTTATACTACAACATCCACTCCATTGAACCGTTTTGTCCTAAAAAATCAGGTCATGATATCTCCATGTTAAAATGATGAGGCCATTTCTTTATAATTTGTGCCTCCATCTCCCACATCTAATGAGTATCATAACTATGATTAAATATCATAAGAACGAAATATATCCTACTTCCACTATGTCCCTTGTTGTTAGAGTCAACTATCCTGACTAGATTCTTAGTCTCATATTAGTGGGTCTCCCCATGAAGATCACTCTAGCTCAGAATATGAGATGGATAAAATATGTAAAGACCCAGACTTTTATTATGTCAATTCCTATTGATCTAATTAAATATATTATTATGTTAAATTGTTATATAAAATTTTCACTTCCTTGTTATTATGTTTTTATATTTCAAGAAACCGATAAAATTTATTACCATTTGATATAGTTGTTGAATAGTTGTCACATTATTAGAATAAATACAGGGCTTTAACAAATCCAATTTAGCTAGAAAAAGGAAGTTATGGCCTCATCTAGTATAATTTATCCATAAGAATCCCATTTTTGAAATGTTGGAAAGGATGTGGCTTAACTGGGCTTCCCTCTCGACCATGCCCAAGCTGAGCAACAACACATTAAGCCTGAACCAAACTACCTATAAGAGAAGTGGAATTAATAGATTTTACCACCCAAGTGTTGTTGTCTAAGCCACCCCAAGAGTATTTCACCATCTAACACCTTACACATAGTTCATATGCTGGTGTTATAAGTAGTTATGTTACAAGACCCTATATCCATGACAGTGGGCTTTATTTTTTATATAATTAATATACATTTATTTTGTAAATGTTTTTTAATTCTTAAATTGTATTTTTAGCCATGAATTATTTTTTGTTGAATTAATCAATTTTTTTATTAAATGTTATTTTAATAAAATGTTATTCGTAAATTACTTTTTTTAATTAAATTATTGATTTTTTTTTATGAATACATTTCTAATTTTTATAAAGGTTCAAAGTCTTTTTTTGTCAAACCCCTTGAATTTTCAATAAATGTCACTTTTTATTTTAAAATTATAAATTAAGATATTTATAAAAAATTTAGATAAAATGAATATTATTTTTGTAATAAAGATGCTGAAATTAACCAATGGAAAAATTTCCTAGTTTTCTGAGACAGTTGGACTTTTCAGTAAAAATTAAATACCATTTAAATATATAACCTATTTTATGACATCATAATGACCCAATAGTGATGTAATAAAATAATATAAATATTTAGGCCAATATATTTTTTCCCATTAAAATAATTTGATTCTAGATTTGTTTGATGAATTTTATGGTGGTTAGTGGACCCTTCAATACTTATAAAACATTTTAATTTTTAAAATGACTTCCTTGAGAGTTTGTCTCAACACTACATAATAAATCATAATATTTTTAAAATATCGGACATTTTACATATAAAATAATGTTTTCCTCTTTCCTTTGGCCAAAAACATGGGCAAAAACCATTGGTTGGCTTGTGGTTTTGATTAGTTTAATATGTGGCATCCAAAACCTAAATAATAAATAAATCCCTCTGTTTTAATATTTATACCCACTCAATATCCCACTTCCCTTCACTCAAAAACTTGGATCACATCCCTAATTTTCCCTACTCTCTCTAGTATCCTCTAATGGAACCCCAATATCCCAATATTCCTCTCTAAATCCTTTCACAGGCCTTTGAGATCACATTACAATGTAAGGGACTTCTCCTTCTCTCAATTTTGGCCCCCTTTTTTTATGTTTCTATACCAAAGTATTTTAAATTAAAAATGTTGTGGTATGATTTTACAACTCCCCTATAATTCTGCCCTTATGATTGAATGATTATATACCCCTTTCTCTCTCATTAATTCCTCCGATGTACAGCTGTTACCAAGCAGAAATTCTATAAGGGATTTATCTCTCCTCATTTACATTCAAGAAATTATTATTTTTTTAATATAAATTTCATTACATATGATTAGACATGTCTCTATATGAAACATGTATTGTAAATTCACTGTACATATGACTATACACCCTTTTCTCACTCATCAACCATTTGTATTAATTCTTATGTCACACAGTTATGTTATTGAAATTGTACCACAATTTTCCAAGACAACGTCTTTGTGTAATGAATACCATACCCATTTATCTATCAAAAGTATTCACCTTTATGCACATTTACATATTTATTATAGGTATTCATGTATAAATTCATCAATCATTTTTCATTGATAAAATGATGCTATTTAATTAATCCATGTTATATGATGCATTTGTCACACTAATGCATGATATGAAATGTTTAAGAAGGGTTCACCCAGATAGCACTCCAATATATTGGGTAAAGATTTATATCATGATAAATCATGTGAAATTAGGGTTTAATCATGATAAATCATGTGCAATGAGGGTATAATTATTCTATATGTTCAATGATCCTTGTCTCACGATAATATAATGTTAAATGTTGTTCCCACATTTCCATGTTTTCATAATCATGTAGTACCATGCATTTCTATTCATGTTTTTCATATGCTCCATTGATATTACTATTGGATAACATGTAATATATTCTTCATGCCAGGACTTGATTACTCACTTATATAGCTATATTGCTCACCCTTTTCACATGTATGTCCTTAGGTTATCCCATGCAATTCTAATTATGAAGGAATGTTGTAGTCATGTTATGAAATTGTTTAATAAGGATATTGTATTTTTAAATCTGAAGTTGTCATGTAATTTCTCTAATTTCCAATGACACCAGACCTCCCAATATTCAGAGTTTTCTTAATTTCATTTTTATGTAATAAATCATTTTTATGTGTATAATAAATATAATTTTTGTTATAATTGGTATCAAAAGAAATGTTTAGTTATTATTGGCATTATGATTAGAAACCCCTAGAGAAATCCTTAGGGATAAGAATAAGTATAATAAAAACATACCTATTTTTGGTTATTATTAAGTAAGTGGTTTATAATCCAAATAAATCACTATCTAGATAAGGGCAGGAAGAGGAAACTCTGGAATATATGTATCTAGGGATAAAACCCAAAAATACTACTTTGAGATAGAAATGAACGGGAACAGGTGCACGATAAGGGGCTTGCTGTACTCTTGGTTATGACATTCCATGGGTATGTGCTTTGTTAAATTCATAAGCATAGTATGATCCATTTTCAAGGGAATAAATAAATCCCCTTTTAAGATATGTTGGGATGTTGATCATAGCCAATATACATTGAAAACTATAAATAGATATGTTAATGATGTAAAAGTAATTTATAAGTCATCTGTTTTTTTCTTAGGATTACCCTTTATGTGTTACCCATAAATTTCCTTTTATTTTATCTCTTGGCCAGTAATAGGAGGACTTTATTGGACAATCGATGTGATGATCAATTCTATGACTATTTTAATAGGATTCCTAATCTAATGGGAGTGTGAATCGTGAACTTCGTCATTATACTCTCACAGTTATCTCCAGTTTTAAATTGAATCATTGGTCAAGAGGAATGTTAAACCCCCCATAAGAAAGAAAAATTCACAATCTAGAGCTTCATGAGATAAAGGCCACCAACTATAAATGGATATTCATATCCCTCAATTGTCGAACAATGGATCAAAAATATTGAAAAGATATTATACATACCTCAATGTTCCGAACTAGAGAAGGTACTCTGGATTCTTACATTATGAAGGGTGTAGCTGATCAAGGGTGGATATCGATAAAAAATACAAAGCATGAGGAGGAGATAAATGTGTTTGAATGGATGTATTTCTATAGAATGTTTTTTGACAAATATTTTCATCACACCCACTAAATTAATATGGAAGGGGACTTACTTTATCTCATGAAATAAGATGACGAATCCAGTGAATTATACAAGGAATCTTCCAAAGGATTGCACAATATTCCAAAAGCTTTGTTGTTACCCCTAAATGCAAGGGTGACCACTTCTTTTGTGGGATAAAACACTGGATATTAAAATCCCATGAAATCAATGACTTTGGGAGTTGTGGGGAAATTGTATGATGTTCCCTCCAAGTCGAAATAGAGATTGATGAATCTCAAGGGTATCATGGGGATATGAAGCGTAAGGTGGAATTTAAATATAGTGACCAGATTGATAAATACAATAGTGCTAGGAAAATCCTGCAAACCTCATGCCAAAGGTGTGGAAAGAATCACCCCAGAAATAGCCCGAAGAGGATGAGGAAATGCATTAAGTATGGAAGAGAACGGAACCTAGAAATTAACTACCAACAAGAAAAAAGCATTGCTGCGACAGAGGAGATGAGTGCTCCATTATACCCTCAACACATTGTTCATTGCTTCAACTACAAAGGACAAGGACACTTTGAAAAGTAGTTCACTAATCCAAGTGTTTTTTTAGGAAACCAACATCCTCTATTGTAGTAAGGGTGAGATTTTTCCATTATGGACACCCAAGTGAACCCCAAAAATGAATTGGTGATAGGTACAATAGTTATTAATTAATGAATATAGAATGCACTTATTGAATCTAGTTCTACACATTCTTTTATAACTTGATTGTTTATTAGAACAATCCCAACACCACCACAAATCATGTAAGTAAAAATATTGGTTGGAATGAAAAATGGGGAAATCATTGAATCCCATAAATATAACTCCCCACATGTCATAATTTTTGTATTTAACTTCCTAGAGAACCTATTCATACTCCATCAGGTGGAATTTTATGAAATTAGTTGAATAAATTGGATTTCTTTATTTAAAGTGAAAATAAATTTCCATGTGAGGGAAATCGATCTCCATATGGAAAATCGAACCTTGATTATGTAAAAGTGAAAGGATGAGGATGAATATTTTTTTGCCCAATCTTCTCATGAGTGGATATTAATACCCTATGAGAACACATATCTTGCTCAGATTGTTGATTCTAAGGACGAAAACATCTTTGATGACATCCCTATTGTGAAGGAATTCACTGTAGTTTCTAAAGAGGAATTACCTGGTCTTCCTCCCAGAAGATATTTTGAATTATCAATAGATCATATAACTGGACTATTGACAATATCCATGTGACTATATTGAATGGTTTTTGTAGATAATGAGGAGCTAAAGAAATAACTACATGAGAATCTAGATAAAAAATTTATACACCCATGTTCTTCACCATGGGGTGAACTAGTCCTATTCTTCATGAAGAATTATGGATCAATGTGCATTTTCAATGATTATCATGACCTCAAAAAATTCATGATATAAAACATGTATCATCTGCCCAAATTGATGACTTGTTTGATCATCTACATAGAGAAAAATATTTCTCCCCAGTCAATTTGTGGTGAGGACATTATCAATTAATGGTGAAGAAGGAATATATTCCCAAGACAACTTTTTATAAATGGTACGGGCACTATGAATTCATAGTAATGCCTTTTAGATTCACTAATACTCTAGAAATCCTAATGTAATTTATGAATAGAGACTTTAGAGATTACCTTGAAAAAAATGTGGAATTTTTTATTGATGATATTCTAATATACTCCAAAACCTAGGAGGAGCATTAGGAGAATCTAAGATCTATACCAGAGACCTTAGAAAAGGATACGCTCTATGAAATGTAGAACAATTGTGAGTTCCAATTGAAGGAGGTATCATTATAGGGTCATATTCTCACAATAAATGGGATATATGTGGATCGATCCAAGATAGCTGCAATAGATGAATTTTTGAGGCCAACATCAGTGACAGATATATATAGCATCCTTGTGTTAGCTGGATATTATCACTGATTTTTGATAAATTTCTCACGATTTTCAAACCCTCTTACACAGCTAACATGAAATGGAGTCAAATTTTCGTTGAGTGATTAATGCAAATAGAGATTCAAAAAGTTGATAAGAGTCATAATCCTTGCACTCATCCTCACATTACCAAAAATTGGAGAACTTTTTTTAGTATTTAGTGATTCTTAAAAGAAGGTCATGGCATGTGTGTTGATACAAAATTTTAAAGGCATTGTCATTACTTCAAGGAAATTGAATGTTAATGAGAAAAACTATCCAAGAAATGATCTGGAGTTGGATGCAATGATATTTGCTTTAAAATTTTTGAGGCATTCTCTATTTGCGGAGAAGTGTGAAATATAAACTTACTATAAAAGCATCATGTATATATTCACACATAAAGTGTTGAGTATTTACCAAAAAATATGGTTAGAGCTGATAAAAGACTATTAATGCTCAATCCATTACCACCACGAGAAAGAAAAAAAGGTGGTGGATGATCTAAGTAGAAAGGACCCAACAATTCTGTGAATGATGTGAATTTAAAAGGATCCAATGTTCTTAGATTTTATGAATTTATACATGGTAATTAAATAAGGTAACTTCATCAATCGATTCCCAAATGATTTCTCAACAGTCTCTTTTGAACAGGTTAAAGGATACTCAAAAGGATGATGTGATAATTGAGAAGAATGATGAGACTATTATAAAATGGAAATACTCATAGATCGATGATAATGAAGATTAAATTGTGAGATTTGGGTCAAGATAATATGTTCCATAAAATATAGAGTTAAATAAATAAATTTTGGATGATTCTGATAGTTTTAATTTATCCATTCACCCAGGAAACACAAAAATGTATTGACATCTCTGAGATATTTATTGGTGGGATAACATGAAGATGGAGATCACTGAGTATACATCAATGTGTCATGTATGTGAGCAAGGGAAAGACGAGTGGAAGAAGTCTAAGGGGATGATGAAACCATTACCCGTACCATTAGGGAAATGGTAGAACATCACTATGGACATTGTCACCAAACTTCTAAAGATATCCAAATGAAAAAATGATATCTGGTTTGATGTAAATATTCTTACAAATACTACACATTTCATTCAAATTAGAGAGGATTTCTCATTGAATCAACTGTAATATAAATATATCAATGAAGTTTTAAGGATTCATGAAGTACCACTATATTTTGTATCTGATATATATATCTAATAATCACCTCTATGTTCAAGAAGAGTCTTCCACATTCTCCAAATATTGAGCTGAACATCAGTATGGATTATCATCTTTAAACTAATGGAAATTATGATAATACTATCCAAATAATTGAGTGAATATTTAGAGAACTCTCTATGTACATTAATGTAGGATGGGATGAACATCATACTCTGGTTGTGTTCTCTTACAGTTCCAAATGGATCCCCATGAAGCCCTATATGAGAAGAGGAGTAGAAAACCGGAATGTTGGGATGAAGTTTTCAGGAGAAAACTCTTAAGTCTAGAAATTGTCAAAGAAATATTGATAAGGATTAGACCATCCAGCATCACATTAAATATTCTCAGAGTCAACCAAAGAGTTATCCTGATAATCATTGATGATACATAGAGTTTGATGTCAGAGACATGGTATTCCTCTGCATATCTCTATGGAAAAGAGTTATGATATTTAGGATAAATGGATAGTGTATTCCAAGGTACATCAACCCCTTTGATATACTTGATCAAATTGGAGAACTGTCTTATTGGCTAGTGCTCCCACCAAACCTATCTCAAGTAAATGATGAATTCCATGTATTAATATTGAGGAAGTATATACCTACCCCATCACATGTTCTGAATCCCGAGGTGGTACCATTGGAGAATGACTGCTCTAATGAAGTGAAGTTGGTGATGATCTTATATTATAGTGAAAATTTCCTAGTAAATAAGTCAATACCCCCCATCATGGTGTTGTAGAGAAAACAAAATATTGATGATGGAACCTGTCAATCTGAGGAAGTGATGAATCATAGATACCCTCATCTATTTTAGTGTGGGAAAAGGAAATTTAGATGGAAAAATTTCTTAAGGGGGGAAGATTGTAACGACACAAACATTTATTAAAGAAAATTACTATTGATATAATTAAATTTATTGTTATCTAGAATGTATATATAAAATATGGACTTCCTTGGATTTTTGTTTTTTGATTTCAAAATACCGGTAATAATTGTTACTATTGCTAATATAGTCGTTGAATAGTGATCAAATGATTAGTATAAATATAAGGCATTAACAAATCCAAATTACTCATAAAATGGAATCTATGGACTCATCAAGTTGAATTTATCCATTCGAATCCCATTTTTTGGATCTTGAAAAGGAGATGACATCACTAGGCTTCACTCTTGACCAAGTTCAAGCCAATCTTTAACGTGATAATCTTGAATAGAATCGTCTATGGCAGAAGGGGAAGTTATTAAATACTACCATCCATGTAATGTTATTAGAGCCACTCTAGGAGGTTGTCCCCATCACAGACCTTACCCTTACATCTTATGAAGGTGTTATACAGGGTTATGTCACAAGACCATAACACCATGATTGTGTGCTTTATTTTTTTAATAAATAATATACATTTATTTTGTAAACTGTTTTTAAAGATAAGATAGTATATTTTTATAAGAAATCTATTTTGATTAATTAATTTTTTTAAATTAAATAATATGTCATTAAAATTTTATTACTAAATTAATTTTTATTAATTAAAAATTATAGTATAATTTTTTATGAATACAGTTGTAATTATTATTATGGTTTGAAGCTATTATTTTCCAAACCCATGAATTTTCGATAAATATCAGTTTTTATTTAAAAAGTAAAAAGTCACATATTTATGAAAAATATTTTGAGAAAATGACAATTATTTTTGGAATATGGATTTCGAAATTATGCAACAGTGAATTCTTAATAATTTTCATATATAGTGAAATATTTGGTTGAAAATTAATATCAATTAAATATATAAAGTGATTTATGACATAATAATGAACAAATAGTTCTATAATAAAATATAATAAAAATAAATTTCTGAAAATAAATGCTTTACCACTAAAATAATTTAGTTTCATATTTGATTTATTAATTTTATGGTGCCTTAGTGGACCCTCCAAGTCATATAAACCATTTGAACTGTTAAAATATTTTCCTTTAGAGTGTGACTCACCTCCACATAATCAAGCCTAGTATTTTAAGAATATAGGTCATTTCCCTTATAAAATAATTTTTTACAGTCCCATTTGGAAAAAAACATGGGTAAATACCATGGATTTGTTTTTGGTTTTGATTATTTTAATGTGTGGTTTCAAAAACCTAAATAATAATGAATTCTCTATTTTTTCCTTTATAAACCCACACAAGATCACACTTCTATTCAGTCAAAACCCTTAGATCACGTCCCTACTCTACCCTACTCTCTCTAGTTTCCTCTAAAGGTGCCATAATCTCCCAGTAATCCTGTATCAGGCCTCTCTAAAGCATTTGGTAACACACTTCCAAGTAAGGGATTTCGTCTTTGCTCATTTTTGTACACATTTCATTATGTTTCTATACCCTTATTTTTTAAATTATAAGTATTTTGGTATCATTTCTCACCTCCCCTATACATTCCTACTTATATTCGAATTTTGAGAGTCCCATTTCTCCTTCATTAATGCCTCCCAAGTACAACTGTTACATGCTGAAATTTTATAAGGGATTTCCCTCTATTAATTTACATTTAAGCAATTATTTTTTTATAAATCAAAATTCCATTAAATATGTTGGTACATGTATCTATTTTAACCCCTTACCCTACATTTCATGTAAATAAGATTAGACACACTTTTCTTTCTCATCAACTATTTTGGTGAATTATTCTGTCACGCTGTTATGCTACCGAAGTTGCATCGTGATTTTCCAATCCAAAGTATGTGTGTAGTGAATACCACGCCCAATTCTCAATCAAGGGTATTCACATTTATGCACATTTAATTATTTAATATATAGTTTAATATCTGAATTCCGCATTCCTTTATCGAATAATAAATGATTATGTTTAATGAATCCATGTTATATGATCCATGTCGCACACTTATGCATGAAATGAAATGTTTAAGAAGTTTGTGACCTGATAGCGCTCCAATGCATTGGGTAAAAATTAGTATCATGATACGTAATGTAAAATGAGGGTTTACCCATGATAATTCAAGTTCAATGATGATTTAACAATGATCCACATGCAACGATACTTGTCTCATTCTAATATCATGTAAAATGTCGTTAACACTTTTCCATGTTAAGATAATCATGCTATATCATGTCTTTGTGTTCATGTTTCTAATATGCTTCATTGATATGCTTATTTCCTGTCATTTACTATATTATTCATGTCATACCTTTCCTAATCCCTAACTACGAATCATAGTTCACCATTTGAAGATGTATGCACTTAGGTTGTCCCATATAATTCTATGTATGTGGGAATGTTTTGGTCATGTAAAGGAAGCATTCGATAAGGAAGTTTTATTTCTATGTCTTAAGTTGTCATTTAATTTCTATAATTTCCCAATAAACTAGACCTCTTGATCCTCATATTTTTCTTAAGTTATAGTTTATGTAATAAGTCATGTTTTAGTTTGTGATAAAGAGTTGGGTTTTTATCAGAAAGAAACATTCACAAATGTCATACATGGAATACGTTTTTTTTATGTCAACTATGGTGTAAGTATTAAATGTAAACACACTTTTCCAGCCCACTAAAAAAATATAAAAGGTCACAATAAATAAGTATCATGCTTCTGATTCCTCACAATATGATAATGAACAAAAAAAGGGGAAACTTTCATGAATACCTAACCCCTAACTAGAAATTCAAATGAATTGTAATAATGATCAACGTAAGACTTATACCTACTCTATTTCATTGAAATCATCTAACGAATCAAATGAGTATTTTTTGTCATATGTTGATCCAATATAGGTCCGACCATGGATGATTCACCGATATTATAACAAACTAAAAAATATTTACTTGGTAATGCATAGAAGGCCTCAAAGTATCCATTACAATCAAGGATATGTATGTATTATTATAATGATACTCATATAGTTTAAATTTGTATACCTAATCTCCATCAATGTCAACAATGAAAGAAATAATAATATTCTCCTGAATCTATATTGCCATCTCTATTGGTCTTTTTGATTGTGGATGGTATGTTGTAAAAAAATGAACATGGGATCCCAATACCTCATAATGGACACAGCAAAAAATTGTAATATAGGGATCCTTATCCTACACTATAATACAACAAACTACCTAAAAAACAATCCCTTTCAATAGATATTCCTCAACTACTCAATTTTGGGTTTATTAAGAATAATTATAATTAGAGATGATTTAGACATCTTATCGATCATAAAATATAGAAAATTACTCATTCAATAGCTAGGAAACAACCTCAGAAAACAATCCATAGAAATATAATCCAAATTCCAAGTTAGAAATAAATGTTGTTGAAGAAAACCCAAGTCCTTTTGGTTCTCATCCTAGACATTTTTGCATGTATATTAATTATAAATAAAATAAAAAATGCCAAATATTATATATATCCACTTGATATGACCCCAAATGTCATAGAATAACTTTTAGGATCCTCCATTTACATAACACTATGAATTATAAAAACCCCCCATCAAAAAATTTATCACTTGAAATAATACAATGTAACTACTATTGAAACATAACATAACCTTTTTGGAGAAAAAACTACTTATAAACAGATTCACATCCTTAAATATAGTTACTAATGACATAAAATTCCTCATCAATCTATCATTATTGAATAATAATATTTAGTAGAGGGGATGTAAAGAAAACACTATCCATAGACACATAATCCCCAGTGTCTTAAATTCGAATGTGAAATTATGAAAAAATGGCCATCATGTTACACTATTCTAATTATTCATTATTGGGCTAGGTCAGATGTTTCCATATCGAAGAATCTATGATAATTGTCCCTTTCACATAGGTTTTAGAAATATTGAAATCAAAATACTGGAGTTATTTCTCATAATCCCTCTAGCACAGATTCAATTTTTTTGAGTGATGATATAAATCAAGATATTCTAATATGAATACATGGAAATCCATTCTATGAA
Organism: Viscum album; assembly: GCA_963277665.1. NCBI lineage: Eukaryota > Viridiplantae > Streptophyta > Magnoliopsida > Santalales > Viscaceae > Viscum > Viscum album. The sequence continues at coordinate 1,207,641,047 of OY728162.1, forward strand.
ATGGTAAATATTAAAACTAATATCTACCAGCATCACGATAGTGAGTTCAAGGTCATGGTACTAGTAATTATTCTTGTGTCTCATAGTCTTATGATATCCATAGGTAATTACTTTATGACATTGTAGAGGAATATATCTAAAACATGAAATGGATTCTTCATAGAAGAGAAAATATCCCCACCCAGATTCTAGAATAGTTATCACTGATATACTCATAAAAATAATTATCATCTAAAATAGTAATATGACATTTATCATTACAAACAATAATTAATCCCTTCTGAGTTAGTGAATTCATTTGATGAATCAACTTTTGGGAAATCCATTAAAGACACATGATAATATTTAGCTAATACCAAGAAGCTATAAATCAAGAAAACATTATATGGATACAACGATATCATATCAAAATTTTAATTCACATTATGAACCCAAATTATATGTTCTAACACCATGTCTCACAAGAACATAACTTCCTGAATACAAAAATGAAGTGTTGAAATCTTGGTATAATGTTTTTGATTTCTCAGCAATTAAAGAATAAATCTAAAATGATAGACATGGTCCTCCTTGGAACTATCATAAAAAATGATTCCATCCATAATGAACCCCCTTAATTTATCATGATACTCATAAATGATCATGTTTATCAAATTTAAAAAAACAATTTGAAAATTTCTTGGACCAAATAGAACAACAAGGTACTCATAATGTCTAAACCTGCTACCCATGGTGGTTCTTTGAATGTTATATTCTTTTATTCTAAATTAGTGATAACAATATCAATGATAAATATTTCAGAACCACCTCGCCCATTTAAACTAAACAAAATAGATCATCAATTTGTGTAAATAGGTACTTGTTACTAACCATGTATCAATATTTTTAGTAATTAATAGAAAATATATGTTACCCATCATATTTCCTAGAAATGATAACAACTATTTCCTAAGTTTTATGACAAGAGAGTAAACAGAATTAATATAAAAGATCACTAAACACAGTCTTTAGGTCTTTCACATCAGATAGATCCATATCATGATATTCATTAGACACTAGATGAATACTTGAAACTGAATTATAGGATAATTCCACCCCTATTTACAGTATAATACCAGAGAATTCTTGAGGAAAAATATCATGAATCCTGGAGAAAAATAGTGGGAGATCAGTACTCAAGTATTCCCACTCCTGATCAAAAAAAAGATATGTCATTTACCATCTATGGATGAGAGAGTCCATCTCTCCTTGATCTCATATCCAATTTTATAGAAATATGAGGAACACCAAAACTGGTGTATTATAGGATACTAATTAAGGATAAAAAATAAATACAGTCATTATTAGTAATGATCTATTCTATCCCAATATGAAATCATGATGATTCATGTTTATAACCATAAAATACCAAGTAATATTGATATCTTATAATGTGATACACAAGAAGTACAATAAAAAAACTCCTCTACTTTTGTTCAGAGGGGTGTGGTAAGATCCATCACATAAGATTACTGATTTTAAGATGATTTAGAATATTTAAAATATGGGTATATATAAATGAATGTGAAAAATAAATATCAAATAATGAAATCACTATAGATGATACAACAGTTATGGTACATTTATTATTTGCAGTAATTGTATCTTCTTCATCTTATGACCCATCAACTACAAGAAGATTCTTTGTTTTTTATTTTTGTGGTTAGAAACCCTTTGTTGATGAAGCATTTGATTGAACCATGGTTCTTTTTGGAACTAATTATCTCATTCCACTATATAGAGAAGAATAGAGATGAAATAAAATATTAAAGTGACCTGGGAATCAATATAAACCATATAATGATGAAAGCATGACATACATGAATATTAAATATTTTTACATTAATATTCATTACATTTTACAAATGAACGCATGTGGACTATAATATTTTAGGGCATTTGGAAACATGGAATTCAGTCTTATAACTTGTAAAATATCTTCAACATATCCCATTATGATTTCCCCATTTAGTACATCGACATAATAAATTTCTTTATAAAATGAGGAAAAGAAACATAAGAAAGGGTGGGTGCAGATGATCAATAAGGGTAAACAAATAATACATAAACATATGAATGCAAAATCGTGAACATTACATTTTAATATCAAAATCTCAAGACATGAAATAAATCGTTGATGTTCGTAAGGCATAAATCATAAAATAACAAGATCATTGAGTAAACAACATTGGTATAAAACATGGAATTTTGGAAAAGACATAAGCATAAAAAATCATTTTAATATTAACCAAGGCTCATTTCCATAGTATCATAGTGGAAAATGTCCATTATTGAACTGGATTTGTATACCATTGGAGCCCTATATTAATGAACTAGATTTATCTTCCATTCTATTCATGTCAATATCATGATATATACAAATTTTCCCAATGCATTGGAGGTAGATATATGTCTCACTCATCTCATAATGAAATCCTTCTTACATGTGCCAAAAAAAACATAATTCAATTATCATAGCATAACCCAAAAAATGGGTTTCTTAAAAATCATTCCATCATAATCGAGATAAAATAAATGGATTTCAAAAAACAGATTCTACTATTAAAATAATAAAATCATAGTAATAATTGGGATGAAAACATATCCTTATTTAAAAAAAATTAATCTTTTCTGTAAAATAAGTTTGTTAAAACATTTCAAATTAATTCTTGAGGAAAAATCCTTTTTACATCGAATATATTTGTTGTTCTCAAAATTAAACTCAATTTTAGAATAAAAGAATTTTTTTAAAAAACATGAAATATTGTAAATTATTCTTCAAGAAAATAAGTAGTTTTGAAAGCATAATAATTTGTTGATGTTGTCAAAGGTAAAAAATTATTTTTCTTGTTCTTTTGTAGGACAAATCAAAAAGTACATCGTATAGAAAATGAAAGAAATATTCTTCCATTATATTTAGTAAAAGTCAAAAATGGGTAAAATGAATTTAAACATAAATAGGAGAATAGAAAATATTTTATGAGTTTTTTTATAAAATAAGGACCTATAAGGTAAATATAACATATTAAATAATTACATATAAATAATATCGCATAATAATGACATTGAAAAATTATTCCTTACTATAGATCCACTATCCATTATACGTATCCAAACATCCTATATAATGATTTAAATAATTTCAATAAATTATTCAAGAATCGTTGTTATTTTTATGTCATAATATAAGATTATATTATCATTCTTTTGTTAATAACATTTCATTGTTACACACTATTCTGGTATTAACTAATTTATGTTACAATTCATGTTTTGTTAAATAAGTCTTGATTCTCATTATTAGGCCATATTTATATCATTGAAAAAATATAATTACATAATATATACATAATTTAATCATTATAAACATTTTTATAATCATTTTTTGTTGATATCATGGAGAATTAATTTCATCGCATCGTGGATACGGTAGGTCGTACACACGGACGAGCGACGACATCATTCAGGTAATTGTGAAATGATAATGAAGTTGATCATATATAATTTGATCAAGAATCTATATAATGTTATAATAATAATATATAGTTATAATTTTAATAATTATATACATCCATGTATGGTGGTGGGGAAAAATAGATTACATCATGGCTTGGAGACAGTAAGTCATACATACACACGCATGATGAATACATTTTTCATAGGACAGATAGAAGGTGTAATATAGTTATTACGTAATCATAATAACATATCAGTATACTAGTTATACAAGAGTTATTAATTTCCTATGAAAAAAACTCAAAAATAGGAAGTATAAGATACAATAATTTGAAATAATCGTAAGAGGGTATTAACTCTTCTTCGAAGAGTTCCATCTAGATCTCCTATTAAAGGAAATAGAGTTGGTCTTTTGAGAACTCTAAAACCATTATAATGTAACTGAGGAAGATGATAAGGGAAATGGGAAGGGTATGGTCGATATACAAGACTCAAAGTGGATTGAAATTGTGAGGGAAGATGTGTCCCTTTATAATTAATTATATTGACAAATTTAAAATCCATAATAATATTAATTTAAAATATATTAATACCAAATAAAAAACTCCAAAATATTATATTTATATATATTAAATTAGATATGGTTTTAATCACATAAATTTTTTTTTGAGAAGTTTTTCTATACATTTAAACCTTATCATGTTAATTTATCACTTGGATATTCTATTTCATTTTAATTAAGGTAACGATTATTTCAATATTAAAAGGGTGACATATAAACTTATTTTATATAAATTAAATCAGATATTAATATTTTTTATAATTTTATACCATATAATAATTATTTTTTATTTTTTATTAATTTTTTATGTTTTTTTAAATATTTTAATAAAGAATTATTTTGATAAACAAGAAATATAATGAATTTTGACACTATTCAATTCTTTTATTTTAAACATAAATTTCAAGATGAGATGTTATCCTCAATCTAAATATTGTATTATATCCCCATGGGATCAAGGGAATCTTTTTAATTAATTATATAAAATAATTATTCAAAATAATATTTGTTTTAATTTTATATACTATATTTATTTGATATTTCCTTTAATAAAATTATTACCACATTTGTTATGTGTCGTTATTTAAAACGCATATTTTTTGAATAAAAATGAAAAATAAAATATCACGATGAAGATTAATATACTTGATTTAATATGATTACATGTAGTTGAATTAATCTTCTTTAATTGAAATAATTTAAAATGTTATACTTATTAAATTATTAATGTACAACTTTAACATCACATTAAATAAACAAATATAAGTGTAACAATCTATATTAAAAGGATCCAAATTATTAACCTTATTTTCAATATATTAATTATATATGTAATTAATAAAATATTTCATGAGTGATTTAATTATTTTATAAACTCAATTATTTTTTTGTAAGTAGTTTTGTAGAAGAATGTTAATAATGTTCACACCCACCATTATAATGACTATTCTTTATGGTAACAAAATAATATTTATTTTTTCACATTTCTATGTTTTGTGTGAAATTAATTCTACCAAAATAAAATTAAATTGAGTGTATCAAAATCTTTGCAGGGTGTTGTGTATAGTGCAAGCTATGCCAGTATAGCGTATTTGGAAATATTACATGACCCCAAAAAAATAAAAATCCTATCTCAAAAAAATCTCCATATGTTATATTATAGCCCCCTTTAAATTAATTTATCCCTATAAATTAATCAGGATTATAAGAGGTTCAATTCATAAATGATTATTTCATAGAAACCTTCATCGTACAAATGAAAACTAGAATTTTGTATTAAAAAGGAAAGGTAGAAACATAATGGTTAACCAAAATAACTAATCATTGGGTTTCCACATAGGAGAACACAGATGGGATTTGATAACATTGATATGGAAGAGAAATATATCTATCATGTTCTAAAGGAGAGTGATAGAGAACATGGTTATGAAAAATTTAGAAATCACAAGCCAGAAATATGTGATGATCTAAGGGACTATATTATTCATTCCGTAAGATGGTACTAGTATAACGTTTTTGGTTTTCAAGATAGTATCCCTATAGTTGAAGAACATGATATAAAATAATAACTTTATTTCAGTATAATTTCACCGTTTTCATGCCTTGAACAATTTATATTTCATCTATTGTAGATATAAATGATGATGAATTGTTTACTCATTAAGTGTTAGAGGATCATGAAATTCATTAATTGATGGATATATCATTACATATATCATTATCATATAATAAAGGTTAAAACAAGGGATCAAATATTAATAAGTCCACCTATAGTTAGATAATACTTTCTTTTAACAGACTTCATCAGGATTTTAACTTAAACATTCCATAAATTGATATCTTTAAAATCATTATTAATAGTGAACATAAAAAACTATAGTGAATGGTTCATATACTAAGCTTAAAATATATCACCCATATATCATATGGTATCTCTTTTGGTCACATTAAAAAAATTTGAACACATTCCTCATGTATTCTCTTGAGATATGGTAACAATCTGAATTATCATATATCCTTAGTGAAAACATGCATGTTTCATTATTCTTAATTACAAATGATGTAATCATTAACCAATATATCATAACCCACATGTGAATAAATCATTATATAGTTCCTAGGTAAATAATATCCTCTAATTGACTTATTCATGACAATTATACTATTATCAAAATATCATTATATCAACAGCATGTTTATATTATGGGCCATCCTTCCCTTAATAATGTGTTTTCCAAAAACATCACATTATTACCTTAAAAAATTTCCATGGTTACCAGTACAACTAAACATATAATTAAAAATACATGTGGGAAACCATATGGGACCACTATATATATATATAATTCCATAATACCATAAAATTGATTCGACCACATTATTCTATAATCCCAATACATAGACACTCAATCATTCCAACAATCAATTTTCATACTCATCGTCACTAATAGTGATCAGATGTGATTTTCATTTGTCTTTGTACTTAATAGTTTTTTTAAATTTATCATCATCAAATACCCTTGGATTATGGCATTCATTTAAATAATTTCCTACTCCCATGAACCTGTATCATTAAAGACTGTTCGGTGCATTATCTATATAATTTTTGATATTAGATTCATTTTTCGATTATATTAGAACTCAATAACCCAATGACATTATTTTCTATACATAAAACATTTTCTAGTCCCTTCATGGAAATCTACACCTTGATTCATTCTACACATTGAGCATAAGGAAACACTCATCTTTAATTCACCAATGTTTTGAGATTTTCCCTTGAACTCCATATTTCATTTCATATTAAAACCATGAGATTGATATGTAACATCAACTTCCATTTCAATATAGATAGCACAACACACTATCTCTTCATAGATATAAATGTCTTGTACATATAACCCCATTCATAGGCTTTGTTTTGATCCACTGAATAATCAATAAACTTTATATATAGATTGGATGATAATTCCAACTGTATACCCTATAAGTCTAATAAAAATTTCCTCGTATATACCAATTTATTTGTCATAAATTTTCATATTTTGAAGGAATTATTTTCCAAATTTTTTCATATAATACGAGTAATGTACTTATTGATAAATAAGTTCTTGAACTTGTCCCATTCCTATGATTCAATTTCATCTTTCTTCCATGAATTCTTAATTATAGTCTACCACTGGTTTGTTTCACCTTTTAAATGATAAATGTAAAAAAAAAATTCATGTTCTGAGTAGTGATGGATTTAAAATATATTTTTAATGGTACTCTCCATTTTTCAATAACAGGTGAATCTGAAGAACCATTGAACGAAGGAGGAAGTTGACACATCATGGAATAAATTGAATTTTTTTCATCTCTGGTCATTTATAAGTCTCAAATGATTCATATCTTATGTAAGTATATGAATAAGAATTTTCATTCCATCTCCAATAAAAGTTATATTTTCAGGATGAAAATTGTTGGATTACTCATTGCATTGATCATTAACATTATTCAATTGGGTTCCATATATTTTCTAAATCCCAAAAAAATAGTGTGTGATGAAGAAATCGTACTTAGAACAAAACATAATCAAGGGGGATAGTTATTAATATCTAACATCTTAGGTTTAATCCTTGGTTATTCAACAGATTTACCATTATTATTGGACTATAGCCAATAATTAGACATTTTATTCAGAAATCCAAAGACATATCCATTGAAATATATCTAGGGATCACACTTCATGTATTCCGATCCTAGTTTCCAATGGTTGACTAAACATTTCTTATGATACCAAATATAACAACCTGATAATGACGTACATGAATATTACATATTTTAAGATGAATATTCCGTACATTTGAAAAATTCACGACTAAGGACCATAATAGTTTAGTGCCTTTAGTAACATGGAAGACAGTCTTCTAACCTATGATAGATATTCAACATATCCCATAAAGATCATCCTATTTATTAATCATTATTAAAAGCACTCTTTATAACACGAGGAATGGAAACATAAGAATTAGTGAACTTATATGTTCATTAAGTTTAATTAAAAAAATACACATACATATGAATGTAAAATCTTGAACATGAATTGTGAATAACAAAATAATGTGTCATTAAATAAATCATGGCAGCTCTTAAGGAATAAATCATAATATAACATGAACCATGAGTTAATAGTGTTTAAATAAAACATTGAATTGTTGAAAACACATAAGCATAGAAAATAATTTTATATTATCCAAGGCTCAATTCCAATACCATTATAGTGGATTAATTCCATTACTAAACTAGGTTTACTTTCCAATCTATCTCAATATTGCTGAATCGGTTTTACCTATCATTTTTTAGCTCTATCTAATGAGATATAAATATTCACCCAATGAATTTAAGGGAGATATATGTCCCACCCATATCATAATGAAGTCATTCTTACATGTTCCACATAAAAATAAATCATTCATCGTAGCATAACCAAAGAAAAAATGGGTTTCTTAGACATCATTCCATCATAATCCATATAATATAAATGGATTTCATAAAAATCATTACATAATAAATCCAATCAAGTGATTTTAATAATAAAGATATAATCATAACCATATTAGATAAATTTCATCATAGATAGAAAATAATTTTGAAATAACACTTGAAATTAATTATTGAGGAAAATATACTTTTTCTTAAAAAGGTTATCTTTTCTCAAAATGTCACAAATATTTAAAATAAAATAATTTAATTAAAAATAAACATGAAATCATGTAAATGAAGATTCATTTAATGAAGGTTTTTTTATATCCTAAAAATCCTTTAATTTCATATATGTTAAAAATCATTCTTCTTGTAATTTTTTCAAAAAAGAAAAAAACTACCTCCTATGGAAAAAATAAGGAATGAATCCTTCCATAACATGTAGTAAATGTAAAAAATGTGTAAAAATTTATTTACACATCTATACGAGATTAATAAATATTTTATTAAAATGTTTTACAGGAAACATGGATATGTATGATAAATATACCCTATACATAATTGCATATGTAAAATCATTTATAATAATGTGATTGTCAAACTAATAATTTATTTAGGTCTGTTATACATAGTATGTAACTGAACATCCTGTAAAATGATTTATATAGTTTAATTGCTTTATTCTAGAATCATTTTTTATTATATCATATATTATCATATTATCATATGGTTGTTAATAACATATAATTGTCACATGTTATTCTGGTATTACCTACTTTATAGTCTTATTCATGTTGTGAATAATAAGTTTATGTTCCCCCAGATAGGTCAAAGAGATTTCATTAAAATTATTATTAACATAATATATATCATATTTATTCATTATATAAATTAATTTAATCATTGATTAATATAAATATTTTAGAATGAATTAAATACATTTTACATACAGAAGGTTGTACATACACACGAGCATCGATATCATTCAGATAATTGTGAAATGGTATAGAAGTGTATGGTATATATATTGTCCCAGAATCGATATCATTTTATAATAATCTTATATAATTACTATTTCCAAAATTATATCCATCCATGTATGGTAGTGGTGACAACAAGATTACACCATAGCCTGGATATAGTAAGTCGTAAGTACACTCGGGTGGTGATTTTGTTTTTCATAGCATAAATAGAAAGTCAAAAACTGTTGTTAGATAATATTAATATCATTTCAATATAAATATTATACATTATAAATTAAATAATAATGTAATAAATCATGAACATGAAGTAATATAACAATTAATTATAATGAATTGGGAGAGGAGATTACCTCTTCTTCAATGAGCTCCATAAAGATCTCTTATTAATAGAACAAGAGTTGGTTTTTTAGAATACTAGAAGCACTATAATGTAACTAGGTAAATATACAATTTGAATGGGTAGGGGATGGTCGATCTTAAAAATTAAAAGTGAATTTAAATTGTGATGTATTATGTGTTTTTTTTATAATATAGGTGAGGTTCATATTTGGAATCCCCAATAATAATAATTTATAAAAAACTAATACCACATCCAAAATCTTAAAAACTGTAATATTTTAGAATATTGGAAGAGATAAGGTTGTAATATAACAAATTAATATAGGTTTGAAATGTTTTTAGTCTATTTAAACCTTATTATTTTAATTTTACACTTAGTTATTCTATTTCATTTTTAATAGTGTACCAATTTATTTTTTAATATTTAAATGTTAAAATACTTACTTATTTGATGTAAATTAAATCAAAGATAAATATTTTAGATCATTTTTCACAACATAATAATAATTATATATGTATTTTAAAAAACATTATTTTTAAATAATTTAATAAATAATTTTTTAGATAATCAAATAATAGTGACAAATTTGACACTATTCAATTAATTTATTTTTAAAAATATAACGATCAGATTTTATCTGAGAATGAAATATTCTATTATATCTCCATGGGGTCAATTTAATATATAATATTTATTAAATATATTATTAACACAAAATTAATTTTTATATATTTTAAATATCATTGATTTTATATTTATCTTAATAAAATTATTACATCCTTGATTTTTTGAAATTATTTAAAAAAATATATTGAAAAAGAAAACTAACAAAAAATTAATATAATGAAGATAAAAATACTATATTTCCATGAAATATATTTATTTTAATTTATCTTCTATATAATTCAACCTCTAAAATGTTATACTTATTCAATTAGGTATGTTAAAAACCATAACATCACTTAAAATAAAATAATATTAGTGTCATAATCTCATATACAAGGCTCTAAATGGGTAATTAATCTGACCATGGATGCTTATGGTCGTGATATACTCGAATAATAATATTTTTTCAAGTTATTGTTTGTTTTAATTCTTATTATCAATTTAATAAAAATTATTTTATTGATTTTATTAAAAATTAAATAACTTCTACATCATAAATGTGTATGCCTTTAAAGTAATTATTTATTTACTCAAAATTTAAAAAAATATTAAGATGATAAAAAATATTTAACATTCAAATTAATATTTATAATATAATTTAACTTCATTATAACATTATTTAAAAACTTATAATGTTATTTTAATTTGAGTAAGAAAAATTTGACTTTTCATTAAATAGAATATATCAAACGTTCAAATCTCATCAAAGCGGTTACCAAAGGGTATGATATATTCTAAAGGATGTTTTGGGTCTAAAGTGACACATACAATCATATTAGAATCGATGTTAAGGTAATTTTATTATAATATATTTACCCTTAATAACATGATTTAACATTTTACTATATTAATAAAAATTAATGATGCTAGTATTCATAATGCCAAAAAAATAAAATAATGATATTAAAATAATTTAAACATACAGATTCATAATATGGAATCCATTTTCCAAAATTAAAAACACAGTTGTTACAATAATTAATTTGAAATTAATCCCATCATCTGAATGGAAAACATGTTTTACAAGTTAAAACATTGCTCAATATTCAAACGTTTTTACATCAAAAATCAATGTAAATTTAATTACAAGGACATAAATTTTATTGAATTATAAAAATATTATCTAATTATATTTTTAAACCATTCATTAATATAACTTTTCCATAAAAATTATGATAATGAAAAATGATGATTTCAATTAAAACTTAATGTTTTTTTATTATCCATCAAAATAGAAAACGTATTAGAAAAATATATGAAATTCATAAAAAATAAAGTTTTATATACCAATTCCAAATTATATTTTTATTTTGAGATATAGTGAGTTTAATAGTTTTAAAATCTTGATTTGAAATGGGCGTTCCATAAAAATGCGGAAAAATATCACCTTTTGAAAATTAATTCTTTTATCTGAAATAAATTGAATTTTTTATTATATCATGTATAGAAAATTAATATTGGAAATTATATTATATATATTAACCATATATTTCACTAATAAAATCCATCATGTGTGATTTTATTATTTTATAAACTCACTTATATTATATGTAAATTTTTTTAGAAGAATTCTAATTGTGTTCATAACAACCATTATAATGAAAAGTGTTTAATTTATAATAATAATATTTAGTTGTTCATGAATACTTGGTCTTATATGAATTTAATTCTACCAGACGAACATGATTTTTTTTATTAAAATCCATGAATAGTATTTTGTATATCTCAAGCAAATACTGTCTTGCATATTTTATATGATTATCTTATTTTAGCATATAACAGAAGCCATCAATGGAAATAAAAAATATATCTCATAAAAATTAGGGTGTGTTACAAGACATATATATTTGTTGACCTAGTGAAAACAAGTTTTGAATACCCTTGATTTCCAAAACGGAATAAATTCAAAGGGCCTCTTCTAACCACTACAGGATGAATGGAAGAACCATAATATTTATAACCACCTTGAGACTCATCACAATTCATATGTAAATGAATAGAATAACTAAACTATCATTGGGAGAAAAAGAACCCCTATCTATCATGACTTACCAGTAAGATGATGCTCATCCATCATTTCTCTATCCAAAAAACCAGTATAAGGTGAGATGTTCAATTAGAATACCTAATAATGAAGATCAGTTTGATGTCTATATTTGTCTATTCATTATTCATCATCACATTCAATTCAATCTAATGTGAAATATACAATGGTCTAGAAAAGTTATTTTAATATTCTATCATGATATTCCCTTCCTACACATGTTTTAAAAAATCCACAACCTTATCCAACATCATCAAATCATGATAGTACTGGTTTGTGAATATATGTTTAACATACTTTTACTTTATTCCTTCTCTCTTTCTATACATCACTACAATGTACCACCATCTACTTCTTTGTCACACTAGCGTTAAGGTGTCACATTTTATCTTTTGAAAATCAATAGTTTCAAAGAACTCGAATAAAATATTTTTCTTCCTCATCTGATCCTCTTCCATTTTTTTATTGTTTACCCTTTTATCTTTGGTGAACTATGGAAAAGTAATTACTAATTATGAAAACTAAATTAAAACATATAAGGTACCACCACTAGATATTGAATTGGAACAAGTGTATATTTCTATCCTAGATCCTGGACAACATTCACAATATCCTCAACTAAATTTATTTCCATGGACGTATTTTCTCCTTGTTGTTTATCAGAATATTCATCATCGAATTAATTGAAACAACTTCTTAGAGGAAGGATGCTACAAAACATCATCATAAAAAATATAGTGTCAAAATATGACTCAGTTCAAAACTCAAACAACAACAATTTTGAAATTAATTCTATTAGATTGAAAAATAAGATTTGGATTTCAACCACCCAAATAAGAATTATGGGAAAGTATATAAATAATCCTAATTTATATTTCCCAAACTCCCAATGGAAATGAGATATATCCATACACTTACTCGCAACTACATCAAATATCCTGACAAGATTACTCAAAATACATACCCACATCATGAAAATATTATTAGTCTATACCTCTGATTGAAATTTATCATAAAATAGCATAGATACCCTAATAATCAGATAGTTGAATCATCACAAAATTATCCAAGGGGAATTCCCAATCCACATGAGTTAGAAACACAAAACTAATATCATAAATTATACCAGTTGGAATGTTTTTTCCACATAAATAGTATAATAAATAGTTACAATTTGATATGATCAAAATTAAACTCAATATTTAGAATGGAACCAAAAGTCAAATAGGTATATAACCCAAAGTACAAACACAAATTACTGGAAAACACATATTAAACAATCCAATTCACAATGGATAGAGAACTCCAATATCAAAAGATCAAGAACAACTACAACCTCTAATTAACTCTTTCTCCTTTATCAAACCTAAAATAAGGAAAACTATAAATTCTTATTGTAAAAGGCAGGGTGTGAGCTAAAAATCCAATTACTATCTTAGAAATTGTTCAATAATAAGTATTCATAATATGTACAGAAGTATTTTTTTGAATTTCCATATATAACAGGCATGGATGTAAAATTTGATATTAATAAAACATAATTTTTATATCAATTTATGGAAACATTTCAAAGATTCTTCTGTGAATTTTTTTATATAAAATAGTACATTTATATCACAAGGAATGAGTAACTTAGCTCCATAAAAATTAGAATACATATAATAATATATAGGATTAGAAACCGTCCCATATACACAAAGGTATTTAAATTAAATGTTATGAGATAGTCACACACTATACAATTTGATCACAAAAATGCACACACACATCCCATTGAAATGACCAAAGAGGAATCATCTTTATCCCAATAGGGATAGGATATCTTAATGCATGTTTTTGATGGATTTTCAAAGCAACAATCATTAACTAGATAATTTCCATCCTATATTGTTTGTATCAAATAAATTACTGACTAACCAACCACTCATTTGATCCATAATCAATCAATAACTGGAAAACTATTTCAATACTATTTAAAATTAAATTTCCCCATTTCTAGTTTCAATATTCCATTTTCCCCTAAAAACACTACTTTTAATCAATCAATTAATTTTCAAGATAAAATAATCATAGGTTCATGAAAAATAATTTTAAGATAATTTTATAAAACCCATTATCAGAAATAAATTTCACTATTTGAATCAAATTAAAATTACACCCCTATTTCTAATTGCATTAGGATTGTTGAATTTATCCAAAATCAGATACTGAATCATCTTTAACTTCCAAATTGTTATTGAATCGTGTTTTCATAATTTAATTAAAATAAATTTAATTTAAATCAAATAATTATGGTTTTATAATTAAAAAAAATATAACCACCTATAATAACATGAATATCACAAATCACAATATCAAAAATGGGATTTTCTAATGAAGAACACCGACAACAAATATCAAGGAATAAAGCATAGATATAATATCCAAAATAATTGAGTTTAGATCTTTCAAGAACATAGATTTATAAAAAATCTATAAGGGTAGAAATATTATATGATTATATAGAGTGGTTGAACAAGAGAAGATCTCTTACCATTGAGGAATCAAATGATATTCTACAAGCTTCGATCAGACTCAAAATATGTTTAGTGGAGACAAAATGGGGTTTTAGGAGATATAAGGAACTAGGAAGTATTAAATTCCTATGTTAAGGTTGTGAGGGTGACCAAATATGGTTTTTTAAATTTATAAAAAAATGGTTACTAGAAAATTATGTTCAAACTAGTAGTTTGGTAGAGGGGAATGGGTTTTCAAACAGTTTGACGCTCTAATGGGGTTCATAGTTTCTTCTAGCTGGGTACAAAACTTGTTAAACCATTCACAATCCAAAAAAACCCATTATTTTTTCATAAATTATTTTCCCTAGGGGGTTCATAATTTGAGAAAACTGTGCACCAATAGTGAACAACTCTGATAGTTCTAAAAGAATAAAAAAATTTCACACAAGGGAGCCATAAATGTGACCTAACCAAAGAATGGTAAAAAATATGGTTAATGATTTCTTGAAATTCATAACAGGATGTTATAGGTAAAATATTTTTTATGTGTTAAAAATCATATTAAACTCATTATCTAATGGATATCTATTTTATTGATATGATAAAAATTCATGGATACTAATAAATTATAAATTTTAAAATAATTTTTCACCATTATCATGGAAATTAGAATTAATCCTAAAAATATAAATTATATATATATATATTTAATTAAAAATATTAAATAGTTTGAAAATTATTAATTCAAATATATGATTTCTGATATAAAAATAACATTACATGTTTATCAAAATGTGTTGTAACATTAGCGAATGTGTCACATAAAAACTAATTTTTTGTAATATTGAATTTTTATGAAAATGGATTTATGATTCTGAAATAGTAATTGACATAATATATTCCAACGAATTTAAAATAATTGTAATTAGTAAAATGTTATATATTTGTAGTAATGTAAATAAAAACATTAGTTCACAATGTTATAAATAAATAACAATATTTAACAAAAACAGTATTCATCACAATTGATATATATATATATATATATATAATATTTTGATAGTGTTTAGAAATTAAAAATATTATATTTTAATTTGTTATTGTACATTATATTACATAGTTTTATAAGAAAATGATTTGAAATAATATATTTAAATATAAAAAATAAAAAATCCCTAAAAGTGAATGAATTATTAAAATTAGTAGCATTATTTTTATAGTATTATTAAAAAAAATATTTAGGAAATATATATAAAAAACTCATCCTAAGATAATTTTAATTTTTAGAATTCCAAAATAGATAAATATTTCCAGTCTAAAATAAAGAAAAATTTATAATTATTGAAGGAAAATATAAACTATAAAGAAAGAATATTTTATTGAAAATAAAAATTTCACTGTTAAGTCATAATAATTATATACCTTCTAGTGGTAATAAATAGTACTATTCTAATATTTTGGTTCTTATTATAAATATAATAATAATTTAGTCACAATATGATTTTTTGTTTTTACAATCCTTAAAGTGTTTGAAACATGTTATAGAATACAATATGTATTTAATATAATCCAAAATACAATGTCATTACATTGTATTACATTCTCACCTCTACTGTGCAATGGTAAAACAGTCAAAAAAAGGAAACATTTTGAGTAAAATTCATTGAACATTCTATTTTTTATATGGTAGATTTTGAATCTCAATGCTTAAAATGCAATGTAGAAAAGGCTATAATGAAATCATAGGGAAGAAGATACATGCATATCATAGTAAAATCGTACAATATTTAGTGTGGGATATATGTAGTAAGAATTATTTTATGTGTGGAAATCCTACAATAGATTATTCCATGGAGGAAATCCCTATAATTAATTGATTATGGTGGGGATAAATGTTTCTATGAGATAATTTCATGAGTATCCAATAGTTATTTGGATGTTAAATAGGAGATATTTTTTCATTTGTTCAAATACATTAAGCTACAATATAGGGACGAAGTCTATGATGATATAATTGATTGATCACAATTTCTATGGTAATGTGAGATATTATATTGCATAGTGAATTAAGGATGTAATGATTTCACGAAAAAGATGGAATCATGTTGAATTCAGGAATTTTCCCGAAAGGCTTATTATTTGATATAGAATTAACTAATCAATCATCAAATAAATTTCATTTTTCTAAATAGAAAAACAAAATATGTTGGAAAACTGTAGAAATAACAAGAAGTGATAATGAATTAATATTTATTTGATCTTTCAGATTATGTGAGATAGGTTTCTAAAAAATCATGTATCTTTTTTGGAAAACATATCCTATTTGTTAAAATATATTAATATCATAATTTATGGGAGGAACCTGATGAAATAATAAATGATGGGATGGAAAGTGGGATAAGAAATAATTGAACACATTGAAGATCATAACAATGATGTATATGTTTCCTTATGTAGTGTTTTTTGTTGATTACTTTTTTATAATAATATTAGAAGATAAACATAACATCTACCAAGAAAAGTACGATGCATGTGTTCTTAGCCCTGATTGAACTTCATGTACATAACTTTTGGTGACCTATAAGTATAATTATTTTCCTTTTTTACCAATTAGGACTGTGATAAATTTATTTTTGATCATTGGTAGAGATGGTAACTTTTTTCTATACAATATTTTTAATGGTCATGATCACAAGAAGGCAGTAACTATCCCCCATGTAGCGAGGTTTACTGAGAAACTGCATCAACCTATTTTTCATAATGTTATCCTTGGATTGGAATATAATAAATAAAGAATTAAATATCACCACATCCCATATACTAGGATATTTATAATTCACACCACACACTACAAAAGTGGGTAATCAAATACTTTAAAAATTTATTAAAAGGGTTAGTACAATGAATACGTAATTAGATCAAAAAATCATTAAGTGAAAAAGAGGATAACATTATAAATAAATGGCCAAGAATATCAGGGTAGTGATATTTGAAAGGAACAATGTTTTAATAACAAATGAATTAAACTCCCATATTAATCATCCCCTTAGTGTATATCTCACGAACTCCACTTAAGGGACCCATAAAAAAAATTATATGTTAGAAAATAATAAAGAAGAAAAAATGGGTTGTTTTATGAATCATATGTCGATAAATAGTGAGTAATTTGGTATTGTATGAGATTATATATCTGATATATTATAATGTTAAAGGAAGAGGTAATCAATGATGCTCATAGTTATATAATATCTATACATTTTTTAGCATAAAAAATTTATATAGATCCACAATATCTTCATTGGTAAGATAATATGAAGTGTTATATTAATAATTATTGACTTATGTATTTGGTATGTCTATAGGATAAGGTACATTGTAAACTTTTATTATGAGTACATAAAAAACTTTTACATATATGGAATTTTGACAATGTCACTATATATTTTATTAACTACCTCAGAAAATACCAAAGGTAATTATTTTTCATATTTTTTTATCCTTGATTGAACAAAAAATTCATGTAATTTTATCACTCAATGAGAGGAGTTATTCCTTATGTTAATGGCTTCTCTATATATTCAGTAAGTAGTGAGGCCTAATTAGCACCACTATCAATTATTAACAACCAAAATCAATAGATTACATTTATATCATTGAGGATCCTTCAAAATAATTTTAATATATATGTAAAACTATGAATAAATAATCATATAAATAATTTTGTGATTTTTAAATGGACAATTAACTATTTTAACACCATGATATGGGATATCACACATGATTATAAACTGTATTGTTTTGTCATCATTCACTTGTTTAATTCACTTACATAAATAGTTTCATCCTTTTTATTTAAAGTTTACCTTATAAAGTAAAATATGGGTAAATATGTTGAACTCCAACTTGTTGGTATAACATTATGGAAGGAAAAGTATTTGGAATGGAAATCATATAAAAAGATCCAGATAAGATGAAGATGATATTGAAAAATATTATGGTTTATTTTATTTGGGAAAAATCACAACATTTTTGTAGAATAAGAATATCGAGTTGTGAATCGTGATTCTTCATAAATACCATCACAAAATGGACTCATGAGATTTTAAAAATTGTTGAAATTTAGTCCAAGGTACATTGGACCATATGGTATTCTAGATTGTGTTGTAATAGTTACCTATTAATTATCAGTACCTCCAACTATTTATTACATATATAAAATCTACCAAATGTCCAAATTAAGTGTATATTTTTCATTCCACACATATAATTTTAAAAAAATTAGAATTGAAACATGAATTATTAGATAAATAAGAATCTATATAATGATAGAAGGAAATAATTTTGGGAAACATGAAATCATGCCAAATAAAATTCTTGTGGAGAAATCATTCTTTTGAAGAAGATACCAGGGATCCTAGAGAATGAATGAAAGGAAAATATATCCTTTTAGTTTGACAAAATAAATAAATTTCCTTATAAATTTTTTTAAGTGAGTGGTGGGAGAATATTAAGTGTTGAAAATTATTTTTTTTAAAGATAAAATATTTCATGCTTCAGAAAAATAATTTTATATCTTATTAAAATTTATTTGAATAGAAGGACTACTTCATTTCATTGGAACATTACACATCAAAAAATAATATTTATTATTATAAATAATTTTTTTACATTGAGATAAATTAAAAAAATTAATATACTCACTAATGTAAACTCCATTTGATTAAAATATGTTATAAATATCACATGAGATAAGAGGTAAATATTTAAAAATAGATATATTTTAAATAAAACCAAATTATCATGCAAATTGCATCACCATTGAATTTTAATATTTGAATGGTTTTGTATGAGAATATTAGTGTATAAATAGGGTGTAATAGAAAATGTATCCATTAGGATTTTACGATTACAAGTCCATATCATGATGGTATTCACATTTCCCTTATATGACTGTTGAAATAGTATGAATAATAAGAAGAATAATATGTGGGTTTTTAAATGGAAATAGAAATGTATTATAAATAATAATTATATTTTTAATTTTTAATTATATATAAAAATACATATTATGAATAATTATATATAATATTATGAAATTTATAATTCTTCAAAGTAATAAAATATTATATTTCCCTATAAAATAAAATTTTTATAACAATTATTTATTATTGAATTAAAATAATAATTCCTTATACATATGAATTTATTATCTTAAAATAATTGTTTAATATTAAATCATCATATAATAATTTTGTTAGGGTGAAATTTTGAAAAATTTCTATAATATGAAATTTTTAGTTATTATTAAAATTTTTCTTCAATTTTGAATATTTTATGATTTTATTATTATCTAATGATGATATAATTATATATATTCTATTTATATCAACGTAAATGTGTCTAAATAATTATTTTATTATTTTTTATGTAGTTAAATCATTTTTTTAACTATAAATACATTCCATATTATATGATTAAATTTTGACTATAAAATCTAATTTTAACAAAAACAGTATTTTTTTATCTCAATAATGAAAAAATTAAGAATTAAATTATAATATTTTAACAATTAAAAATCCATTTATTCAAAGTCATAAAGTAAGATTTATAACTATTTGAAGTAGATGAAAATTTTAACTTTGAAAACCTAGAATTCCAAAGGATATATTTTTTCAAAATAAACCATAAACATTATTTTCTATAAATACCAACTTCAAAAACACATTTCCTTAATTCTAATTGTCATTAATATTTCTCTCCCTCTTGTCATAGCTTATTACGGCCTCTAAAGAGGAAACCATTATCTCAATAAATTACCCCAATATGATTAGTTCCTAGAACATAATGTATTATATTATCTTCATATTTATTTATTTTTACTCAAGTACATTATTTGTTGTAAATCTCTTTTTTTCAATTCAATTATTTTTCATGTTTGTATATCAATTACAATATTATAATAATGTTGTTCAATTGATGATTTTTTATCATTCTCTTTCAATAATAAAATTCCATATTCTATTTTGTATTCCAATTATGTTGTCAAATCATTATATAATTTTATATTCTAGAATATTATGTTTAGAATACCCATGAAAATTTTCCATCCATTTAACTCATGTAGATTTAATAGTAATTTAATTATTGTGATATTTCATATATGCAAATCACATTCCATGCTCATGGGATTGAAATGACAAAAAGGTCATCAAATTAAAATCTTATAAACACACGGATTATATATGAAACGCTTTCTCTATTATACAAGTGTTATATATGAAATAATTTCATATGATATATGATTTATATGATGCACTTAAATTTAGTTATATGATGGGTGAAACCTGAAATAACCATAATGCATTGGTAAACGAATTAATCTCTAAATATAAAATTATTATGATACCTTGGAAGCACACCATGTTAATATTTTAGGATATATTGATTAATAATCTAGGTAATATTTTTTATGTAAACGTCGTGAGGAATCATGGGGATATGATTATGAATTTTTTACATTTGTATTTAATCCACATTTTTGTCAAATACGTCATGTAAATTTGATCATAATGTTATGTTATGTCTCATAATTTATCCACAATTATTAGGTAAATTACATTACCATTAATTATACATTTATTGTTATTTATGATCACCCTTTCCATTGGATTTATTCCCTTAGAAATTCATATACACTAAAGATAAATTATATTAATTATTAATTTTTTTTCTATTGAGGATTAAAAAATATTATCATTTGTATGTGATCTGTATACTTCATGTGTTATATAAAAAATTTCTATATTAATAAACCTAAAAGGATACTATTGGATTTATGAATAAAATATTTTGTTTTAGAATAAAAAATATATATATAAAAATATATTCCATCATAGTATTTGTAACATCTCATTACAAATTTTTTGGTAATTAAATTATCTTATTTCCTTATTTAATTGGGTGTGTTGGGGGAATGATGATCACATATAGTTTTTTTTCTGAAATATGAATTAAATTTTGAGGATGTATGCGAGTTTGAAGTAGTGGAATGTAGGCATTAATGAGTGAATAGATTTTTTTGGTTCTCACAATGTTTAGAGGATGAACAAATTGGTTACATAGTTTTATGTTATATACTGTTCAATTACATTATATTTACATGTTCATTGGATGCAAGTCATTAGATGTGTACAAATACAGAAAGTATTATACACCGTATAATGGTAATACAACATGTATTGATAAATGATCAGTTAAAAAGAAAATTCCGACATGTTATTTTGGTATATGTGATCTTCATGGATTACAAGACATCTGACACAATTGAAATGCATCAAAATGTCTAATTAGAAAATTTCAGTGTACCGTGTGAAAGATATTTCAATTAATTAATCAACAAAACTATTTTCACTCAACATAAAAGGCTTCTCTGATGTTTTTTGTAATCTCCATTCATTCTATATTTATCTATTCGTAGTTAGGTCATTGGGAAAATTGGTTCTTATATCTCTATGTTTGTATGCAATTACGACTATTCATTGCGTTTATCAAGGTAGCTCTATATTGTTGTGATTCCAGTTTTATTTACCAGATGTTTTGTTTCAATTTGTTCTTATTCTAGATCCTTGGGGTGATCTTGTTCTGGACGATGTTCCCTTTGATGGCTGTAGCTTGGTGTGTTTGAAGTCTTGAGGAATGTGGTTTCCTCTTCTTTTCTAAAACAATTTGATTAATTCTATAAATTCTATAATATGTATGTTTTTATGGACTATTTTTTCATTCATATTATTGGTATATCCATTATGGGAATGTGAAACCCCGACATTTGAGGTAGGTCATTCCTTATTTAGCATGCGATGGATTAATTGTAATAATAATAATTTTAAAAATATTTTTATACATAAATTGGTTTTATTTTTTGTGTGATTAAATTGATTTGTGATAAATAGTGTGTTTTCACTGGTTATTTGATTTAAATCATTTGAATTTTTTTAAATGTATCACTTGAGAAGACTTGGGTATATAGGTGGAAGGTCTGTCATAGGGTTATCATCCATGTACAATTATGATATTTTTTCATTTCTATTTTCCCATCTCCCTATGAATTTGTTTCCATGGATATGTTTGAAGTTAGTGGGTAGTTCACTCATGGGGAGATTTTCAACTCTTTAGTTATGTTTCCTAGGGACTTTGTGTTCACTAATCAATTTTTGTTGTATTATTAGTATACTATTTTTCCTATTGAGATCATTGGTGTGATTTACCTTTGTATTAGATTTGATCTACATTTGTTATTGATTTTAATTCTTTGGAAATGATATTGATAAATCCAGATTTTGTTTTTTAAATGTTTCAAAAGGAAAATAAATACCATTATTTTCATAAAAACTACTTTACCAATTTTCATGAAATGTTTTAATTGAAATGATAATACATGAATTGTTTTTATAGACACTTATTATGGAACACCTATATGAAACCCTGATAATCCTAATAGCTCACACCCTATCACTTCTATAGTGGAGCATAGACCATTGTATGTATTTAAATTTATGGAAAGGACTGGTTCAAAAGAGGCATTGTGAGATTGTGGAAAGCTTCGTCTGTGTATCTTTATAGTTAAACGATGCATTTTTTTCCCACATAATCACTTGGATTGGTTGTTTTTTCTATTATGTTAGTCCTTCAGGGTTTGAATTGTATAAGGATATTTTTTTACTCTATTTATATTTTGGTATTCATTTTCTGATTTAAGTTATTGAATGTATATATTCCTTATGAAATTATTTTATATATATATATATTCCATGGTATTAATTCATGTTAGGATAAATTATTCCCTATGGATGTTTTTTTATGTCTGGGTGCTAGTTTTTAGCCCGTAGAGATTTGGAATTCCCTTTGATAATGTTGTGTATTAGTTTGGGTACTAGCATGAGAGTGTATTTGGGTTGGTTCATTACATTTTGGTATCATATATGGTAATTCCTCAATAGATATTGTCTTAAGACATCTATTACACTATTGATATGATTTTATGGATATGGTGGGAATATTAAGATAATTTCATGGACTAATCTTACAAGGATGAGTATAAAGAGACCATTTGATGTTGGTGTGTGTATCTTGATAGAGTTATGATAGTTTATCATAGTTTATTACCACGTGTCTTCTTGTTTGAAATGGTATTTTTACATTTTTGGTCCTTTTTTTGGGGGGTAGAATTATGCCTCTTCAATGTTATCCATGAGTTCCTATAAATGGAGAAGCTAATTCTCATCAATGTAATCCATTGAAGGATAAATATTCTATTGAGTCTATCATATTATATGTTCATGAATTTCGTTTAATGTCCCATTAGAATAGAATAATTTTGTTGAGGTATATCTAGGGGCTGTATGAGAAATGGATATATTACAGAACTTCTTGCATCAAAATAAACATTTCATTATTGGTAAGGGTGAAACTAAAGTGGATGAGTGTTGTATGTAAATGACCCATATGATCTTTTAATTCCTCAACAAACCTAAGATTTTCCAGGTGACCTATATTGTTTTCAGACTTGAGGTTCTTAGAAAGAATTATTGGGATTAAATCTTACAGAATTACAATATTATGGATTTTTATTTTTGGGACATGTGATGTATATTATGGTGATTTCATAGCCTTACCATTCCATGATTATATTAAAGATACCATGGTATGTTGGTATGTGTGTATCCTTATTTGATTTATTATATTTGATCTCAGTTTTTCCCTATGGGGTTTCTAGTTTGAACAAATATTGTTCATTTTTCTGGTTGTATTGTATGTTTTTGTGTGATGAAGTACACCTTTGAGATGTGTTCCATGAGTTCCTACAGATGGTTTATCTAATTCTTATTAAGGAAATACTGAAATGGATCAATTGTTTTCAATTATATCATGTGATAAGTTCATTTGTTTTTAAAAATGTATCACATGTTTGAAATACAGTTGTTGAGGTACATCTGGGAGCTATATGAGAAATGGAACTATCATGGTAGTTCATGTGTGAGAACAAAATTCCTATTAATGGTATAAAGGATCCTCAAGTGGAAAATCATTAGATGTAAATGATATATCTATGCTTCGAATTCCTATATTCACCAGAGAGTTCGAGGTGAATTATTTATTTTTCATACTTAAGTGTCCTAGAATGAGTTGGTGGGATTCTATGGTATAGAAAGATAAGAATATGTATTTTTATTAAAAGGGTTTCATGAATTTATTGTTTTAGACTTTTTTATGGAGTCTCTAATGATGAAAATGTCTTTGGATTTCCTATAATTATAGTTGATAGATTGTATAGTGTTGGTATACACATAACAGCTATTTGAGATATTTTATATTTCACCAAAGGTTGTATAGAATGCCCAACTGATGGACTAGAAGTACAAGCAGGGTTTACAACTAGCTATCAGATAAAATGTATTTATATTGATTCCATTAAACTATGTAGAAATTGTAGATATGGCTATGATGTGAGATAATAAAATGGATGGAAAAGTTGTATATTATTCCCCTTATCGTAGAAATAGTGGAAGTAATATTGGCATGCCTGGGAAAATGTGGATATGGAAGGATCATCAAATGAGTGGGGGAGGGGGCACTAATTTACATACATCCTCGACACCTTTGGTTACAACTAGTAGCATTCCATTGACATTATATCTATTTGGTAGGGTTAGAGACACACGAAATTATAGACATACAAAAATTAAATATGTGTAACATCTATGGGCATTACAGTCATCTACAAAATTTCTATTAAGTCAGGTATACTCCATTATTTAGTCAGGGATCATCATCTCTGAAGGAAACTATGGTGAAATTATATTCATGATAGACTATAGAGATCCATACAGAAACCTCATGAGTAATGCACCTTCATGTATAAGTTGAGATACTAGAATAGGTATACATTGTCCAGTAATAGTGAGAGGTACCATTTTTATAATTTCATTAGTATAGATTTATTTATTTGACACTACTTCTTCACGATCATTTATATATGACAATTTTTTATATTATTAAACATTCAATGGGACACTTGTTTTTTGTTCTAGAGTTAGTGACACCTTATAAGAATAAAAAATAGAAAGTATTTCAATGCCATTCTTCTATGTTATCTATCACCGATATAGAGTTATTCTACGATTTTCTTAATACCAATATGGACCTATTATAAATTATCATTGGGATGGATTATATATTTTTCCTTCATCTTAGATTGATTTTTATCAGTTAAATATCTTAGTTATTCTCATCAATGGGAGATCATGGGTATTACATGAAGAGTGGGATCTATGTACCATTCATGCAGGACCATTCCACCCATATGACATGAGTTTTTTTTCTATTTTTATTATTGATCCTAATGTTTTTTATTATATTTTTTATCTTCATATTTACATTTGAGACATTACTAACATGTTTATAAATGTTTTCTATGTTATTAATCAGTAGAGACAGGTAGGGTTTCTGATTTACCTAGTACTAAATATGAAGTCAATATCAATACCTTATTATCGTATGGAACCAACAGAGTTGGAAGACCTCAATATTTAGTTAGAGGACCGAGTGAAAAAAACTTATGTTCCACCCAAGGGTTTTACATGGGTATCCCAGTGCTATTTTCCATGAAGGGATTTGGTTGTCATTGATTATGCATGTATTATCCAATGATTAACTGGGTAATAGTGAAGAGAAAGTGTCTTATTCCTTCTATTGATGATTTTTTTATTAATTTAATGTGGAATGTTGTTTTTGAAAATATATTTTTGGGTTTGTTATCATCAGATCAGAGTTAGGGAGTGTGATATACCGAGGAAAACTTCCAAGATCAGTCTACTATGAATATATTATTATGTTATTGTTTCTTACTAATGCTCATTAATCTCCATGTATTTGATGGATCAGATATCACATTATTATCTCAAAATATTTTCATTAGTGTGCCTAAATGAAATTTTGGTTTATTAAAGATCTGAGAACATGTTGAATAAACATTTAGGTTTTGTTTTTTGATATCTTTATAAGTCACTAATCATATGGAAATATATTTAATTGAATCATTTTTATTTAAGAAGTTAAATGAATGCTGCATGTGATTTCTATGAATTGTTTTGGTGGATTATTAATGTTAATGAATGTTTTTTCATGGGAACTGGAACAGAATCTCTCTTAAATTTTGATCTTTCAAGGTCATGATGGATATTATCTATGGTTTATTATGTATCTCTCAAATATGGGTTCACCGTTTATTTCCCTTACTTGGAATTTGGAGAAATTCAGATGAGATATAAAGTTTGAGTATTCATTTGAAATTATATTGAATGTTCTAAAATCATCTCTTATTTTCATCTTACCTGCACTGGTAAAATGATATGTGGTTTTCAATGACTCTATTGTCGATTGCTTGTATTTTTTTCTCATCTAACATGATCATGTGGTGGCTTAAAACTCTCTTCATCTTTTACGTCATGAGAAAAATTATCCCACATATGATTTACAGATTACCATATTTATGAATTCCCTTAATTGTTAGAGAACATATCATTTCGGGGAAAGGATAATAGTATTTTATGGAAATAATATTTTATGATATACCTTTTTCTAGAATTTATACAATCATAGTCAGTGGAAGTTTGTGGAATTATATTTGACATTTGACATTGATATATCCTACACTAAGATGAAAGGGAATGTTGTTACATATGATCTAAGTTGGAGTGTGTAATCAAAATATATTTTTTTCATCTATGGAAGAGTGTATACTTATGGGTATTTTTCTCAACTACACTTAAATTCTTATAAGGATGTTTCTACTATAGTTATGACATGTTTTTGGTTATCTAAATCTATCCTTGAGTATATTATATTGAATTAACATTAGGCTGCTATGTTAGGGGAATTAGAGAAAAAATATATTGTTGAGCGATTATTTCAGGTAGATATCTTTCTTAAAATGGTATACTACACATTTTGGATCTATTTGTTTTTTCAAAATCCCTGAGGAGATCAGTCTTGTCTCATTCTCAAAGTACATTTTCATCCATATATATGTTCACTTTGAAAATTTCTTAATACATTATATGGTGATTATTGTTGGTGGGTATGAAGTGCAGCATTGCATGTTTTGTGTCTCATTATCACACCTGCAAATAAATAAATACAAATCATCAAGAATGTTTTGTTTCCTCCAGCCTCTTCTAGGGTATATATGGAAATGGGATGAGGTATCCATGAAATATTTTTTTCAGATTACCATAGACTACGTTATGGATAAATTCTATTTTATTTGGTGATTGATCAGTGGAAAAATTCATCACATTTCATTATGATTAGGAACACCAATATATTTAATGATAGTGGTATGTGTCTTATGCATGATGTGGCATAGTTATGGGGGGTTCCATTAGTTGTTTATATTGAATAAGGATCTTTGTTTTATATTGAAGTTCTGTAGACGTCTCCATGAGGTGATGTGGAATTAGATCATATTAAGTATAAAATATCACCCATAGATTGATAGTCCAATTTTCTTTCATAGACATGGATACTTGTTTTACATTTCATATTAGGTTGGCTACCAGTTTGAGGGGGTATTTGGGTCACTTTATTATAGTAAAGGTATAATATTTCATGAAATTTTTGGATAAATTCGATGAGGATTTGGAGATTGAGATGATATGAGGCTTTGGGATGGTAATAGAGCCTCTATATATATTAATATTAATTAATATATTTGATATATGAATTCAACCTAATGGGTTATTGGTTGGGATGTATAACTTTTTGCTTCCAACTTTTATGTATTTGTAACATTTTTTTTGTTATTACGTACTATGATTATTATCATAGATTTTTTTATTATCATAATCTATTATGTTACTCTCAGTTTGGGGTATATAATAATCATTAAAACTCCTCGAAACCCAATATATTGTTAGTAGGCTCATGTATATGGGTTGAAGTGGCAAGATTAATGTGGAATCCATAAACCACAAACAATATTGTGGCTTCTAGAATAAGTGGTTTTACATTTAATGATAAAATTTAATGACAATCATCACTTTATTCCACATATACACTACACTAAATGTTTATCTTTTGTATATATTGTCTCTGAAATATGGTTTATTGATGTAAGAATTAATATTTTAATTGTATTATATAACTATATTTTGAATTGAAATAGATTGATCTATCATATAGTTTACCAAAATAATTGAATATGATTGATAATCTAGTGTTTTCCCTAACCATAGATATTAATATTAATTACATGTTGACTTTGATAAATAAAAATACATATTTAATTATATTAAGGATAATATATATAAAGATGAGGAATTTTATAATGAGATGTTATATTAAATGGGAATGATGTTATGTGAGTTGATGATGAGAGATTGTTCCTCTAGAAGGAAGTCTCTGTAATATGTTTATATGAAATAATAAATTATTATATTACCTAATTGATAAAATTGAATTGGATTAATATATTGATTTATTCTAAGATAAAACCTTAAACCATGACATTGTTTCTTGTGTTTCCAGTTTTATAAATGAAGACATCATAATTAAATATCAATTCAAAATACTTTTTTAAATAATGAGTGATAATATTAAACTATTTATGGAGTTTCGTATTCCTGTATCTT
The DNA here is from genome assembly GCA_963277665.1 of Viscum album. NCBI lineage: Eukaryota > Viridiplantae > Streptophyta > Magnoliopsida > Santalales > Viscaceae > Viscum > Viscum album. Next base: position 1,207,670,786 of record OY728162.1, read on the forward strand.
AATCCTCAATTATGATGTGGGGTCCTCCAATGATTGAAACGTGGAGTTTATATATTTATTTCAATATATTTGGGTACAAATATATTTCAGACTATATAATTGGGAATTTTATTCCCTTTTAATATTATTATAACAAATAAGATGATCCCTAATATTTTCAATGTTGTTCTATTATGGATAATAATTGGTTAGTTATAAGCTATTTTGGTGTGTATGTCCAAAATAGAATTTTTAGACTAATATTATTCAAGAAATGATTGAGTATACCATTCGAATATGAGTCTGGCCAATAGTTTTTATCCTTAAATCAGCTGAGATGAAATACTACTCGAATTTGAAATTTTTTAAGATAAGATACTCTCTATTATAAAGGTCTAAATAAATTACATATATGTGTTATTGAACTATTAGTTCATATATATAAACTATAATTTCAAATAATTATAATAATTTTCAGGGATTGTCCACTATTTGGAATTTATTAAAACTAAAGTTTCTATATTAATAAATTTTATGTACACGTAATTGAAAATTGTGGGGGTTATACTGTTATAAATAAAACTACAAATAATTTATAATCAAACATGGTATTCTGCAAGATAGTTTTCTTATATTTTACCATTGCATAATAAATACCATTTGGGTTATATTTAGAGATGAATATATAATATTACTCAATGATTTTCAGAGGATTATAATCCTTATTGAAATTTTGGAATTGTTTTATGTTTTCTCCTATGTATGCATTCCATATATTAATATAAAAAGGCAATGTATTTTTTCAAAATGAGTTCTATATTATTGGATGGAGAATATAAATGTAAATATATATATGAAAATTTTAATTTTAATTTTCAATTAGAGTATTGGTGTTTATTGATTATAGAATTCATGGGTGCACACCATCTTTTTTTTGAGGATTCCTTCATGGTACCAGTCATTAAACCATGACATGTTAGAGGAAGAATAGTGTTTTATAATAAACATTTTCACTAACTCTATGAAGGTATGAATTCTTTTGGATTTTTCTAAAATAATTAATAACCCATTGAATATTAATATTCTAATTGCTTAAAGTAATTTTTATTTTAAGTCCATGTATTCTATATTACCATTGTTTACTATATTGAATTTTTATTTCAATGTGTAACATTATTATTATGTCTTTAAACAATATTAATAGGCATAAGTTAACACTAAAAGTAAAGGGTAAAGGATTATATCTCAATAATGTCTTTAAAGATTAATCAAAGTCAATATTCCACAATTTTATTTCATGATTATTAATTTTGGTTCCCCATCATTTGAGTTTTAGAATAATAATAAATTTGAATATTTTATATCCACTAATGTTAACGGTGGCATTTAGTTCACCCTAAAAATGGTATCACGTATTTCAATCGATGTATTGGGCTTCCATTGAGTGTTTGTTTTATTGGTGATTGGATGAGTAATCTATTATTCTTTGTCTATCCCCATTAATTTTCAATGATTGTTTCCATATGTTTAGGTTTTTTATCATCTTTTTATATATAATTTGTTTCTCTCTATTGTGGTTGTGTTTCATTGAGTTTTGATTGTTGTGATTTTGGGGTTGAATCTTTTAAGGTTCCCACTAAACCAATAAGTGTTTAGGACTAAATAATAACAATAAGTTTTTAGGTGTATATTTTATTTACATGAAAAATAAATTTCTATTATATGATTTTTTTAATATAATTTTATTTCTAAAACATGTAATCAATTCATTAATGATTTTACCAAATGTATCCAATTTAAAAAATCAATTTGAAAACACTTCCCAAGTGATTAGAAATTAATTTTTATACATTATTAGGAAAAATAAACATCCTTACTATAGATATTATTTTCTAGTATTAAATATAACACCCCAATTAGATAATACTGTTGTGACATTATCATTGTTTATATTTTAAATTGATGGTAGTTAGAGTCCAATAAATAAATAGTTGACTCTAGAACACCAAATCCAATATTTTTACATATTTCTAAAATATTTTTCTAATCCTATAATTTTTTTTAATGTAAATCTGATAGTTTTACATTAAAATTACGTATTTCATGTATGTTATTTATTGTATGGTTTTTTGAATGAAAAACATGAGTAAAATATTAAAAATTATTATAAAAAATAATTAATTTATTTTATAAAATAAAACTATAAAATAGCTATTAATGAATTCAAAAATATTAGTATATAATTAATATGGTAATTGTAATTCCCCAACCCGAACCATTAGGTCTGATCTTAATGGAAAATATTACTCATGAGTGACTCCCCATACACAATTGAAATCTTATTATAAGATAGGTTCATTAAGTCATCATTAGGGTCACCATACCCTCAAAATCATGTTAATTAATAAAAAATATTAAAAGGAAATAATAACTTTATATTAATTTGTGTTGGAGACAAAAAAACTAATTTAATAAAAAATATGATGTAGGATTATATAATTTAAAAGAACCAGGCACATAATGTAGCATGATAAACTATGTATAAGTTGAATGAAAATAATGAAATAATTTTGAATCCTCTAGAGTCCATTTTGGGACCATTACCAACCCCTTGATCAATGGATTAGTTATCTACCATGAACCCCTATTCCCTAACATGATACCTATATGTGAATTCCATAACAAAATCATGATGTTAGTGTATGGTGGGAGTAATAAAACACAGTATGATACCAACAATGTATCCTTAAAATCATCAAGAAAGTTAACATGTTTATCCTGTAAAAATATAAAAAATGTAATAAATCACCTATAATAATATGTTGAGCCTCTATGTACTATCCATGGCACGGGATGCTTTAGCCATACCTAATTTCAATACGTGATGGCTGGATGAATATTTGAGAACTATTAGGCTATATAGATTTTATCAAACATGTTGTCATTACGATCCGTATTATACTTATTCTTTATTGTAATATAATATCATTACATATAATCAATGCACAACCTCATGGATCCATGATTCTTATTAATAAAGAGAATAAGGGCCCCATGAAAAAACAATATGGATAATAAATCTGTATAATTACCCAAATCCACTAGTTGTTTCTTCAATTCTACTAATTTGACCATGGCCATTATATAGGGAGTCTATGATATTATTCTAGAATTAGATATTAAATCAATAAAAAAATTCAACTTTACTCTTTGGGGGATGTCTAGGTAGTTTATCCAGAAATACTATATTGGATTTTGAAATAATACCCACATACTCAATTTGTGAACAACAATCTCAATTACTAGATGTTTTTTCTTCTTCTTCCTCAATAATTTCATTTTTTGGAGTTAATGAGGTTGGATCTTGATGAGAATCAGGTGAAAAAACAATACTCTATAGATGATGGATTCTACACATTCCTCACAAATTTTAATTTACGTCATCCTAAAATAATGTTTGGTAAAATATTTTTTAATCTAGTCTATATTAAGGATTGTATCAGTGTCATCCATAGTTAAAATAATGAGGTCTATATGTAAAGAAATTTTACAATTTATAATTAGGACTGACCAACACATCTTTATTGCAATGATACATCACTTAGGATTTATATCCTATACATAAATTATTCAATAAAAATGGAAATGTATAATTTTATTTGAAAAATGTCTAGATATAATCAAGTGTGATGATCAAAATCAAATAATGCATTAGATAACATTGAAGATAGAATTAATGTATATACCACAATATAATTTTGTACTTCTACCTCTACTATTGAGATCGTATAATATTTTTCTTCTACCCTTCTCCTCCTCTATATCATTTTACCTTCATGCATGGGGAAATAATTTCCATAATGTGTCATCCCTTTATAATTATAGCAGAATAAATCACTTCTTGATATCTTCCATAGTATTCGCAATCAAGTAAACCATATCTCTATATTTTTTGAACACTACAAATCATTTCCCAATATGTTTTGTTCACATAGTTTTCATAGGATTAGAAGAACTATAACTTCTACTTATTCATTGAATCATTATATTTTTAAATAGAATCAAATAGAACACTTTTTGTCTATATTTCCATTAAAAAGAATAATTCTAGGAAATTAATTCAATTTATTGATGAAAAATAAATCTATTTAAATATTAGTTAAAAAATTATGGGATTTCATTACCCTTTGGAAACATGACTTAATCACTTAAAAAATTAATCCATATTTTACTCCTTGAAGTGTATTAATTTTTATAATACATTTCTAATAATGTAATGGTTGCTTCGAAATAAAAAAAACACTCTTAATACACATTCTTTATGATAAGAATCATTCAATTAATCTCAATTTACTGATCTGAAGGGGGATGTATTTATCCAACAATGTAACCCTTAATGTTATTTATTCCATGAGTTTAACTTCTTCTTCCACAATATTATTATGGATCAATGATCAACATTGATCAGAGACAACATTGATGGAATAGAATAAAAGTGTAACCTTTTCCATTTTAGTATATCCCATGGATGAAAATATCTTCTCTATATACATAATCCATTGCTCGGCTAAACTATGATTATTTATACTACTATATTTTGGGGGCTCCAGTCGCATAAATAGATCCAAAATAGGAGATGTCTATGTGGAATAGGTTCCTCCATTCAGTAATGTTATTTTTTATAGCCTGATTCAAATTCCCTAATATAGAAATAATTTTCTTTTTTCTAGTACTAGCAATATTTTCTTCCTTAACATGGAATTCTTTATGATTTCCATGATTATTCATTCTATTCATCCTTCTAGGATACACTTATAAACTGTTGAATATATTGGATTATCTCATAATATTGTGAACATTGTATAATTGTAAAAATAGATTAAAAATATACATTAATTGAAAAAATAATACATATATTTTGTTATAATTATAAACAAGATTTATTTAGGTATATCATTACTTCTAAAAAATCATGATATTTTTTAAGGAAAATGTGAATTATCTCAATCCTATCCCCTGGGAGTGTCAAACCTGGTGTACAGTAAGGCCCATTTTCAAGTACCATGTTATGCCATTTTAGGCCAGGAAAACATTTTCAATGTTGATAGTTCTAAGTAAATTTGTTCCAAAACCACATCCACATGTTATAAATAGACTGGATTCTTTGGCTAAAAATACCCACACAATATCTACATTACCAAAATTCATGGATGTTCTTCTATACATATCCTCAATATCTATATTAGGGTTATTTTTTAATTATATTATGTTTAAATATAGTTTCCAATGTTTCTACCAAATTTTCTTTTATCCCAACTATGACAACATAACCTCATAATTCTAGTTAAAGTGTATTCCTTTATTAACATAGCATAAATACAATATTCAAATCCCAATGGACAGAATATTTTATTATTTTTGAAAAACCAGATTACATACATAATACCCATATTACATTTGGAAATAAAAAATAAAACATGAAATGTAATAAAATAAAATGAACTTTATCCTTGAATGATTATTCACATATTATTTTCATCATAACCTGGTGAAAGGAAACATTATAATGATGAGATCAAATTCCGTGAAGGGTAATGTACGAAGGAAGAAATAATGAATTAATAAGCATAATGGAATGGTAAATAATAGATTACAAAAAACACTAAAAAATTTGAAATCAAATAATCATTGTGTAAAGGAGAATAACTTATATCTAATTATATTCAAATAACTAGACAAAAGAATAATTAATATTTTAATGTAATAAATTAAAAACACATGCAATTTAATAATTAAAATAAGAATTGAAATGCATCTATTCATTTTGCATATGAAACCCCGATGGATAATTACAATGATAAATGAAATATATATGATGGAAACGATTAATTATTGGATTTAATGTCTGATCCCCATAATACCAATACTCTTACGACCCTTTATATGATTGTTTAAAACTATGGATATATACCCATTTAATTTAGTTAATTTATTTGTCTCATGAAAACCTATTAATGCTTTGAGGGGTTATATAATGATTAAACATTGATTGTAAAACAATTTACAAAAAATTCCTCATATATAAAAAATATTCCATTTAAAATATTTATATTGAATAATGAATATGGTTTTCTCAATAATTACCCAGTTAATCAAATAACTATCAATGGTATCACCAAATGTAAAAATGATATACTTTTTTGGAAATAATAACAAATTTTTTATAAGAATATATATTAAAATAGATTTAAAATGAATAATTATTACCACAATGTAATTTTTTCAATATAATGTTATACACCATAAAGGGATGTGAGTTTTTAATGATAATCATTGAGATCATTCCAAAGGAAGATAATCATTAAATATTCCATAGTGTCCCATATCATTTTGAATAAATTTTATAATAATGACCCTTAAATGAAATATAACCTAAAATATCATTTGAATAATTTGGTTAATTATAAAACATGTCAAATTTTAGTATATACACAGTATAAAAGTTAATTGGGCCATAATTATAAATATTACCTAATAGTATATAAATTGGGACAGAATCACTTTCCATGTGTTCCTTATTTGGAGGTAATCTTTTATCCCACTATATAATGGTTTTAAGTGTGTACATAAGTTATTATGTAATCATATTAATGTGTATAATATTATATATTATCTTATTATAATTTTATATTACCCATTTGAATACAATTATTAATTATTTTCAATATTTTTTATGTTAATTTCAATGTTTTTCGGGTATTTTTTAACATTTTCTTATTTTTATTATTAATTAGATCATGGATTAAATATCTACACAATGTAAACCCTGATTTTATTATCATATAAATTTATTTATATTAATTAATTAAATTCATAGCTATGAAATGAAATACATTGTTCATGGAGATAGTAGGTCATACATACATATGAATGATACTTTCAATTTTTTTCATATTAAAAGAAAAAAACGTAATATATATATATATATATTATAATTATTTTATTATAATTATAAAATATATGTCACATAGGTTCAATAAAACAATCCTTTATATGTTCAATATATATTATGAATGAATCACATCACATTGATGGGTGTTACTCCACACTCCCACAAACAATGTTACCGCATGTACACAAAATTAGGATAATAAGAGAAAAAGATATTTAAAAATAAAATAATAAAATATAAATTATATATACCATATATATATATCATATATAAATCGTGCTTCCATCATAATTACCGCCAAGATAGGCGGTAAAGGAAAAACAAACAATTATCATTTCGTGAGGTGGTTTTTCTCTGTACATATAGTTGTTAGGTTCGTTACCCATTATATAGATGTGTGTGTGTAATTGAGGGTATAAAAAATTAAATAAAAACATACTGGTATATTTATTATAACTATTATACTATCTAATCATGGAAATAGAATTTTTTATAGGTTGTGTTGACCTCACTTGTTTTTATAATCCCAATTATGCTTTCATATACTTTGATAATCTCAATCTAATATTTTTCTATATATTAATTCTTTCGATCTGTGATCAAGATGATTATAATATTAAAATAATACATGAGATATATTAATCCATGTCTATATATGGTTAAATGAGTTCTAAAGTTCTTCTAACCCATTCAAATATGCTTTGCATAAAAATAGATAAGTATAAGTCATTGATCTGCATATAGCTACTGATAAAGAGCTATCGGTACTTAGTCTGCCGATAGACAGAGTCACCGATACACAAAGGACACTGATACGAAGAGCTACCGATATGAACAGAGCTACCGGTAACTATATACAAAGTCTACCGATAGAACGGAATGGAGCTACCAATGTGCATGTCTACCAGTAGTTATCGATAGAGTAAGCCTGCGGATACGAGTACTAACAATCACAAACCTGATCTACCGATATGAGGAAGTCTACCAATAGAACTAGTCTACCGAGCTACCAACTGAGAAACATACCAGAGCTACCGACATACAAGAGCTACCGATAGACAGAAGTCTACCAATAGAGCCAGTTCACAGATCGTTTCTGATAGAGTTAGTCTACTGATACATGTACAGTCACTGATACATCGAGCAACTGAAGGAACGAATTCACTAGTATATAGAGAAACTGATTCATGATCGAAGAGCTACCGATGGAAGGACCTACTACACAATTTCCACTGTACACATTTACTAACACGAGCTGCTAATTGGCAAACCAGTCAAACTCTATACTCTCAATACTATTTATTTATTAAGCTAATGGTTACATTAGATGTTTTAATGCATTCAATGTTATTTAATTATTTTTGTTTCCATTTCAAGAAACTGTACCTAGTACCCATGGAAAAATTAATCATTATTTTTCCGGAGATTAAATCTATAAAAGGAAAGATAAAGACCTAGTTGGAAGATGATGGTGTGAAGTAGGGAATATGACAAGCATAAAAGAACTAAGAAGGCACATAGGTGAAAAAGACAAGATCTGAACATCATTGAAACATAGAGCATTTTTCACTATTATACATCCATACTCCACGAATCCTGGACATACAAGAACTACTCATTTTCCAGGAGAACACAAGCCACATCTTGAGTGAAGAACTACAAGAAACACTTCATGCACTGAGGTTGCTAAGATGGACCAAGAACCAAAAAAGAAAATGACACTCTGTTTTTTAAACAGAAACCAGAGAAGGACTCAGAAGCTTCTCAGAAAAATCAAATGAGTCCAAAGCTGCACTGCTAATCACTAAAGCTTTTATAAACACTCTTTATCACTTTCTTTAGTGATTCCATCTTTACGTTTCGAGCAGTGTGTGTACCTTTTTTTTCACACACACACTGTCTCTTGAGAAAAACTAAAGGATTCTTAAATCCTCACTCAAACTTCAAAACCCTTTGTTTCCCACTGTGGATAGTAGTAGAGGTCGAGTAAGACCTGGACATCCTGTGTGTTGTTGTTTGTGTTTCCCAAGTAGAATTGTGGTATATGTCTTTAGACCTGGATAGTATTGTACTATTGTTTACCCTCGATCCAGTGTGTGGATCAATTTATATAAATTGTTGAGAGGACTAAGTCTCGGCTTGAGACTCAACCTCTTGGTTAACTTTTCTATGCTTTTTAGTTTAAGTCATAAGCTTACTATATATATTTCATTCATAATCCACTACTATTACTTTGAAATAAAAAACTATTTTGATGATACTTTGATAGTAAAATTAGAATGTGTTTATACTTATTGTAAACCAGTAAGTTAGTTTCAAAAGTTAATTTAATATTTAGATTAAGTCAACTGAGACATAATCAATCTTTGTGAAATTGATTGAACATTTACACTCTGTATAGATTCACTACATTTTAACTTTGTTTTTAAATTTGGGGATTTTAAGAGAAATATTTTTTAACAGAAATTTTAAGTGGAACTCAATTCACCCCCCTCTTGAGTATCCACTCTGACCAACATTTGGTATCAGAGTAGTTGTTTTTGTTAAAGTATTTTTTAAAAATGCAGTTTTCAACTATGATTTTAGTTGCATCTTTAATGATCTTAAATTTCTGTTAGTTCTAAACTTTATCTCATTAATTTTTTTTTCTAAAATCTAGTTATGGATAATAGACTAGAGGGTGATGCTACTAACATGCCACCTTTCTTTAATGGCACAATCTATACCTAGTGGAAACTAAAGATGAAAATTCATTTAGAATGTATGGGTTTTGATATTTGACTTGTATAAAGTCTCAATATAAAATTCCAGAAACTGAAAGAACAACTTGGGATGATCCTAAAAAGACTTCTTACAATAATAATTGTTAATTTAAGAATTCCCTGTACTGTGCTTTAGTAGATGAAGAGTTTAATAAAATATATTCTTGTAAAACTACTTATGAAATATGGGATACATTGGGTGTTTCTCATGAGGGAACAACTAATGTTACAGAAATTTTATTGAATACTTATAATATTAAATAAGATAATTTTAAAATTAAAACTGATGAACCCATTTCGGATATGTATCTCAGGTTCATTGAGATAGTCAATACAATGAGTTCACTTGGAAAAGTTGTTCAATCTAAGGAAAAATTGTGAGGATACTGAGATGTCTACTAGAACAATGGAGAGGCACTTCTATTTCAATCAAAGAGTCATGCGACATTGGAGCACAGCCTGTAAAAGAGATTATAGGAAAATTAATGATGTATTAGGAGGAACTCAAGGTGAATAGAGATGAATATGATGAAACTAAGAGAAAATCCATATCGTTCAAGACTACTGCTTCAAAGAACAAAGGGCATTGGAAAAAGGATTGGAAAAAGCCTGACAAGGAAGACGATATAGTCTTCTATGAGTGTAAAAGGAAAGGGCACATCAAGGATGACTGTCCAATACAGAAATTCAAAAAAAAATATGATCATAAGAACAAGAAGTACAAGAAATATATGAAAGATACTTTCAGTGCTTCAGACTACATCACAAGTGAATCTAAAGTTCCTAATTCTGAGAAGAATCGTGACAACATGTGTTTCATGACCAACACATCCGAGGTAACCTTAGATACTCCTGTTTTAAAGTCTTATTATTATAGAGATGATGTAGAATCTGATTCAAATTATGAAGATATGTCTAAGGATGGATTATTTTAATACTATTATATGTGGGAAGAGACATCCAATGAACTTAAGGATAAATAGAAGCCTTTAAAGAAACAGCATGCTCTCACTACTACTGTTAAAACTGAACTTACTAAAGGAAAAGAAAAATAATGCTCAATTGTTAAAGGAAAATATTGAATTTAAAATGTCTAAAGAAACTTAGAAAAGACTTATAAATGTTCAAAAATGAAAAATATACTCTTAATCAAATGTTAGATAAACATGTTTCACCTAAATACACTACTGGTTTGGGATACCAACCTAGAAAAAGGCAGTTCACTAAAACTCGATTTATTCCTAAATCTGGACAGAATACTACTAGTTCATGTTCTGAAAATTCCTATGATTCAACCAGTTATTCATATGGTTATAGATCAAATAAAGTTTATCTTTTAAAATCTATTGATTCTATAAATTATATGAGACCCATAATACAAATATGGGTACCTAAAGCTTTGACTGTTAACCTATCTGGACCCAAGAAGATCTGGGTACAAAAATTATTTTCTATTTAAATCTGTTTTGTAGGAAACATGCTTAAGGAGTTCTCACCAGAAGGTATGGTACTTGGAAATTGGATGTTTAAGACACATGTCTGGAGATTATTCATGCTTCAAAATCTTAATAAAGTTTGATGGATGCCCCGTCCACTTTGGTGATAATTCTAAAGGAAAAATCATCATCCTAGGCCTGATTAGTAACCCTGGTTCAGTTTTAATTTCTAAAGGTTTATTTTTTGATGGAATTAAATATAATCTGTTAAGTATATCTTAATTATGTGATGATTGATTTAATATGGAATTTTAAAATTATTCCTATAATGTTTTTAATTCTAAAAAAGTTTTAGTATTTTCTACTTTAAGAAATGAAAATGTTTATGATGTTGATTTAAATGCTTTATCTAAACAACATGTTACATGTTTAAATGATTTTCATAAAGAATTGTGGATTTGGGACATAATATTAGGACACTGCAAAATGTATTCACTTTGAAAAATAACTAGGAAAAACATGGTTAGAGACCAACCAAAACATGAATTCCCTATTGACAAAGTTTGTAATCCCTGCCAAAACGGAAAACAACATAAATATTCTTTTAACTTAAAGAAAGAAGTTTCAACGTCTCAACCTCTTGAGTTGGTTCTCAGGGACTTGTTTAGAACTTTAAGAGTTTCTAGTTTAAATGGGAAGCACTATGTCTATGCCTATTAGATGACTTTTCTAGATATAATTGGGTATACCTCTTAGCTCACAAAAGTGAAGCTTGCTCTTACTTTGTTAAATACTCTATGTTTGTAGAAAACCTTAGTGGACTTAAGATTAAAACCCTGAGAAGTGATCATGGCCGTGAGTTTGAAAATCAAGACATTGAATCGTAATTCTCACACAGTTTCTATAACCACAACATTTCTACTCCTATGACACCTCAGTAAAATGGTGTAGTAGAATGAATGAATAGAACCCTTCTCGAAATAGCTAGAACCATGCTCAATGAGTATGACCTGCCTATTTACTATTTGGATGAAGCCGTGAATATAGCCTACTATATTATTAATAGATTCTTAATTAGAGAAATTCTTAAGAAGACCCCATATGAGTTATAGAACAATAGAAAACCAAATGTTAGTTACTTCAGAGTCTTTAGATGCAAAGTTTTTATTCTTAATACAAAGGATAATTTGGACAAGTTTTCTTCTAAGAGTGATGAAGGAATTTTTCTTGGTTATTATTTAACTAGAAAAGTATATAGAGTATTTAATAACAGAACCAAATGTGTGGAAGAATCTGTTCACATCATGTTTGATTAAATTGATCCACATGAGCCTAAAATCACATTGGAAGATCTTAAAGAATATTTGAGTGTTCTAGACCTTAATGATAAATCTAAAAAACCTTCTATGAAAATATATAGTTCTGGACATATTCCAAAATCTTCCCCTAATGAACCCAAACTTGGAGATGAACCTGAAATTTCTAGTCCTACCTTTACTAGATCAACTAGGATTCTAAAGAATCATCCTTTAGATGATGTTGTTGGTAATCTTGATAGAGGTACACAGACTAGAGATTCACTAAGAAAATAGGTTGAACAGCAAAACATTCTTTCACAGCTAGAACCTAAAAATCTCAATGATGCTATCAATGATGAATTTTGGGTAATGGCTATGCAAGAAGAGTTAAATCATTTAGAAAGAAAAAATATCTAGGAATTGGCTTACTAACCTAAGGACACTTTAACAATAGGCACTAAATGGGATTTCAGTAACAAAGTTACTGAATCTAGAAACATTGTTATAAAAAATGTTAGTCAAGTTGCCCAACGATATAGTCATGAAGAAGGTATAGACTATGAGGAATCCTTTGCATATGTATCTATATTAGAAGCTATTAGGATCTAACTTTCCTTTTCTGCTCATCTAAATTTCAAGATATATCAAATGGGTGTTAAAAGTGCTTTTATAAATGGTTTTATTGTCGAAGATGTTTTTCTTGAACAACCACCTGGATATACTAATCCTCATTTTCCAAATCAATATTTTAAACATTCTAAATCTTTGTATGGTTTAAAACAATCTCCAAGAGCATGGTATGATTGTCCTAGTAATTTTATTATTTCAAAATGTTTTATTAAAGGGATTGATAATCCAACTCTTTTTATTAAATGAATTTCTAAAGACGTTTTAATAGTTCAAATATATATTGATGATATTATTTTTGGATCTTCTAAACATTCCTTATGTATTGATTTTTCAAAGAGTATGAAAAATTAGTTTGAAATGTGTTTAATTGGTTAACTCAAATATTATCTTGGATTTCAAGTTTAACAAAAATGAAAATGGTATTATTTTGAATCAATGTAAATATATAAAGCTCCTTTTAAAACTTTTTGGTTAGGATAGTTATAAGGAAAGTGAAACTCCTATAAGTACAACTTGTAAATTGGATGCAGATGAAACTGGGAAACTAGTGGATCAAACCAATTACAGAGGTTTGATTGGAAGCATAATTTACCTTACTACTAGTTGACCAGATATTATTTTTAGTGTGTGTTTGTGTGAAAGACATCAAGATAATCCAATAGAATCTCATTTACATGATGTTACACGAAATTTTATGTATCTTAAACATACTGTAAACATAGGTTTGTTTTACCCAAAAGTAAAAACCTCTGAGTTAATGAGTTATTTAGATGCTGATTTTTCTGGTTACAAGTTTGATAGAAAAATCACATTAGAAACATGTCATCTATTGTGAAAATCCATAGTATCTTGGTGTAGTAAAACGTAGAATTCTGTAGCATTTTCCACTGCCGAAGCATAGTATATACCTGCTGGTAGTTGTTGTGCACAAATTATGTGGATGAAACACACTATTTTTTTACTATGGAAATGACATTAAACACGTTTCTATCAACTATAACAACACTAGTTCAATAAATATCTCTAAGAACCTAGTGTCTCACTCTAGGTCCAAACACATTTATGTAATGCACCATTTCATGAGAGATCATTATCAAAATGGTGATATTATTCTTGATTTTATAGGTACTGAACATCAACTAGCCGATATTTTCTCTAAACCTTTGAATTTAGAAAGGTTATGTTACAGTAGACATGAGTTAGGTATGTTTAACCTTTACCAGTATCAATTCTCACCGATGTGAAATTCTCACGGATATAAAATTCTCACCGATGTAAAATTCTCACCGATGTGAAATTCTCACTGATGTAAAATTCTCAACGATGTAAAATTCCCACTAATGTAAAATTCTCACCGATGTAACCTCACTGATAGGAATTCACACTGATAGACCCTACTGATTATTGCAATGTTTTAAACTTCTAGCTTCTGCGAGAATATGAATCATTTTCGTGTTATTTCATTTCATTTTGTTTAGTTTATGATTCCTAAATGATAAAACTAATGTCCGAGAAACTTCTTAATCCACCGAGCCTCAAACCTTTACCCTCAAACCATAGCTCCCAAATCCTTAGAGAACCCTAAATCATTTGAACTAGTGATGGAAAAACCAAACATCCTACAGTAATAGATGACTCTGTTTAGCCAAAAACAAAGAAGCCGAAGACTGAACGAGAAGCAAGTGGTAGTGTTGTTAGAACTAGTTTGGGGAGATGACCAGTGAATCCTCATCTGTAGAATCGTGTTATTGTGATTGAAAAGGAGATTTGTGTTGAGTGTATTCTACCTTGAAAATCCTTAGTGGTCAATGTAATTGAAGATCAAAATGGGTAGAGTGTTTTTCGAACAACAATGGTCCCTATTTTACAAAGTTAGTGAAACAGTTTTATGAGTTTTTAACCATTGAAAAATCTGAGAATGAAAATCAAGTAACCTATTTTGTGAATGGAAAGGATATATCATTTTCATCAATTTAATGGGATGAGTGCTTAAATGTTCCACATGAAGGGGTATCTGGATATATATTGAGATCCATTTCACCTACTAGTGATATTTTCAACTATGAGACTGCTTTGGAAGAGCTGACTGGTGAGGGAAGTCAAAGACAAGTAGATACTGCAGAAATGGATGGAGAGAACAGATTAGTGTTCAAATTCATTCAACATGTCTTGATACCGAGGATAGGAGACATTTCCAATTTGAGATATCAAGATATCTATCTCTTACATCTCTTAAGACATTGTGTAAAAGATAATTTGTGCAGATTGCTGATGATCCAAATGGAAGGCATGACAAGGCCTAAATCAATGACAAATTCCCTATTATTTGGTAAGTTAATTTATGTGATTATCAAGGTAAAAGGGGTAGCTATGTCTCAAGATGAGATAGTGTTACTGAAGAAAAAAAAATTTATCCCCTCTATAGTTTGAAAATACATGAGGATCAATTGGAACCCTTGGAGAGGAGAATGGTTCAATGATGACCAGAAGGTGTATGACAAATTTAATCATGTGAATCATCCTTAAAGACCTAAGGATGTGAGAGATCAATCTCTAGGACCTAATTAAAAGGAGACAAAATACAATGATGATTTAGAAGTGGAAGAGTCCTCTGCTGGTGAAGGAGGAGACCCAGACTTACCTCCTAGCCCAACTCCTGAAAACCAAGATCAACATAAATTAGATAATAAAGAAGCTATTGAAGAAGTTGTTGAAGAGGCTGTTGAAAAGGCTACTGTAGAGAATTAATAAGATGGTCATCAAAGTGAAGCATCTATGACATCTGATTTGAGTCATAGTCTAGTGATTAGGCGATATTTAGTCTCTATTGAACCAATCTACCGAGCTACTGGCTGACAAAAGACCAGAGCTACTGACTGATAAGAGCTACTGATAGACAGAAGACTACCGATAGGGCTAGTTCACAGATTGTTATAGATTGAGTAAGTCTACTTATACAAGTACAGTCACCGATACATCGAGCAACCAATGGAACAAATTCACTGGTATATAGGGCAACCGATGAAAGATCAAAGAGCAACTGATGGAAGGACCTACTACATAATGTCCACCATACACCTTTACCTACACGAGCTGCTAATTGAAAAATTAGTCAAACTCTATACTCTCAATACTATTTCTTTATTAAGATAACGGTTACATTTGATATCATTAATGCATTCAATGTTACTTAATGAATTCTGTGTCCATGTCTGGAAACCGTATCTAGTACCCATGAAAAAAGTAATCATTCTTTCGCTGGAGCTGAAAGCTATAAAAGGGAAGATAGAAACCTAGCTGGATGATGATGGTGTGATGTAGTGCATACTAAAAGAATCACTGATCTAAGAAGGAACACGGGTGAAAAAGACAAGAGTTTAACATCATTCAAACGTGAAGCATTTTTTACTAGTCTACGTCCATACTCCAAGAATCCTAGACATACACGAAGCTACTCATTTTCAAGGAGAACAAAAGACACATCTTGAGTGAAGAACTACAAAAAAAACTTCATCCACTCATGCTGCTAAGCAAGACAAAGAACCAAAGAAGAATACGACACTCTATTTTCTGAACAGAAACCAGAGAAGGACATAGAATCTTATCATACAAATCAAATGAGTCCAAAGCTACACTGACAATCACTTAAGCTTTTCTAAACTATCTCTATCACTTTCTTTAGTGATTCCATCTATAAATTTCGAGCAGTGTGTATACCCTTATTATTTTACACACACACTATCTTCTGAGGAAAACTGGAGGATTCGTAAATCCTTACTCAAACATTATAACCCTTTGATTCCCACTGTAGATAGTGGTAGAGGTCGAGTAAGTCTTGGATAGCCTGTGTGCTGTTGTTTTTGTTTCCTATGTGGAACTGTGGTAGAGGACTTTTGACCTGGATAGTATTTTACTGTTGTTTACCCCCAATCTAGTGTGTGTATAAATTTATATAAACTTTTGAGAGGACTAAGTATCGGCTTGAGACCGAACCTTTTTGTTATCATTACTGTGCTTTTTAGTTTAATCCATAAGCTTACTATGTATATTAAGGTCATAATCAGCTGCTATTATTTTGAAATACAAAACAATTTTAAAGCTACTTTGAAAGATAAATTAGCAAGTGTTTATACTTATTGTAAACCAGTAAGTTATTTTCAAAAGTTAATTTAATCTTTAGTTTAAGTCAACTGAGACCTAATCAATATTTTAGAAACTGATTGAACATTTACACTATGTATAGATTCACTGCAGTTTAACATTGTTTTAAAATTGGGGGATTTTAAGAGAAATATTTTTTAACAAAAATTTTAATTGGAACTCAATTTACTACCCTCTTGGGTTTCCACTTCGACCAACAGGATGGATAATGAAAATAAATCTAAAGAGCTTGAGGAAAGATATTACATTTTCTTTTGGTAACTCCTTTTCGTTTTCACTAATGGGCTTCATTGAATTCAATTATGAAAAAAGATATGATTCTAGGAACAGTTGAAGAATTTTATGGATCTATTTGGGGTTATATTGGTCATGAACAAGTTTCTTGAATTGTGTGATGATTTGGGAGGTGTGAGTTCATTTTTATAGTGGAGGAGTAGTGGAACTCTTGTAAATTTTTTGAATGGTAATTATACCCACGTTTTTACCATAAAAAGTGAATCTAATAATTTTCAAAATAATATAAATGTGAGTATATTGTCACAATATATTCATTAATTGTATTTTGGACAAGGTAATAGATCATGTTAGCCTATATTATTATGGTTTAGTCCATCATTATACCAATTTTTCTCTTAATCGCTGTAATTAATTTTAGTCACTTTTACTTATAATTTTTATCAAATAGAAATTTTACCTTATAATAAAATATAAATTATTATTATTGAAAATATTTAATCAATTTTTAAAATTTCTAATCACATAAGTGAATGAAATTAATTTAAAATTAATCTCTTAGATGCGACAATAATGAGGGTTTTAATGTCAAAACATTCAAAAAAAATTAATATTTTTATATCCAATTTCAATGGGAAATTGATTTCACTAACATAATTTATTTTAATGGATGTATAATTTTTATAATTCTAATTTGAAACCAGTTATAAAATATTGAATACCCATAATAAATTAGATGAAAAAACATTTTTGAATTTAAATTTATATATTCACCATTATTTAAAGAGTAAAACATCTCAGAAAATACTGAAAATAAAACATAAATTATCATTTTTGTTAAATCATTCATATTTAAAAGTAGTTTGAAATATTAGATTTATAAAATATTCCAATTATAATTTACGTAGGTTCTACATTGAAATGTGGTAGAACATCCTATCTAAACCTGTAGGTTTTCATTTTTAATATAGGATTTGTTCTTATCCTATACCAATAAAATCTGTTGGATGAATATAAAAAATATTTTATTTTATATATAATATAGAAATTTACAATATAAAACACTGTTAAATTGATATAATTTCATTTACAATTCAAATCATAAATAATTATTACTTTTTTAAATTATTATGTTGTGTTCATTGGAAACTATCTCTGTATAGTATGTTTTTCAACTACAAATAAAAATAAAATTATTCTAAAATGAATATATGGTAATTTACTAGGTTTATAAAAAAATATTTATATTATCCTAAATGACTAAGAGAAACTATAATAATCACCAAATATGATCAACATTAATGCACAATAGTCCTTTATGTTAAATAATTTCAGATGAAAAATCAATCAAAAAGTCTTGTATTGTAATTACTAATGTATATATAAGTGAATAGAATGAAAAAGTATGAAAAATGGTTTAGAAAACAAAGCTTTTATGAAGTTATTAGATCAAATAATATGTGTTTTCTCACCACCTTATGATGTAGTATGATCCATTAAATACATTTGGCTTGCCTCAATCCAACAACATTATACCTAATTAACCTGACATATATGATTCATCAACATCTGATCATCCTGATGAGGAAGCCAGATAGATACATAGTTCAAAGTTAATGATTATCTTATACCCATATATATCCCATGGAGCTATGTAATTAATCATATATAGATTCCCCATATTACGACACTACATACACTTTATCAATGCTGTTTTGAAAAAATTCAGATAATGTACAACCATCCCATAATTAATGAATCATAACAAACACTTTTAGGGTGCTTATAATGACATATCCTTATCAACCCTCATACCACTAATCTTCTACACATCCTCATTCAATCATTTCTAGATACCATATGGGGCACTCCTCATAGTAGTTAGAGGTCTAGTATACTCTGTTCTAAATGGGGGATGGAGACCAACTAATCTATCCTCCTAGAAAGTCATCTCAATAATCAAGTGTATTTGAAGAATATTATGGAACACAATTTCTAAGAATATCGTAAACATTATTATTATACAGATAGAAGGACTGATTTTGGACATCTTAGAATTCCATTCCTTCTTTCTAACCAATAAAATATTAAAAAAATGCCATTTAGTAAAATGAGTTGAATATGATAAAACCATTAAGGATACAAAATTCTAACCCATAAACACCTATTCACTATCTGTATCCATAATTTTAAGGGAATAATTACATGAAAAAAGTTCATTTATGCCTCCCATGTGAAACTATCTTGACTTCTAGATAATACCATCATACCCCACCATCTCATAGTGGGCCCTGGTAGCAAAAATATTGTGATCTTACCATCTATTACATAAGTGTCTTAATGAGGTGAGAATAACCCTCAATGACATCTTACTAGTTCTCAAAACCCAAAGCTTCCCCAATTCCATGAATAATAGGTAGTTTCTGGATCTTTAATTCTCAAGTATACTCATCCTAATGAATGTTTTTTGGTCCTCATTACTAGTTGGTAGTCTCTTGTGCATGGGGAGGCACACATGAGGTCATATGGATATATGGCTTAGATCTAGTGGTGAAAATTAAATTAATGTACTATATTGGGGATAGAAACAAGCATATAGAGATGTTGTTGTAAAAAGTTCCTAGTGATGACTCATAAATACACCAGAATCCAATTAAAACTGTAACAAAAATAAAGTCAAGTGTAACAAAGATTCCCATTACACTATAATTGTCTAGGCACATGTAAATTAACCTTTCTAATTTTGAAAAATCCCATATTCATTATACAATTTACCAATATATTCCAAATGATATGTTTATTTGAAAACCATGGCCTCATGTATTTAAATATTTAAATTATAATATTAAGTATATAATGTATTTGGGTTATGTTTTATTATGATCAAATGTGTTTTGAGATGTATTATTAGATATGATAGAAGTGAATGGATTGATAATTGTTAGATTAAATTATGAAAAACCACCTATGAAACAATAAAACTGAAACAGTGGTCACTTTTTAGGTGCATAGTTTGTAATAACCATTTCTCCACCCATGAAAAACTATGTGATGTCGGATTGTGTTATTAGCATGGTTTGGGCTTGTTTTTTTCCTATCCAGGCATGAAAACCATTTTAGGTTTGTTTAAAGGAGTGTTTGGGAAATTTTTAGCACATGATATTCCTCACCAATCGCCCTAACCATTCAGTGTTAAAGAAAGACCCATATTTTTTTGATATGATTTTTATTACTTCTTAAATAGAAAATTTATTCAATCCTTAACTAAAATTCCACTACATCTAATTGATGGAGATACCCCTAATAATGATATAGAAGTAATTTATTAGATATATTATTTTTGATATAGGCCTGGATAATTTTTTATGTGATCATTCATGGTGTTGTCCATTGATTTCCTCTTTTACCCTCTACTAAATACGTGAAAATATATGTTTTGGATAGATCTGTGGTGTGTAATACCAATATTGATGATTTATTTTTTTGATTATGGGGGAAAAGATATAAATATGTTTTAAGGAGGTTCAATAAAAAAATTTAAATAATTTTCTTCATTATTCATTTTTTCATAAGTTTGTGGTGTAGGTGGATTCACTCTCGGCTCATCTTATTCACAAAATTAATTTTTTATTTCAAATTAAATTGATTTTTTTATTTTATATTGTGAATTGGATGTGAATAGTATAGTGGAAATAGTATTTATTTATGTGTTTTGAATTTTAAGAAATTAGTGGTTTATAGAAAATGATTTTGGTTCAATAATATTAATAAGATTATTTTAAAATAAGTATTGGTTTTGATGCATCAAAAATCACATTGAAAATATTGTCAATAGAAGAAATGTTTTACTTTATTATATTATAAATGATAGGATGTCCAGATACTCAACATAGATAGATATGGTGAGTTCATATATGTGGCATGGACTTGGATAAGGGGTATGTTCTATAGGGGTACAATGATTCCACCCTTTAGAAGGGGTGTGTTCTATTGGGGAACATGACATATGGTTACCAGTCAAAAACTTGTTGGATCAATAAGAAACTATTCATTAGTAATTAATTTTCACCAGATCCTATATGAGTGGGTGTGTGGGGATCACATATCACTTATGCCAAATGAAAATGTGAAATGGTTCAAAGACTTGTTTGGATTCATTAAATGCAAAATAGGTTTTCTTATAAATTTTATTTGTTTTGATATAAACTACTTTAATTTTTTATAAATAATTTTACATTGTTTTTCTAAAATGTTATATTCTAGTGATGTGAGTGGGGATGTCATTGGGAATATACTACTTAATTTTATACTCACCCCATGCTTGGGAACATTGGAATATTTTTAGATATAATATCTTGAGACACATGTAATGAATGATACCAATGTTATTTAGTAATTAATCATGATAATTTGTACATGGAATGTTTAATTGAAGAATATATAATATGGGAGCAATTGAATTTATTAATTTGTTGTATTTTAGTTTTTTTGTGTTTATTTACTTTAATTTTAGATATTGTTGTTTTGATGGGTTATATTCTTACTTTTAATACATTTTTATTATTCCTAATACACTAGTTGTTTGGATACGGTTATATTCATTTGGATGTTTTATTTTTAAAGCGAAAATCATCCTCAAACAATTTATGAATCCCTAGGAACTTATTCACATCCTTCGGTGTCACGGGGAAGCCGCCTAAGGCCTAGTAACACACACATAACATGTCACACCAGTGAGGAGGGGATGGATGTTATAGATGTTATCATTTTTGTACAATCCATATTTAATTTTGTGATAAATGTTATCATTTTATTCGGTCATAGAGTTAAAAATTAATTCATTTTATTCATTGACTTTTGATGGCACCATGGAGTATAATTTTTAAGAACATGAAATAAAGAGCCTAAAAATCTTGTATCTAACCAATTTATGAGGAACAATAAGTGATCTGGATTTCTTGACAAGAGTGTTTTGAGACAATTATAAAAATAGTGGTCTCATCTTCATGGGTTTAGATGATGAGATGATCATGAAAGGCATTAATAGAAATTATATCTATATAGTATGTGCATAATTTATTTTCTATAATGATTTATAATTTTTTGAGAAGTGTAGAATTTGAAAATAGTTTAAGATGAGTTATTTACAAAAAGCATGGTGGATTTTTAGAAATATTCAAAAATGAAAATTTGATGATTATGGGAAATTCATGTTGTGATACGTATGAAAAATATAAAATATCTCATCCTTCACTTTCTAGAGAGTGAGAATAAATTTGATTTTCTTGTTATTGAAAATTTAATTGTTTTGGAATAGAAGAAACAGACCAGAAGTGGTTGTTAGGAAAATGGTTACACCTAAGCCACATGTGAACCAACTGTGGGTTCATAGTGTTGTCCAATCATTTCATGTTTTTGATAGAGATAATACAAAGAAGGGACCAAGGAAAGTGGATCATCCTATTCAGTTCTAAAAGAAGAATCCATCCATCATTCATAGTGATTTATAACTAAAAAATTAAGAGGTGTGGATGAATATTATGAATCTAATTCTAAATGTCATTGGTACACCAGTTATTATGAAACTTAATTTGGAAGTGTCTATGGTGAAAGATATTGCATATTAATTTTTGGAATTTGCAGTTCATGAAAAATTGGACCATGTCATTATATGGGATTATTTTGATGAATTGATCAATAGAATATTATATCCTCACATATTCGGGATTTCAATAAAAAAAATTAAGATTCTGATAATAGAAACCTATTGTAATATAGTATAAATATAAATAATGGAATTTATCCAGATATTCACCAAAAGATGTAGTAAGTGTTCCCTTGATTGAAAACATTTTTGTATCTGGTTTGAGCCCTGATATTCACTCAAATATTATCATTCATTATGTGGAAGATTATAGAAAAAAATTCAATATAGTTAATGTGATAGAAAAAGATAGCTCAGGTTGTACAACTATAGGAAACATGTCAATATCAATGGGATGTAGTGGGAACTATAATGGTTAAATTAAGAAAAATAGGGAATTCTATTTACAAGGTTGTTGTATGACTTATAATTAGACATATGTTTTAGGGAATATTAATCCAAAACAAAAGATAAATCCAATATGTATTCATTTTGTGTTTTTATCATATCAAGAAGGATAGTATGGATTTACCTAGATCATGTCGCAATTGGATACAAAGGATAATTATTAAATGACATTGTCATAGTTCAATATGGTTGGATATTTATTAAAAATATTAGGTTTCAAAGATGTTGTATGCTTCAATGGGATGAGGGATGTAGAATAATTCTTATTATCAGAACCATGATATAAATTTTTATTCTAGTAATTCCTTGAATTCTCTGCTAGTGTAATCAAAATTTTGAAATAAATAGAAAACTATGATTAATAAAATTTTGTGGAGATGAAAAATTGATTGTGGATGACCAATATACACCTTTGAATATGATAGTTATTATTGGTTATAATTTTACACATATGAAATTTTTTTTGATATGGGTGTATTAAGTTAATTTATTGTTTCTTATACTGTTGATATTTTCGAATTGAAAATTATTAAGTTGAATTTTATTTTGAAACATAAAAATTCTCTTGGTCAAGACAATTTATAGACTTTATGCGTATAAAATGATCTATGACTATCAATGGGGAAGAATTAATATGTTATTTATTTATACTATAAATGAATATTTATGACATAATCAAGGGTTTGAATTCGTTGATATTGTTCAAATATCACATAAATTATTAAACAGGAAGGGAGATTTTGCCAACTGATGAAGGTTTTATGAATCTATTTAGAGGGTCCTTAATATAAATAATTTGAAATAGGCTTTCTGTCCTCATTTGATAGATGAATCTCATACTATTTTAAATCATTTACCATGGAATCCATTTTGGTGATTGAGAATAGCTATTTTCAATCAATTTTTGAATTTTTCAGATGTTTTTACTAAGAATTTCTTAAGGTTTCCACTCACAATATAAGTTGAGTTTATGATTGATCACATTCAATGGAAAATTAATTTCTAAATTCCATATTATTAGATGTCACTAATAAAATTAATGGAATTTAAGCGGTGGTTTTAACATCTTGAAAGTAATTTGTTTATTCGGCTACACACCTATCCTTCAGAGATAACGATCTTCTTAATTAAAAATGATATTTTAAACTATAAGTATTTCTACCGATTATCCTAAGATTAATGAAGTTGTCATAACATATTTCTATCCTCTTCTATGCATTGATGATCTATTTGATAAATTTAAAGGAGCATTGTGGTTCTCTAAAAATGACATGTATTCAAGATATCACCAACTATGGTTTATGATGGAAGCTATTCCAAATACAACATTAATAAGTAAATATGGCCATTATGAGATTGTGTTTATGCCATTAGGTACTAATAATTCACCAAAATACTTTATTGAATTGATGAATCAGAGATTTCATATGTATATTGATTATTTTGAGCTCATTTATCTGAGGACTTATTGATGTATTCAAGGATAATGGTTCAACATGTGAAATACTTGAATATAGTGTGGAGATATTATATGGCTCGTAATATATATTCCAAAAATTCATAGTGTTATTCTTTTTATACAAGGAGTATGTTTCCATGGTTGAGTTATCTCAAAAAAATTCATCCAAAAAATATATAATCTGTGTTATCTTAGAGACCACCAAAGAATGTATTTCTAGTATACAGTTCCATCAATCTGGATATTGATTACCAATGTTTTTTTCATTCATTTTCATGAAAATATTTACCAATGATAGAATTGAAATGGAATGGTGTTCCATTTGAACAGAATTATGAACGTGAAAAGTCTAATCAATAGTATAAATTTCACCTTAAATCATAGTAGATCATCATTTTTCCAGAATTAGCACATGGTTATGTTGTGTACTGTAATTATTTAGAATCTGGGTTTGGTTGTGTTGTCATGAAGGGAGATCATTTTTTTGTTTATATCATTATTTTTATAGTTTCATGAGATAAAAAACAAAAATCAATATGGAATCATATATTGTATTCAATGATTTGAATACATTATTCTATTACCTATTATGTAATAAATTTATGTTTCTTACAGTTCATAACAACTTGAAATTCATTTTATAAAAAACATATTTTAATTTGAGACATAGGATATTTATGGCGTACCATCAAATTTTTGTCATTTACTTTATGTATAAAACGAGTAAAGGAAATTCGGAAGAGGTTGCATTAAGAAAACAATTATTAATCAGTTTAAATAATGGTTTAATTCAGTAGAGGTTGATGCCTATGATAGACAATGTGCACTTGTATTATGAATACCAATTTAGTATTATGGTTATCATTTTAATTTCTTCTATTCAAAATTTTATTGAGACAGTTAATTTGGAAAAGAAATATGATTTTGAATGTGTTCTTAGATTGTAAAAACTCATTGTTGGAGATACCATCATTGGATTAAGGTAAAATGATAAATAAATTTTATGGATTTGTGATCATAAGGGGATACATTTGTCTTTTGAGGTGCAACTCCTTCATACACACCACCATATAAATTCGGGTTTTTATCCTAGAATAAATTATATGTATTAAGAACATAACATACTATTTGGGAGGGTTGGAATAAAAAGAAAAGTGATTTATTTTGTGATGTGATGCCTCACAATTTGTTAGGTTAAGGAGGAGAACCAATGACCAATGGGCATGATGGTTTCTCTAATGATATAATTTTCAAAATGGGAGTTTATTTCCATAAATTTTGGCATAGTGCTACCATGGATTGTTCATAAACATGTTGATATATGGGTGATAGTGGGCCAGCTCAGAAATTCATCCCATTTCAACCCTATTTATAAATCATACATGGTGATGATCTTATATAAAATCAATATATAGGATGTTTGAAAGTGTAAATATTTATTGGTTTCAATAGTATCAATATAATAATCAATGTTTAAATCACATTTTTTTAATCATTATAGAAAGAAAATTAAACTCTATTGACTATTAAAATGGTGTATCATCTGTAGATGGATAGATAATATAAATGGATTATGTAGATAATGGAAGTCATTCATTGGGATTTTTTAGTGGATTTTGGTTCCTTCTGACAGGATCGCATACTATTAATTGATTTCTCAAATAAAAACATTTCTTAGGTGTCAACACCGATGGATCCTTTTGATTCATTGTATGGGATTCTATAAAATTATACAATTTTTTTTGTGCAAAAAGTAGATACTCTATCGGTTGTAATGAGACATAGGAAAGACACAATGGAAATGCCACAGTTTATCAACAACAGGATAAACATGGAACAAAGGCATTATAATTTGAATGTGTGGCATTATTGTGGCAGTTATCATTTGAGGTGATTGATCATGTATTCTTGAGAATTTTTCCATGTTAGAGAATCCTTATTTTGGGAAGAGAGTGGTGTTATCACCTCAATACATAGGACCTGTAGAGATAAATGAACAGGTTAGTGAGGAGTAATATTGATTGAATTCTATAAACAATTTCAGTTTAATGAATTGTGATTCCATTGAATCATAAATCTAAATGTATCAACTATATCCTAACCTTTTTATTCAATTAGAACACATTAACCTTGACCTAGAGACTACATTGGTTTATGTGAAAGTTCAGATTATGGATAGGAAAGTGAATGTCTTCTGAGGGAAATAAATATTCCTACTGTGGGTTTTATGGAAACAAATTTAGATTCTAGAAGAAAAATTAGAATGAGAGAATTAAATGGTCATGAAATGTCATGAACACTTTCAAGACAATATTGGTTTTCTACTTTCTGAGGAAAGAAAGGAAAATTGATTTGGGGAGAAGATCAAACCCATGATTGTATATAATTAACCCTTTATTTATGTATCTTATGTATATAAATTATTTTATTTATATTTCAGGATGTCTAAATGATTTTTTACATGCCTTTATTGATTTCTTATTGATGCACAATTTGTGAATGGTTAGTAAAAATTTGTGAAACACCACCCAAGAAATTGTGAAACATAAACTGTGGGAATTATTTAGTCATACAGTTAGGCACACAGTATTAAAAAACCTTCTTTCCACCCATGGTAATATAAGTGATTTTAGTTATATGGGATTAGAATGGTTGGATCATAGATTGTATAGCCATTCAATCCAACAATATTAGGTGTTACTAAAGGTAGTGGCTAGCCCATGATCAGCACATAGTTATCCTAATAGTTCACACTAACCATGTGGCATTAATTTTTTTGTATATTATGTATCTAAATAAAATTACCTAATAAATAGAATCTATTTTCATAATCCAAAATTAACATATATTACACTCCTTATAAAGGATGTAGATACCCTTACCCTTTGTATGATATCTATTTGTTGTTGGTTTTATGTTCGTTGGAGGACATGATTCCTTTGTAAGTGATCATTAATTGTTCCATTACTTAATTTTCCTCTTTTTTACTCACTTAGAATAATGAATATAATATATTTTGGGATATATCAATGGGTTTTTATTCCAATCATGATGTAAAAATAGTTTTTAGGTGAACAATATCTAAAGAAATTATCAAGAGTTTTAATATTATTTTTGTGATCAATTTGGGTAATTATTCATATTACTTATGTTTTTGAGATATGTGAAATAACTATCATATCATATTATTTATAACATGAAGTCTTGAAATAAAATTTATTAAATTTCACGATTTAATTATTGAATTTAAGTGAAATTTTTGATACAAAACAAATTTAGGAATTATTTTTGTAATTTTAAAACTTTTCAGTATATGGAATGTATTTTGGCTTTATAATTTTAAAATAATGATTTCAAAATTATGTGTGTTTTTTATACATGGATAAAAGGTTGGAAAATTATTTTAATAAAAGATCAATTTTATTGAAATGATTTTTTTATTGCTGAGGTATTTTACATATATGGTTGGGGCTGACTTCATTTCATTGAAGTGACCACAGAGTAGAGGTGTATGACATTGGGTAAAAAAGGTGAAACCCAATAGAAGGGGTGTTTCCAATTATTTAATTTAAGATATTATTACTGAGTGATGAAATGTTATATCAAAGATATCCCACTCATGATTATGAGACATTCACCAAAGCATGCATGTGTTTGTATGTATGGATTTTGTATAAGGTATGTGAAATTAAAACATGGAAGATATTAAATATATTTTATATTATTCTGTTTATTTATTTTCCTTATAAATAGTTATGGGTTTGATATAAACTTCAATAAATTGTTTTCAAATTTATTAAATAAATTTAAGAACATGTTCTATCCTAGTGGTGTGAGAAGGGAAGTCATTGATGAAATACTAATTGGATTTATACTCAAACCATTCATGGGATCATTAGTTAGATTTAAAATATCTTATATAAATTCAAAGGTAAAGGCTACATATCATTTTGATTTACTGATGCATCATGATACTATGGGAATGACCAGTTGAGATCAAGATCAGATCATATGGTAGATGTGGAGTATATATATTTTATTTCATTGATTTTGATTTTTATGGTTTCCTCTTTAGAATCATATATTGTGGCTTATCAGGTTCATACATTGAGTTGTATTAGATTATTTTAATGCATATTATAGTGGTTGTTTAGAAATGGAAATATTATATTGGTATTTTTATTTTCAAAAGGAAAATTTTCCCCCAACTATTTATATAGACCATAAAATATATTTCTATCCTTTGATGTCTCGGGTATGTCACCTAAGGCATATTCCCACGCCAATCACTACTCAATACAATGTTTATGAGAAGGATTTTAAATTGATAGTGATCTCAAATAATATATTTTAATGACACAATCCAATATATCAGATCTAAGTCGAAGATCCAGAATACCACATGCATTCCTCCCAAAATATAATTGGTTTCCCAATATCAATGTACATCTAAAATCATTCATTGGAGGGACTATACCCTTGGAATCATTTCTATTTATAAAAAACACAGAACATATAAAAAACATAGAATAATAATGTTTGATGGAAAAACATTATATGTTAATAATTTATTTCCCCAATTTTATAAAAATTAAATAAACTGGGATATATTTTTGGCATTCCACACAAGATTATAAGGTAAAATAAAATAAATGAAACAATATGAATTCCCCTAGATTATATCCTAGAGTATCAATTAGGTCTATTTTTCACAAATAAGTATTATTTAATGAGAACCTTTCCATTAAATGGATCTATATACTTGATTTATGCATGTTCATAAAGATTGATATATAATATGTGAGTAGTAAAACCTTGTTGGAAAGAAAAAAATTTGAATATAGCATGTGTTCACGATTATAGTATTTATTTGTATTGAAAAAATTAAATGTGAATGTATTAAAAAACAATCATATCTCGAGTGTCTATTCTAAAAGATCCACACGTGTCCCAACTATATCATCTTTATATCAATATAGGAATGATCATTATAAGAAGTGATATTTGATCAAGAACTAGCCAGATGTTTGGAAAAAAATTGCTCCAAATTAAAAATGAATTGAGTTTTTAATTAGGATATAAGAAAAAATGTGAATCTATAACATGTACTATAGAAGGAATTTAATGAACATGTTACTATAAGGGGTTAGGAGCACATGGTTTTCATGCCCCTACCCCGGGTATAGGCCCGGGGTTTTCATCGCCACATATTATGAAACCCCCCCCCCCCCTCTAAAGGGTAATTATATCATGACGGTTGACCTATTACATGTACCACGATAATAACTAAAATGAAAGTTAAATTCTAAAAAAGGGAAATGTATTATATGGATGTATATACCATTACAACATGATATTATTATAGAAAAATATGACAAAACGTTTTCATCATTACGAATGGTCCTTGATAAACTAACAATACATATAGAAATAAGATTTATATTTGTCTCACATGGACACAAAACCACCCATTAAAAATAACTGTTGAAAATGATCAACATGGTATACAATAAAATTACTAAAAAATAAAACAGGAGTATACAATGGATCAGATGATATATAACTTCATATATTGAGACTTTTGAAAACCTTAAAAAAACATTCATCATAATATCGACTAACAAATCATTTTCTGAACTCCCATATAACTACCTTGAACAATATGGATGCTGCTCACGAGTTCAATTTCATTAATTAGGTAGTTTATAAAAGAATACCATATATGTTACTTGTCGAAATTATTAGTTCTATAATAAAATACCTCATAATTTCCATCAATGAAACTAGTTTTAAGAAATTTTAGTGAAAAGGGAATCAATTCATTGAATCTATTGGTGATTAAAGAACCAGTGGTGAATTACTAATAGTTTAAAGAATAAAATCCCTATATATAGAAAATATCATTGAAAGACCATCAATTCATCATCATAATAGAGATAAAAGATAAGATACAAGTGTAAAATTTCCTCAATATGAAGGAACTATGATAATGTACCATGAAATCCCCACCGTTCAGTCGAGATGAAGATCCACTAAAAGGGTAACATAATCATATTAAAAACCAACTATTTCTTATCAACAATTGAAAAATTAATTGTTAGATGGATCAAAATCAATATATCCAAAAATGAAATACCAGGTATTTGATATGTTTTAAGGAAAAATTCATTGATCTAGAATGAACCTGAAAAATGATTATTTTTAGAACATTACACTCTATATAGAGTCAACACCATCTTGGATCCATCATAAAGAAGATTTAGAGGCTACCAATTCATCAACAATAGTCATATGCATTTTAATAATGAAGGGTGGTACTGTAGAATACATAAGAGGTCAAAAATGATAATAAAAGGATGTTAAACATGATTTTCAGGTCATTAAATTCATGAACACATGGTTTGGGGCCATAAATTGAATAACTTTTCACCAATTGTGCACCTATTTTGTGATTCAGTTTTCCATGCCACATAACCTTCATGGTTGAGGTACACAGTGTGTTAAACTATGGACCAACCATTTTTTTGACCACTTGAATGTTTTACCCTTAATGTCTAGATGGCCATATAGTTATTAATGCCTTATGCCTTAACATTGATCCACCCTAGGTGTTTAATCGACATGGTCCATAGATTCTCTTAGAAACAACATATTTTGGATAAATTATTCTCAATAAATATAGCCCAAAAATCCTCCAATAATCTATGAATCCCACTATAAAAAATAGAAACTAGACCCATTCATAACTTTGCTGGGGAAATGTAAAATTAAATATAGAAATTAAATTAATATTCTTCATGAAATTCTGTGGAAATGATATTTAAATAAAAAAGTTTTTAAAATTATTAAGTGATGAAAATAAAATGGATAATGGAAACATAGAAATTACAAAATCATGAACAATACTATAATAAGATAAACCAACACAATAAATATATGTATTTTTGGATTGTTGAGAGAAATACCATTGAATGAATAATGATGAAATTAAAATTTATGTATAAGATTTTTAATAGGATAGTGATTATGATTATTTATTTGCATTGAAATTATAAATATAAACATTCTAATTAAAACCTAACCATTATAAAAGAAATATAGATGTTGGAATAATAAAATAACCATTTTGGTAAAAAATTAAAATTATTAAATATTTTTTATAATTAATAAAATAGTTTAATATATGTATAAAATATTATAGAAAAATTTCTTATTTTATTTTAGTTTTTTTACTTATAGATATTAGTTTCAAATAAAACGTCCTCAACATTATTTATCAAAAAACGAAATATTTATGTTCAAATTAAATATTTTAATTACCTAATTCACAATTCTTTTTTGAAAATTGGTTTTCATTTTTAAAATAATTATGTCTATATAAGATAAGAGTAATGTTTGTGTGATATTCATATGTAGTAAAATAGAGACAAGAAAACTAAAATACAATCAAATATATTATTGTATATTGTTATATAAATAGATGATTAATTATACATTTAAATATGTAATATAACTTTGTTGTAGCCTCTTATTTTTTATTTACAAAAATTCATCAATATTTTATTCGTATCTTCTCAATAACCAATAAATTTCACCCTCATCCACCCATTTATAATGAAATAAAATAAATCGATTATTTATTAATATATACCCAATCATATTCATAAACTGACATAGAGATATTAGGGAAGCCCTGGTCTAACAAAAATTCCATTCTTTAAATCATGAGGGGTATTCTGATGGGGTGTCTCAAAATGATGGCAATGTTGTCTTACCCATAGTGTTTTAGATTAAAAAAAATTGATACTCCTTCAAAATATATTTTTTCACTTTAAAAAAAATATTATAATTAAAATTTTATTTTAATATAATTATTAAAATCACAACACAAAATTTATTTTTTCTATCATTTCAGAAAACATCATTGGCATTGAATTGGGTTTATACCACCAATGTAAAATATGTTGGTTTTAGTTACCACCTATGATGATTTGTTAGAACAATGTAATTTATATATAATTATAAATGCCAATAATTGTGATTCTTATCATTATATAGTGATTATATGTTGTTGGAATTAATAATAAAAAAATAAACTATCTTTTTATACATTATTAATAATAAAATATTTATGATTTTTACTCTAAATAGTATTTTAAAATTCAGAACAATTATAAAAAAAATTATTTCCAAAATATAAAATAAAACATATTAAAAAGATGGAATAATTATATAGGCAGTAATTACCAACACCGTTGTATAAAAACATCATTCAAACTATAGCTAGAACAACCACAAATGATTGTCAAATACTAAATGAATCCAATAATTGGAATATAATAGATAAAAAATCATTCATAATAAATGAAATAAATACTAATAGTTTTTATTAATATTCAACTAATTTATGTAATTTGGTTATTATAGGGATTAAATGGTCATGTATTGTAAATTGAGACATATGACCAGGGGGCCCTCACAGATTCATACTTTCTTTTTCGATTATATTATACCAATGTCTATTTGTCTCATATAGATTATCATTCTATTTTCTATATAAAATCATTATTAATTCATTTTATATCATTTTTCTTGTGTTTATTCATGGGATATTCATTTTCATTTAGTTGACATTCACTTGTTATTCTGATATAAAACCCTATAGAGTATTTAAATAAAACCTCTTAATATTTTCATCAATTTATAAATACTGTATTGAATTTTTTGAATAAAAAAATTATATACCTCAATAATTTTTGAAAACCCATATTTTTCTCAGGAGGTGTTTGGGAAGAAACATTTTTTTATTCTATATAATTGATTTATCCATTTTTTATTTTTATGTATAATTTTAACTTCCAAACTATTTTGTGTTAATGTATTCTTATTTTATCTAACTTAAATCATTATATTCTCAAAATATATATATTTATTTAATTAGGAATTATATGATATCCATTAACCCAATACATTATTCATAACCAACATCTATCCTTAAGTTTTATCAATTTCATGAATTTTTATATAACACATTTTTTCTTATAAATTTATTATTATTTATTGATGAATGATTTTATTTCCATATGAAACATACATGAATGAAATATTATAATTTAATGATTGGTAATGAGTTATATAGTTCCCCAATAAATTGGCTAATGATAATGTCTCATGTGATACAATTTAATTTCATAGGAATACATGAAGTTTTTTCAAAATTATATGTGATTATTTGGAGAACAGACTCTCAGAAGAAACATTATTTATAGGCCCAGGGAGCTTGGAAGAAACGTTTGAATTGTTTTCAGTATAATTAAAATAGTGCACATGTGTGATTTTGGAAACATCTAAATGGGTTCTAAGATTAAAAATATGAGGGCACCATTGTGTCTGGAATGGAAAAATTACATATGAATGGGCCTAACCTCATCAGGTGTGGGTCAAGGGAAAACATTAATTTTCAGACATTTTAAGAAAAAAAAAAATTTATAAATTTTTTATTCGAAATTGTTTTTCTACAGCACATGACGAACTGAATATTTCATTCTATAAATGAAGTCGCATAATGACGCAGACATGTAATGTTAGAGAAACAATGTTTTATATAAGAAATAATGAAACTGTGGTGACTTGGTGTAATAATAACACTACAATGTGTTTTTCCATTTAATGTGGTAATATGAATTGGAGATCATATATGCATCTAGAAAATCAATCTGAATCTCTAGAGGATCAATGTGGATGAATGAAGAATGATTATTTCCAACAATGTTGATCACTCATCCTCCTCTTTGAGAGATCTCATCATTAATGACAGATCGATGACTTCTGTGGACTCATCAACTTTAGTGTCAAATCCTTACTCTAATCCAACATGTTCTACATGTAAGGGTTTATTCATTGTGAATTGTTTTCTCATTATTTCTTTCTAAACTGAGATGTGCAGACCAACATAACAACAAGTTGATCAAAATGTAGTTTTGTCTTTCAGGATGGGTTTGATTTTGGGATAATCAATGGGAAAATTGATCCATGACGAATTTGTGTTTTGGTTTAAATCTTCGTTTAGCCAACCTTTAATTTCATACATGGACGTATGATGGCCTACATGAAAAAGACCCAATCCAACCAAATTGGGTGTTCATTTGAGACTCTTCCTTTCATATTCTTCATTACAATAATGTATGTCACCACAAAAACTCAATTATAAGAACATGGTAGTGGATCACAATGATAGTGGACAAATACTATGGCCGGAGGCCGTGATAACACGGGGCCAACAGCTTAAATGTTGACAATGGAGGTGGCATGTTACAGCAGCCGCATACAAGATACAGTGCGTACTGGTGACATGATGCAGCGGTTCAGGACAACGATCCATGTGGGGATCCATGTTGGAAGGAGGAGGCCACGACTATCAGACAAAGTTGTTGTGGAGGGTGGCACACCACATCGGGGGAGAAACCTGTATCAATTAGCACGGGTTGAAGAAAAGGTCTACCGACAACTATTGGCTGTGGGGTTTCAATGGATGTGAGACTATTATGTGGATCACATATGGAGGGTCACGGTACAACGAACCATAGAATGAGGGCCCAGTAGAAAAACCATCTTGCTAACTAGGGGAGGAGGCAAAGGCCACCATCGCATCTTGGCTTGCCGAGCCAGCATACTCACAGTTGGCTAGGTGGCCCCAATACAATGGGATACAACAGCGGGCCATACATGGAACTTGTCGG
Organism: Viscum album; assembly: GCA_963277665.1. Taxonomy (NCBI): domain Eukaryota; kingdom Viridiplantae; phylum Streptophyta; class Magnoliopsida; order Santalales; family Viscaceae; genus Viscum; species Viscum album. The sequence goes on from OY728162.1 coordinate 1,207,706,488, forward strand.
GTTAGACCCATGGTCGCTTAGGTCAGACTCGGGTCCCCTCGAGTCAGAACTAGGTCGGGTTGGGTTAGACTCGGGTCAGGTTGGTGGGCCCTCAAACTTGGTCAGGATGGGTCTGTCTGATCAGGTCAGACCATACAAGACACAGCTGAGCAATTTTTAGTAAAATATGCATAAAATCTAAACCATATGTCCGATTGAATATATATTTATATTATTGTGTTCCTTGGGAAGAGGCAGTCATTTTGGTACACACGAAATTGACATTCATATATGTTTAGATTTGACTAATGGCTTGAGGAGTATACTCTCCAAACGTCAAGAACATTATGAGTGGGAATCATATAGCTAGATGTATCAAGAAAAACATGGTGAGTATTTCTATATGATCTAGCTGAAAAAAGAGATGGGTGTGTCTATTTGATCTACGTAGCCCCAGAGACATCTAGTTTTATGTGATCCGACTATCAAATTAGACAAGAGGGTCTACGGGATCCAGGGGGCCCAAGAGAGAAGCAGTTCTAAAGGATCCAGTTGGACCAAGAGATGAGTGGGTATATGTGATCCAACCGTAACATGTGAATAACAAGTCTAGGTGATCAAGCATCCCCAAGAACTCATCAGTTATGAGTGCTTCCATAGTACAAGGTGTTATGCATTATGACCATTAGTCTTCCTTTCCTTCCATTAGAAATATGTGGCATAATTCAATGGCTTCTATTAGTCACTCTACACCTACCCTTAATGTAGTGTTTTTAGCAGATGGATTTTTAGGGATCATTGCACTCTCTTCTTTTCTTATTTTCAATGTTGGGCTTGTATTCTTCTCCCCTTTACATTGATCTGTACTTTTATAATCTCTATGGTTTTTTATTTTCACATTTTTTTCCTTTTTAGTATTCTGGGATAGGGTTGTGAGTGTTTGTATACTGGTACATGGAAAATTCCTCCCACCTTTAGGTTGATTCCTTCAATGCTAGTCACCAACACATGGCCTTTGGGATGGAGCCTTGGGTTAGTTGAGGTTCGGGCACCAGGGGAAAGGTTGTGACAAATTAGTATCAGAGGTGGATAGTTCTACATTATTAATTGGGAGTCTATAGTTTATTTTGGAAATAATGTTGAATATTTCGAGTTTGACCACCAAACATGGGGAGTCCAGTATTGGTGCGGTGACCGACGTATCCATACACTTGGACCATGAATTCCCCTTTTTGACTTGGTACATTAAAATACCAGTAGCATGCATCATATTGTAATTGAAAGTGTTCTCATGTCCTTCTTAGTATGATCCAGCTCATCAAGTATCATCTTTTGACTATGGTTTATCTTGACCTATATTAGAATGACTCCACACATATGACCATGCAGGATTCTGGTATGTGACTATGAGGGTGGTACACCTAGGGAAGAAGAGTTTTTTTAGGTATCAGGGATAGAGATGTCCCCATAGGGTGGTGCTCTAGTGTTTCCACCACCCGTCGATCAGCAGTTCCTAGCATCATTACAATTATAGGAAGCATGCATGCTCTGTGCTTTATATTAGTTCCAGAGGCATAGTAATAATAGGTTCAGGGTTGAGATAGGCACCCAGGTTGCTAAGGATTTGATCGGGGAATTTACATGACTCTTATGTCTCGTAAGTATGAATCTCAACTAGATGATGATCTTAGACATTATTCTTCTTCAGGGAGTGATGGGGAGATCATGGAGCTTGATGATCTAGAAATATTATGGGGTGACCCCCACATAGAAGAATGTTTCATGCCTCTTCAGAGTGGAGATTGTCCTTGCATTGTTTCGCTCAGTACACATACATGGGCTACTACATCTACAATAGGATGGCTTTATAGTTGTGGAGTAATCAGTGTAATTCACTAAGCTTCCTTGCTACCCTATAGACATGGTACAAGAATTATTCTTTCAGGTTCATGATTTTGAGTAGGGACTATGCCAAGATATCATATCGTCCATGGTGTCACTTAAAATCCACACTTAGGATAGGATCTGAGAGCGAGACCTTCTTGTTGAGAGCATCCAGGCTGAGCAGTCTCTAGAAAAAGGAGATACTAGAAGATACTAGGTGGTGGATTCTTCAAAAGTGTTTAGCATCGAGCAGACACTGATACCAAAATAGGTCAGTCCATTCAGTGGATGACTCCAGGAAATAGGGTCAGTGGTACGAGGCCACTAGGGCTATCAAAGTCAACAGAGGAGTAGGGTGCTCTATTCATGAGGTGTCAAATGACAAAATCCTCATGACAACCTAAATCGTCATGAAGAAAATTGGCGGATGACTGATGGACCATCGATGTAGAATCTGAGGGTCGAGTAGGTTGGTTTGTTGAGAGATAGACGTGATATGAGAGTAGGAAGAGTGGAAAATAGTGGAAGTTTTAGGTGCTACCTCTTCCACCACCAAGTGTTCCACCATGTGCTCTAGGAACTTGTTGATAGGGGCGAGGCCAGCTTCTGGTGATTGAGGCCTATGAACACAATTCTATAGAGATGATTATATGTATTATTTTTGCATTCTCCATCCTATATTTTATTCTTATAGACATTGGTGTCAGTAAATATTTCTTTTCCATGAACCTTGTTTAGATCATTGAAATTATAGAGGAGCCTTTGTATCAATCCTTGTGATTTAAGAAACATATGGGAGCAGATAAAATTATAACACAATGGAGCTGGCATTGTAAGATTACTCTTATAATGTATAGCTTCGTTGGGGATCTCCTTGTACTGGTGTTGAGGCTTTACAATGTCATCCTGGCTATGGACTGTTTATCCCGATTTCATGCTCAGATCGACCATTTTAGGCATATAGTGTGATTCTCCTGCGAGGATGGGACCAGTTTTTCCCTCACAGTCAAGAAGGGAACTCTTTTAGCACATGATTTACTTTCTCGGAGTAGGTTTCCTCAAATCACTCTCTAGTTTTCTAGACACACCCTCAGTGTGCTGAACAAGATGATTCCTCACAATCTTGTAGTGGTGGACGAATACAAAGGCATATTTCGAGAGGATGTCTTAGGATTACCTCATCATAGAGAGGTAGACATAGGATTTGATTTGAACCTTTGGATGACACCGATATCCACACCATCTTATAATATGTCTCCAATTGAGCTTCATGTGTTAAGTGGGAATCTAGTGTATTTCAAAGTGAATGGAATTTAAAGACCCATAATTTCATCTTTGGAAGGCCATGTTTTGTTTTCCAACACAGCATATGGGAGTATGGGGTTTAGCATGGACTTCCAGCACCAAAAATAGGTGGTTCTGAAGAATAAGATTCAAATTTCATGGATTGATGACATCTTCAATCAGATAAAGTGAGAGAGATGGTTCTCAAAGATATCCCTCATATCAGGCTATCATCATATTTGTGTATCAGATTTTCATATACATAATATATTCTTCTGATGCCGGTATAGATACTATGAGTTCATGGTTATTATATTTGGTGTGATAATTTCCCTAGTAGTGTTCATGGGAATAATGAACCAGATCATCCTTCCATACCTCAACTATTTCATCATAGTCTTCATCGATGATATCATGGTGTACTCAGTGTTTGAGGAGGAGCATGGTACACACCTATAGATGGTCATAGATTCATTCCAGGAGCACCGACATTATGGGTTGCTCATGAAGTATGTGTTTTGGATTCGAGTGATTCTCTTTCCGGGACACTCTATATAGAAAGATAGAGTCATTGAGGATCCACCAATGATAGAGGAATTACTTTCTTGGGAACCTCTCTGGAGCGTCACTGTTGTGAAAAAATTCTTTTTTATGGATGGCTTCTAGAAAAGGTTTGTGCCTGACACTTTGAAGGTAGTAGAAACCTTATCTTCTTTGACATTAAAGAGATAACCCTTTGTGTGGATGGAGAGGTTCTTGTAGAGTTTCCAAGAGCTGAGGCAGAGACTAACGAGTACCCCCATGTTGATAATACTAGAAGAATGTGTTAGGTATGTATTGTTATTGTGATACATTAAAATTTTTATTGGGTTATGTCCTGATAATGATGAACAATGTGATCGCCTCTGGTTCATTGAAGATGAGACAAAACTAGTAGAACCATACAACCCATGACCTGTAACTAGCATTAGTGGTATTTGATTTGAATATTTGGCATCACTACTTGATGGGTGAGCGGTTTACGATCTACTATGATCAAAAAAGTACCTGGTATATATTCTCAGATAAGGACTTGAAATTAAGGCAGTGGTGATTGATGGAGTTCCAGTAGTGCAAGGACTTCAAGATAATCTATACTCCGAGTAAATAGAATGTTATAGCAAACACAATCAGTAGGAAGTCCATGTTTTACTTGCTGAGTGATGTGTTAGATTAGTTAGCCACGATGTATATATATCTTTCATGGATGATGATGGATCATCATACATTCAATTGATAGTTATCACTACCCAACTCATACATTGAGTTTGGTAGTCATAAAATGTTTATGTTGATTGTGAGGCCTGGCGTACTCAGTTATCCTATAGACAATCTCTTGAGGGATTTTCGATTAGTGGAGGAGAATATCATATTTTTTAGAGGGGGCACCGTTGTGACATTTACATCACGTGAGGATGTTATGTGGTAGTTCCAAAAATCCCTATTAGTGGTACATCAATGACTATAAATGATGTACCAGAATCTCTGATGTCAGTACTAAAAACTAAGGATTAAGAAATCAGTGTCAGAGACTGTATCATTGTGCCTTACTTGTCAACTAGTGATGGTAGAGCACTAGGTTCCGGCAGGCTTGACCCAGCAACGTGAGGTACCAGAGTGGAAGTGGGATGGTATCTCTATAGAATTCTTGATAAGATTACCATGAAATTCAAGGGGCCATGGTACTATTCGGGTGATCACCGAACGACTCACCACGTATGCCCACTTCCTACCCATCAGGGAATTGGGATCGGTAGAGGGATTGAGACACTAATACATACAGAAGATAGTTAGAATCCATGGGGTCTCATTGATCATATTCTTTGATTCTGACACATGCTTTATGACCTAGTTGTAGAAGGGATTACAGGAGGTGCTTAGGTCTTGGCTTCGCATGAGCACAACATTACAACCATAGAGAGATAATCATATGGAGATAACCATATATATTTTAGAGGACATGTTTCATACATGTATCATTGACTTTATACATATTTGGGAGGATATCCTACCACTAATGGATATCATGTACAAATATAACTTCCACACTACCATTGGTATGGAACTATTCTTGGTGCCTTACAGGTAACCATGAAGATCACCGTTATGTTGGAAAGACCTAGGGGAGTAAACACTCATGGGTATAGAGTTGGTATGGGATACCACTGAGAAATATCAGGTCATCATGGAGATGATGATTACTACACAACGCGTGAAAAAATCTAATGCTGCTAGGATGTGGAGGCCCTTGGAGGTCTAGGAGGGAGACGATGTGTTCCTTTGGGTCATACCTTGATGGGGATTGTGGAGATTTAGATGTGGAAAAATATTCAATATGAGATTCACCATCCATTTTTTGATTCTGCGTATGTTTGGAAATGTGGAATAACACATATCCCTCCTCCCACATATGTATCAAGTGCATGAGGTCTTCCATGTGACAGATATGATGTGGGACATGCACAACACATCACATGTTATTGACTATAGCGAGCTGGGCGTTGATGATGGGGCAACATTTGCGGAGTTCTCCATAGAGAGTGATGATTGCCTAAAGTGGATCCTTTCTAGATTGTCAGTTCCTATGGTGTGTATTCAATGTATGCATGTGAATATCTATGAGATAATTTGGGAGAGATATTCTCAGATCCATGATTAGTACCACCATTTGTTTTTTTATATGTAGTTTTATCCTACAATGACGTTAATCCCTAATGGTTGGGGTAATGTAATGTCTTGGATTTCCTTGTAATTTTTTCTTTTTAATTAAATGGGATTATTTCAAGACTATAAACTTAGACAGAACATGATTATGATGACCGGTGATCCCAGAATAATTGTTTGAACGTTTTTTAAAATAATTAAAATTTAATGTTTGTGCTCTTATTGAAACTTCTAAACAAATTCCTGGATTATAAATTTGAGGTAGACATTGTGTGCAGAACAATAATATTTCCTATGAATGGGTATAAACATGACTTACACTGTTCGACGAGAAAAGATTATTTTGTTATCATTTTAATAAAAAAATAAAATAAAAAATAATGTTTTTTTATTTGAAATATTTTCATTGCAACATAGTGATGATCCAATTGCTTCATTCCATAAACAAAGACACATAACGATGCTGCAATGCATAGTAAAAAACACAATTTCATTAATGAAACAATGTTACAATGGTGACTCAACATAAAATGAACATTGCAATGTGTTTCTCATTTTAGTGAGACAACATGAATTGGACATAAAATTTGGATCTAGAGAACCTTTCTAAATATCTGTAGGATCACCATTGACTATCGATGAATAGGGAAAGATGATTTCCTACAAGTTTGAGGACCCCGTTGTATTTGAGAGATCTCTCCCTTGAAGACTAATCGGGGACTTTTTCATAAGCCTCACATTCTGTGATGAATCCTTCATCTGATCTAACCTATACCCAACGTAGTGGTTTATTCTTTGTGAATTTATTTCACATTCCATCTTTTTAAAACAAAGAGTGTGGATCATCCCACCAACAGGTTGATCCATGGATCATTGTTTCTTACAGGATGGGTTTGATTTAGGGATAAACATCGAGAATAAAGTTCCATGTTAAATATATATTTTTATTAAAATATTTTCTAGTCATCCATAAATTTCATACATGGACGGATCAAGGCCAACATGAACAAGTGCATATATATACCCCTTGTGTGTTCATTTAAGAATATTCTTCCCCCATTCAACATTCCTCTGATCTACATCACCGAAATAACTCAATGATAAGAACATGGTGGAAGATCACAAAAAGAGTGGGCAGATACTAGGGTAGGACACCGTGAGAACATGGGGCCACAAGATCAAAGGTCGGCATAAGAGGTGACATGTGGTAGCAACCACATGTGGGAGGTAGAAAGCATTGGTAGCACAGCACATTTTAGGAGGTCGCACTCATCAGACCATGGTAGAGTGGGACCATAGTGCCATTGGAGCATCACATAATGTATAGGTAGGTGCGACCATTGGGCAGCAGTTATCCAGATGGTAGTGTTTCGCAGTAGAGGAGAACATTGCAGAAACAGTTAGGGAAGCGATACAGGCCTCTAGAAACTGTCGGCCACGTTGATGTGATGACATGAGCTGCATCTCATGGTCAGAGGGCTACAATCCAATGGACTGTGGGGTGGTCATGTAGAAAACCCACCGTGGTAAACATTGGCAGAGATAGTGACCACAACCTCGTCAGGGTTCGCCTATACAGCCAGCTAATAGCGTGTTGGGATACCTTATGATCCAGTCGACCCAGTGGACTTGACCCATGACCTAGTTGGTCCAAGACAGACCCGAACTGGGGCCAGTCAGATCCGGGTCGAGTTAGGTCTAACTGACCGGGTCCGACATGACCTAGACATCGTCAAACCCATTTCAATAAAATGGGCCTAAATTCTCAACCATACGTCTTCTTGATGACCCATTTGTGATATAGGGACCCTCACTCTGCAGAGTTATTTTTGGTATAAATTATGTAAATTATAGTGGAATATTATATGTGGTATATTTCATAAGGAGTAGACTCTACCAAAATATAGCGTGCTACGAGCAGGATTCCCGCGACTAGCAGTATAGAGAAGACTATGATGAGTGGGTCTATGTGATCTAGTAATCACATGAGATGATCATGTATATGTGATCTAACTAGACAAAGAGACATGTGGGTCAATGAGATCCATATTTACTATGATCTAGGTGGGTATAAGTGATCTTGTTATCCCATGAGACAGGTAGGTATAAGTGATCTAACTAACCAATGAGATGAGAAAGTCTATGTTATCCAGCTGGCCCATGTGAAGAGAGGGTCTAGGTGATCCATCTTCTCCAGAACTAATCATGGATGAGATAATCAGTTGTACAAGGTGCTTACCATTACAACTATAAGTCTTACCTTCCTTCCTTAAATTATACTTTGATTAGTTGTCCATTTCGTCTTATGTACTTTTCCTTTGTGGGTTTTCATTTTGTTTTGGTGTCCCTACTGAGTCTTGTGTTACTCACACCTAAACGAGATTCACATTCATGCATCATGTCTTTTGCAGATGATTGACACTTCAATGGAGACATTGGGGGCCTATGACCAAGAGGTGTCTGGTGAGACCTAAGAGGCAAGGTGTACTCATACGGCTTCTAGCAGTCACTCTACACATACCCTTCTTGTATGTTTTTTAGAGGATTGATCTTCAGGGACATTGTACTTTCAGGTTTTCTTCTTGCCATTGTTGGGATTCTATTTTACCCCCTTTACTTTTGTCTTTTTCTATTATAATCTCTGTAGTTGTCAGAGTGGCATACTCATTTTCCTTTCAATTATTTTGGGCTAGGGTTGTGAGTGTATGTGTGTACATGTACTCGGAAAATGCCTCCCACTTGTAGTTTGATTGCTTCGTTACTAGTATCCAGCCCTTGTCCTCTATGAGGTGGGCTTTGGGTAGTCAATACATGGGTCTTGGTGGTTGGGTTGTGAAATTATATATATAATTCATTTGTATTTATCACTGCATGTTATGTTATGATAACATGGCATTGATACTGGACATATTTTCATATGAAATTGTTTCTTATTGTGCACATTCATATGATTTTAATGAATTAAATGTTTCATAATATCATTTATAATATTCCTTGTTTCTTATATCATTTATTATCAACCCGTTTTATGACTACATGTTCTTTATATTTATTCATCTAATTTATAACATCATCAAGATTATAATTTCTTTTCAATTCTAATATTTTTATCTCATCTATTTTTTTTCTATTCCTTGGGTATACCAAGATGTGATCTGATTATCATATGGACTATAAAAAAAGTATTGAGAAAAAAAAATATTGTTATATTTTTTTTATTTTTTAAATGCATTTAATATATATAATCTTCACAAGATATAGAAATTTTAAATTATATGTGTATTTTTTATATGGCATTGAATTGAAGAAATATTATAATAATATGTCTTTGAGTGTGGGTTCATTATTGCTGCTATAAAAGTATTATGATTTTATATTTGGAAATTTCTTAGAAAATATAACGACATATTAACTATTATCAACATAGGATAAAGAATAATATTCAATAAATTATGATATGTTATTCATTAATGTAATATTTATTATAATTACCCAATTTTACTTTATATGTTTATTAATTAGAATATTGTTATATCAAACATGTATTTCATATTTTAAATACCTAGATGTTTGAATGGTGAGGTATGATATGTAAAACGGAGATATGATAAGTGTTATTGGATTGTACTAAATAATATCAATGGTACTTTCATATATTACATTGAATCAGTATTTAAATATTTAGGCTCAGGAAAAATGTATAGATAAAATACATCCCATATAAAATTTTCTCAGTAATGGTCCCTAAAATATACCATTAACCATCCCATATTTCCACATATAATCATTGTATGTTTTGATGTGACCAAATGAATTTTTTAATATGATGTTTTATTTTAAGTCCATATGAATTATTTGATGTCAATTTTTAATGAAACTTTTTCACCTAAAAAATAGGAAAATGAAACTTCTAGTGCTACTACAACAATAATATTGATATGTTATTGGGTAATAACATTTTAATGTGATGATTGTAGTAATTTTCATAAATTTAAAAACAAGAAGAAAAGATAGTAAAATTTCTCTATAATATAGTTAAATATAAATGTTGAGAATCAAACTACTTAGTGAGATATAAATACATTGTTAATGTATAACTATCTAACATGAGGTTGAATAACCCATCTATAGACCCCTCTATAAGCACACAAAATTATTATTTAAAGGAGTGTCAATATATGATTTTATAATATTGTTTTTAGTTATAGGGAAATACCTAAATATATTTGAATTAGTTATTAAATTATATAAAATATTTCTCTAAATTTAATTTTGTAGTTGAATTTGGCAGAGTTTTTCTCCTGTATTACATATTACTAAATTATATAAAGTATTTTTGAAATGAAAAAAACAGTAAATATAATTTTTTCACTGTAAATATATTATTTCATATGACATATAAAGTCTCATAAGTCCTTTAAATGTAGAATAATTATTTTTAAGAGGTCTAAAATAATTTGAAAATGAATTTAAGGATTTTATGGACAATTCAATAGGATTTTACATAGTGTTCTAATGGATGACCATTTCTTATAATATAATTTTTACAGAATAAATTTTAAAAAGGATTATAGTTATAGGAACATTATAAGATTTTTAAATTATTATTCATGATCAATATTCAAAATGGGAAATTAAAAAATTAAAAAACTCATAAGAAACATTGTAATACTTTTTGATTCATATATGAAAAAATGATTTTTTCTAAAATAGTATGTATTTCATGAAATACTTATTCTAAGGAAAATTAAATGGTTTAATATTTTCATAACCCTAATTATATAAAATTCACACTGGATGGAATGGGTTATATTTGTATGAGTATAAATAATCAGTTCTTATTACTATATAAAAATAAAATTTTATTGTGTACAGATATATATTGTTACACAATTGACACTTTACAAGAAAACATGGATTTCTGCATGGAATCCTTCAAAAATAAATTGGTACTTCATGCATATTTAAAGGGAGAAGTAAAATAAGAATCACGGTAATTCAAATAGAAATAAATGACAAATATTAATTGAATTATTAAAGGTAAAATAATCCCAAGGACTATTTTTGACCACCTTAAATTGGATTAAATCATGTGGAAATGATCTACAAATCATGTATAGATTCAAAATTGAAAAATATTATCCATAAAATTATATAAGAATGAAATTTGGATAAATAATTATTAAATATTTAGTTTTAGAATCATGAAAATTAGACATGGTAATTTTCAACATTTGGGTGCTATTATAGTAAGATGATATTGAAAAAAATTGATTCTATGAGAGAGAACAGATGATGTATGGATCAATTCAAAAAGTATTAGTAATTAAATTTTAATGAATTTATAGGATTGGTGATGAATCAGATTTTTATAGATCTAAACATAGTGAAAATGATAAATAGTATTATTTAAGAATTATATACCTCAATGTTCTAGAGAATGTGATAACATATAGTTCTATTGGTCTTGAAGGAATGATAAATGATATTTATATCAAACGTTAAAAGTAGAATGCTCAAAAAAGATATGGGCATTATTTATTTTCATAAACCTTTTTGCACTATTCTAGAACATATTGTTTCCATATGGAATATTAAAGGATTATGTTGTTAACCTATACTGATGGGATCAAGAATATAATTTTTTTAACCACATGAATTTATATGGGGGAATATGTGATTAGGGGTTATAACAATTTACATTAAGAAGTATGCCCCCACATTGATGACAAATTTAGTAAAAATATAGTTTAACTTTGTTATTTTATTATTTATACATTATTTTGAGGCATAATAACACATGACATAGAAGATTATGACCTTATTAGTCATGATGGTTAATTTTTTTAGGAAAATTATAATACAAGAAGTACATATTATACCATATCTATGTGGTAATGAAATAATTTGGTATCCACAAGGGGTATTCAATATTATATTGGGATCCATATATAATGTACAATAATCTGTTGAGTATGGATAAGCTTATCTTTTATATTTGTTGTAGAATTCATACATTCGATTGATAGAAATATCATAGTTGGAAGTATAATATGTTTCCATATTTTTTATCACTTATCCAGGATGAAAGACTTTTGGTAGTAATGGGATATTGACCCATTGGATAGTGCGATCTAGTGATCCTTTAAAATTATATAAATATTGAATTTTTTTAAAATTAGAATATTCTATTTATTTTAATATCTCAAAAAATGTTTACAAAAAATTAAGGTGTCATAAAAATTCAATGGAACATCATAAAAATATGGAAAATATTAATGAAAGAAAATTTAAATCCATGGATTCCAAATTAAAATTTAAATAATTATTTTATGATATTAAGATATTTAATGATTAAATTTTTTAAGCTTGTTACTAGATCAAATTAGATAGTCAGAAATATCCATTGATTTTGAAAAAAAAGAGGATTCTATAATTAATAAAAAGATTATGATAAATTTTTTAGACAGGATTGATTAAAATATTTTCTATTTAAAATATATAGAAGATCATCCCCTTGATTAGTTATATATGATTTTCATTTTTTAAGATGAAAAAAATTAAGGTAATAAAATTGAATATTAATAAAGATTTTACTTTTGAGGTCACAAGAAAGATCAAAATCTAGGATTATTATGTTATAGAATAATGTGATTTTGTAGAAAAGGAAAATAATAAATATTTAAATTTAATATTTCGAATCATGTAATATATTTTCAACTTATAAAAAAGTAAAATATATATAAAACTATAAACATGATATTATACCTATTAATGAATTGGTTATATTGGAATAAATATTCCAATGAATAATTTCATTGAAAAAAAAATTTATTGACTTTATGAGAAGTATAATAAGAGTAAATGGTAAAATTTTGGAAAAATCTATCAAAATCATGTTGAAATATTTTAATTTTTTTTTCTAAAAAGTAACATTATTATATTAAATGATGAACAAGTTGAATCTTGAATATGTAACAATTAATATTATTATTTTATTCATAAAATCAAAATTTAAATTGTTCATGATGAAGTATTTTTTGATGATTTATATAGTGAATAAAATTAAAGGTCCCAATATAGTTTAGATACATTGCGAATTGTAAAATATAACATTACCTTGATAGGAATAAAAATATTAATAAGTTGATGTTGATGGTGATTAATGAAAAATAAAACAATGATAATAGACATCTAATTCATTGAAGAAATTAGAAGATTGCATTAGTGATATAACAATAAAACATGTATAGTAGTTGGGAAAGAAAAAAATATGAGTGGAAATATGGAAAAAATTCCCACATTTAATAAGAAATATTTAATTCCAAATAATGGTGTCTTTATATTCAATTTCATTTGTAAAATATTAGATATAAAATCAATTAGAAATTTTTTCAAATGATTTGTAATAACATGTTTGATAAAGGGAGGGTCCAAAGTGGAAGATTATTTCTACACCTAATCAATATGAATGTAAACCAATCATCACTGATGGTGTAGGTTTTCAAACCCAATAAGTACCAGTCTAGACCAAGAATACATGTGATAAAACCTCTTTAGAACTAAATTATGAATGTGATCTCTTAAGAAAACAATTTCGTCCTATTAAACATCATGCTCGATCTATATTAGGAACTCATTAGAAATTTATTGGTTAATTTATGATTAATATGTGAGATCAATATATAAAGGGTACTTCTTGTTATATGAGGTGATTGTACCAAAATCCTACACATTATGGTTTAATATTTAATTAAAATTTAAGATTCTTGATCTAATTGGATCTATATTTTACTCATGCTAAAATATTATTAAATGATACAGGATTAAAAGTCATGTTTTTAATAGACTAAAAAAAATCTATCTAAGGAATATAATAAAATTAAATATGATATAAATAAGTTCTTCATAATTTATATAGCTTCCACACCATAATTTCTAATTTCCGTATTATTTTATTTAGTTATAAATATTTATCATTTCCCTTTATTTATATGTTACATTCACTAATGATTTAATGTTTTAGATTTATAGTAAAAGGAACATGTTGTGTGTATATTTAGTAAAAACCCAGTATAAACCATGGAAACCCATCATTAATTTATCAATGGTGATTCAAAATGGTTTTACATTTCTTTTTTGACAATATGAAAAATATATGTGGTGTTTTTAATGAGGTGTTATCAATTGGTACATGGTTTTTAAAACCTTGTTGTCTTCCAAATGTTTAAAACTTTTAAGATTCTCATTATACCAATAGATACTTTTTATTTAGGGATACACAGTCTACACACTTTTTTGACACATTACTAGAAATTCTTCTTAATTTTCACCTTTCAAAATTAATATCTTATCCATTACTTCTTCTCTATGTAAGAGAAATATTTCATAGTTAAACTCTTATAAGCCTCTTACCATTATTTTATTTATCTAGTACGATGGATTTGTTGATCTCTAGTGAACTATAGTGGATGTGTTGGAAACTTTTGTAGTTATTGGTGGACCTAATTATGGTTTTCATCATATCTAAAAATTGTAGACCTTTTCGTCATTAATGTTTAGGATTATTCCATTGTAGGTGACATCCTAATCATTATTTTATGGTATTATATTTTTAAAATCTCATTGTTTCTCATATCTATGATGATTGGGTTTATTTAAATGAATTTCCTATCAAATTATATCTATATATTATGAACATTATGGGTATTTACATATTTTTAATTTAATATTTCATATAGAGTAAATGGATTTATCATGTTTAATATTTTATATATTTATTTATTTAGTATTTTAATATAATATAATGATTCTCTAAGGGAAATATATAAATTATTTTTGAAATTTAGTTCATGTTCATAACTAGTGTGAGTATAATATATTTTTTAAATTAGATATAGGTATAGTTTTCCAAAAAACACTTCAAAAGGGATAGCTCATGACTTAAACTATGTTTTGGGTATTTGAAATGGTTTCTAATGGACATGTTCGATTCCATGTGAATTTAAAATGGGATTTAAAGTTTTTTTTCTCAAAATCAATCATTAAATATCAGTGTTATTGAATATCATTCATTTCTATATTTCAACGGATCATCTGGAACATTCAGAAAGTGATTTATATAGAAGTTTGTTAATTCACCAATTTTGACCATTATTTTTTACTTGTAATATTTTAAATTTTTCAATAAGTGATATTATTTATTATTATTATGAAATTATAGATTCTTGTTCATATATATATAAAGAGTTAATTTCATTTATGGATGTTAGTACTGATATAATATTTATTTCTAGTATTTTGTGTCTCATGTGATTCTTATGTCAAGATCATTTTATAACCTCCACTTAATTTAATACATGGTAAACACTATGCGCTATGTGATTGGTCAAGATGTATCCTATAAACGTCCTCTCACACATTATCTAGTGTATAAAAGTTATATGATATTCTCAAGATCAGGGAGTGGCCACTATGAGGAATATATTAGTGAAATGCCTTGACCCTAGAATCCCAAATTTTGTGTTGTACATTATTTTTGTGGATTGATTATGAGGAATAAAACACAAAAGGACAAAGATTTCAGTAGTATTGGTAAAACATATAAATATATGAGTATTACATTACACTTTAATATAGTAAATACAAAATTTTTTCTTTTCTTCTTTGAGAATAAAAATATTCCCTCAAATATATCCATGTATACTATACATAGTAATCTTCATAAAATACTGGAGATAGGTAAAAAATAAGGATGATATAAAATCCTCTTTAAGGGTTATGTATAATGAAATCAATAATGAATAAAGATCATAATCAACATGGAGAGGAAGATAACTAAGGATATATTCAATTTATAAGACTAGATATAGGAAAAGTCAATACGAAATGGTAAGAAAATGAAATATCTTCCATTTGTTGAATAAATTAATAATGATCTATATCCATATATAATTACATTATAAAAACAACATGGATATATAATAATATTAAAAAATTATCAATGTTAGGAATGCTTAATTATTATATTACATGTTTCCTAGGTACTTGATACAAATAACTTCCAGACCATTAACAAGATGACATACAACATACAAGGTTCAAATTTATTTTTCTTTTTCCACATTATCTCTACCATTATGATCTTTCACAAGATAATTTAAAACAAACTTGTCACCATCTCATAGTGTTTGTAAAAACTGATTTTTTCTCCAGAGACAAACAATGCATTGTGGGGAGTACATTAACCGACTCCAAACCCATGTCATAACTGTAAACTCAATTCCAAAGATATTTAATAATTTATTTAATGAAATCATATTGTTCCTTATTAAATATCCATATTGAATAAATAATTTTAATTTTCTAAAACGTCCATATCCAATCAAATAACTGTTAAAGTGAACACCATATTTAAAAATGTAATAAATTATCCGAAATGATCAAAAACATGATTAATTTTTTACTATTTTATTGAAATATATTTTTTAATAAAAAAATATTAAAATAAGTGATCATTTCAATATAAAGTTAACAATAACCAAAGATAGTGGGACTTCAAATATACATTTCACCAAATAATAATTTTCAAATCAACCCCCATTGAAGATCAAATTTAATGTAAAATTTATAACACCATAAAATAAGATTTAATCATGATATTAAATTCAAATGGGGAAAAAACAGTGGACACCAAATAAATAAGTTGAGGTTAAATCATATGACTAAAAACATCAATAGAAAGACTACAAATACCCTTACCTTGGGCCTTACTTGTTACATTTTTATTTATCTTCTTGAATAATAAATTTTTTTGATTATTTAAATTCATGAGAACATATTCATGGTTATTATTAATTTTATTTAACTTTTTTACTATGTTGTACAAAATTAATTAATTATTTTATTTTAAATCCTATATTTGGACAATATTATGCTTCTGTTTTAATAAATACTAATGTTAGTAGAATATGGTCATGAATATCCATTTATAACATATATAGGGAGACAATAAAGACATAAGTATCTTATTTATTACGTGATTATACTTTAATAATCTTTAATTAATGATGGTTATGAAAAATAAAACAATTTTTTGGTCATGAAGACTGTAGGTCATACCTACATATGCATATCATTTCAATTATTCAATAAACATTTTACAATAAAGAATGTAAAATTTACCTTTATAAAATGATCATTATATTAGGATATTATTTAAAAATATATATAATTTTATACAAAATTATTGTGATTAAAAATGAATCACATCTCTTTGAAGAATTGGTAGTCTAAACATATACGAACGACATTATCACTTTTCCAGTTTGAGATAGGGAAATATATGAAATGATATATTTTACTACTATGAATTAATTATATCAAGAATATCATAAATATGGTGTATATATATAATATAAATTAAATCCACCCATTAGAATTTCTATTTAAATTATGATGGAATCCCATAGCTTTGAGGATGTGGTAGTCCATACGTGCACAAATGATGTTATCATATTCCCACAAAATGGAAAGAATGAAGGTATGTGTTATATAATAATTCCATAATCATAGAAATTATTAATATCACATATAACATATATTAACTACAAATCAATCATTTTTCCAAACCATGAAAGGGGTAATGGAATAATCAACCACATTGAATCGTGAGGTGGTAGTCCTCTATACACATGTACCATGAATATGTATCCAGTTTGTGGATGTTTTTAAGTGTATAGGTCATAAAATAAATATGAATAATAACTTTATATTGAATATATTGATGTTATTTTATAATAATAAATAACGTATATGGTTTTTTGATGTAAGTAAATCAAAATTTCATTGAAGAATGTTACCTCTTATTCATGTAAATCCTTTTATTTTATTCAAAACTAATTTCTTGGGTTTATTTCTTTCCTAAGGGTGGACTGTAAGATGAGGTTATAGATTTTGGAGATTATTTATGTAGGTTTTTAGGATCCAAATGTCTTTATCTGTGTAAATATGTGTGGGAATTAAATTTTCATTTATAGTGTCGGGGAGTGGAATTCTCATAAATATAAAAATGTGAACACTATTAAGAAGTCTATCTTAAATAATGTGGCTTTAAATTTTAAAATTAACAGAATAATTTTATTCTCTGGCCTATCCAAACCTCCCACACACAAGAAGAAAATGATAGTTTCATTCGATTCTTTAAATTCTAGGCTTCTTAATTTTTATCGTTTTCAGTTTTAATTATGGTGTCTAATTTTATATCCTAGGAAAATTAGAAATTAATAAAATATTTAAATTAGTTTTAATCGAAAATATAGACCCAAATAATTTTTAATATTATATGTAATGTAAATAACAAATCCCATGATTTTTGACAATTAATATTAATTGAAACACGTGTAACACCGAAACACACTACTTTAAGAACAACAGTACTAACAGTGTTTTTACTATATATGGATCAATAAATTTATTATAAAATATTAATTAGTACATTAATAAAAAAAATATTTATTAAAATATAAAAATAAATTTTTAGTATATAGTGTTTTTTAGTACTTTTAATTCTTTTAATAAAATATCATTTATTATAAAATAATAGTAGAGATAATTTTGTCATTATTTATTAAATTTATAATTTTAAATTTCATCAAATTTAAGTAATTTTATTATATTAATTTAAATCATATGTAATGTGATATATCAACCCTCAAAAAATAAATTCTATATAGTAATTCAATCAATTTAAGTTAATTTTAATACACTTAGTGTCATTTAGGATACTTTGTGATTAACTAAATATTTAATGCATTTGAATTCCTTAAGAATTTTATATAACAAATTCATATCTAACTATTAAATAAAAATTAATATGATTCAAAAAGAACATTTTTTAATGAAATAATGTTTACGGCCAAACTAAGGGGGTTTTCTATATCTCAATGCTTTATAAATGTTAAATGTAAAGAAGATTCCTATATAAAATTTTTTACATAACATATTATATAGGTAATTTCCATGGAATAAAATCCCAAAAATTAATTGGAATAAAACAAGTTTCATGGATATACATATATATCCAACCAATGGTTGTTTCCCAAGTATTTGTTCATTCTTATATCTTATAATAAATGCTTAACTACTAAGTAATCTCATTTTTATGTTAATGGCTATAATAATTTTTAACATCGTGGTAAAATTACTCTAGTAAAATATTATGTTCATATTATTAAAATATAAATATTATTTTGATACCAAATAAATATATATGTTTTTCATATTATATTTAAATAAGTGATAAAATTAAATTTTATGTTAATCATGTAATGATGGACAGAAAGAGCAATTTTGAAGTTGAAATGATAAAACATTTACCATGCTTCCATATCAATAATCAATATAAAAATAATTCATCTTACCTATATTATATTAATTGATATATAATTTATTTATTTTTTCATTAAACCTCATTAGAAAATATATTTATCAGTAATAAATATTTCAGCGACACATTAGATTAAAATAAAATGTAGTATTCTCCACCGTTAATAAAAAAATTAATATTATTTAAAAAACCAAAAATCTATCCTATGGTGATTTCAGCAAATAGAAAAAATAAATTAATTGTCAAAAATAAAATTGATAATAGGGTGAATGTATATGTCTAAAATAGTCTCTCCCTTGATTTTTTAAAAACCATTTTTAAGAAAATGCAATATTCTTAGCATAAAACTAGATTTGATATCATAATTTATTATTAAAACGTATTGGATGATTGTAAAAACCATGGATTAAATATATAATATAATTTTTTTTAAAATATATTTGTATTCCTAACCACTAATTTAATGACTGGGAGATAACTAATAAATTAATAATATTAATAGTATACTATTAACTTGTTAGACTCAGCCATGTTTGTTATTAAAGATTTTGAATAAACTCATTTTTGTGTGCATCACAATATAAAGTTTTTGTTTTTTGTACTGAAACCTAGACATAGTGTTTCATTTCATATATTATTTTGAATAAAATAATAATATTTTATAATTCCATGGTGTTACATTATCCCCTTCATAAATAAATTTTTTGCTCCTAAATTAAACTTCATCTTTGTAATAAATGGTTTAACATATTATTATAAACTTGTTGAAAATACAACATAAATTAAGGGATAATAAAATTATCCTCTCAATAAATGAAAAATGGAAATTATTATTTTTGTGTAACTAGGTTACAATGTATAATAACAAAAGTACTTAATAGAAAAAAGGATGTGGAAAAAAATCATAAAAATCTATAGTAAGTGATATATGTCATTGATCACAAAAGGGTGTGTGATCAATCGAATGTAAAGTGTCTCAGAACCATAAATCTGTGAGGACTTAAATGTTAATTTGATTCATCTGATATTAATGTAATAAGATTAAATTTTATTCATGATCCATTTCCTATGGTTTAGTATTTATTTTACAATATTAGAATGTAATGAAATGTAATGACCACATACAATTATATTTTAGAAGACAAATGTCATCATTTGACTTTTCTTTGGTCGCTTACACAATAAATTAATATTAATATATTATTTTTATATATATAATAAATTAAAAATTACATTTAATATATCGTAAGATCCATAAAAAACTGAAATGTATTTACATTAGTCCCTACATATTTTATATTAACTAGTATGGTTAAAAAATGTTATTAACTAACCTATAATCATAAAAGGTAATAACACTTGTTTGACATCAATATTTGTTTAACAATTCATTTGAAACAAAAACATTGACATACTAACCAGGACACTATGTAAGTTAGTGGTCGGCCAGATATCTATAACATCCATTGGTCAGGGGTTCAAGCCTCACCACATTATGTGAATATATGGGTTGTCACCCTATATGCTGGTTATTATTTTTCAACATTATAATAATATAATTCCAAATATATTTCCAAATTTATTATATAAATCAAATAAATTAATCAATAAATTACCTTTTTACAAGGGAGTTCCATTAAGACACTTTTTTACAAATTATGATAATATTAATTGTATATCGACCCTAATTATTATCAATACATTTAAAAACACGTCTATAAAATTTAAAGGCTTTCATCCTCTAATAGTTTTTTCACTAAAACATATACTTTCATAAATTTCAACAAAATGTCTTCAATAAATTTAAAATATAATCTACCAAAACCTAAATTATTATTTTTTAGATTTTTAACATCAGATCAACAATATATGTATAATCCGATGATATTATCAATAATTCATAAGTTAATGAATACATATTTCCTTCTATTATAATCATCAAAGTAAATCTTAGGGTTCTATTCCCTGATCTAGGTTTTGAATAAATATGTTCTCAAGGTTTCTATAGAACTTCACATGATACCACTCATGACATCCCAAACCTAGAAATAAAATGTTGGTGCCTTAAATAATTATATTGGAAGGATTACGATGAATTGAATCTAGAAGGAATGATAGTTCAGTAGTCTTGGTAAAGCTAATTTCTACACGAGTCTTACATTAATATGTAATGAACAAATGAAAATAGTTTTTTATTATATTCATTTATAATAATTTTATTACCTCCATTATTTCCTTAGAAACCATACATTGTAAACTTACTAGAATCATTAGGAAATAAATAAAATAATGGTGAGATAAATTTTTTAGTAAGGGTTAAGTATAATATAAAAATAAACTAATCAATGAGAATAATCAACATGAAAAGTTATATAACTAAGAACACATTCCATTTATATAAATGGATATGGAAAATTCAACACTGAAAGTAAGAAAACATAAATACGTCACTTGATAAATATAATGAGAATTAACAGCATCCATAGATAATGTCAAAGAGAAAATCCAATGGATAAATAATAATAATATATGAATACTAAATGAAGTTAATGTATCATTATTTTACATCATGTTTACAAATTACAAGATAAAATTACCATTTAGACCTTTCAAAAGATAAATTACAACAAATTGGGAACAAACTGGTTTGGTTTGTTCAAAATTATATCATCTTTAAATTCTATTCATAAGACTATTAAAAACATACAAGTTATAAAAATTTATGGATTTTCCAATATGATTTTGTCCCATAAGACTATTGAGGAATCTAGAGGAATTCATTAACTAGTACCAAATACATTTCATAAAAGCAAAAATCATTACACATATATAGAATAATATATTTAATTCATAAACAATGTTTTATATCAAAAATACATACTTATTAAAGAATTAATTATTACCAATATTTCTGGAATTAATCAACAAACTCTCAATGTGAGAATCATATCTGTAATTGTATATCGTGTAAGAAAGAATGAAAACCATGATAAATTATTTGTATATATTATATAAATATAATGTAAAATAAAAAATTATTACAATAAATAGACCGTTACATTATAATGTTAACAATCATAGAAAACATGAGATTTCAAAGATAACTTTTATGACATGATTTTTTTTATATAAAACCCCATGGAAGAGATAATTCAAATTAAAATATAAAATTTCATGAAATATTTTTGAATTATTATATAGAATAATAAATGGGTAAGAATATACACCACATAAAAGAAATGGGTGGTGAATAAGTCATAAGTCTCACAGAAATAAAAGTGAAACTAGACATAAACTTACCTTTTCTAAAACATGTCACATTTTTCTTCCCCTTCCATAATAATAAACATATGTTACTATAAAATTTATTTAGAATTTTCTCTTTCTTAATATTAATTTTTTTTCACTTATTACAATGTTTTATAAAATTACATAATTAATTCATTTTATATCTTTTGCTTTGACCATATTCAGATTATGTGTAAAAAATTAATATTGGTTGATTATGGGTGATTATGACATTATAATACATATATAAAATAATAATAATAAAATTATTATAATAATAATATATAAATTTTTCATATATAATCAATCATGAATGATCTTTATGAAAAATGAAACAACATTACTATCTTAGAGATTGTAGGTCATATGCACCCGAGGGTAACATTACAATTTTTTAGTGGTCATTATGGAATGAAATAAAGTAACATATAATATTCAAGAGTGATAATTATATGTTAAATAACATAAGATTTTACCATATATGTAAATATATATATAATTCTCGTGATTATAAATGAATCACATAAATTTTTGGTCGTGGTAGTCTATACGTCCACAAATGACGTTATCACTTTTTTAGTGTGTGAAGGGGTAATAAGGGAACTGATATATCATATTAATAAAAGTGTAATTATGTCTTTAATATCTTAATGATTTTATTTATTTAATATATATTCATTTAATGAATCCTCAATAAATTCCATCAGAAACGTGAACGAATCACATCTCTTTGAAGAGGGGGAAGTCCATACCTCCACAAATGATTGTATAATATTCCCACAAAATAGAATGATTTGATTTATGCATTATAAAATAACTAATGAATATCAAATAAATTATAAAAATAAATTTATTAATTTTAAACAATAAAAAATTCCTTATTTCAAACCATAAAGGTAGTTATTTAAAAACAAACAACATCAGTTCGCATGGTGGTAGTCCCTTGTACACAAGAATAAAGATCGTAAATCGCATTTGATGGAGGATTTTTTCAGTTTAGGTCTATCCTTTCAAATAAAAAATAATTTTATTTAATATAATATAATTATTATGTATTAATCATAATAGAATAATTTATGGGGTGGTGAATGAAATAAATGAAATTTTCTCATTGAAGAATGCCACCACTAATTCAGGAAACTACTTTTGGTTTATTTCAATCTCTTTACATGTTTTTTTTGAAAAGGTGAGGCTTTATAGATTTGTGGATTTGTGTGTTGAGATTATTTTGGTTGGTTTTTTTTCTAAGAATTTTTAGAGGTGTGAATTTTTGGAGGAGTGAATTCTTTTTTATAGTGGAGGCAGAGTGAGTGTCTTGTAAATATAAAAATGAAAACACTATTGAGAGTTATCCTTAATATCATGCAACTATAAAAATTTAAATAATTTATTAATGTAATATTATGTTCGAGATAAATATCTCATAGACAATTTTATATTCTTTTTATAATTTTCCATTGACCTTTAGGTTTCCCTATTTTAAAATTTTATTGTTTCTAGTAGGGTAACTAAATTTACAAACTAGTTAATTTAACCGTTAAGAATAAAATAAAATGATATTTATTAGAAAATATAGAACCAATGAATTATAAATTATATATAATTTTATATTTTAAAAACCCCAGTGGTATGGAAATTAATTTTATCAGAAAAAATGTGATGTGCAAAACACTACTTTATCCAGAACTCTATTAACTATGTTTTTTATATTTACCAGTCAAAGGGTTAATTATAAAATATTAAATATGAAAGTAATATATAATATTTGATAATTTTTATTATTTAAAAATAAATTTTTATAAGATAGGTTTTCTAATGATAAATCTATTAATAGAATTTAATTTATCAACAAATATAATTAAATTCAATTTTGACATTATTTATTTAATTTTCAATTAAACTAAAAATAAAATGAATTAAATTCTATTAATTCAGTTCCAAACTATGTAAAATTATATATTCTTTTAAAATTTAAATATATGATAATAATTCAATAAATTTACTTATTTTTTAACATTTTAGTAACATTGTTTAGTTATTTTTTAACATAATAATTATCGCATTGGAATTTCTTATGAAATTTAGCTAAATAATTTGTCTCTATAAATTATGTATAAATAAATGAGATGAGAAAAAATATATTTCAAAATAATATGTAAAACCACGCTAATGTTGTTTTTGTCTATATATCAAAACAACATAAACATTATTGGTAATGAAGGATCCTATTTTGTATTTTCCCTTCATTAAATTTTTCTATTGTTCACCTTCATGTAATTGTATCCTAATAAATCATATAACTAGAAAAAATTATCATATATTTATATAAGTAAATATAATTTAGTTTTGAAATTTTCTATATCGTTCATATATATTGGACTACTATATAAACACTTTTTAATATTAATCACTATAATTAATTTTAACTGATTTTACTAATTATTATGTTTAAAAATAATGTTGATCTCATGATAATAAAAATATTGTTATGATTAAATATATATATATATATACATATATTTATATATATATATTGTTTCTATAAAATCAATTCATAGAAGGGGATAAATTAAATTTAATGTTAATTATGTACACATGGAGAGAAAGTGAGTTTTTAATGATAAATTGTTAAAAATATTATAGTATTTTAATGTCAAATATCAATATGAAACTGATTCCAATACAATATATTTGATTAATATATATGAAATTGATCTAATTATTCACTAAAACCTTTTGAAAATATAAATTAAACTGTAATTACTTAAATGATGATATAGTTCTCAACTAAAATGCAGTATTTTTCATAATTTATCAAAAATTAAAACTTCATTACAAATAAAACAAAAATCTCTATCAGAAAATATTGAAACTATAAATTAAAAAATTAAGTCCATTTTAAAAAATAAAATTAAAAACCTGGTAAATATTATATTTTCAAATAGGTGAACCGCTAAATGGTGGAAAACACCCCTTAGAAAAACACATTGTTTTATATATACAAATTGATTTGTTTTGATCATACGTATATCAAAATTATTAGATGAATTTTTAAAAAATATTTAATGTATAAATTATATATTTTCATATGTAGGATAATACAATTCATAACCTATAATTTAATTTTTATGAGATAACTATTAAATTAAAAATACTAATAGTATATTTTAATATAGTAAAACATGGCCCTACATGTTATGCAAGCTATTGAAGAATCTCATTATAGCATGAATCGACAAATGATGTCAGTGTTTCTGTTTCATAAGATAAACATGTTGTGGTGGTTGATATACACTATCCAATAGAATATTATTGTTTTAAAATTTTGGGTCATTACAATGAGTTAGTAGAATGTCTTGTGTATTTGTTTTTTACTCCATGTAGGGTAGTTTTGTGTCAATTATAATGTAATATCATGGAAAATATCCCTTTATAATATAGTTAATTTAAAATATTTCAATTTCAGTAATGATGATTCAATTTAATTTATTTATGAATTTTATTGTAGTGAAACCCTAATTTTAGATGGATAAGATTACTCCATCATACTGCTATTTTTTATTCCACATTATTGACATATGATTATATCTTCATTCTTCCTTTATCTCTTTTAGGCCATAATTTAAAATGTCAATTGGAAACATGGAATGTTTTTGTGAATGAGTTGATAAAGAAAAATTAATAATTCATCTTTGGATGAAAAGTTTATTGTTTTATAAAATGATTTATTATTTTTTTGATTAAAAATGATCCTTGTAATTAAAGTGCAGAATTTTATTTTATTTGGAAATGATAAATGGTTTTCAAAATGTTATTTTCAAAAGAATAAATTGTTTATTATTTATTTTAGTGAATTTACATGTAATAACCATCTTTCTAAATATGCCTCAAAATATAATTTATAAAATGATATTTCTATGGGAATTTATATACTCATTGGCGAGAACATATTGTTAATGTTTATGTAATAAAATGTATAGATCAACATGTATATGTCACTCTAATTTGTTTTGTACTCTAGTTCTTGAATCTATTTGTTCACTAGAAATTTATCCTTGAGGATTTTGTATCAGGAGGGGGGGAGTGGTTGTTGCCCATATATATATTTTTTCTATGGAAACAATATCATTAAATTTTGGTGATGATTTTGGATATTTTTAAAATTTATCATTTATTAAAACTTCATGTTTCAAATTCATGATTTTCCAATGTATGAAGAATCTATCCTAGACTATTGAAATTATTTGTTTTCTATTTTACTGATTATTTGAGGGATATATCACTCTAATGGGGGTTTTTTTATCCGAAGAACCCTTTTCAAATCAAATCCTGATTGGGAATTCCCATTATACTAAGTTATAGACTGGTTCATGTGATGTTTTACATCTCGATTTGTTATTTAATTAATAATTAAAAACAAACATTTTATTTTAAATGGATTGGGCTCTTTTGGAACTATCTTGATATTTTGGTCTTGTCATGGTTGGAATGAGAGTAAGATAGGAGAATCAAAAAAGGTTGATTAGTGGATGGTACTTGATTACAAAATTTCATATTGAAAATTAATTTCTCCTTAGTGGTCGATATTTGGACTTTCAATTTAGGATTTTGTTTTATTATTTCAGGAATAGTGTTTATTTCAGTGGGTGATATTTGACCATTAATTTTGTTTTACAAGTTTATAATATTTCTTAAGCTTTAAGGTGAATTTTGATTAATAATAATTACTAAAACACTTTCCTATGTATTTCGGTAAGCATTGTGGATACTATCTCTATGGGTTGGGCAGTATTTATAAATAATATAACACATTCTCAAATGGTCACCTAAAACATGCAACCAGACCAAGAATAAAACTATTAATATGCATGTTTTTTTCAGACCTCACTAGAATTAAAGATTATTCTAATGAGATTTACTAGTTTGTGGATTATTTAATGTGGGTTTTATGTGGTTTTAGTTTTATTGAAATAGATTTTTCAATTTATATAATATTTTATATTTTAGGGTATATTTTAAAAAATATTATATAATTATTAGAATTTATTATAAATATTTATTAAAACATTATTTTTTTCTCTTTATTGAACAAAAATTTCTTATTCTCATCAGTTAATCATAAAATTTCTCAATTCTATCCATTATAGAAAATATTTTATCTCAATTTTAGAATATTTTTTTTATAGAAATCATGTTTTTATATTAAAATGAATACGCTACTTCCATATCAGGTCTGAATGATCCAAATTCATTGAATATGTTTCTGAAATATATTTCTTTAATATATGATTAAATTATATGACACAAAACATTGTTTTTTAAAATAGATATAGTTTTTTATAATAGATGGAATTATATCAATTCCCCATTCTTTAATCATAAAAATTTTCAATTTTTATGAATTGTTTATGGTTTATGTTTAAAATATGTATAGTATATAAAATTTCACACTAATTTATTTCAGAAAATATATTATATGACTATTTTAGAAGGGATTTATTTTTTGGAAATGGTTTTAATCAGTGAACATTATAAAATTAAAATATCTTTATTCTTCTTGTGTATTTAAATATATATTTCTATGTAAGAGAAGATTCCATATTGTGATAATAATGTTTTATGTATGGGTGGAAGTTTATTTTTGGATATGTACCATATTTACAATGGTATTATCAGTTTTAAGATGTGAGACATAAAAAAAATAGAACATTATTTAGTGCAAATTGATATTATACCCCATAACGGACCTAAAAAATATGAAGTTCTCTATCCAAAGATGACCCATACATTAAATTTCCTTGTCTCATATGTGTTGTTTACCCAGTTGGTTACACTACTTACACTCAAAATATATTGGTGGATATGGAATAAGACTAACTTTTACACCTAGTCTAAAATTTCATAAATAAATTTTACAAAATATTTATTGTTCTAGGACCTAATCATTGCAGTGGTGAAGTTAGAGAATGTTGATGGAATCCTTAATTATATATAAAATCATAGGTTCAAAATATTTATCATTATTATGTGTTTGTTGAAAGATCCTTGTTTAGTGTCATGGGAGATAACCAAATTATTTTGAATGTTTCGTTATTTCTAGGTATATTGTATTTGGTAAATTAAGAATTGAATAGAGATATTGATTTGAACATATTTTGTTCTGCTTTGGGTGGTTCTATGTCGATGCTTATGGGATGTTGGTTTTTCTGTTGCTCCTTTTTCCATGTGTTTATCGCAATACATGTGGTTACTTTTTAGTATATTTATTAAATATCATGGTTTTAAAGTATTGAATAAATAACCCAAGGTTAATTTTAATGGGTTTCTAGAATATGAAAGATTTAGTTATATTTTGGTTAGATCCATTTCGATCATAATTGATTCATCATGGATTTTATTTTCATTTATTAGTTAATTGTTTACAGACTATTTATATTTTTCTCCCAAATAGTAGAATAATGTTGTACTATTATAATTGTATATTTAGTAGTCATGTTTTTTAGTTAATTTTTTTATGTTTGGATGGACCCTATAGTGATGTACTTGGGAGTAAAGATATTTTTTCCTTTCCTTAATGGAGATTTTAAATATTTACTTTAGTGGTTTTTTTGAATATCATTTAAATATTATTCTCATGGTGATGCATATTTTGGGGTGTATTTTTCATGATGATTCACAATTATTGAAAAAATCTATATTTTAGGGATACATTTACTTCCATTGGTGGTCTATATAATAGGTGTATCATTCCTATAAGATTAATTTGTCATAGATATATCAAATGATATATTAATATGTCTCTATCGATCATGATAAATGATTTTCGGTTGCTGATTTCCAATCATTATGGACATTTCACGTTTTTATAATCCCTCCAAACACACTTTTGAGATATTGGTATTTTAACTCTTTGATTATGAAGGATTTTATATGATTATTCTCTAAATAATTTTATTATGACCAGGTTCCCCTAATCCTTTTCTCTCTATTTCCGTGGCTTCTCCCTTCATTTTCATGTATCTTCATCATCATATTTTAATTCTTGAATCATTTAAGCCTATAATTTTTTCCATTATTAATCCTATTTTTATTGTTTTATATTATGATAGGAATAATATTGCACATTATTGATTATTTTGAGGTCTGACGTGATCCAAATAAAATGAATTTTGATTTTTGGATCTTGTAGACATTATCATTATCATTTTTAGGGATTCCACCATCACATCAAGCATGTTTGAAATGATTTTATGGTATGTTTTTATGTAATCCATTTTCCAGGAAATTCATGGATTCGTGAATTCTATTAAAATCATTTATTATTATATAATTATGGTATGTTATTCCCATGATGGTTGGTGAGGTGTTTTTCATGGAATTTGTCACATTGAATAAGTAGTTCTATTTTTTTTATTATATTTTTTAACTAATGAAATTATTAGATTGACGATACCAAGTGAAAATAAATTTCACATCATGTGAAATTTAAATATGATTTTGGACATAATTTTTTTTACAGTAGTTATTTGTTTCATAAAAGGTTTTTTAAAAATTTAATAGCGGGTTGGCTTTCTATATATCCTTTAATAGAAAACCTTATTTTCATCAAATATTTCATGGGTATTCAAAATGATTTTCGATGAAGTTATTTGTTTCCAAATAACATGCAAATTTAGTTTTAAATTAATTTTTCTCGAAATTGATTTTATATCTCATTCTTATTTACTTTCACTAAAATCTAAATTTCAACGTCACATTTGGATAATTAAAAATTTTAATTAAATTTATGTGTATTAACACCTTGAGTTTAATCTATATTTCATAATTTTCATTATTTTGGCTTCACACTAAATGGCAATTGATTTATTGTTATGAGAATATTATAGTTACATATTCATGGATACAAAAATAAATTTTTATATATATTGTTGTATTTGAGGCGAAATTTTTCTAATAGATAACATCCTCCTATAATTGGTAAACACTACATCCAAAGAGTGTTTTCCAATCCACATCCTCTTATTTTTTAAATATTTTATGTTTTATTTAAATTAATTATTTATAATATTTATAATTTTAATTATTTAACTTGGAGATGAATTTTGGTTTTGTGTTGTTAAATTTTTCATTAGTAGTTTATTTTCATTTATCAAATATATTTTATTATTTGGTGAACTATGAAATGTGTCAATGTTTTTGAACAGTTATATCTTTTCATCAAATAATGTAATTTAAAAATAAAATTATTTTTTGGATTTGGTTTTAATATAATTTAAAATATATATTTTTTAATATAGTTTAATATATTTTATATTAACCAAAATCATATTTTATTTTGGTGTAATATCATTCTTTATGTGAAAGACATTTGTCTAAAAAACTATTTTTCATTTTGTTTTACACACATTTTAATGATATATTTTTTGGAACTTATAAAAATTTAATATCAAAAAATATATTTTCATATTTAAATTTAGGAGGATAAAATTTAATAATGTGTAAAATATCATTTATCTTTATTGTGAACTGAATCATTGTAAAAAATTTTCTCACCCTGGTGAATGGATAAAATGAGTGAATAATGATTAAAACCATCTGAAAAGGTCATTGAATCACTATGTAATTCTTATCAGATGTATTTATTTTGAATGTTTTCACAATATCCTATAGATTGATTAATCATAATAACACATGATCATGATTAAGATTCTTATATTATATACCAGATAACTACAATTACATGTAACACACCTGATATTTTAGGATTTATTTATTTCTAATTAATTTAATCACTTCAATATTTTCCATGTCATGAAACAATAAAAATAATATATTTTAAATTAAATAAGTATATTGGGATTAGGTTAAAATAACAACCAAGATATCATTCAATATATGTAACATAATTTTTAACATGAACTAAATTGAAAACCAGGGTTAGCATACATTATACAAGAGATAGCATTTCCACGATGGCTTATATAACATGTAATACCGAGTCATACCAAAAAATAAGAAATTAATTTTAGACACTAATAAATATATAGTATAATCAAATAAAATTAATTTTTTATTTCAGAATGTTGAAATTAGAATATGGATATTTTTTGAATTTTTATGAGAAACTTCATTTTATGTGAGAATAGTAAAAATTTGGAAAATTTATTTTAGAAATCATTTTTCATTTAAATAATTATTAGTGTTAAATTATAAATTCAATTGTTTTAAAATTAAACAATATATCAATTATTAATATTTTAATCTAATTTATGTAATTAGAAGGATTTTTTATTGAAATTATATATAACACCTTATTGAAATTTGTAATATTTTTAGTTTAAAACCTCATTTCTCTCTATGTCTGGCGAATAAGAATTAAACATAAATTTCTCACGTTTATGATTAAAATTTTAATAAAACAACATATGAGGTTATAAAAACTATAATATTTATGATCTAATAAAATCAACATAATTTTTGAAAAAAACTTTTAGTGAAATTGATTTTGATTAATCATAATAATTAATGTGATATTATTTTCAATTAAAAAAAACTTAACAACAAGCATTAAATGAACCAAAAATATTTCAAAATCTATTAGCAGAAAATAATATATCCAAATCCCATATTATTTCTAATTTAAATGGATAACATTATATTATTAAATTGAATTTCCCTATATAAAATTATAGGTACGGAAAAAGGAAAAAAGGGAACTTTCTGTACCTATTTTTATAAAACATTGATATGTAACCAAAATAGTATATTTTGAGTTATACATCTCATTTTAAAATATAAATGGGATATGTTTATCGTAATAATTTATAAGTAATTATTATAGATGTTTTTGATAGTTATAATTCTTACGAAATACCATTGTAGTGAATATTTATTTAAAAATTTACTAAAATAAGTAATACTATAAAAGTTATTATTGAAGTGAATTCATTTATTTTTTTCTTTTAATTATTTATTAATATTAATTGACCTTCATAAAAATCTAGGAAAATAATTTATATTAATTTTATATGTAGATTTATATTTTAAAATTAAAAATAAACAGATAATTTCAAAATTGACATTATTGTTATTTTACAATAAATGTTATTTCATTTAATGATTTAAAATTAATATAAATACAATATTATTTCATGTGATTTTTTTATGGTTAATGAAAATTAAATATTTTAAATTAATAGAGGAAATTATCTCTTATAATTAAAATATTCAACCCTATATGGTAAAAAACATTGTTAGCATGGTTCGGGTTTAAGATGTATTATGTGTGTCACATTCGAATGTTTTAAAATTAAATCCCAAAACACATCATATTTTTATTTTTTGAAATTTTAATTAATATTAATAATTAATTGTTTCTATATTATATAATATCTATCACTTTATATTAGTATTAGGGGTAAAATTACTTGGGTTATAAAAATATATTCTATAATAAAAACAAAAAATGATAAAAGTGGGGAATCATAGTAGATAAGAATTTTTTTAATTGAACATATAATTTTATGGTTAAATAGTTTATCAACCATTATTCCTTTTTTACATATTTTTTTTACATTTGTGAGGAAAATTAGGTAATTTATAACATCTATTAATGAATACCTTTTGGTATTTACAAGAATTCCACTCTCATTCCACTATAAAAAGGCTTGCACTCTCTCTCTCTTCTACACACCTCTCAAACAACATAGATATCAAAAATATATTCCGATTTAACTTACCATTATCCATACCTATGACCTTGAATCCTCCATTTTTGAATAAATACATCCATTTATTCCTTTTGGTACATCTAAAATAAGTTACCTAATTAAGAGGTAATGCCTTCTCTCAATATCCTTTATTTTATTTTCATTCCACACCCCCTCCATTTTATTTATTCCAATATTTTATAAAAAATTTATAATCCTAAAAGACTCATATGTTTTATTTAATGGTTTGTACCTAATCCAACACAAACCTCCATATAATGGATAACAGACATAATATTTATGTGTACATCGAATATTCGCCACACAAAATAATAATTGTTCAATTTTCCATACCACCTATCATGGTGGAGATTACAATGGAAAATATATTTATATATAAATATTATATATTGTATATATTATTTATTTATGATTATATATTTACTTTTACAACAATTATATGTTTACATTCAATTTTTTATTAGTATGATAATTTCGTAGGAAGAAATGTGGACTACCGCCCCTCCAATTGATATGATTCATTCATACACTGCATAGGTTCAATTAAGGATTGTTTAAATAAAAATATATGATATATATCATATAATAATGATATATTAATGATTAAATATACAAATTTTTATACATATATCTCTTCTAATTTCTTTCAACCAGACAATTAATTGAAAGTAGTGCTTCTATGAACGTATGGCTTGCCATCTCATTGAACGGTGTATTCCGTTTCACACATAAAAACTCAATATTTTATCACATTTAAAATATGATATATATGAATTATATTTATATAATGGATTACATTATATAAATAATTATATAATTATAATGAAAAAATATAACTATTTATGATATTTGCAAAAACAAAGAGAATATTACTTGAAGCATTACCTTAACATAAAATTGCTTACCAGATGGTAATTTAAAGTCATAATAAATACATATATGCTATTAAATTTAATAATATGTCTCTATGAAGATTTATAATAAATTTATATATATTAATAACTATTTTTAATGAATATTATGAGAGAAATGATAAAATTTATTGAAATTTCTTCTAGTTTTTTATTTTTGTGAGATACATGCTATGTTCGCCACTCTTTCATTTTGATCAGTGTATGTACTAACAATAATTTTAATTTATGTATATTATATATAAATTTATAGTAATTCATAGATAAATTTATGACATTTAATTCTTTGGGATTTAGTTTCAACAGTTAGCCAATTGGTGAAATAATCTTTTCTCAATTGTCCTTCAATGCGACTCTTGTTTTTTTATGAACCTAAATTATATTATGAGTTGTATACACATCAAATTTAAATTATATATCATGAATTTAATTATTTCATGATATTTTTAATTACATATTATTTATTTTTCTTTCATTGATAGTATGATCCCAGGTTACTGTGTTATAATATTTCATATAAATACTATCAACGCTTTTCAATATTGTTTATGTTTATGCTTCCATTGATGAAATATTATGATCCATATCTGAATAAATTTCATGAATTTTCTAATCCTCTAATTATTAGTTATATATTAATTTATTTCTTCCTTTTTTAGACCCTTTGGTAATTAATATATATAAGAAAATGTTTTTAAGAAACATCCACTTTACCCTCTATTCAATCGGAAATTGATGTCCTTCAAAACCATGTTTTCTAAAAGGGGTTTGAAAGAATATTATACCATTAAAATATAATATTTGAAAGAAGTTTTTACATATTTATTCTTTTACAAACATTTTCCAAGGAATATTATTTTTTATTTAAAAATAATGTATTTTTATAATCTTTCTACCGTGAAAAAATAATGTTCTTTTTAACATATAAAACATGTACATATTTAGCAGATGTCTTTTTTTGATGATTACATTTCAATTTTAAAAGGGAAATTTATAAGAAAATTTCATTGAATGTGGTTATCTTGGAAAAATATTTTAAAAGTAATTCAATCTAATTTTATAATTTTCAATAGAATTTTTTTAAAAAATGTTATCAATCCTTTTTATATGTTTTCAATGTATTTTCAATGAGATGGTTTCCAAAACAATTTTAGTAATCATTAATATGTTTTCAAGTAAAACCATTTCAAAATATTTTCAAGATTTCTTTATAGGATTTAAATATTTTTTCTAATGAAATGGATTTCATAACATTTTCAGGAATTCAGTATAGTTATTCAATGTATTTTCAAGGAAATATATTTCATGAAATTTTCAATATTTCCTCACATATATTCAAATTAATTAATATTAATGATTTTACTTTCTTTTTAAATATTTCTATCTATATTTTCAATGTGTTTTCAATTAAAAAAGTAGTTTAAAATATTCTAATGATTATTCTATAGGTATATATGGTAATTCATTTCAAAATCATTTATTCTATTATTTGTATGTTTTAAAGAATATTTATATAAAAATGATGTTTAAAAAGAATAATGAATTGAAATTTTTTTCAGAGAGTAATGGAACTTTTCCACGTGGAATGTTTTTCCAATGATATTTAAAAATTATTTTCCATCTAAGATAACATTTGTTGATGTTACTTGTTACCTTTGAGGAAATGATGTAATGGTTCCATCTATATTCATCATATAATTTATTTATTGTTAATATAATAATTTTTATGAAAACCATTTCAATTTCATGGGTTAAATGTTTATGAAGAACGCTTCTATTTTATAAGTTATATGTTTCTAAAACCCATTTCTCTTTTACAGGTAATATGTTTATCAAATATGTTTTTCTTTCACATTTAATATGTTTTTAAAATCCATTGATAATTAATAGGTTAAATGTCTATACAATCCATTTATCATTCATGGTTTATGATTTTCCTTAAATGATTATGAAACCTTCCTTTTTTACATAGGTTATGATATGATTTCATGTTTATAATAATAATTTCATTCAATGGGTTGTGATGTGAATATTTATGATCTTGGGGAACATGAATTTATGATTTAATTATGAAATTATTAGGACATATATCTATCTATAATTAATTTTTTATGATTTATATATCATTATATATACTAATATGGTCGTGTGAATGAAACTTTTCTACTATTATGGCCACAATAGTGAACCATGACTACCGAGATGGTATGTGGAGTGAATTAATGCTACTAAGAAGAAATGTATTACACAATAACTACCTAGATGGTATTGGTACTGAACCCATACTATCAACATGGTCTTGGTTTTGATTTGTTGGCCACTATAAAAATCATATTATATGATTATGTCTATACCACCATTCCATGTTTTATTCCTATGTTGTGATTTCATGAATTATTCTCTTAAATATTTAATGATCCATGTCTTTGGAAATTAAAATCCATAATATGATATATAATTTATAGGTTATTATATTCAAATGATATTATCAGATTAAATACATATTTTTTACCTTATTAATACACATATACTTTATTTACCCTTAGAGAGCATCTGATGTAACCCCTTCTTATGTTTCCTATCCACATAATATAAATAATGGCATTAGGTAGAATTAATAATGGTGGTGACCTTTATGGGAGATAATGAAGAAATTTCACCATGATATAATATTTTCTTTCCTTGATTCCAATGACACTAAAATGTTACGGTCCATAGGCATGTATTATTGTTATATACTGAATATTAATCTAAATTGGGGTAATAATATCTATGAATGTTATGTCGGGGTTCTTATATATTGTATGAAAGTTAAAAGTTAGTAAATCATTGGAAACTAGGATGACAAAAATTAAGTGAAAACCATATGTATATTTCTATGGATATGTCCATGGATGTCTCTAAGGATAAGGATAATGAAGAGTCAATATTTATGAAATAATTATACAATTTTGGTAGAGGGTAGGGTGTTCAGTTTCCTATAAATTATTCTATATCTGGATATTAAAAGTGGATGTGCCTCTATAATTGATGTACCTATGTGTAAAAATGCTAACAGGATGATCCAAGCATAACTCGAGGTAATTTGGAACACGACAATGGGCATTACTGCACACCTAGTTTGACACTCATAAGGAATATTCTTTACAAATTCAAAAAATATTCACAGATATTTATGATGGATTTATATAGATTATTACTATGAATAAACTAGGATAAAACTGTGGTTTTTCATATTAAAGGGTGTGTTTAAAGATTAAAACATCCTATAAGTAAATTTTCTTGATTATGTTGTTTTATTTTATGATATGTGTTTCTCAAGCCATGATATTTAGATTTATTTAATAAATAAAACTAAAAGTAACTTTGTTAACATGGAATGTTTCAGATATGGAAAGTGTGGGAATTATGAAAATATATCTCCCAAGAGGAAATATCATACAGATAATAAGGATGGTTTTATGAGTATTGGTAATAATTCTTAAGATAAAGAGACTGAAAACAACTTGTGAATGCTATATGATGATCTTTGAGTATTGTTTAAATTGATAATAACTAAAATGATTACAATGATGTTGAGGAACATTATGAAATGATTCATATTTCATATTATAATAAATAGTTAATAAGGAATTAGTTGATGAATCATGATTAATGGTTAATTAATTATGTTGGATTAATAAAGTATTTATGTTTTGGAATTAAAAGCTTATTTTATATCAATTGTGAAATGTATAAGTATTTTAAGTATATGTATTCATTATTTATAATTTTTGGGATGTATGGTGATGAATTAATATAAAAGTATTTAATTTAAAGGTGATATTTTGATTATTGGATGGTAACCTATAATTAATGCATGAAATTTAGATAGTGATATTTGGATAATGATATATTGGATATAAAAATGTAAATTGGTGTCTACAAATTACATTGTAAATGATTATTAACTAAATATTATTTTTCTTCAAGGACGGTGTTTATAACATCTTGGATTTACTTAATATATAATCATTATAATATGGAAGAATACTTTTTTTACCAAATGAGTTATTGTAATTTAGGTTTTTACCATGTTTCAAGGGAATATGTGATGAGGGTATTATCATGATTAGAATGTGACAACCAAGTTGTAATTTGTGATATATTTGGGATCAATGATAATATAATTTCATTACATTCTTCCAAATCTATGTATTTTCATCTTTTGGTCAGATTATAAGGTTAAACTCTTATGGAATGTTTAAGATATATATCAAATAAAGTCAGAAATATTAAAGTGTTATTTGTGCATATCTAGATTTTTTAAAATTTTATACCCTACTCAATTTAAATTAAGTTTATGATAACTGATAAAAGATGGGATGTAATATCATGGATATCATGATCTAGTAGTAATTGATTAATGAAAAATCTTCCATCCTTTTTAGAAAAGGAGGTGAAGTGGATAAAAAATCAAAAACAAGTTTCATTGTATTTAATTTATGAATGTATATATTTTCATGAACATTCTTCAACTTTAGGAAAAATGATCATGTATTGAAAAATGATGTCATATAAATTCATTTAAAATGAATTATAAAGTCCCATAGTTCATCGTAGATTTATTGATTTATGATGGGTAAATTTATACTAACCTTGTTATCTATCACATTACGTCCAGACATGATGGCATGATTTCTCTTCCATGTACTTTTTTTCACTTCAAAACTATGTTCTCTTATATGGGTATCTTATTGTGAGTTACATTGGGAAACCGTTAGGCTTCCCACATTCCCTTTTTAAGGGATGTTTTTAGATTCGTATTTACTATTTCTGTTTTCATGATTAAAACATTAAAGTATTCAACTATATCTATCATAGTCAGATTTAAATAGTGATTTTCATTTATTGTGGGTTATAATGTTACACCTCGAGATTTTATGAATTATATTTTTTCAAATTAATTTAAAATTTTTTATATTTTTTATTTCACACAACACTAAAAATCGATTATTTTTTTATTATTGAACTACGTTGTTCATACATTACATAAAACATCATATGATGATGCACTATATGAAATATAATTTTTAACATCCAATTTGTGGAACACTAAGGCTAGTGTAAATTATATGCAATATTGACTTTCCTCAATGCCTTAGGTGATATAGAATACCATGTTTGAAAACATAATAATAATATTAATTTTACACACAAAAATAAATTTAATTTTTTTAAAATAAAATTTATTTTTTAATTTATAAAATTGATATATCTTATGGTGAATTTTCATCTTTTTATAGAAATATATTTTTTGCTGAATAGAAAAGATTTATGCAATTTAGTTAAAAAATGATTTTTTTTAACTACTATTGGTGTAAAATTATATTTATAATTTTCTTTTAAATTAAAAATAGATCAAATATAAATATATTAATACAATATAGGTCACTAGAGTCGTTTTTCTATAAAAATTACAGATAATAATTTATTTAACATTTGAATGTTTTCCCTTCAAAAACATGCTTCAGCATCACAACATTGGGATTACAAATAAACTAAATATTCCCACCTACGTGATTTGAATTTTAAAAAACCAAAATACATATTTTTAATCAATATAATATATTTTTTCAAATAAGACAAATTTTATTTATGACCCAAAGTATCTGTGAGAGTGATTATGACTAATCACAATGATTAATGTAACATTAAGCTTTATTAAGGGAAAAACCTAACCATAAGGAATCAATGACCAAGAAACACATAAAAAAAGAAATGTTCTACCAATAATTCGACCATATCACTTATTTTTAAATCTTTTATGGATTATTGGGATATTAATAAATTGAAGTTCCCTATAAAAAATGATAAGTAAGAAAAAATACATCAAGGTAATTTTACTTTCCCTTAACATTTATAAAATGTCGAGATATGTAAAACAAATTATTTTTGGTTATATATATACAATGGAAATATAAATTTATTATTGTATTCAAAATAATTTATATATAATTTTTATTCCTTCTTTTGATAAATAGAATGCAAATAAAACTCCAACATAATGATTATTTTTGTAAAAATTAGCTAAAATTAATTATATATATACTGTTTATAGTGAAGTTAATTGATTGAATTATTGTATTTAATTATTTTTTATGTTTATTATATCATCTAAAAATATTTAAACAAAATTTATTTTCATTTAAAAAAAATTATTTTTAAATTCAAATTAATTAAATTATTTAAAAAATTCCATTATTTTTATTTTTCAATAGATGATGTTTCATTAAATTATATAAATTAATAAAATTACTATATATTTACAAGAAATAATTAATTTTTAAAAATATTAAATATGTTATATTAATGGATCATTTTTTCTTTTATAATTAATATATTTACCCATACATTGTAAAAAATATTGTTAGCATGATCTAGGTTTATGTACTATTTTTATCTTCACATGCGCCTGTTTTAAAGTTAATTAAAAAATATGAGAGTTTTATTTTATTAATTAATATTATACTAATTATTATGTGGCCCCATATTTTCAAATAATTGGCACGTTAGTTTTTTAATAATGGTTAAATTAGTTGAGTTATAAAATAATATGCTTTAATAAAAACAAAAATTATAAGATAGGGGAATCATAATAGCTATGAAAAATTACTAAAATACACATATTTTGTTGGGGTGGAGGTTTTCATAGACCATTATTCCACTTTAACCAATTATTTTTCCATTTTCATGGAACATTATGTATGTTATATCTCCTATTAATTATTACCTTTTGTATTTAGAAGAGTGCCACTCTCCATCCACTGGAAAAATTCATGCAATCTCCCTCTTCTTTTCACCTATCAATAAACATAGGTTCGGAAAACCAATAAAGAAAACACATACCCAAATACCTATATCATTTTGGGATGCCTCCCTTGGGGAAGAAAGTCTTCCATGAAATCCATTATATGTAATCTAAAACAAGTTACCTATATATGTGGTAACACATTCTCTCAAGGTCTTTTATTTTTTTTCCTTCTCCACCCCTCCACTCTCTTTGTTCCATGTTTTTTTAAAAAAGGTATCCAAAATATACTATCATGTTCTTATTCTAAGGTTGAATCTAAAATTTACACATACAACTCATATAATGTGTAACAAACATACTATTTATGTGTGTGGTGAACTTCCACCACACAAAATGATGATTGTTCAATTTTCCTTACCCCCTCTCACAGTGGAAATTATAATGGAAACTATGTTTAAATATCAATATATATATATATGTCTTTTTTATTATCTAATTAATATTTTTTAAGCTCCTTTTAATATAAATATTTTTTTACTTTATATTTTATGTTAATATGATAATTCTGTTTCAGGAAATGTGGACTACCGCCCCCTCAAAGTGATATGCTTCGTTCATAATGTAATTGGATTATATTAAGGATTGTTTTTGTGAATATATATTATATATATGATATTATAAATATTTTTAAATAATTATATATATATATACATATTTATTTCATATTTGTATTTTACTTTGATTGATTGTTATAATTAAATAGAAATAGCATTCATGCATATGTACGACCTACCATCTCCATGAACATTGTATTCCTTTTCATACATATATATTAGACATATTATTTTAATATACATGTAATTTATATATATGATATTTATATCATTTCATAACATCTATAAATCATTATATAAGTATATGGACCAAAAATATACAAAAATAAGACATATATGAAAAAAAGAAAATATTACCTGATGTGTAACTTTATATTGAAATTTATAACAAGAGGGAAATATAAATTAATAATAAATACATATATGGTATTAGATATATTATTATGGTTATATAATTTATGTATCATTTATTTATATTTATTATACAATAGGTTTGAATAAGTACGATGAGATTAAAGACACAAGGTAAGGGGATTTCATTTCACTTTTTATTTCTGTGAGATAAATGATTTGTTCAACACTATTTCATTTGTTTTGTGGCTTATGTAATTATAATTATTTAATTATATCTATCATATAAATAAATTTTTGGGTATTCATTTGTCCATTTTATTATCATTCTTTTATGGGGATTATGTTTCAAGATTTTCCAAATCGGTGATATAGTCTTGTCTCAATTTTCTTTCTTTCAAGTTCATGTTTTGTTATGAACCTAAATTAAATTATAAGATTTATATAATTACATTTTACATGTCATATAATTAATTTAATTATCTTAATATTATATAAATTCTAATTTAATTTCCTTTTTATATATGGAGTGTATGATCCCATGTTAACAAGTTATAAGATCTCATTGAGACAATCTCATCACTTTTCAAGATTGTTAATATTTATGGATAAATTTATGAAATAATATGATCCATATCTCAATAATATCCATTAATTATATTCTCCTATACTTTTCATGATATATTAATGTATTGAGTAAATTTTCCTTCTCATTGGTACTTGTTGTTGTTAAAAATATGTTTTAAGAAAACCTGACTTTACCATCTATTCAATCATAAATCTATGTTCCTTCAAAACACTAATTTTCAAAATCGGTTTCCTTGAATATTGTACAATTATCCAATAATATATAACTACAATTATTTATAATTATTGTTTTACTATTATTTTCAAATTAATATAGTTATAACCTTCTGAAAAATAATTTTTATAACCTTTTTATTATGAAAATGTAATTTCATCATTATCTTGTATAGTACGTACGGGTTTTACCGACATAATTTCATTAAAGAATAATTTTTATTTTTGAAAGGGTGATTTTTAGGAAAACGTTTTTAAAATATATTTTAAAAAAAAATTATTTTAAATGTTTTCAAAATTATTTTATATGGTTTTTTGGAAACATTTGATTGAAAATGTTTTTAGGCCTTATTTTAATATTTAAAATTTATTTTCAATGATATGGGTTTTTAAAAAAATTATATTCATAAGTTTTCAATTCATATTAAAAGAAATTATTTTCAAAAAAAAATTTTAATTTATTTATATTGTTTCATTGTATTTTCAATGAACTTGTTTTGAAAAAAATTTCAAGACCTCATTATATGTTTTTAAGGTATTTTTAAGTAAATGGATCTCAACCAAATTACAATCATTCATTATATTTTTCTAATATCCTTTAAATGAAAAAGGTGTCTAATATAATTTGATTCTTATTTTAAATTTATTCAATCAAATTGTTTTAAAAATAAATTAAAGTTTTATTTTTGTGTTTTAAAATTATTTTTTATGAAAATTATTTCTAAATTATATTAGGTATAAAAAATCCTTTTTGGAGGAATATTGCAAATTTTCCTCAAGAAACATTTTTGAAAAATATTTTCCATATATGATGACATATGTTTATGTTACTCCGGTACTTCTTTATAATTATCTAATGTTTCCATTAATATTCATTCGTTGAATGGGTTATGGTTAATTTCATGGTGTTTAGGAACCCCGTTTTTCTATCATGGGTTAAATATTTATAAAACTCATTTCACATTCATAGGTTAAATGTTTAGGAAACTAATTTCTATTTCATGGGAGATATGTTTATAAAATACATTTGTATTCTATGAGCTATATGTCTATGATATCCATTTCAATTTTTGAGTTATTTGTTTATGAAATCAGTTTCAGTTTCAAAAGTTATATTCTGGATTTAATAATTATGAAACCTGTCATTTTTCAAAGGTTATGTTA
Source organism: Viscum album (assembly GCA_963277665.1). Lineage (NCBI taxonomy): Eukaryota > Viridiplantae > Streptophyta > Magnoliopsida > Santalales > Viscaceae > Viscum > Viscum album. Next base: position 1,207,750,377 of record OY728162.1, read on the forward strand.
TCATTACATGTTTATAATACTCATTTCATTTCATGGGTTAGGATATATTAATTTATGATCTTGTGGATAATGAATTTATGATTTTATTATGAGATGTTTGGGGCCTATATATTCATCCAATGTATTGGTTAAAGATTTATATACCATTAAATAAACAAATATGGTATTTGGAATGAACATTGACAAAAATAAGGCCATAGGAGTGAACCATGACATCCACGATTGAACATGGAGTTAACTCATGCTACTAAGATTCCCAGTAGAGTGAACCATATCAAACAAGATGATATTGGTAGTGAGGGCATACTACAAAGATGGTATTCGTAGAGATGCCTTTTCTACTATGGAAATCATATTATATGCTCATGGGTCAACAATAATTACATGTTTTATTCCTATGAATTTCTTTTATGACTTATTCTCTAAATTATATTATAATACAAGCCTTATGAATTTTCAGTATTTATTATGATCCTTAATATATAGGGTTTGATATTAGAATTTTATTCTGATGCTCCGTATCATTTTTTTCTTTTTATGATTAAAAAATTACTTTATTTATCCTTTTTGAGAATTTGATCTCTACGGTTATTATGTTTTCTTTCCCCTGGTTATGAATAAATGATTTAGGTAAAAGTTCAAAAGGTGGAGATATTTATTATAGATATTGAAGATCTTTCACCAAGATATAATATTTTGTTTCCATATTTCCATGGAAACAAAACTATTATGATCCCGAATTTTTTTTATATACTGAATATTCATCTAAATTGGTATAATATCCGTGGGTGTTAAGAATGGGTTTCTAAAATACAATTCTGACACTATCCATACATATAAAATGGAATTTCATATCCTAAAATATTCACAAATGTGGAAAATGAAAAAATGAAAAAATAAAACATGAAATACATTTCTGAATTCCATACCCACATTGTAAATGTCATGGTAGCACTAAAATACCAAACTATAAATGCAAATGGTGTAAGACAAATGATATTCTACAAAGAGGGGTTTTAGTTTTTAATATGGTTTATTCAATTTTTTTCATCTACGTCAATCAAGAATATAATTAAATTGAGACAATAATATATTAAATATCTCTAAGATAAGTATTTTTTATTATATCAATGTTAAAACATTTTTTCATCTACATTTATTTACAAAGTGAAATGAAAACTTTTAATGTGTGTGCATGTGGACTAAAAACTCTATGAAGAGATTTATTTTTTTCATCACAGAATGGGTTAAAATGATATAAAATTGAAAATAATATATTTGAATTAAATTATTATGTATCTAAAAGGATATTTTGTTATATTCCATCTTTTTCATTCATCCATTAAAAATTAATTATGATGTTCAAGTGTATGTGTCGACAAATACCTGCATGAATTGATGTCTATAAATTTTTATTTTTCCCACACATTAATGAATATAAATATTGAATAAATGAAAATAATGATATATATATTATTATTATGATTCAAGAATAGTATATATATCTATAAATTATATTATTTTTATCAATTTGAAAAATTAAAACATCTCTTATGTGTACAGATAGACCATAGTCATTGTTAAAATATGTATTTAATTACTCAAGTACATTATAATATATTGTGTTAACTGTATATAAAATCAATATATTTTTTAATTATATGGTGTTATGGATGCAATAAATTATTAAATTATAAAAATTTTACAATTATTATAAATGTAAAACCAAGTAATGTATGGAAAATATAAGAGTAAACACTAAAATATTGATTTTACAAAAAAAATAACTAATTGTATAAAATGAAATTTTTAATCAACTATATCAAGAGAGGTAAATAAAAATACAGTTAAGATATATAGGTTAAATATGTTTATATTTTTTATACAATAGATAAGATATTTCCTGACCCATTGATAGTTTTATTTAAGGGTTTATTTCACAATAAGTTTGGTAATCAATATTTTTTATGTTTTTGTTTCCATTGAGGGAATTATATGATCTTTCTCCCAGAATATCAATATATTATATAGTGATCTATTTATTTATTGTTTTTGGAAGTATTATTTACAATTTAATTTTTCCTACCCCAATCAATAGAAAAAATGTTTGTGAGAAAATTCAAACTTATTCAATTTTTTTGTGTGGGATATTTTCATTACAAATACATATATATTATTTGTATTGTATCGCAAATGTTCATCACAATACCATAATTATTTTCAATATAATTATTTTAAACAAATATGTTATCATATATTATTTTTTATTAAAAATGTTATCATGTAATTTTCATTCCATTCATTAATTTTTGTCAAATTTGTAAAATAGTTCATTTTCATATTTACTATGTCACCTATATTTCCTTCTATCGTGGAAATTAATATTTATAAATTATCCTCCATATATTTTCATATTTTTCAAAATATTATACTAATCTCATTAATTTTTGAATGTATAATTTGAATTTTTTTTTTCAAAATTAAAGTATAGTTCTTATTTTTTTCAAAGAGCCTTTTTGATATATATATATTGGGTTTTCATATATATAAAAATCTAATAATGATTATTATGATTAGATTATTTTCATTCTAGAAAAGAAAATTCCTATGATTATTCATTTAATACCATCCACTCCAAGGAAACCCCCCCCCCCCCCCTCAATGATGTGTTCATAATGTATAGGATAGTAACGATCCATTTTCAGTCAGGATAACAGAGCATCCCATTGGGAAACACATCGATCTGCATTGGTTGGACACATCAATCTGTCAAACAGTTGATGTGCACATATTCTGGCTTCCAGATGAGACACTAGATGACCTGGAAGGATTATTGGTACATGAAAGAATTAAATTATCAATGGTGTGGGATCCTAGGAATCGAACTCCGTGTGGGAATTCATAATCGAGTGGAAGCCCCAAATATGATGGATTTTAAAATATTTCCACTGATAATTGAGGTAAACTATTCAACATCAGTGAAAAGTAGCTCAGTCAAAGTTGGTGATCTCGTGTGAAGGGTTTTAAGCACAAAACTAAATAATAATATACTAGGATTAAATTTGAAGTTTCCCACAATGTCTGCTCATCGTTGGTGATCACTGCTTGATGGAGATGACAACTAACTCTTCTAGATCATCCAAAGGCACTTTAAGAAATCAATGGGAGTGCCATTCGACGTACTTCGAGTGCTAATAAATAATTACGACAATGAGTTTGATGCTCTAACGACCATCGCATCGCTTCACCAGTGATACCTGAGAGAGAGCTCAATATGAGCTCCTTGGATCTAGAGCATCTCTCTATAAAGAATGGGAGAGAGGAGAGGAGATAGAAACCCCATGTATATTTCTTGGAAAAATCCCTTCCCCTTTTATTTTTAGTGTTGAATTAAAATTCCTGGTATGGCCTCACAGTCCTGATGACTTAACCCACTTGAAATGACATTTTATGACTACTAAAGTAAGTCATAAATATTATTATCACTCAATTGTAATATATTAAAACATCACATGATAATAACTGAGTCCAAAACATGACTCTTCATTCTAATAAATATTAATTGAATGTTGAATATAATTAATATTTTTCAATTAATTATTTTCATCTATTTACATAATATTTTTAAATACAATTAATAAATAAATTCAATTCTCATTTTTCTATACTCGAATAATAAGAATTTATTTAATGCATTGGTGATAATTTTTCCTTGGACATATGCTAGACCCAGTTGGTGGGGCCCACCATTTCCAAAAATCTTATTCAAATGAATATGGAATATTCATGAATATGATATTGTATGTGACCCTGTAGGGCCATATCTTGATAGCAGTGAATATTATTCACTGACTAAGACTATGATCTAGAAACCCATCATCGCACATAAAGAGATATGGACTATCACCGAAGAAAAACCAACCTACAAACATGTACTATGTAATATAATATATTTGTCTACCATATCTCATAAAGTAGGATGCACTCCCATGTCATTTCCCTTTACATTCATTATTGATTATTCATTTAACTGGATAGATTTACCATAAACTTCTATGGCCATGATCGTATAAAGGTACTCTTATCCTTATCAAAATGGCCAAAGATATATTACATCCATAACCAAGAAGAAAATAATCCAATCTTGACCATTCAATAAATGCAATGCCACCAACGATGCGCCCAACACAATCTACCTCTCCACGACTTGATTTTCATGGTTTTTTTCTAGCATCAATGTTCACAGTATAATGAAATACATTGGTAATTATCTCATGTAATGAGACCATTGCACATGATCGTAGATAATAAAATTCAATGACACTAGAAACATGAGGTATTCCTATTGGTGGGTTAGTACTCGTGAACTCACAACTAGAGATTACCAAGTGCGAACATCATTAGAAGATTTCTCAATGATTATGAGCCCCGAACACCTGAAAGTCATCATATACTATTATAATTACTAAGATGTATCTAGACCATATATCATTTATTTATTATTAATTTCATAGTATCTAGAGGTTCTCATCATAGCCTTTGATCTTATATAATCTTTCAAAAGGACAATTAATCTTTGGACATTACCATTTCAATATACAATGTAGAAAAGTATACACTCTAATGGTAAGAAGACATCATGTATATCATAATATATAAACTATATGGTAATAAAAATCATTGAATAGTTGGGTCTCGGTAACCCATTATTTCAACACCACATACCTCTCTGAACACCATTACTGTAGACCTAGACCATGCACCACTGTGCCACCAATGAGGAAACAAACATGTATTATGTTAATGAGGTATACATGCTACCTCACCACATGCACACCACACGTCCCTAGTGAGGCCCTAGGTGTATAACTGTGGGATTGGGTCAGTTCTCAATGGGGTAGAGGGGACCAAGATAGGTTCTACTTTCATATAGAGTTTGTTTTCTTATGAGGAATCAAACCCAGAACCTCGGTGTTAGGACATCGCTGCCTGTATCCTACTCACCTGTACCTGTTGAGAAAAATTTCAATTCCTTGTAATGAGGTATAGGTGAGGCCCTAGCACAAACATTCCACATGTCCCTATTATATCCCATGGTGTCCAACATTTTTATATGATCACTTCCCAATAGTGTAGAGGGGCCCATGAGATGTTTTAAACACATATAGTGTGCATTGAATAGTGAGGACTCGAACATGGAACCTCAAGGTTATGTTTCCACTAACAGTAAAAAACTCATCCATACCCCATATGATGCTCCAATAATTATATACTATAACAATATCATCCAAATTCTTCCAATGAGTTGTGATAATATTGGTCAATTCATTAAATAGTTAGAATATTAACATTATATATGTTAAACTTTCAAAACAAATATTATTATCAATTATGTATTTCATTGGTATTCATTTATCTCTGTCAGTGAATGAATTTGACATATTATACGAATAGGTAGATCCTAATATTATATATTGCCTCAGAGAATATGTCCTTTTCATTTATTATTTATATATTATATCATGACACGAGACCCTAAAAGTAATATTATGATGTCTTCAATTTTGTCTTCTCTCATTATAAAACACTGTATTGTTTTACATGTAATTAGTTATGTTTCTTTGTTATCCATGGATATATTATACATTAATGTTATTTTTTATATGGAATATTTTATTATTTTTTAACATGGACATATTATTGATCGTATATTCATTTTATGACAACATATGGTACATTTTTTTACTTACAATGAATCTATATTAAGTATTTTTATATTACCCTTTCCCTAGGGAAACTACAAATGAACTATGACTGATTATAATGATATACTATAATAAATAATATATATACCGCAAAAACCTTATTTTTTATTAAATATTTCAAATATAACATGAGAATCATGTATGTATCTACCCTCTTAAGATAAATAACCTATTAAATACTATCTGATAGAAAATTCATTATTTTTAAGTAATGTATAAACTAACATTTGAAACAATGTCACTAGAGTTGCGATGTTACAAATATAATAAAAGGATATTTATTATGAACCTTGGGAACTAGATCTATATTGACATCATAGAACTTAATGAGAACGTAATGATAATCCCTTAAGATATTCTATAAATTTTTCTAGAATATTTTCTTTAATTAGTAATTGTGCATTATGAATCAGTATTAATGTTTTTATGAGATAATATTTTATATCCCATTATCTATACATGGTAATTTTTATAATAAAAAATATCATATCATACCTTATAAACAATGTTGTGATTCCCTTGTTATCGGGTCAAAGAATTCAATGTTGTTGGTGATAGGGATGAGAAGATTATAACAATATTAGTTCTTTTGGAAATCGAAATGACCAATAAACTCACCCATGTGGAGAAAATTATTGGTCCTCAATATAGTAAAAATATTTTCGACTGCATCATGTGAATAAAAACTCCATCGTTTAATGGGACTACTAATCCAATAGTATTTGTGAAATGGATCATGTCCATGAAGAAGATATTTATTTCTTATAAATTATGAAAAAGGATAAGGTTAACATTGATATTTATAATCTAATGATAATAAATTTTAGTCATTTACCCAATTCATCAATGACTGGGACAAGATATACAGTAGGTAATATAAACAATTTATGTAGATATGCACTAAAAATTTAATTTCTAATTAGAATGAATATGATATATAATATTAACTCCCCAATATAAGGAAATGGTAGATTAAAATTGTTAGTTAAATTAGTTTAAATAAAATGAGTGTGGGGGTGAATCAAGGTATAACAAATTTTTAAAAAATCCCCTTCAGATCTTATTTTATTATTGAAATCCACTATTCTTTATTATTCCCATTAAAGTGTATGAAAAAAATAAATCATAAATAAGAAACAAATATTTTAATTAGTTCACCCTCATTGGGATATTTTTAAGTATCATACAATGATAATGTGTTAATATATGAAATCCACTAACAATAACTTCCAAAATCGAAGGCTCTAGATATATCACTACAATAACCATGCTCACTTATTTTCAAAATATTAGGCTCATCTCACTACTTTTCCAAGTGTCACTCCCAAAATCCCTTTTGATGGATCACTACTAGTGTAAATGATAACCTTTTTCCTCATAATTTATTCAATGATGTGTAGGGGATTCAACCATGACTTATGGACATTTTGGTCCCATTTATATCAATAATGAATACATTATCAGTTTTAGATAGATTCTCTATTGAAGTTCTAGTATCATCCAATTTACAAATACCACCTTACCATATATTTACTAGTAAATAAATTCATAACACTATTTGAAATGATCAATTCTGTCATGTAGATCAAAATATTTTTGAAACAACCGAATTTATATCAAGAATATGCAACCTTCATGAACCCCAAAACATGTGTGACACTCACATATTTTGTGAAGATCAACCAACCTTCATGAAGCAACCTTATTTCAAAAATATCACAGAAAATTATAATGATCAATAATCCTTTATGAATCCCACAACATTCAATAGGGTTATTATTGTTTTCAATGACTCCCTATCATGGTGAACTATTTCACAAGAACAACCTTTTTAACTACCTTCACGAATATGGAGCCTTAGAATCTTCTTTAAGACATGGTACTTCTATGAAGGTGGTAGAGGTATATATATAGGTCTTGTCTCCAATTCCATAATCATATATTAAAATCATCCACTTTTTTTGATACACAAGAATTTAATTTTTATAATCTCTATCTTCATGAATCCTTGAGTAAATTTACTATTTTTGAATATTCTCATAGTTTTGGAGACTACAATCACAATTTTGTGCATTCATAATGTTCATATATGAATATCAGAACCTTCATGGAACAACCTTTGTGAATCCAAATATTGAAAAATGTCATGCATTCCCCATATTTTTACAAGTCCTTAATTGAAATTCATCTTTCTCAATGCTAAACCCAGACTCCAAATTTTGGACCTCAAATATTTATAAATCACTAGAATATAGAACCACATTTTGTAAAAAATATTCTTCACTACATCCATTATATGAATTCCCTAATCATGTATATTTATTAACATACATAGTAAACAATATCTATAGGCCTCCAAAACGGTCCTTGGATACCTTCCTTGTAAAGAAACATAAGAAGCCTAAAAACACCGAGACAACCCCTTGAGGTATTTTTCCCAAAAATATCATCCTTTTGGTTTTTAACAACAATTCAAAATTTTATAAATCATTATGTATTCTTCAAACATCTACTAAAATTTTCATCCTATAATCTTAATAGTTATAAAAACATTTAGTCTTTATATTGTCTAAGACTACATGAGCCATTCTTGACATGAGAAACATGATTATAATGAAATGTCCTTCAATGAATCCCTTCGTTCAAGAACCACTAAACTAATTTCATCATGAACCTTGTATTTCATGATATATATGCTCTAATTGATGAGCTTTATCATATTTGTATTTGAAACATTCCCTACAACATTGTTGACCCCCCTTTAACCTTCTCTCCTGGTGTTTATTAAGATATTTTCTACTCTTTTATTGTAATAACGTTACCCCCTTTTCAAAAAAACCCAAATGTCTTATTTTTGTGGTCTACAATAGGGTAAATAAATTATATCACGACATTTAATAAAAGAACATCACACCTTGGGGAGGTAGGATCCCACAAAGACACACTTTCATGTGTGGGATGTTTATTAAACTAGTATAGAAATTTTATTCCTTTCAATAACTTATTCGGTAGAAAACATTGTCATAATTCCCATAACTTGTAGTTATGTAGGAACATACTGAAAATTTACAAGACCTTTTTACAACTACATCATGATAAAATGATACATTATTTCAATGTTATTGTGTCAAACTATATTTTTTATAATTTTAATTTCAATTGAATTATTTCAGTGGATTCTGATCAAAGACTTCCTGTCAAATCATATATCATCAAAATATTACTTCATCAAAAATATGTTATTCCACAATTGAGTTGCTACAATATATCTTGCTTCTATATTTCTCAATGAAATTAAATTTTGTTTCTTCATTAACCAAGATTTACAGAATCCACAAATATAGAATTACCCACCTGACATTGATTTTCTATCACCTTATAATATTTTGTAATATTCATCTGTATAGCCCAATAACATTTTATAATATTTAGAATTTCACATCAAACTAAAATACTTTATTCCGTTAATATATTAAATTATAATTATTTTAAAATTATGTTTTCTTATTTAATATTACATTAATGTCATTATTCTTAGAATGGAGAAAACAACATCAATTATTTTCACTAAAATGTGGAATAGAAATCCAATTATTTCCTTATATTCTATCAATTTTACAGCATCTCTTTCATCATCCCATGGATGTTTCATCTGGTGGCCACCAGAGTCATCAAATCATTAGAATTATCTATTACAAATTTTTTGAAAACCTACTTGAAAAATTTATATTCATAAATTAGTGTTCCATTATATCCTTGTGTAACATGTAATCCAAGGAAAAAATAGTATTTTATCAATTATAGAAATTTCCAATCTACTATTCAGGAATTTAATGAACTTATTTCACTTTGAATCTTATGATCCCTAAAAAATATTTCCTCAACATATACCAGCACCACCATCATTTGATTATTGTCATTATTGAAATATTGATTTTAATATATTCCACCTTGGTAAAACCCGATATTCTTAAAAAACTAATCGAGTCATAAATTCCATGACCTTGGTTATTTCATCAATAAATATAGAATCTTACTCAGTAGAAATAAATTTTTATCATCTTTGTGAAAGAGTAAACTATATGGATTCTAAATGAAAATTTCCTATTAAAGAACCCCAATAAAAAATGTTGACCTGAACTCCATCGAGAAATTATTGAATCATATTATCACATCTAGGGACAAGAATAATCTGATTTTTTCAAACCAAGAAATGTATGAAAATGTTTTATCAACAACATTACCATATATCTAGAAATACTATTTTTACAGTAATTTTTCTTTTTTTAAATCACTTTGTAATCTTCCTTCATCTTGTTTTGAATTAACCAATTTATCCATTTAAAATATTTTTTTGTTGGCCATAAAATAATCTCTGATGTCGAATTCTTATTAATTTGTTCAATCACATCATTCATATCCTTAAACTAGTTGTTAGATCCATATACTTCCCCAAAATATTTAGGCTCTGCCTATGATATTAGCGATGTTTTTTTGTATAATCTTCTTCCTCAATGTCTGCACTGGTTCACTGTGATCATTAATTATGTTCTCTATATCAATTTAATTTTCTATCAAAAACATTTCTATAGATTTATTTTGTGATCATTATTTTTATTATATTAATCTTCTTTTAATTAAGCCTATGGAACTAGAATGCCCCCTAATCTACATATTTATTCATTACGATCCTCCAAATATTGATCATGTATTTTCTGAATATTATCCCTATTTTATACTATTGATAAATCATTAGATTCAACAACCGTTACCAACCAAATTTTAAATAATTAATATACTTTACATTTCATTGAGTAGACAATAAATATCCATTCATCTCACTAGATTCAAACATCATATTTTTACCCTTATTAAGAATGAAACACTTCCTTTTGAATAATCAATATTAAATAAACATTTCAATAATTCCATACCTTATCCCATATGATATCATCCATTGTTTTAGACATAACAACACTCAATTGTATCTGTACACTAATTTCGTCACTACTTCATTACAAAATATCTCTAGAGGGTCGTTCTCAATGAGCATTGCTCTATTAATGTTGTTGATAATTATTTTCTTTTATCAACAAATTGATTTACTTATACAGTTCATACTGTTGAAACATGTTTCCTTAACAATTGTATCTAGATATAATCAACTAATTTGATATTTTTGAACTCTATTTCATTATCCATTCATATCTTTTGGATTTTTTGACCTCAAACATTTTCAATTTCCCTTCGATAAGTTATTATTCAACTAAACACCTTTTATTTGTGAGTGACGAATGAAAACCATGACCTTCACCAAAAATAATATATAAAGAGAACATTATAAATCATTTCATCAATAGATCATGTGTAAATTGGTCCACACACATCAATATGAACCATATAAAACTATTTTGTTGAATTTTTCACTTTTTACATTATATGTCTTCTCTATGATCTTTTAATGATGACAATAATCATATATAGGGTTATTAACATGGGATAATCTAGGGAGGTCTCAATAAGTATCACATTTCACAAGATCATTCAATAATCATTATCTCCAATGAAATTGGATTTTATTCCATAACTTGTATTCTTATTCCATGGAAAAAATAACTTATGTTCTTATCCACTCATAAGTTAGTGATTCACATTCAATCACCTTCCCTGTAAAAAAATTCACTATCCTTTCATATATGATACATATTTTTTTTTAATTATTAGGGAATGTCCTAAGTCACACGGTTGATTTACAGTTAATAGGTTGTGACTAATACCTTAAAAAAATACATATGTATGTCTGTCGTCTTTTCCCCAATGCCTGTATTTTCTTGAGCCAATAGTTCATAGGACTTCATCATTATAAAGTCATAAAATACCTTCATTTTCGTTTAAAAATCCTACTATAATTTCATTTTTATTAGTCATATGATAGGTTCATCCACTATCAATGATCTATATTCCAGTGTGATCTAATTATTTCAATGTTATCTCTATAACCACATCTTCTTCTTATCTATTTGTTCTATTATGTTACGTTTTCTGATATTCTTGATGATGCTTAGATTAATATGGACTATATTGATATTGTAATATTGGCAATTTATTTTTAGTTTTGGGATCATTTGATGATAAATTGAGTCATTTCATGTGACCAAAATCAGTTTTCTTTGTCACATTATTCTTCATTTATGATGAACAATATCTTTCCACGTGTCCAAATCCTCCATAGTTGAAACAGTTACCCCCAAATGTTTTTCTATATAATTGAGCTATGTATAGCTACATTTTTTTGTCTCATTTCCATTATTAGATCTTGGATATGGCCTATTAATATTGTGAGTGTCCCATTATTACAATATAATATAATCTAAATAAATATGCATTCATCTGATTCATCATAACCCAATTAGTATTCCACTGGGTTATTTGAATCAGATGGTTCCAATTCATACCCAAATAAATATTCAACAATATATTATGATCATGGGGTTTAACTTCAATAATTACTTATTTATAGTTGGGATATATCCCCATACTATTTGTATCTTTCTAATCAGTCATTTTCAGTCCCTAACACTCCTTTTCCTATATCATTGTCTCTCTAAATTATAATTTTACTTTTTATACTTTATTTTCATCCTCTTTTTCTAGGATCAAGAGTTTTTCTTTATCTCTAACATTCATTCACATACTGACAACTTTATCTTCATTTCCTCTGATATGTTTGATATGATATTTACAATTATTTTCTAAACAATTTATCTATATTTTATATTCCTAAGTTATCATTTTGTACTCAATATACCCTTTTGAAATTTTGAGCATTTAATATTTAATAATTTCAATTTCAATCTCTATATAAGACTTTTCATCTTCCATCTGTCTCATATAATGTTTTTCATCATTAACCACCATTCCAGCGTCTATTTTTTGGTCCTACAAACTTCTATCTCTTCAAAAGTAGCTTCTAATATGAGTTATGGGTCATATAATCCTTTAAATTATGCTTTATTATTTCAAAATATATCCCCATTTGTAAATTTCTGTCAATTTCCACCATATAATCTGCTTCATGGTCCTTTCATTCTTTTGGTTCTTCTTCCCCCTATTATTATAATTATACTTATTATTGTGAAAAAATATTATTCTTTTTGAAGAAACTAATCTTAGTATAACTCAATCCTTTAAAACTAACTGAATACTTATTCCATATAATTACATCATTATCTTCATCTTCATCTTGATACTTTGTAGAATACATTTATGTAAGATGTATAATCATTCCACATTGAAATTATAACAACCCTAATTTTTATTACACACACAAACATGATTTATTACATAAAATATTCACTTGATACAAAATATAATAATGAAACAATAGTTTATTTGGGTCTTAAGAACATTACATAATGACTTAAGATAGGAAACACAACATCTTTATTGAAAAACGCTTTTACTAGACCATTACATTCCCTCATACATAGCATTCATGGGATAACCTGAGGACATGAATAAGAAAATTGTGAGCTATAAAGACCATTAAGGGAGAAAAAAGTCATAACATGATGACTAACATACAAGTTACGAAATAGGTATTACAATGAAGCACAAGAGAAACATGAAAATAAAGTCATGATATAGTATGATTATCATAACATGGAAATGTGGAAACAACAGATAACATGGTATTAGCCTGAGACAAGGCTCATTACACATGGAGCATGTGTAAATACTTATTGAACATGAATTAGAATGAGTAAAACATCATTTCACATGGTTTATCATGGTACTAATCTTTTCCCAATACATTGGAGTGCTATCAGGGCACACCCTTCTTAAACATATAATATCAAGTATAAGTGTTCCACATGGATCATACAACATTGATTCACTAAACATAATGATTTATTCCAAGTTAAATGGAATGCAGAATTAATACATGGAAATATATAATAAATATTTAAATGTGAATAATGGTGAATACCCTTGATAGATAAATGAGTATTGTATTCACTACCCAATGACTTTCACTTGTAAGATTATGGTGCAATTTCGGCAGCATAACGACGTGACATAAGAATTCATAAAAATGGTTCATGAGAGGGAAATGGGTGTCTCATAATATTTACATGAAATGGATAGTAATTTTGTTATATAGATACACTTCCCAACAAATGAAAAGAAATTTAGATTCATAATATAAAATAATTGCTTGAATGTAAATGAGGAGAGAGAAATTACATACGAAATTTCGGCATAGTAGTGGTTGTACATGGGAGGCATTAATGCATGAGAGAGATGTATATCATGATTCAAAAATAAATATAAATGCATGGAGAAGGATATATATCATACCCCAACATTGTTAATTGAAAATAAAAGGATATAACAATATCAAAAAACATTGATAAAATGGGAAAGAAAGGAATACCATACTTGGAAGTGTGATGCCAAAGCGTTAGGAGAGTCTTGAGAGAGGATTTTTAGGAGATTGGGGTATCTTGGGAGGAATTTAGAGATACTAGGGTAGAATATGGACTAACTACAAATGATTTTAGTTAAGTGTATGCGTGAGATAGGGTGGGTTTATATAGGAAAGGAGAGGTAATTCTTTATTATTTAGGTTTGGGACACCGCTCATTAAACTAATAAAAACCACAAACCAACCAATTGTTTTTTCCCATGGTTTCTTCCATGTGGGAGTGGAAAAAATATTTTCTATGGAAAATCGAATAACTTTTTAATGTAAAATGGTTGATAATGTGGAGGTGAATTACACTCTCAAGGAAATCAATTTAAAAGGATAAAATGTTTTATCAGTCTTGGAGGGTCCACTAAGGCTTTTTAAAATAAATAAAATAAACCTAAAATCATGATATTTTAATTTTAAAACATAAATTGGTGGTAAATAATGTTTATAGTATTTTATTACATCATTATTGTGTCATTATTACATAAAAAATTACCTTATATATTTAAACGGTTTTTAATTATTACCAAAACATTCGAGTATTTTAGAATATTTTTAAAAATTATCCATTGGATAATTTCGACTTCCTGAATCCAAAAATAGAATTAATTTTATCTAAATAATTTTCTAAAAATGTGAATTTTTACTTTTAAAATAAAAAATTTATATTTATCAAAAATACATGATTTTCAATAAAAATAGAATTCATAGAATAATAAAAATAAAAATTGTATTCATAATAATTATACACTAATTTATATTTAATAAATAGTAATTTAGTAATAATATTTTATTAAAAAAAATTTTAATTGAAAATAATCCATTAATTCATCAAAATATATTTCTGAATTAAATATTAACTAAAAAATACTATATAGACTTTACAAAGTATCAATAATAAAATCAATGTATATTATATTTAAAAAATAATATACAAAGTTCTTGGGTCTTGTTACAAAACCCCTTATAATAACTGTATAAGACTAAAGGGTATGGTGTGTGATGGTTACAGACTCTTTGGGTGGCAAGGATAACATTTCTCAGGTTGTAATCTCTATTATCTTCCACTTCTCCCGTATGCGGTTCCGCTAGTGATTAACATGTTGTAGCTCGGCTAGGTATTGGTCAAGAGTGAAACTCAATGACGCCAACTCATTTATGAGCTCTGAAAATGGGCATTGAGTGGGGAAATTCTACTGGATGAGTACATCGATTCCTTTTTCGGAGTAAATTGGATTTGTTAAATATCTATATTTATGCTAATCATGTTATCACTATTTAAAGGATATATTAGCAATGGTCACAATGCTATATTGTATTTTAAAATCAAAAAACATAAAATAAAAGAATTTCATATGTTATATTAACCATTTTACATAATAATAAATTTTGATCAAGAGGAATTTCCATTATTAAAAGTTTTGGGCATTACAATCATCCGCCCTTATGAAATTATTTCCTCAAAATTTCTTTTTCCCTCACTAAAATAGATGTGGGTAACTCATCTACATCAGTTCCTCCAATTCCAACATCGCTTATTCAAACTTATGGTTTCTCCATAACACCTTGATAAGGGGAATTGTTTTATTTCGTAGAACTTTTTATCTATGATCTAAGATCTTCACTGGTTGCTACTAGTAAGAAAGATCATCCTCTAACATTACTACCTATGAAGAGCATACATGTGAAGGTTTTGGTATGTACTTTCATAAGATGGATACATGAAAGACATAATGTACTTTCTCCATGGTGGGTGGATGTTCTAATCCATAGGCCATAGCCTCGACACGATCAAGAATCTCGATGGGGCTGATGTACCAAGGACATAACTTCCCTTTCTTTACAAACCTCATGAACTTATTCCATAGAGATATGTATAGAAATACCATGTATCCAAATTTGAACTAATGGTATCCCCAATGGTTATCTAAATAACTCTTCTATTGACTTTGGGATTCCTTGATATGCTACTGAATGGTTTTCACCTTCTCTATGATTTCATCCACCATTTCAGGTCTTAACAGATTATGCTCACCGACTTCATCCCAACATGCTAGTGTTCTGTACCATTTCCTATAAATGGATTCATATGGTTCCATTTGGATGCTTGAGTGGAAACATTTATTATAGGAGAATTCAACTGGTGGAAGATGTTGTTACCATCCTTCATTTAAGTCCATCAATCATGATCTTAACATATCTTCTAATGTCTGAATAGTTTTCTCATATTGGCCATCAGTTTGAGGATGATAAGTCATACTAAAGTTCAGTTGAGTGATTAGAGCATGTGGTAGACTTTTCTAGAACATCATAGTGAATCATGGACCACAATTATATACAATATATAGTGGTAATCCATGTATCCTTACAACTTCATTAATGTAAATCCGTTCAATTTGATCCAATGATATGTCCTCTCTAATCGTTATAAGGTGATATTTCTTCGTAAGATTATCCACATTGACCCATATAGAATTGGTTCCTTTGGATGTCCTTGGATTCTAGTGACAATGTCCATGGTAATGTTTCCCGACATCCATGTTGGTATGGGTAGTGGTTCTACCATCCCCTTAGAGCTTTTCCTCTCATCCATAACTTATTAACATACCATGCACATTGATTTATATGTAGTCATAACCCTTATCATATTGTTCCTAGAAAAATATTATTGGAGATCTGGACATATCTTTGAGATCCCTATGTGAATCGAGAAGGTTGAGCTATGTGCATCATTAGGAAGATCCTATTTTATCTCTAGATCAGATGATACACATAATCATGACCCAAATATCACAATTCCATCCTTGTCAACCGTGAAATCTGAGGATTTCCCATTTCTGATAGCTTCCACCCCCTTTATAATTTTCTCAACCTTTCTTTGAGTATCCATTAATTTCTACATGAGGGAGGGTTGAGAAATCATTTTATAATGGATTTATAATTTTCATCTCTTAATGGTTCCCATGTTCATCCTCTAGAAGTCTAAGAATATTGGATCCTTTTCATATATCATCATTGATAAAGATGTAAGATACTTTCTTCTTAGAGAATCCTCTACCTTGTTTGCCTTACTTGGGTTGTGTGGACTGAGCAGTCATAATCCTTGATGATATCTATTCATCTTCGTTGGTTCATATTAATCTCTTTTTGTGTGAATATATATTTGAGTCTCTTGTGATTAGTATTTTTCTGTCACTTGTAACCCTATAGATAATATCTCTAGACATTCAGTGAAACGATCAAAGCCTCCAACTCCAGATCATGCGTGAGATAGGTTTTTTCATTTATTTTCATCTACCTTGAGGCATAGTCTATCACATTATCTTTCTTCATCAGCACACAATATGTTCCCTTTTTCGAAGAATCACTAAATACCATAAATTTTTCTCCACTTATTTGGAGTGGCAGTATTGATGTAGTGATAAGCCTCATTTTCAACCCATTCAATCCCTCTTCACATTCATTCCTCCATGAAAACATTACTACCTTTTGAGTTATCTTGGTAAGCGGGTTGAATAATCGTTTGGAATTTCTCACAAATCAGCGATAATATCAAGAAAACCCCAAGAATCTATATATATCCATTATTAATGATGTCCTTGACCATCCCCTAATTAAATCTATCTTTGTGTTATCCACATATATCCCATTTCTTATGATGATATGATCCACGAATGATACCTCCTTCAACCAAAAGTCACACTTGATATACATTTCATAGATATTATCCTTTCACAAGGTCTCTAGTACAGTTAATAGATTCTCCTAATGATTCTCCTTGGTTTTGGAGTATATTATAATATCATATATAGAGTCTACCATAAATATTATGAGGTAATATCTAAAAACTCTATTCATCAAGACCATGAATATTTCTAGAGAATTAGTGAGTTTGAAAAGCATTATTTTGAATTCATAGTGAAGGTATCTTGTATGAAAATTAAACATTGGGATATCCTCCATCATTACTCATACATGGAAATCACCAGACTACAAATACACCTTGGAAAAGTATTCTTCTCCACATATTTGATTGAACAAGTCATCAATTTTTTCTAAATGATACTTTTCTTTATCGTGAATTTTTTGAGCTCATGATATTCAATGCATGGGCACATTGACCCATCATTCATCCTGACAAAGAGGACTGGTTCACCCCATGGTGATGAACATGGGTGTATAAACGATTTATCCAAACTCTCCTATATTTGATTAATCAGCTTCTCATGCTCCAAAGCATAAATTTTATTTGGAGTCTTGGATATCGGAAACGCCTCAGGTAAAAGGTCAATTTATAATTCAACATCTCTTTTAGAAGGATGATGAGGCAATTCCCTGGGAAAAACTTTAGTGAATTCCCTAACAATAGGAATGTTTTCATGGATGGATGTGTCCTTAGATTTAATAATGAGATCTTGATATGCGTGCTCATTTGGATGTAATATCCATGTTTGAGATGATGGTGCTAAGGAGGATTCATCATGCACCTTTCACTTGTATAGAATCCAGGGTAGATTCTGTATATAAAGATTGATTTCCCACTCACGGAAATTTATGATGGATATATATAAGGAAATCCAATCCATGCTAAGAATTGAATCCAATTCCACCAGAAGGTGTATGAAGTTGTTCTCCAAGAAGTTCAATCCGAAAATTATGATAGGGGATTTTTTATATTCATGGAATGCAATGATTTCCTCATTCTCTCTATTCACCGACATCTTTACTTCCATGATTTTTGGTGGTGTTGGGAGTGTTATACTAAAATTTTGGGATATAAAATAATGTGTAGGTCTATAATAAAAAAGTATGATATATACAATTGAATTAATAACTATCATACCAATCACCACTTCATTGTTGGGGTTCACATTGGTAAAATTGATGGAAAAATCTCACCCTTGCTACCTTAGAAGTTTTTGGTGCCTCCAAAAACCCTTAGTTTAGGGAAGTGATTTGCAAGGTGCCCTGGTTTTTTGCAGCTGAAAAATTGAACAATGTGTTAAGAGTCGAATGGAGAGTTCCTATCCTCTGTCGTAGCCACAAGTTATTATTTTCTGTAGTTAACAGCTATGTTCCCATCTCATCCACTCCAATAGAATTTTCTCATCCCCTTCATTAAATATGTGGGGTGCTTCTTTTAACACCTTTGGAATGTGGGGTGCTAGATTTTCATAGAACCATTGGATTTATTCAATAGGATTACAAAATTGTATTCCACCTTATTCCTCTTATCCCCATGATACCCCTGAGATTATCTGATCTCCATTTCGACCTTTAAGGAAAATCAAACAATTTTCTCATAGTTGTCGAAGCCACAGATTTCCAGGGCTTTTTGTAGGCTAGGTTTTATCCCACTAAAGAAGCATTCAACCATGCATTCAGGTTGAATGTTAAAGTCTAAGGAAAATAATACAATAATTGTGATGTTTTACTCATACAATCTGATGGATTCGTCATCTTTTTTTCATGATGGAAAGGAAGTCCCTTTCTATCTTAAGCCAGAGGGTGTGAGGATAATATTTATCAAAAAGCATTTTACATAAATCTTTCAATTACAATGCCTCGGTCACTTCCTTAGGCTTCATATTTTTTATCAGTGTCTACCATTGATTGGCTTCACCCTCCATACAATAATTATCCAGTAGAACCATCTCTTGTTTAGAAAACTGAATGATGTATATGATTCAATGGAGTTGATCTATTATTCATAAATTGAGGGTTTGAATGACCCATTAAAAGTAGGAGGCATTTGTCTCATTAATCTATTGATAATAACTTGTTCTTTATTAGGGGTTTGAAAATTCCTCTTGAGCCATTTTTATTTTCAAATCATGGGTTAACTTAGAGAGAAACAGAAGAAATGATAACATTATTTATCCTATCAGATTGGGAATCTCATTAGAACAGTCATCGCATTGGTCTTCACATCTGTTGTTAGTTTATGTCCTCCTATTAAGGGTAATTGGATGGAATAAATTTAATGATAGGGGTAATAGATAAAGGGAAATCCAAGGACAAAATGAATGACTTATAAATAACTTTCACTTCCTTAACTTACGAATCTATATTCTTTAATCTATGTTTTCCATGATCTACTGTATAACATATATTCTTAGGGGAATTTTTTAATTCCCATAATAATGGTTCATACTAAGCTTTTAAATTTACCAAAGCATATCCAGCAGAGGTTTCATAACAATGAGTTAATTAAGGCCCCTTGTCGTGTACTAGGATACCCTGGGTCAAGCTGAAAACTCCTTGTCGAGGTTTTCACATCTAGGTACATATGTTACTGATCCACCTCATCCAGATTGTATCTATACAGGGATATATATTCTTGATAAAAAAACTTACTCAATAAGAACGAATGATTAGGTATTTTTTATTATACTTAGTATTGTCCTTCTGGCATCACTGGGGTTTTTTAACCCTAATCCCCAAAATAACTAAATCTATCCTCTGATACCAACTATAACAACCCTGCTTTTTTAATAAACACTAAAACAAGGTTTTTTACATAAATTCATCACTTGATAAAACATATATTATCCATAGTGATAGTTTATGTGGTGATTAGTTACATTACATAAATCCAAAAAACATGAAACACAATATCTATACTAAAATCTTCCTTTCCATGACCACTAAATTATGACACAGTTAGCATTGCATGGGATAACCTATGGAAATGAATAACAAAAGGGTGACCTTTAAATAACAATATTGGAGTATAAAAAGTAATAACATGTATATTACAATACATTATAAGAAATTGGAATATCAAAGGATCGTATGAGAAACATGAACATAAAGGCATGATATACCATGATTATCATAACATGGAAATATGGAAACAACACATAACATGGTATTAGCATGATCCAGAGATCACTGCACATGGATCATGAGTAAACCCTCACTGAACTTTAATTATAATGAGTAAACCCTCATTTCACTTGAACTATCATGATACTGATCATTACCCAATCCATTGGAGTGTTCTTAGGGCGCGCCGTTCTTAAACATTCCATTTCTTGCATAAGTGTGCCACAAGGATAAAAAAACATTGATTCACTAAACATAATAATTTATTCCAAGATAAAGTAATTTGAAATTAATACATGGAACACTATAATATATAAGTAAATGCACATAACTGTGAATAACCTTGATAGATAAATTGGCATGGTATACACTACACAATGTCTTTGTCTAGGAAAATCGCGGTGTAGTTTATGCAGCATAATGGCATAAAATAAGAATTAATTAAAATTTTTGAAGACAGATAAATGGTTGTATCATCATATTTAAATGCAATTTATAGTAATTGGGTCATATAGATACCCATCCCAAACAATTTAATTGAATTTAGATTGATAATACAAAATAATTTCGTTATTGTAAATTAGGAGAGAAATATTTCTTACAGAATTTCGGCTTGCTAACTGGTGTAAATGGGAGGAATTAATGAGAGATAAATGGGTCTATCATCATTAAAACATATATAGAGAAGTATGGGGGAGGTGAAAATTTATACCCAAAAATTTATATTGGAAAATAAAAGGACATAACAATATTAAGAATCATGGATAAAATTAGAAATGAATGAATCCATTACATGGAAGTTTGATACCAAAGGCTTCTGATAGGCTTGAAAGAGGATTATTGGGAGCTTGGGGTTCCTTGGGAGTATTCTATAGGGAGTATTTCAGATTTTGGAAGAACATAAAAGGCATTGAGTGAATATTTAGTAGGATCCTGGGTGTGTTTACATAGGAAAGCACAGGGAATTCATTATTATTTTGGTCTCAAACACCACAAATTATACTAATAAAACCACAAACAAGCCCATGGTTTTCACCAAAGGGGAGTGGAAAATAATATTTTGTAAGGCCAATGTCTTTACATCTTAAAATAATAGTGTTTTTTATGTAGAGGTGAGTCAATCTCCCAAGGAACTCAATTTAAAAAGCTCAAATGTTTTATAAGTCTTGGAGGGTTCACTAAGGCTTTGTAAAATCAATCAAACAAAACTAAAATCATATTTTTTTAATGATAAAACATATATTGTCTGAATATAATGTTTATATTATTTTACTACATCACTATTGGGTTATTATGATTTCATAAAACACATTATATATTTTAATGGTGTTTAATTTTAACCCAAAACGTCAACTAGCTTATAAAATTGTGAAAAATTCCATGTTTGATAATTTTGATGCCCTAATTACAACTATAATATTCATTTTATCTATATAATTTTCTAAATATGTGAATTTTTACTCTTAAAATAAAAACTGACATTTATCGAAAATTCATGGGGTTTTTTTCAAAAATAGATTTCAACCCTTAATAAAAATAATAATTGTATTCATAATAAGTAAAAGGTAATTTATATTGAAGAAAAATCAATTTATTAATAATATTTTATGAAAATATGTTTTAATTCAATGAAATCCATTAATTCATCAAAATATATTTCTTAACTGAATATTAATTGTGAAATACTATTTGAAATTTACAATGTAACAATAAGAGAATGAATGAATATTCTCTGTTCAAAATAATGTACATAATGTTCGGGTTGTGTTATATAACCTATTATAACACCCAAATTTGATCAAAGGGTATGGTGTGCGATTGTGACCGACTCTTGTGGCGGCATGGATAAAATAGCTCAGGTGGTAATCTCTATTACCTTCCACTTCACCCATAGGTGGTTCCGCTAGAGATTAACATGCTGAAGCTTGCCTTGGTCTTGTTGAAGATAAAATTCCAAAGAAGCCACCTCTATTCCAAGAATTAATGAATGGGATTCGTACAACCCAATTACACTGGATGATGTCATTTCTTCCTTTGTTTGAGTAAATTGGATTTATGAAATCCCTATATTTTTACTAATCATGTGATCACTACTAAACATCTATATTAGTAAAATTCAAAATACATAACTCTATTTTAAAATCCAAAAACATTAAACCAAATATGTATATATATTATATTTCCATGTCACATAATAAGAAATTTAATTAGATCAATAGAAATTTCCATTAATAAAAGTTTGGTTCTTTACAGATTTCATCCATGTTCTAGTTTCCTATTGAACTTTTCTCTTCCTATTGGCAGATTTGAGGATAGAAATTACATGACATCATCCACTTATTCATTATCCAAAATATCTTTTACAATTATACTATTCATTGTCCTTGATTCCCTTTTATTTGGACTTCCCCTTTTCCATATCATTATTATAATCATTTTTTATCTCACATGTGACAAGAGATAAGTGAAAGATATCAAAACATATATCCTTTGTTACATTATATTCCAATATAAAATCATTTATAACAAACCAATGTGGTAGATTCCTCAATATTTTCTTAACAATAATTATATCTTCACTAATTTATCTGAGACCACATATATCTTCCACAAAAAAGACACACGGTCAAAAATGTATTGATAAATTCATAAGTGTACAATCTCAGATCCTCATACTTTTTCAATATAACATACAGTAATGGATCACTCACTTTTAAGTCACCCATATAACTATATATAAACATCTCCCACATATCATGGGATGATAAACATGATAGTATATTTTTATTAATTTCATTGGATATCATTCCCCCTAATGTATTGATTCTTTTAGAATCAGTATCCAATTATCTATATCATGTTTTTGATA
Source organism: Viscum album (assembly GCA_963277665.1). Classification (NCBI taxonomy): domain Eukaryota; kingdom Viridiplantae; phylum Streptophyta; class Magnoliopsida; order Santalales; family Viscaceae; genus Viscum; species Viscum album. Next base: position 1,207,774,315 of record OY728162.1, read on the forward strand.
AAACATTACCATTCATATTGGTAGAAATACCATGCATTGAGTATGAAAATACATCCATACGCAATGATCAAAATTACTCCTTCATTATGTTCTTCTATAGATTAAATTAATTTATCATAATGAAGAACATACCATTTTATTAATAGTATCCATTTATTCAACTAAGAATGAACCATTGACATTAAAACATTGCATTTGATACCATATTTTATCCCAATAATGATAAATACCATTAAATGGGGTAAATCAATGAACTAATAATCCAAACAATTTCCCCTTATGATAATGTTATGTAGTTAAACAAAACACTATTCACTTCATTTCCAAATTAAAAGTACTAATCGAAATGAAATCATTTATGAGAGATTGTTATTTTACTAGGTTTACCCTAACTATTATACAATCAAGGATTATAAAATGGTTGTGTGTTGATGTACCAAATCCACTAGGTATCATTTCAAAAATACAAGGTTCCTGTTAGATCACTTATATTCCCTAACCCTCTACATTTACAATGATATGGTTCAACATAAAAAATTCCTAAGGGTCACTCCCTATCCTTATTTTCATTGCTCATTGTGGATTTAAAGGATATCCTTATTCCATATCCTTTTCTCACTATTGTAGAGGGGATTCACACACAGTTCATGGAATATATGTTCCCTGATTATCAATAAAAAATACATCCTAAATTTTTGATAGATACTATGTTGATGTTACACATTCATCCAATTCATGAACATCAATTTACTATATACCTTTTAGAAAATCATATCATTACACATTCATGTTTCTCAATATCCTCATGAAGCTCATAATCTTTGGGAAACTACCCAATTCTTCTCAATAATATATATATTTTGTTAACAATGCAAAATTTTCAAATATAACATATTTTATGAGGCTCAACCACCATTTCCAAAGAAACATCAATTCATAAAGATAGGACACTTTCAAGAATATCATTTGTCCTTACCGTATCTCACAACATGAATTTATAATTTTAAAACCATTGTGAACATCATTTCTTTTTGAAATATTGTGAAATAAATACCACTCCAAAATATATTAATGAATTTTGAAAGTTATATTACTCTTCAGGTCTCAGTACTTTCCTGAAAAAGGATGAGGCATATTTAAAGGTGTTTCCACTAATTAAAGACGATTATATCTACATAATAACCATTTCTTGATGAATTCCCATTTCTTTCATTTTCTATATATCCTCACGATTCCCCAATTGAATTTTATTTCTGTAATGATTCTCACAGTCATAGATATTACCATGAAACCATCACAAATTTCTGATTCTTGAGGATGACGATCAAATCCTTAACGAAATGACCATAGTAAAACCCAGTCTTCGTGAAACTCATTTTTTTCACATACTTTTTTAAGGCAATCATGTAAATATATCTTTAACAATCCATGATCTAAAATTTAAATATTGGACTTCCAAAATTTGGAAAACATTAGGAAAAGAATCCACCTTGTGTATGAAATTTATTATTCCACTTATAGGGGGTTCATTCCATTTTCATGGAGGTTTTCAAAATTTTTATTAAAAATTATCTCTATACCTCAACAATATTTATTTGAAACCTATTTTTTATCCAACAAAATCAATTCAACAACACCAAGATGACACCGTGAGGTATTTTTATCCAGCTAAAATATTTTTGATTATAGATATAACTAGAGAAGGACAACATAAAATTATCATATTATGTAAATAATCCAATAATTTATATATATCACTTCCTTGATGTATTGAAACCTTGAATAAGAAAGAAATTTTTATCTCAAATTGATGGAAAAATTTATATAGTACCAATTGAAATTAAAAAATAAAATTATTTATTTGAGAATTATATTTTCAAGAAAATTAATAAAATAATTGAATAGTAAAAAACTCGTTAAAAATATTTTGAAAAGTGGATAATGAATGGGTGAAATTAAAAACATGTAAATGTTTTCAAAATAACACCAATGATATAATCATTAATGGAATGATATGTTATTTCCGTTGTGAATAGAAATCTCATAAAACAAAGGGTTGAATGGAAAAGAATATAATTTTAAATGTATAGTGATTTAACTATAATTATATGGGGTAAAATTCTAATGATTTCTCCATGTGTCAAGTGAATTTACCTTAGATTTGGACATGGGTGCAAAGCTAAACATATGTCATTACTGTGAGTGGGTACCCTATGCCAAACTCCTTTATCAAAATTTATTACCATTAAACATATAGAATTTGATATATAAATTTATTTATTATTAAAATTATTTTGTTTATTCTTGTTCATCAACTAATTAAATTGCAATTTATTTAGATTAAAATGTTTTAAAATGTTTACAGTAGTTCTATGATGTAATGAGAACCTTCAGATAATATGAATACTAAATTATATATATTTATAATGGTCAATATAAATAATAATTATAGGAAATAGATAATTTGTATCTTTTAAGTTTTTGCAATCATAATAAATTATAAACCTTCTCATGACAATAGAACATGGTGATATATATTAAATGAGATCATTAGGACTAACCCAGCAATTTAAACACAAAATGTTTCAGGATAACTTGGTAGTATATATCTAAGAACAGTTGTAGTGTTCTCTCTAATTGATGTTGTTATCAATTTTTAAAATTTTATATCATATTTTGATGTATTGAGATATCCATAACCTTATATTTTGGTATATTTATCTTTTTTTGGTGTATCTTTGGTGGAATAACATTAGTTTAATGATAAATATAGAAATTATGTATTTCTAGTTGAGGAAGAGATTTAATTTAACCTATATTTTAACTTAATGATATTTCTTTTATTAATTCCATATGCATGGTACTAAAATGTATGGCCATCCAATTACTTCATGAAACATATAATGAAACAAATGATTATTGAGAAAATTAGAATTATTTGTTTTGATATATCATGAGATATTCAAATTAAATTACACAAAACATGTTCATTAGTGGTAGTATTATCTATTAAATTTATTATCTCACTAAGGTCCATGATGGGTTTATAGGATCCAATATTTCCCTTTACTTGGACTCTATACTATAGAGATATATACAATTAGAGCCATGGACTATGATAATCATTTTTTTCTACATATTTAGATGATGATGAACTAAAGATGAATTGGGTTTTATATAGAGTGGTTTTTGAATGAAACATTGTATACGAAATCAAGTAAAAATAATTCAATTATATTATTCAAATTAGATATAATGAATATTGAATTCATTTCAAATTTTAGTCACATATTCTTTGTTCAAAAAGTAAAATTTGAGAAAATATATCTTTTTGAATGAAGATAACATGTTCATAGTTAATTAATTTATTACGGAGATTCTGAGTAGATTTAATGGAAAAAATTTATCATGTCACATGTTAACGTCTTAATTTGTAGTGAAATAATGTTTTTGACATTTAGTAAATGGTAATTTATGAATAATGTCTGAAAATAGTATTAAATGAATATTATTATATTTGTGGGAGTAAATGATATTTTAGAAGGTATAACCTTGTTATTAAAGCACATTTTATTCTTTTAAAAAGTTAAAAAATTATTCTCAAGAATTTAAGAGATCTCATAGACTCTCTTTCTCACTCTCTCATATTTTATATTGATAATTTAATGATAACATAAGTACATATCCTTCCATTGTTCTCACTCAAGTCTGTGTTAATCATATGATCGTAGGGACATGGTAATGCTCTTTGTTTTGTAATGATATCTCTCAAGAATCATTGATCATTGAAACAAAAGATATGGTGAAAGTCTAAATTATATAGAGGATTCCTATATTATATATTTTTATACATTACATATGGATAATGTGTAAATATAATTATTAATTTTAAATAATCATGTTCCCATTTATGATTTACTATGATATTATTTTAAATTATTGAATTAAATTGAAGACAAACAACATAGAAATATAAGAGATTGGTGTTTTTGACATAGATATTTTACATTGAATACAATTTTTTTAAAATTTAACAATTTTCATGATTCTTATACACCTTTTGTTGATTAAATTACTATCAAATAGAACACAGAATTATTTAAGATGAATAACATATAAATTTCAATTGTTTCTGTATGAATCAAAAAGAGGTTTTGGATAAATACCCAATGAAAATGCTTATTCATCGACCCAATTTTTTATTTCTATGATATGGACGATAAAAAATCGATGAGTATTGTGATATTATTATGATGGAAATTAATGGTTTATTTTTACAGAACAATAATGGATATCGATGCAAATGTATTTTTTGATGGATCATGATGAAATAATATTTCATGTGTGTAAGAGATACTATTACCTATCTAGGTTTGTTCGTTGTCTCGATTTATTACTATGAAATCCTTAATTATTAAACTAAATTAAAAAAACATTAATAATAATGAAAAAAATCAAATGGGAAAAAATCCCACACCCTTTGGGTGTGGACATGTTGCCCCAACCAATTAATTAGATGGTGATACTTTAATGTCAACCCATCGACTGAGGTGGATTCCTCATATATATACATCTCTCTATTTTTGTGAATTTTATTAACACCCAAATTTTGATTTATAACCTCTCCCAATCTCCATGAATTTCTTATTAGTCTGAGCCTTTTTTTCTTACATATCATTCCAATAGAAATAGCTAATTAATTTGAGTGGACATTGTTTAGGTCTAAGTAGACCCAAAAAATTATAGAAATTTATTTGAAATTAAATTTAACATTATAAAATATAAAAAACATATTCTAGGTGTCATGGGATGGGTTGATAAAGGATTAAAATCTATGTAATATATGTTATTGTATAAAAAATACAATCAAATTTAAATATAGGAAATTTAATTTGTTTTCATGAAATATAGTTTTAGTTTCATTGATCATGATCTTTGTACACCATTCATGTCTTGTTTTTTACTCAAATAACATAATTATTTCATATGGGATTTAAAATGTAATAATTATTTTTTACTTTGATTATATGTGTATCTTTCATCCCTATATATATATATGGTTTTGTGTTTCAACATTTATATGATAAACGTAATTTTCATCATGAATTCCCATGAAATGTGTGTGAATACCTATTTTAATGATTAGAGGGGTTTTTTTAAGTGGTTCATATTGAGATTTGATGCAAAAAAATACATGTTACGTGAAAGGGAGTTGTAGATTATACCATTCATGGAATCTTCCATCTATAATCCCAAAGGATTGAGTTTGGATTTTGTGAAACAAATGGCCATGTTTTTGGACAATAATCATGGTGACGGATGGTGTTCCATATATGAGTTGGAGTCTAAATGAAAATTTCTTAATTTATTTATAATAGAATAGTTTACAACACTTGTTTAGGATGGAATGCCCAGTAAAGAACACAATGGGAGATTGGTTTATCCCACTTGTGATAGACATGATAAGTTGTTGTCATTGAAATTCTTTATAGATGTGTCAACAATGTGATGTTTGGTCATTATGAAGATGTATGGTGGAATTCCAAAAGTTATGTTTTTTGTTTTTTGTTATAGAGGAGTATGTTTTGGAGATCATGGGAAATATCATGCATTTCTGATGATGTATTATGGTTTTCTGAACGTAGTTCTTCTATCTATGCACTAGTGCACCCTTAGACACTATAGATCATGTTAAAAACATATTAGTGATATTGGAGATTTAAATATAGTATATTACACCATGATTGTATTTATAGGACATATTTGAGTGTATTAGTAATGTTTTTCATTGAAATTGTCACAACGACTTGGTTATAGTGGTTACATTTACACCGCAATGAAGGATGGAAGATATAAAAAGAATGTCAATCATAGAGGCTGGTGAAATCCTTCTCAACACGGAACACATAGGTGATCTAGAATTTCTATGTATCCATGATGTCACCATGAGGTAGGTGAGCATGAGAATAGAATTTTGTGTTCATATAAGTGGTGATGTGGAAAATATGGTGGTAACATAGAGGTAGGTATCCACTACACAGTGTTGTAGCACAAAGGAGGATAAGAACGAACCCTATCACTCTCAATCAGGGAGTCATGTGTGGTTATTTCTTATATGTTTCAACAAATGTGGACTAATTTATTTTGTATCATATAGGAATCAGCAGAAATTAAATAGTAATATAGGAAATGAAGTAACAGAACAAAAAGAGGGATTGTAGTTCTATTAGAGGTTCTAAGGTGTACATGCTATAGTAAAAATGGCTAAGCCATAGATCTTTTATGAATTAACAAGTTAATTAAACAACTAAGACCTATATTATATGGGGTAAAAATTCATTAAAATTAAAAAAAAAGTCTCCCTATCCTATAAGAGGATTCACCATTGATATATAAGCTATAAAAAATTATTTACTGTTTTTTGTATCTAGGCAACAAGGTTATAACTATGAAACTAGTGCACTTAAAAACAAAATTATCATTATATATAGATGATTTATTTCATTAATTGATTAATATAGAGAATATTTCATCTGAAATCAATAATGTGTTATTCGGGAGATAATGGTTAGATTTTTTTGGATCTTATCAAAACAAATAGGACCATTCAATAATACACTAGACCACATCAAATTACTATTTTAAAAAAGAAAAAATAAACCATGGTAGACCTAGCCACATCATATATGTTTCAAAATTGGTTATTCTATTGTGTAGTATTTCATACCACATCACATCAAGGTAGTTATCTATAAACTAGAATTATCTCTAGGTACTGAAATAATGATTTAATTAATTATCTATATGGTGTACAACTATGATTATATGGAATATTATGATCCCAAAAATTGCATGGAACATATTGAATCATCATATGACCGAGGATAATAAATACTTACCAGTATTTTGAATGAGAAAAGAGGAATTCATTATATATAAACCTATGGTGGTTCTATTTAAGCATATATGTGTATGGAATATATTTCGATGTATAATTTTTAGAGGGGATGTATATTTTTTCATTGTAAGGGTATGGTTGTCATAATAAATTTGAAATATTATATGATTTAGAAAATTAGAAGAATAAATGGGATTATTTTTATTATCACTACACTAAACTGAATTTTTTCCCGATATTCTCAAATTTAAAGGAAGTGATGCATCATTGTGTTTTCTTTAATGTTATGGAGGATCCAATAGAGAGTAAAATATTGGAGCTATTAATATATATAGAAATATGTAATCCATTAATATAATACTATATAAGGGGATGAAATTTGTATTTACTATTAAGGATATTTTTCCCTCTACGAGTTATTTAATAATAGAATGTTCGAGCGAATGACCCATGAGATGTTTTGATTTATCCCAAATCATTTTATGATAGTGATAATGTGAATATTAGTGGATGATCCCAATCCTTTTAATATTAGTGATATCATATTTTTTCTAATAAACATTACCATTCAATTATCCGTTGATTAGCCTAAGGATGTTAATGAAAGTAAATACTCAAGTTTATATTTACACTATGTATTGAAAACATATAGGTTAGGAAATCCACAGAATTTATTGTTAAATAGAATAACAACATGACCCTATAGGATGAGTGGTCATGATCCATAAAAGGATGGTGAGATTTTTTTAGATAAAAATTTATAATTACTCAATAATTGTATATCTATATTAAACTCCCTCTTAGGGAAACTTTATAATAATTCACTTGTATATATTCACTCTGTGGTATCATATGGATTGGATCGGTTATGGAATTATTATTTATATAACTTGATCAGATGTTGTGTGATGAAAAAATGGAATCAACAATTAAGGGTTGATTCTTTTATAAAAAATTCCTATAAAATAATGAACAATGAGTTCATCTATTTGATGGAATAATCTGTGGGAGTTTCTTAGTTAATCTTAGGTGATGGGATTTTTCTATTTAGAAAGAACATAGTCTTAATTGAAATAATAAATGAAATAATAAAATTTATAAATCATTCAACAAAGAATTAAAGGATACTATTGAGAAATAATTTCATAGAAATTTAAGTCACATTTATTTATCTCAAAACATGTAAATTTATTTGGAATATGTTATAATAAATAATTAAATGGGATGAAGTTATTCAAAAAAAAACAAATTTGTAGAAAAACATGAAGCTGCCCTAATGTTTTAACCCATTGATGTAAAATATAAATATAATACAATTAATAATTCATAGTCTCATTTTGAAAAAGTATGGGAAATTGTAGACAATATATTAAAAATAAAAAGGATATTTGATTATCTTTTTGATGATAAAACAACATTGTTGTTTTTTATAAGGAATGGTAATGAAATTAAAATTAATTTCAATTGATAATCATGCACAAAGTCTACTATTTTATGGTAGTTGATATTTCCATTAAACATTTATTAGAGAGAGAATAAGATTATTTTTAATATTGAAAAATTAAAAATAGAACCAAGAAGAAGTGTAAAATTGATAGGATAAAATAGTTTTCCCATGAAATTCTAAAGAAAATTTACATGGATTAAGAGGTGAAGTCTAGGATAATATTCTAGAAATAACTACATAATGAGTGGAGACAATCAGGTATAGATACTACATAAAATACTAATGACTACGTATACTAATTATGAAGATAATTATATGAGAATTGGAGTCTTTTTGGATAAGATGAACACATAACTTAAGACGATGATGATCCATTAAAAATCTAACTCAGATTGTTCAGAAGTGTAGAGGTATCTAGATATAATATCGAGAAGTAAATTTTGGTTACATATAACATTTTGTGATGAGGTTCTCCAAAATATGAATTGGATAATTTTATTTTATTATGTTTGATTTGTGTATATAATGATTATATGTTTCAATTAAGTAAATCTCAATTATATTAGATTAAATCCAGCAGTTTATTTATCTCATTAAAGGAGAATCCAAATTAGTTTTCATTCATATGAAAAATGTTTCATTTTTTCTGACTATTTTTATATTTAATGTTGTTTTAATTGAATAAATTAATGGAAGGGTATATAATATATATAAATACACTCCACTCCTATAAATTTATTTTAGAATTAATATTATTCCATATAGTCTCTTGAAATAAAATAGATTCAATTCTTTAGAAAATGAAAATTACCTTTAATAATATGTTTGTCAAGAACAAAAATCAATGCACTCATAAAAATTATTCTTGGACATTAGGGTATTTCATGAGTGGTATATTCATATGCTAAATATTCATCTTAAATTATTTCATAATAAATAACTTTGGGGAAAATAAGATAAATATATAAGAAAAAATAAAATTCTCCTTTATCTATGTATAATGTTGAAGATAATGTGAAGTTTACTCCAACATAAAACATATATTCCAAGAGGGAAATTTTTTCAATCAGGGATTATTATTGAATAAGTTTCCTACATAATCAACTATAAGAAAAAAGAATAGAGTAAAATGGGCAATAAAGTAAAAGGTGATACCCACTAGTGATTCAAACCATGAATATTGCAATAAAAAAACATTTATCAATGGAATTTATACCATCTTATAGTAATTTCATATGGTATAAATGACATAAAATCTCTTATAGATAATAATAAAATAATTACAAATTATTAATTAATTAAATTATAAGTATTTATAGCAGTGAAAGATGAAATACCAATTAAATAGAAATTTGACATTAGGAATAGTGATATGTCCCTTATGAATAGTAAATCAGCCAACTGAAGAGTCACCTCACCCATGAATTTTCTAATTAAATTTGTTAATATTATAAATTAATTTAGTGTAAAATTATATCATAGTTTAAGTAAATTATTGTTTTAAATAATATTAATTATGTTCGGGAATTTCTCTAATCTCTAAATATTTAATTTTAAATTTATGATTAATTTAATAGTTTAAAAATATTACATTAAAAAAATGCATTAATAAATTAATATTTTCATTTATTATGATTTTATGATAATATTACGAGATATTATATAAATTTTCAAAGTGTTATAAAATAATTTATAATTCTAAAATCTATAATTTATTTCTAAATAATGATTTTTATTAGAAATTAAAATGCTTATATTTAGAAAATTGGTTTCACAAAATGAAGTTCATTTCATAATAATACATATAAAATAATGGTTAGGGTTAATTTTTTGTATTTTTATAAAATACTTTCATTTTTGTTAATAGTATAATAGGGAAATTAAATATATATATAAAAAAGTCAAATACACTATTCATTCATCCATCACTGATATAAGAACCATAATGTTGAACTTAGTTAAAATATTTTAATATAGTGGGAGATAATTATCATTCTATTCATATTATTGCTCCAAAATAATACACAAATGGGTAAAATAATTTGAAAACACCCATCTCCTCCACTATAAATACCACCCCTCACCACCTCTTTTTCTCACACCATTCAAGCATTGAAAATTTCAAAAATAATCCCCAATACTCTCCCCAACCCCCTATGCAATTTCCAATATCTATTGTTCTCATCAAAATACCAAAAAAATTTCTCCAAGGAGGTTCTCAAGGATAATAAATCCAAGTGGTACATCCTCTTCATTTCTCTTTTATTTTATTTTAAATTTCATTTCTATTATTAAATTCTCCTCAACATCTATTATCCAAATGGAATAATAAATATAATATATTTCATATACTTGATTCATATCTTGTTAATGGATGATTCGTCATGATACTCAGTTCTCTCTCTATTTGTTTTCTAAAAATGAAACCATCGACCGTTATATGTCAATTTACAGACATCATGGGCGATGAACATTCATTTTCCTTTAATAACCAGTGATGTTAATAAAACTATTATAATGGTTGAAATATATTTTAAAATTTATATTACAACATTGTTAATTAGTTTTAAATAATATAAAACATAATAAATTATGATAAAAATTTATTTTTTGTGATCTAAAACCCTCCAAAATTAACCTAAAACAATCTTGATTAACATTTACCAACTAATTCATCATACTACCACATAAAAATTTATATATAAGAACATATAAACATCTAGAATATAATAAATAAAATATATTAAAAATTATTCATATTTTTCAACATTTTACATGAACTTCCATTCATGTATAGAAGTGAATCGATCATGAAAACAATGAAAACAGACACTCAAGAACAATGAAATCAAACTGAATAAATCTGAAAAAAAAATTGATAAATGAATTTAATAAATTAATAATTAATATAATTACTGTATAAAAGATTATTTATTTTTAATTATTCAATATAGTATGATTATATAGGATATTTACATGATGGAAGCATTCATACATAAAGTAACGGGAATTGTCAAAAACGACTCCCTTTCATTGGTTTTTCCCTCTTTCTCTAAATTTTTAATATTGATATTCCTTAAATATAATTTATTAATAATTATATTACTTTTTATGGATATTAATTTTTTATACTCATTTTTATTACAAACAAAATGTTTTTCAAAATAACCGTTCTTTAAAAAATAAACATTTTCTTTTTTGATATTGTCTCGTCTTCACTCAAGGATGAGGATTCATATATCAAGTATTTTATTACCTTTTTTATTTGATAAAAAAAGTTCATCAATTTATGCATTATTTAATGAATCCAATTTCAATCCATAGGTTATGTTATGTTCAATATTTATATATGTTCTATGTCGCATGCATGAAAATTTAAAGGATATTTTGCGATGCGATCACCCAGAATTATATAGCACAATTTAAATGTTATAATGTGATGGGTGCACCTAACTTTTTATACTAATCTAATTCATTGGGAAATGCGATGAATCTATTTTTAGAAATATAAATATGTGTGAGCATGATGCTCACATTGTTCAAAACTATGTGTAGTCATTTACCACTAAGACATGATGTTTCATTATTATTAATTTCCATGTTCCAAGCCTTATCTGAATGCTTCCTCTCATGATTACGGTCCAATGATTATGATATTATGATGATTTCATTATGATTCAAATCATATTATATATTGTTCCATGTTAGTATCTATCTTCCTACTGAGCATTTAGGTCAGACTATTCATTATTATGTATCCTCAGGTGACTACATGTACTAAAGAGAATGAAAGGGAAAATAAAAATCCAGAGAAGAAGGAATTAAATAAATGTTTTTGTTTTGTTTTATAGAATTGATTAATGTTATTAATTTTACTAATAATGTTTAACACTTAATCCTAGTTGTGTAACAATATTATGTTCTTTATCACTATAATTATGTAATTGTTATGTAATAAAAAAAGTTCATTGTAGTTGTTATCATATCATGTTTTGGTTAATTTGGGAATTAAAATTTTACAACAATAGTAGAAACCGATATTATGAGACTAATTATATTGAAGAACACAAAAATAATTTCTGAATAGAGGGATCCCATAATAAATGCATTTAGTATTAATCTATTAGTGGGATAAATTATTGATGACTTGATGACTTATTTTTTGTTCTAACATATCCTATTTTTGTAAAAAGTGTGAACCACCCTAAATGAGGTCCAATGCAATGATTGCTCGAATTACATCCCTAATGCCTTAGTATGTGGAGTCCAAATTTTTAAGTCCATTCTTACCCGACTCTCTCAGGTTATGAACAATAAGTGGAATAATGTTGAATATCCACCTTACCCTAAGAGGGTAAAACTAGCTATAGAGTCCTTAATGTGTCAATGACCATAGAAGTTTGGTGGATCCACTAATACCCTGGTCATGGAATAGTGGGTCAACACAATAGATTAGATATTTTATGTACTTCACTATTCTGAGAATGAAAAAGGTGACTCTAACCATTTATCATCAAGATGGAGAGGCCGAAAAATGATGGGTATTGATTAAGAACACAAAGATGATAAAAAATTGAATAGATTGATTGGGAAGGCTTTAAGATAATGTTTCATAATATGTATTTCTATTGAACACTTTGTACAAATATAGAGAGAGAATTAACAGAGATGAAGAAAAAGGATGTAGAATCTATAATGAGTTGTGATGCAAATATCACAAGGATTGATGTATATGTTTCGGGATTTATTATAAATAATGATAGAAAAATATATATATTATTTAGTACATTAAAACCACACCATCTAATGGATAAATAAATTTGAGACTTTGTAAGTTATGAATAAGATGTTTAATGTGCTATCAATGTGTAGATGGAGATTAGTGAATGCTCCCATGGATATGGTGATAAGAAACTGCAAATGGAGTTTCCAGATAAAGGATCTAATGGGAAAGGTGGAATGAAAAACGAACTACCCAAATGTAGAAAATGAGGGAAGAATCATCATAGTAATAACCTCAAAGGTATGAGGAAATTCTTTAAGTGTGGTAGAGATGTCACCCAATCTCATTAACGTTGAAAAGACATGAGGAATTAGGAAAATGTGTAAATGAAATGCAAAGCACCATCCATGGTCAAATGCTAGAACAGTACAATGAAAGGGCACTATGAATTTCAGTACATTAAACCTCGAGTCCTCAAGGAAAATCAGTATTAGCAACCACTATATTCAATGGAAAAAATGGAAAGGCTTATGGCATAACTACTGTTTAATTGGAGCAGTAAAATGATGTCTTATAAGGTATACTTTATATTCATTCAAGAATGGAAAACATTTTTTTTTATTTTGGTTCAACAAATTCTTTTATATCTTTCATGTTAGAAAGAACTATTTAATAAAATCCTAGATACCTTGAAAAAATGATATATATAAAAACACCATGTTGTGGAATAATTTTTACCAAAATGTGTTGGAATCTTGTCCTATTCACATATATGGGACGATTCTTCCTAAAAATCTCATGATACATAACGTGGTGGAATTTGACACTACAATGGGAATTTATTGTATGTCAATATATAGAGCACATATAAACCATCTAGAAGGGGGGATATCATTACATATTCTATACCATCCCAAGATCCTTTATAAATTAAAGGAATATAATTAATATCATTTTGAAAATATATCAACGTTCTGGGTGTTGATTCTATGTGATGAAGCATACATAGCTCAAATGGTTGAGTTAATAGATACTGCCAAAATAGGGGAAATACCCATTGTGAGGGAATATATTGATATATTTACTGATGTGTTACTATGAATTTCCCTAGATCGTGAGGTATATTTATTAGTAGAAATGAAAACTAGAGCTACTTCTATCTCATGGTGTCCTAATATGATGGCTCATATCGAACTAGAAGAGTCAATGTATAATCTACAAGATCATTTCTAAAAAGGCATCATACACCCTAGTTCATCACCTTGTGGTGTTCCCATTCTCTTTTTTATGAATAATAATATATCAATGAGGTTTTGAATCAGTTATCATGAACTCTATAAGGTAACTAAAAATAAAAGGTATACATTTCCAAGGATTGATGACTTGTTTGATCAGTTGTGAGTAGATCAGTAGTTATCAAAGGTGGATCTTCATTCTGGATATCATCAACTAAAGGTCAATAAGTATGATATTCATAATACATACATATGTATAGGTTATGGAAATAATAATTTTTTGATGATCCCTTAGAATATTTTGATTACCTTACAAACATAATGGATTTGATTAATAGAGTCTTTAGAAATTACCTAAAAAAATTTGTTGTATTGTTTGTCGAATTCAATCTCATATAATATAAGTGAAAAAAGGAACATGAAGAACATATATCTCTTGTGATGGAAATATAATGGAATGTGAAGTTATATTCCATGTTCCATAAGTATTATTTTTTTATGTAGAAACTCACATTCTTGGGGAATATGATCACAAGTACTATAATTTATGTGGAGCCCTAAAAAGTAAAGGAAATTAAAGAATGAATCAGACCCTTTAGTGTCAAGAAATCCACATTTTTCTTACCTTGTAATGGCACTATCAACGTTTTGTGAGAAATTTTTCATGACTGTCAATCCCTCTAACTATGTTTACAAGTAAAGGGGTAAAGTGTATATGGATGGATGAATATGAGGAAAGCTCCGTGGAACTAAATAAGAGGTCGATCATTGCACATGTAATCACTTTATCATAAAGTGGAGAGTGATTTGATATATATAGTTATGATTCCATGAATTTATTGGGTTTTGTAACCGTGAAAATGATAATGTGATAGTCTATGCCTCAAAGAATTTAATGATCCATGAGCATAACTACACTGCACATGATCTGTAGCAAGAAGATGTGATTTTTTCTTGAAAATATGGTTTCCATTCCTCTATAGTGAGAAGTGTGACATATATACCTATGACAAGACTCTAAATTATATATTCACACAAAATGATATGATCATGAAACAAAGGGTATGGTTTGATCTAATCAAGGACTATGATTTAACTATTCATTATCGTCCATGAATTATGAATAAGGTAGGTGATGAACATATGAAAAATAACATGATACTCTATGCGTGTTGTATATTGAGAAAAACTATATCTTCATGGATATTATAATGATGTATTTAGAAATAATATTGTTAGGGAATCTAACCTACCTTGTGAAATTAATATCCCAACCATCAATCCATGAGAACATTGAAGAGGAAATAAGGGATGATATGATGTTAAAAATGATGGGGAATGTCATAAAGGAAGAAAAATTTATAGATTTATATATCAATGATAATGGTGTGATTCAGTCTTGAATGAGGATTTGTGTTCCTTTATCACTCTAGATAAAGAATGATATATTTGATCAAGCACATATATTATCTTTTTTTATCCACCATTGAAGTAAAAATTTGTACAGTGATATCTATGAGTAATTATGGCTGCAAAATGATGAAAGAGATTTAGGAGTATAGCTGAATGTTCATGATATGTCAAAAACCTAAATCGAAGTGATATAAGTCCAATGAAACAATGAAAACATTGAATTTACCCATGTAAAAATCAGAGAATGTCACTATGGATTTTTTCATGGTTATCCTGAAGACATACCATGAAAATAATGTAATATATGTTATGGTGGAGAAACTCACCAATACTTCCCACATTAACAATAATTGGGATGATCTATCTCATGAACTACTAGAAATGATATATGTGAATGAATTGGTGATAATTCATTCGGTTCCACTCTAAAATCTCTATAATCATGATCATAGGTTCATATCTATGTTTTCTGTGAGTATTCATCATGGTTTGAGCACTAAATTAAATTTGATAATGACCTTCACCCCCCCCCCAACTGATGGCCAATAAGAAAAGGCTATTCATACACTCAAAGATATCCTAAGACACTTATCATTATATTTCAATGGTTTATAGGATCAGGATACCTCAATGGATGAGTTATCATTCAACAATATCTTCCACTAGAGTATTATGATTGTGTCATATAAAGTATTGTATGGAAATCAACATAGAACTCTAGCCGATTTGAATGAAGTTGGAGAAAGAAAGATACATGGAACAAATATTCTGTAACAGATGATAAAGAATATTCAAGCCATCCAACAACATTACAATGATACTAATAGTTAGAAGGATAACTATGATGACAACCAACAAGGGACTAGGAGTTCAACATTAAAGAAAAATTCTTCCTTCAAATATCACCATGAAAGAGTGATACTGTTTGGAAATAAATTGATGTGAATCCCAAATTATATTGGCCCCATTGAGATAGTTGATCTTATAAGAGTTGTGTCCTATCGAATTGAACATCCTTCGAATGTAGCTCAAGGTCATGTTGTATTTCACACACCTCTATTAAGGAAGTAAATACTAGATCCCCTTTATATAATAAACTCAGAGGTCATATAACTGGAAGATGATCCATCTTTTGTGGACCAGTGAGTAATGATTATATACTGTAATGATTAGTTTATATTTAATAATATTACCCACCTCATCAAAGTGTTTTGGAGGAACCATATATATGAATAAAAAACTTGGGAACCATAGGAGGTGATATAGGATAAGTACCTTGACCAATTTATGTAAAACAGAAATTTTAGTGAAAAATCTCAAAGGGGGGATGAATGTATAGAACCAAAATTTTATCAATATAATTTATCCATTCTTATCATAATGACTATTTTATAAAAATCATTAATTTAATTATAGATCTTAATAAAAACATAATTAATTAATAATTAATTAATAAAAAATATTTTGAGAAATTAATGAATTAATACCAATGAAATTGTAGCACGACCTTAGGAATAGTAATGTGATAGTTCTGAATATTAAACCATACAAATGAGTAGTAACCTTACCCAAGAATGTATAAATATATTAATGGAATGTTTTAAATGAATGTCATGTATAATTATATCATAGTCTATGTAACAATTGTTTTTAAAAAAAATACTAATTATGTAATCTCATTTATTTAAGTCATAAATATATAATTATAATTTTATGATTAATTAAATAATTGAAAATGAAAATTATTTTTAGAAAATATATTCAGAAATTAATATTTTTTCTCTCATATTATTTGAAGCCAATTTTACGAGACCTTATATAATTAAGTGTTGTAAAATTAGTTATAACATTAAAATCGGTATTTTCCATGTAAATGATTATTTTAATTTAAAATTATATTTCTCATATTTATAAAAATATATTCATAAAATGGAGTTCATTTTTGAATTCTATATTTTGGAAAATTGTATTGATCAATGTTTGATATTTTTCTAAAATACTTTCTCTTTTATAAATAGTACAATATTTTAATTTATGGTATATATACATTATCATATAAATACACTATAAATCGGGTCATCACTGATGTAAGAACCATAATCTAAAACAACCATTAATTTTTGTAATAATAACCATACTATTCAAATTCATTAACGAAAAATGATCATTCGTGTATATAATTGAAATGATCGTGAAACCAAAGTAAATAAAAACCTCTAAATGAAGAAATTATACTCAATAACACATCAAAAATCGAAAAAGTAATTTAAATAAAACCCTAGTGAATTAAAATAATTTATAAAAGGTTGTGACTTTATAATTAAAGAATATCATGTGATAATATAAGATATTAGAATTAAGTAATCATTTAGACACAAGGTAATGGGAATTCAAAAACCCAACTCTCTTTCTTTGGGTATTCCCTCATTCGCCCTATTTTGGGTAAGGATATTCCTTAAATATCATTTATTAACCATTATATTAAATTTTCTCGAATATATTTTTTTTCTACATGAGTCTTTGGAAAACACAATGTTTTCTAAAAGAACTCTTCTTCAAAAAAACACATTTTACTTCTTGGGATTATTTCATCTTCACATAAGGATGAGGATTATTATATCAAGTATGATATTCCCTATTTCACTGGGGAAACCAAATTTTATGAAATTATTCATTAAGAAATTAAACCCATTACTTTATAGGGTATATTTTATGTTCATGATTTATATATGTTCTATGTGTCATGCATGATAATGTAAATGTTTTCAAGTGATAGGTGCAGGAATAATTAAATAGATCAATGTAAATGTTATGATGTGAAGGGTGTTCCCATAATTATATAATGATAAACTTCATTGGGTAATGTGATTTAACCCATGAGAAAAGTAGAAATATTCATGAACATGATTCTAAAATTGATTAAAATAATGTGTGGTGGTTGACCACTAAGACATGATGTTTTTTTTCATTGGTATATTACAAATATTATCTTAACTCTTAACCTCATGATAATGATCCGATGATTTTTCTTTGAGGATGTTGTTTCAATTTTTTCACCCCATGTTATATTGTTTCATGATCTTCTTTATTATATTACTCTGCTTTTAGATCACCCAGTTCATTGATGCATATTATCTGGTGACTACATGTATTATATTTAATTTAAGGTCTAAAAAGAATCTAGAGAAAAATGAATTAAATAAATTCTTGTGATTTATTTTGTAAATTTTATTTATGGTATTAATTTTCTCAAGACACTAAAACATTATATCCTCTCTATGTAACACTATTAGCTTGTTTATCATTCAAATTAATTAATATTAATTCAGGAAAAACTATGTTTACTATAAAGATACATGATATTATGAGATCTATTGCACAATTTGAGCAAATATTAGGAAATCGGTGGAAGAAAATTTTCAATTCCATGAATATAAGTTTATAAGAGGAACAAGAAAAATAGATACCTTTTGACATTGGTTGAGTTTTCTGGAAATAATATATACTGATCAACTTTATGAATTGATTGCATTCCTTTCTAGAAAAAAAAATTGGGGAAAATATTGATAGGGATTGTTTGGTTTATCTTTCCTATCCATATTCCTCAACTAGATGAACATTTAGGTACCTATTATCCCCATATAATTTTTTATCTACTTTGGAATAGGGTTTGAATTATGGTACATATATGATCCTTGGATTTATTAACAATGAAATTAACATGAATTCGTTTCATAGAATAGAACAAGGTAAAAGAGTATAATAAAACTATGTAAAATTAAAATGTTTTCCCCCATTTTTAGAAAAAACTATGCGATTTCAAGGGTAGTGTGGAGTGAAAAAATATAACTATGGGGAGATGGGGTTGTGTAGAACGTCATATTTTATTACCAATTATCATATTTTTTATCCCTATGATGATCAAAAGTCCACGTATTAAAAATGATATCATTTTTTCAAATTAAATTTCTCTTTAAAAAGGGGTGTAAATTTTTTCACATGATGAATAATTTAAATAATGATATTGTATATTTATTATAGTTATGTACATTAATATTATTTTCTCATGTTTTTTTTGTGATTTGATAGATATCACATGTTTTATATTTAAATTGGATGTGATAATGATGATTTGTTTGTTTGTTGAAATTCATAGGTAACATTGAGAAAAAAATTATATAAAAAATCTTGTTTGATACACCGAGATTTGAATTCATATGGATGAAAAAATTATTCATATATTATGTTATATGTGGTTAATTAATAGCATTAATACCTTTATAAATTATCCTTTTAATGGATATTTAATTGTAAAAAATAAGTTTTAAATGTATTTGGATAATAAATAATTGGTTGATACAAAATAATGGTGTTATTATGAAACATTGGTAGAAAATACCCTCATTTTGAAAAGAAATCACAAAAGGGGCTATATAAGTTGGTTAATATAATTACTTACATTACATGGGGGTGTGATTTGAAGATTATATTACATGAAATAAATATTATAAAGAAGATAAATTCACCCCTACATTCAATAAAGGAGGTCGAGAAAGACCCTTCAAATTTGAAAGGAAATTTTTTTCATTGAAAATATTAATGATAACAATATGTATTTGAGAGGGAGAATATATAAATATATAGAGAATATATTCTAATTATTCATTAAATAAGGGGTTGAAAAATGATGTTATTTATAATCTACATGATCAGATGGGGAAGATTATTAACATCCACAATGTAATGAGGTTGGAGTTGTTGGTAATAAAAATGGTAATTTCGGTGGAAATAAAACATGGTGATGGTTGATGAACTTGATTTTTGTTTGAATCTTCATGAACAATGTTTGTTTTTTAAAAAACAATTTTTGAAAACACAAGTTAATGATTTAAAAATTGTTGAAGTGATCCTTGGGATATTGGTTGATCCCAATAATGATTGTAAAGTAATGTTGTTGAAATTGATCTTCCTATTAGAAGTGTATAAAAATTAATTTTTGATCATGATGACTATGACTAGAGATATTCTAGATGTGATTATCAAGGATTTTTTACATAGGGTAATGTGAGAAAGACCAAACTATAGTAGTAGGGGTATTTTTATTGTTGGTATGGGAGTTATTTAGGATATGAAATAATGCATATATAAATTCCATTGAGATCATGATACTTTCCATATATTTGTTGGTTGAATGAAGATTACACCATCGTAAATCTACTATTTCCATAGAAGAGATTATGGAGGGTAACTCAATAGTGTGTCAATGATATACTCACTATGAAAATGTTTTAGTGGTGATGGTTGTGTCACAATAATGTATGGAGTATTAAAAAATAAAACCCAAAAATGATTAATATACAATAATTCTCGAACCTTCACACATAGGGGGATAGTAAGGTGAACAAAAAGTATGACCCTGTGGGTCAAGAAAGCACATCCATTTGGATGAATACTCATGGAATTATTTTTCCTCATCACATGGTTGAAATTTATATGTAGTGCTCCATGTCATAGGATGGTATAATGGACGAGGATAGGAGAAGACCTCATTACATGAAATTGGTGTGTCATTAGACGTTATTTGTTATATAATATGGTAAATCTGATTTAATTACCTATGTGGGATATGGGACAATTAAGATATTTCATAACCAAATAGAGAATGATATATATGTGTACATAGATATGTTTTTATTCCAATGAATTATCATTGGTGTGAACTGTGCAATCGGAAAGGGCTATTTGGCGGTTCCCTTGGGATGGAAGAATTCCTGGAAAAAAACTGTGACTCATGTCAAGAAGTATCTTAATTCATTAAATTTGTAAATTTTAGAGGTTCCATTCATACATGAGGTTATATTGTGGATATAATGATTTCACCATAGCACTATACATTTTATTTAAATTTTTTTAAAGGGTAGTTTTTATTGATTTTTTAAACATGAAAAAATATACATTTCACCAAATATATTATGGATTTGGGAGATCTAATGATTTACAAGAGATAATTCATGAAATTACGTGTGAGTTATAATTGATTTAATGGATAATATTTTTGGATATATTCAACAACATAGGCCATGAAAAAAATTATACACCACACTTATTTAATATAATAAAATTGAAAACTATATGATTTTAGACCAATCAATACCAAATAAGCTCCAAAATGGGAGTATCTACATCATCATTGTATAGACTACACTATAGGTAGGTAGTTTTTAGATAACTTTTTTTCAATTAATTTGAAGGATGAAATTTTTAATTTGACCCAAGAGTGTCTATCCAAGATTTAAAGGCAAATCATGATCCCATTAATTACATGAGACACCTTTCATGATCCTAGGGAAGATATGATTCAATCCCAACCATAATTAATAAAATATAATTCTATATATATTGGCTTTGGAATTCCAAGATAAGTAATTATATCCAATGAACAAATTTCAATATTATATTTTCAAAGAGAAAGGATTTTTTTACTAGTGAGGGGTTTTATGCCATGATTAATTGAAAAAAATAAGATAGATCCAAGAAGGAGGATGATTTTTTTATGGCTACAAAAAGGTGAATTTGTTCTAGAGATTATGTAATGTGAAGTATGTGATGTATCCTTTTGTTCTCAAAATTCTAAATGATCATCCATGTATAAATTCAGCATAGAATCTATATATAAATAAATTTTTAAAAAAATGCATTTAATACTGGAGAGGGAACCTACATGTCCAAAAACAATGATGATCATTATTTACAATTGATTTCAACAAATGATGGAAAGATAAGGGGACTGATAATTTGAAATAAATATGCTCTTAAGAAAAATTATAAGGATGTGAGACTTAAAATAAAAGTGAAATAGGCCAACCCATTGAAGATAAGTGATATCATCATGATTTTGGTTGATGTCACAAAAATTTTCCATGCTCCTTGAAGTATACTAGTGAGGTTAAACAAAGTAAACAATCATGTCTATATATAATTTATGCATGCACACCAAAACGGATCAATAACAGTAAGAATATTTGGTTATAGAGGATAAAAATTTGACCCTCAAGGTTGAGATGTAAATATCCTCAATGAGAATGTGTGATATTTAAAGGAGAAAATATTTCAATTACTACTACTTTTTATTCACTTATTCAACCCCATCTCTGTTTAATCTCACATTATGTTCCATATATACGTATAAAATTTATTGACCTAATAGGTTTTCCTTGTATCTCAATTATGAAATTATTTACTCTATGGATTAACAAATAGTTGACAACTAATTGTCCCGAAATTATTATTTTTTCATATTCTTGGTTTATTATTTTATGATTGTGTTTTTAATTTTAAAGATCACATAGTATAATAACAAAACATTATGTATGGATAAAATTAAAAAGTATGGTTAATGTTCTATAAATAAATAATTATTATGTTCTGAGTGTGATATCAAGAATCATTCATGTTAAATCGAAAATGGACATCATTCATCCATATAAATTAATAAAATCTCCCAAATAAATTTTAAGCCATTTAACGCCTTTGATCACTTAAATTTGAACAAGTTGAATGTTAAAGGTTATCATGATACCTAGTTGATAGTTACTCTTAAAATTACTGTTTTTGTATGATAATAATGGTCTGATATAACTTAATTATAGAGAAAAATAATTCACATCTAACTTGTTTCTTATTTAGAGTAAAGTTGTTCAGAAACATAAATAAATTCTTTTCAATAGTTGACAATATACAAAATAGATCATGAATAAAAAAAATTAATATTTTTTGAAATATAAAATTAATTCCATAGAAACTCATAATAATGTAGTGCCTATATCATGGGATATTAGGATAGATTTAAATATATTTTACCCAAGAATAGTCAAGTGACATAGTATTTTGAATCTAGAAGCTTAGGGTTTTTGGAAATTGATAATATGGTGGGAGAAATTTAAAATTAAATATTTGAAAATGTATATTGGAAATGATTATTATGTATTAATCTACAAAATTTAATTTTTTTAGATTGAATTGGAACCTCTACTAATTAAATTTCAATAGGATTAGTTATGGAAAATTTTAAAAAAACCATAATATATATAACATGAAAGAGTGATACATGGGATTTCACAATGTAATATGACATGAATGGATTATTTATGTATAAAAAATCCCATAAACATCATTCATAGATATCACATCAAAATAGATGAATATTCATTACAGAACGTCATTATCCATGCTAGAATCATATAGTTCATCTTCCATTTGAAGCATAGATACATAAAAAGCGGTTCTTCATAACTAGAACCCTTGATAGAAATATGAATCTTAATACCATTCATCTTATCCATGGGATTATGATATATAATTAAGGCTATGCTCATATGAATATTTTGGGTGAAAAAGGGAGATATTAATGATAACAAGAATATAACACTATAATCATTCTATGAGAATATTATCATATTACTTGAAAACCATACCTTGCATATCATATATCATAATCTTGATTCACTTCATAAAACATAGTAGTTTATAAGATATATATCATATAGGAGTCAAATAACAGTAGTCATGAGATAATAACAGTTTCATAAGACATAGACTTATAGAATTTAATAATATATAAAA
This sequence comes from Viscum album, assembly GCA_963277665.1. Classification (NCBI taxonomy): domain Eukaryota; kingdom Viridiplantae; phylum Streptophyta; class Magnoliopsida; order Santalales; family Viscaceae; genus Viscum; species Viscum album. The sequence continues at coordinate 1,207,798,653 of OY728162.1, forward strand.
TAATTTCTCCAGTAGTTAAGTCTCATTTCCAATACTATAATGGATTACTTGGTTAAATACCTAAATCAATCAATGAATATAATGTTTTCTCAACAAAAAAATCACAGTGGATAGAGTTCCTTATTGAACATGGTTCACTCTATATTCTTTTATTCATTATCACCTGATTTTTCAATATTTAACAAATGAATTGGAGTGATATATAATTGTTGTCCCAACGATCACATAATGAAACTCATATCATTGTGTTATACGATCAAATAAGTCATTCATTATATCAAAACTAGTGAAAAATAAATTTTTCCATATATATTTTATCATCAAACAAACCATGGAAAATAAATGGTTGTCATGAATATTTCATCAATTTATCATATCATAACCCTTGTAAAATTTACATGTTTCATTTATATCATTCTATAAACATGATTAAAAAAATATAGAATATATATTGATGATATCATTGTCTCATAACCTTAGTTAAGGGTATAAAATAATAAAATATTTCATAATAGATTGAAAATTCTTTTAAAATATCAATTGGAAAATTTATTGAAGAAAATAACATTTTAATCAACCCAAAATAAAAAAAAATTGAAAAATATTACTGATAGAGGCCTAATGGGTTAATGAAGTCTTATATAGTGAACTCCTAGTGAATTTTCTATGACTAAACTAACACTCTCTTGGGAGGGAAAACCTTGTAAGATAATGATATTATAAGGGATATATAAAGTATACCAAAAAGGCATGAAATCAAAAAACATGATTCCCACTCACCATGTTTTGAGAATGTGAATCTATCCAATGAAAAATATTTTTCATTTATGAAATAAATTTTAAATATATCTATGGGTTTTGATATCCTCCTGAAAATACCCTTGGATAATAAGTGATTTATTTCACACTGATTCCATCATAATACCATATTAGTGACATATCTCCAACCCATTGATAATGTAAGAGGGTTCTAAAATGAGAGAGTCCACCCACCCTCTAATAGAAGTCACCAGAATATCGAATAACTACTTCAGCACGATCAGATATAGATCATCATTCATGTATGGTGCAATTTTTTATTGAGTATTAATAATGTATTTTATGGTCATTATTAGGAGGATAAAAACACACCAATTTACCATGAGGTCATTTTATATGATGCAAGGGTAAAAATATCCACCTAGCCATTAGTATCCAGAATGAGGGGTCAGTTACTTCTATTTTAGGAGAGGGACTAGCTAAAATTAAATGGTTCTATCCCTAAACAATGTTTCAATAAGTCTACTTAATGACCCTTCATACAAAAATTAGTTATTTGTGTTCTAGAAACTCCAACATTCAGCCTCTATAAACAATGTTCTCTATATAAACTAGTTATCATTTTATTATATTGAATGAAACCATATGTTATAAATATTAACCATTATAAGCACTTGGACATCATGAATTTTGAAGAGATTGTATCCATGAGGCACTATGTTATCCCATCCACATTAAAATAAAATGTGGGAGAATGATTCCCATTTTTGTGTATAAAAGTAGTGTAATTTAGAATCAATATAGATTTCCATGAATTAAACCACATCCAATGTTTGAAGACCATGGTAATAGATATTCCAGAAATGGATGTTTATCTTTTTGGTAATATCATTTCACTAGATGGTACCTACTCATGTAGTATGACCATATTATTAATGTAAACCCTCATGATGTAGATTTTCAATAATATTCCAGACAATGTTCTTGTGAATACGATCCTTTATTGATCAGAGTTGATAAAAATAATCATGAATACTTAATATTGACGATGGTTGAAGATATATTTGATGATGGAGGACAAGATCCTAGATTATAAGAAATAAAGGATGGTCCTTGTGAATCCCTAGAAGCCCAGAAATTTTCCCACACAGTTATCATTCAAAAATATTATCATGTTAATTCAAAAAATCCCATATGAGTGTAGTTGAATAACTAGGTTGTGTCGTTGGATTTATTCCCAAAGTAGAGATCTATTACCAATCATTTTATTAATATTTTAACCAAACTATTTCTCCAGTGAGTATTTTCTAAATTGATCTCCCTTTTATGTACTCCAAAAAATGTTTATCCAGAAGGAATTGCATAGTTCCCATTAGTCTGTTTATCATTATTCTTCTATGCTTGACATCCTCTAACATCCTTCTAATGATTTACATTCATTCCTACCCTCCTAATTCATAACATTTACAATATTCAAAATAATGTTTTTAATAATTATCCGAATTAAATTGAAATAATTTACAACCAAAACAACATGTATCAGAATGGAGTAATGCATTAGTCATTCAATAGATATTACTTTTCCATTAGAGAATGTGGCTAGATATTTTATCAATGAGACCATCAAAATCATTTATGCAGATTATATTATATTATATTGTGGATCCAAAATATTCCATAGTGAATTGAATTCTATAGACACCCAGGATATCCTTAATTTTGTTTCCCTTCCCATTTGAGAATGACTTTGAAATATAAAAACTACTCTTCCAGTAGTTGATAAGCTGACCTATGCACATTTGGTAGATATCTAGAATTCAGATGATTTCATTAATGGACCATATATTTTGAGTACATAAAAGTATTATATCATCCATGAATTAGAGGTTTCAGACTGTAGTAATGTTTGAAAAATACTAGAAGGTTCCAATACACCCCTCAATGATGTATACCCTTTTAAAATTAGAAATAAATTATTTAAAATGTAATATTTTTAAAAATAGTAAATTAATAAATTCATTTGAAAATAATTTTATTTTTTTTAATTGAATCAAAATATCATTGATAGGACTTTAATGGATAGAAATTCATTTCAATGTCATATACATGAAAACAATGATTTCATTCTCATTTTCTCTATCAATTAAAAAGTCCCTCATTTATAAAAATAAAATATGAATACATTTAAATAGTTATGAAAGAATTTATATATATATAAAAATTATATTATTCAATCATAAAATAATTTTAATATCATTATTGAAAACATTTTTATAAAATATTCATATGGAAGGAAAATTATTTTTGATAGAAGATTGAAATAAATATGGTTATCCTTAAAAACATTCTATTGAACTCCTGAGTGAATATATAGAATATAGTGAATGTCAAAAATTAATTATTTATAAATAAATAGTCTAAAATAAAATTCATGATACTTATTAGAGGTAGATAATGGAAGTTAATTATTAGAATCATATTAATATACAATCCTCATAAACTGTGAGATTATAAAATACAACCCTTAACAAATTGGTAATATTAAATCATAATACATATGAAAGAAATAACAATATATTGATATTAAAATGTACCTAATTTTTATAATATTCTTCATAAAATAAATTATTTATTATTATATATAGTACATAAATTAAACACATGGTGAATATGGAATGTGTCACACAAAAGTAAAAGTGAATGAAAAACAGTGATCCTAAGTCTGAATTCATTATACATGTTTAAAGAACCTCAATAATTAATATTGATTTATTATTAATATATTATACATTTATAAATATATATATATATATAATACCATATATGATTAATAGATATCCTTTTATCATTCGTTTAAGGAAAATTCATTATTAAAATAATTGTTTTGGGTAATAGAGACATTTGTTTCACTTATGTTTTTGTTTAGTAAGTTTGGTCTATATACATTTAGTGTTGTTATATAGTAACAAATATGTTAAAAATGACATAAATATAATATATATCCATTACATATATATTTATAGTTAGCCACAAAATTTATAAGGATGCATTAATTACACCATTCATGGGGACTATAGGTCGTACATAGATATGAATGTTGTTTCCATTTTTCTGAGAGGTCGAATGAATGAAATATATATTATTATTCACCATTATAGAATAATTTTTATATTATATATATTTATTAAATATATCCTTCTACCATCCATGTAAAAATAATTTTATAATGTACCACATAAATTCAGAAATGAGGTACTAGACACATATGCGTGATCAAAGTTGTTGATTTTAAATTTATTGGAAGTAAATAAGTTTGATGTTTGATTATTATAAAAGAAGAATAATTTTTTAATAAATATAGAATATGTAAATTAAATACATTATTAATTATATATGAAATATCTCGTGATGTAAAATGAATTACATCGGTACATGAGGTTATAGTTTGTCGTACACATGGTCAATAATTTTTTTCCCATTTCATGTAAGAGGATAATAATATATGTTATTATTTTAATATAATTTAATTAATGTCTATTTAATACATAATATATATTATTTTATCATAGTTAATGAATATTTTGAGGTATAATAATAAATAAAAAATGATCATTTAAAAAGGATTCTTCTTCTTCGGACAAACTCATTAGGTTTTTACAAAAATAAATCCTATGATATTATTATGATCATAAAAGAGAACATAGGATATAGTTGTGGATTTAATTAATAGGTTTGGGTAGGTCATATAAAAACAAAATGGATATTTAATGGTGGATATTAGAGGATTAGAGTCATCCTTTTATAAGTGGGGAGGGTTCAAACATAGAAATTTCTTAAATGAATACAATATGATAGAGTAATTATCAAGAAAAACGATTCAAAATGGAAGGGGGATAGATTTTGGGATAGTATAAGGATTAAATATATCTTTTAAAGATATATTATCTCTATTCATAGTTTAATTAAACCCTTTATTTCTTTAGTTTAACACCCAGTAAATCAATTTCAACATCAACCATGGTAACATATTTTTCCTATTGTTACAATAAAAAATGTATATAAATTTATTTGACCATATAATTTAATATAAATGAAATAGATTCGAAATATTGAATCCATTTTAACAAATTAAATTCATAGAACTCATATAATTAAACAAATAATTAAATACATTGACATGATGAAAAATGAGTTACATAACAAACATTTCTTCATATGTATGAATGAGTTTTTTTATCAATAATTAAAATAAAATAGAATAAAATGATGTAAATTGGATTATAAATAAAATTATTTATTTAATATAAATTTTAAAAATATTTTTAAAATATTATCTTTGTTTATGCATTAAAAAAATTCAAATTTATAAAAATAATCACCACATTTCACTAATCAATAAAAAGTATTTTAAGAAACTTTTTCTAAAATTTACAGTAATTTTGTTTTCAATTTACAATTTAAAAAAAGATCTTATTTTTTAAAATGTTTTTATTAGAACTGGAAAAAATATATTTTAAAAGAGGTTCACAATATATAAATAACCTATAATTTATAGAAAAAAATATAGATTGTAATAAAAAACTGGATTTCTTTTTATCCGATGACTATAAAACTACTAGATGAATGAAAGTAATTTTATTGAATATATAATATTTGATTATCATTAAAAACATCAAAAAAATATTGAATAATTTATTTTATTATAATAAAAACACAATACACACCAAAAAATTATTTTTTATAAAAAAATATCCTATATATGCAGATGTGGTTTTTTCATTTAAAATCAAAAGTCAACTAATTAATTTATTTTAAAAATATTATAAAAATATATTTTTCATATTTAATTTTGTGATATTCTTACATTATAGTCCAATGGATAAGTAATAAATATCCTATAATTTGGTAATGTTTAGTTTTTTTATTGTGATTATTTTATACTCTATGATAGATGTTAGACAAGCTATCAAAGAAATTAAATTAATTTTTTTAAAAAACTATTTCCTAAAATATGTGGTTGTTACATCATAACCTCATTAAAAAAATACCTCAATATTTCATTATTTTGAATCAAAATACTAATGATACATATACCTCATCATATCCTTATGTTCTCATGTAGCTTTATAAAATTGTTGGTTTCACCCCAAAATATTGAAAAGGTGAGTGGGATTTGTTTCACATAAAATTATCTCAACGATCCAAATTATCTAATGGGTGTTCCTTACAAGATACATACTTCTCTTTTGGTACGACCTCCATGTTTACTTCATGTGAATGATTATGTGTGTACATATTTAAGAGAGAAACATAGAACATATCATGAACATAATAGATATTTGATGGAATCTGAAAATAATAATCTACCATCCTGACTAGATCAAGAATCTAGAAAGGGAAAATACAACAATGGATCATATATATATTAATTCAAAATATCATATGATTTGTTTAGGTATGGATTCATCATAAAACCTTCCAACATATAGTAAATTATATTTCACGATGATGATTTTAAGAATAAAATATCCATTGAAACATAGATGAGTTATTGTGTTATTGAATGGTTCTAAATTTATCTTCTATTTCCTCAACTATCTTAGGACACAATAGATTTATTTCTCAAAAATAATATCATCAAATTTTTATTTTACCTCTCCTTCCAAATAGGGGTTTATAAGGACCCATATGAACTCTCAAGTAAAACATTTTTTTGTATAAAAAAATAACTAGAGGATGGTGTGGATCCCATATTCCCTTAAAATTTATAGAACATGATCTCAAAACATAATTTAGCATTTTAGAGGTTCTATCTAAATAAAAATATTTCTACGAATGATATGATTATATAAAAATAAATTATGAATCAAGATGTCACTAATGAGTTCATTAGAACATTGAGGTAAACCTCCGATATCGATTAGATACAATAGAATGTGGTACTCCATGAAACTATACCACTTATTTAATGTATATTATATAATGTTTAAAAACTGATAAATATTATCTGGTGGTAATGAAGTCTTCTAACTTCGTAATCTGATATACTAAAACCCAAATAGCATTATGGACCTCATATGTTTTTTGGAGCCTCAAGACAAAATCCATAGTGATATTTTCTCAACACTATACTAGTATGGGAAATGGTTGTAAAATCCCCTAAGAATTATATATCATAAACTTAACTTGTAAACATACTATGCTCTAAGAAACATACTATAAAACATCAATCATTCTTAGATGCCACCCAAAATACTCTTTTTGATCTATAAACATGTTCTTTCATCCAGGAATAAAAATGAATTATGAACTATGATCATAATTCATAACCACCTTTTAAAGAAATGGTAAGGATAAAACACATTGGTGGTTCTTGAACCAAATCATTCATTCATAATCAAGATTAATATTAAGTAAAATTTTCACCTTCTTCTATAGTTATACATTTTAATTATACAACCATTAATTATCACATGTATTTATATATAAAGACAAATATGAATATGATATAGTTTCTCCCCTTCCTCAAAAATTTCATGATCCATCCATTGAAAATAAAAAATATTTTATTTTTATTTTTGATCCATCCCACTGATAAAGTTGCATGATACATTCAACATAGGGAATATTCAACCTTTTTATCATTAATGGGGTTGTAACTGGTTGATAATTCATAAGATTTAATTAGACATGACCCCCATCATTGGTAATCATTAAATTCATTCTATGTCAGTATAGACATCATAATTTTATGATTACTATATATATATATCCATTATTTATAATGTTAATACAACAATATCATTAGTAAAAAATAAAAAAATATCTCAAAATAATGGGGTGGATAATTTTTCTCATGGATGATGAATTTTCATGAGTTATCATCTATAAACATGTAACTATGCATGAAAAATCATCTCATTAGATTTTTAGATGCATTAGTATATGTTATAAAATATTCTCTAATGTAAGTTAACATTATCATAGGTTCACTTAATAACCATATCATTAGTTTGTGGAGTTTTCTTCGTATTCAGTTAGAAAATGGTACTTGGATCCCTACTAAGTTAACATAGTGAGTTGATTAGTCATTCCTAAGAAATTATGAATAAAGAATCAATAAAATCCAAGTAAATGAACTATGGATCTTAGTGATATTGGTTTGTCATGTTCACCATTAAATAAATATTAACTTTGATATACCCATAGATATATCCACTCCTGAGATTATATCACCGAACAATATTAGTTTTTATTGAAATAATTTACACTTGGGAAATATTTCATACAACTTATCCTTTTTTAGGGTGTCCAGAACAATTCCAAATTGAAAATTATTTTCCTCTATTCAGAATTAATATAAAATAAACTTATCTATAATACTACCAAAAAACTATCAAGGTAATCAATAAAGAGTCCACTCTAAATATGTGGCACTTGGATGAATCACGAATATCTGTAATATTGTGGTTTAATCATGAGGCCCTATGTAGGTGATGTATGGAATGTGAAACCATGTGATTCAGGTCGTAAGACTATTCAAGTGAATTAACAAAAAGAAAACAAGATATAAAAAGGTTGTACAATGTTTTATAAACTATTAACCTAAGTAATACAATGGGAAGATATCCTTGAAATTTTTTTAATTTTGTTTCTTAGTTTGTAAAACCATTCATCTAGTCCTTGAACTATTTTAATGTGGGTAGAGTTATCATTTAACCCATATTAAAGGCAACATACCATTCTCTGTTCTCAACCCATTTTCACATACAACATCCACCAATATGTTGGACATCTCTTCTGGAATGAAATATAGTTTTGGATCCACCAGTTCCATCTAGTATTCATTTCTCTATCCATTTTTTATAATGGATAGGCAATGACATTCTATTGAATCCTCTTGTTTCATTTCATCTATTATTTCATATGGAATGATAAATCTCTGTGAGGAAATATTTATAATTTTTTGGTTATTATTATATTTATCTTATTCCATCTATTCTAGTCTAAGATAGAGTCCAATAATTAATGAGTATTTCCCTACCCATTAAATTTAGTGGTTTAACACATTTTCTATTATAGCCTTTATGTTTTCATCTCAATTCATATTTCCTCATAATGATACTTCCATTCATCTCTCCAAAAATGATTAATACCTCACATTGTATGCTGCAAAACATGTTTTCTTGTTCTTTTCCCAAATAATCATTGTTTTAGGTCATTTTCTTCAACTTTATCCCCTCCAAATATGAGGTCATTTCAGTTGAATAAATTTTTATACTCCATGTATTGGGTGTGTTAATATTTCCAACAATGTTTGGAAGTCGTATAGAATATTAATTGGGAAGATAATCTTTTAATAACTCTTGATGCATGTTTATTTTCAGTGAAATTGAATAATAGAAAATTATAAATGAGATGGTTGATCTATTGTATTATAAATATTAATAAAAATTTCTAGTAAGGTGGAATGTAAACAAACATGTCCTCAATTTTAATCACATGTTAGTGAATTGGTATACAAATTAAACGAGATGAATTACATTATTAAAAATTATATATACACTAACATGACCCCTTTGATCCCTTTTAACAAATGTTTTATGATGGAATATTCTATATGGAATCTATATTGCACTATGGAATCAATGATTAAGATATATTTTATATCATGGATATGGATTTCTGGATAATATTAGACATTATAAATGGGATTCTCTAAAGAATATACTTATTTTTTAATGAGTCATCTCCATGAACTCAAAGAGGATGCCTTAGAAAATTACCTTTGTTTCCTAAGACATGTTGGAATAAATGATAATGATTTTTCTATGGATGAGCTCTATAAACATGGAAATGATACCTTGGTTAATGGATTTGGGCCATGTCTTTCATAAGTTTGATTCATTATATATATAGTATATTCCATAGTAGATTATAGTCTCCCATACACCATTCATCATCATTTATAAACATCTATAATGTGTGTTATCTTCTATATTTTTTTTACAATATTATATTTATATTTATTACTATTAAAATTGTAGATTTATGTAGATTATATTCATAGAAATTATTAGTTATAGAAAATTGTTTTACTGGTCTAATTATTTTATCTCAAACCCTATTTAGGATACCAATTGCTACATGGGAATTTCTCATAGATACAGTTTGGAAAAATTGTATGTGCCCAAATATAGTTGGTTGACTTTTGTACAATGATGGAGTGTGGTAGTAGAGGATCAATATTATTATTGAAATGTTATTGAAGATAACTGGGTATTTTTGTTTTCATTATACTGTGATGTATATTCATGTTCATTGTTACAATTTCATTTCCTCTTTTTTATATCACTATGATATGATCATGATTTTTGTATATGATTTTGTAGGTGGTTATACCATTGTTTATTCTATACAATTTATTAGTGTTGGATTATTTATATATTAAAATCATTATTAGTATGTATTTTTTTGTCTGCTCATTTAAATTACCATGATGTTATTCTTTGGACATAAGGTTTTAGTGTCCCTAATCCATCATCAAATACACTCATTGAATGTTACAATCCTCTAACATAGGAGGAGGTGTTACTGAGTCCTTATGAGCTATAAAAAATACTCAGGATGTCACATATTTTATAAATCATCTTGGTTTACCCATTTACTAGTGAAATTATTTAATCCAACCTCACAATATCATATATATAGTGAACAAAGGAAATTTTATTTAATGAATATCATTTCACTTTTTGATATCATATATGATGATATATCCCAAAGTAGCATGATACAGAAAATATCATTAGATTATTTCCCATAGAAATATTGATTTAAGGATGAACATGCTTTTAGTACAAAAAATGTGTTTTGATGGATCAATTAATATTCATAAAATACAAGAAATTCATTTGAATGTTTGATATATAATCACTAAATAAACATGTGACAACACACATAAATACTAACTAGGGGACCAAATTTCATGAATGATCCAATCATATTTAGTGTTTTTTTGGGGATATCCAAGTAAAAACCAATTAACCATCACCAAAACATATAGTAACAATAACATGATAATTTTTATCTACCATGGTAGGACACTATTAACTATAATGGTGTTCAAGAACCTTCTTATTCAAATATAAATAAAGGACTAGACATGAATAAATATTTAAATTTGTCTTCAAAGTGTGTCACATATACCTATTAGAAGAATGTATCATTTATATGAGATTAATTCATTTGATAATGGGATATATTCATATACTATAATTTCATCATAGGTGACATATATTTCCTAAAATGTATCAAAAATATAGAATATAATCATTCAAACATTTCAAATGATAATAATATATTTCCAATTAATAAATAAATTATCATAATGATTTCAAACTAAAACACATTTTTAGGAAATGGAAATAGATGCGTAGTTGGTATCTCATTCTGTATGTCAATCATAACATATGTTAAAGTAATCATATGCCCTAAATTATAGATCACAATTTAATCTTATGATGTGCTTTATATTTATATCAATTCCTAGAATAATGATCAATTTTATAATATAATTTATATATATTTATTCATAGCTGACACCCTGGACGTGATATGGAAATAAAAATACAACAATAATGGAATTTATTTACATAGAATCCATACATGGTATCATAAACTACCCCATAATGTAATTCTTGTGTTTTTTTCAATATTCCAATATCATTATTTTTTAATTGAAAATATTTTATTATAAGGTGGAATTGAGATACACCTTGATGAAATAATTTATATTATAAATATTATAGAAGAAATTGTAGATTTTGGAGATTCAAGTGAGTATTTATAAAAAAAATATTAAATTTAATCATAAATTTTAAAATTTATGTTTGAATAAAATTTATGTTTAAATATCAATCATTTAACTGTGATTTTATAACCACTAAAAATAAATAAAGTGTCATTATGATTATGTGTTCCATTTATTCCCAATTGACTCATAGATATTTCATGATATAAAATAGATATATTTTATTATTATAATTTGTTTACACATCTTCAGTGGAAAAAAGGTTATTTTAGAGGAAATATAATGATCAAAAATCCATTCTTACACTTATTATTATTAATTCTTCATGTAAAATATCTTTTATTAATTCTAATGTAGCGAAGAACACTATGAATGTCAATGTAAATCATTAAAAATAGTATCATAATGATATCAAAATATTTTTAAATTCTATCATTCATAATAAAAATTAATTTGATATAGTATTTGACCAAATAAAAATCAATCCTAATCCACTCTTATATATTTGGTAATGATTATAAATATAACTTAGGTTTATGTGTCATTAGTTCTTAATTTTTTTGCATTATTATTTATTATTGGTAAATATTAAATTAAAATGTTTCCTCTTCATGATCATAATTTAGTTTTTAATTAAAAATAGACATTTTTTTCAAATCATATGAAAGATATTTTTCAGTTCTATAAATTTCAAAACAACTCTACTTTTTATTAGAAAGAAAATTATCAATAGAAAGAGATAATGATTCCACATATTATCCCATTGGTATTAGACATTATTGATTTTATAATGAATCTATTCAATATAGAAAAATTTCTATAGAATCATAATTTTATAGATCTATATAATATTTTAACTGATTGTGTTTATGAAATGTGATAATTTCATCACTCTCAGATAAGGATATTAAAAAATGATGGATTCTAGAAAAATCTGTTTCTATATTCCAAAACACTATATGTTATTCTTAATGAACATAAGAATGTGAGAGTGTGATGATATAATTATTATCAATATATTATTAATGATATATGAATTACTAAGGAATAATAAGTGATTAAATATTATGAATTAGTGGAAATCATTGTTTTCTTTATTCATTGTTATGAATCTATACATTAGGACACAATAATTTTGAAGAAATTAATGGTAAAGATATCAAATAATATTTATGATATAATTTACACAAAATATTTTTATGTCTTATAAGGTTTCACAATTATATAACATATTAATATTTTTAATTCAAAATAAGATAATAAGAGGTATTATATTAAAAAATGAACAAATTAAGGAACATGTTAATAGTATTAAATATTTTATTAGAATAATAATCAATAAATCAATGAATTATAAGGATGAATATTCTAGGTTTTCCAAGGATGTAATGACTTTCAATGAAGTTGGTTTTTTTCCTTCCAATGGCCATCACAATAGAAATTATATGTAAAAGAGTAAAATTACTTCTAAATTTTTTAATTTCATAAATTAGGAAAATGCTTCTGATAATTTCCATGATAATAATCTTAAAAGGGATATGGATGACTTTCAAAAATATCATCAACATAAATCAATTTGGGTTCAAATCATCATTGTATGATAATTTTTTATTCATTTAATAGAAGATAATTCCATTCAAATGAGTAGTTTTTATAGAAATAATAAGTTCTTTATTATACTAAAGAATGTGGGGTGGAAGTGAAAAAAATTTGGACAATAATTTTTATGATTTGATGGAATAATAAAACGTCTATAATAAATTATCTTGGAAATATATAACTATTAAGATGAAGATATATATAAAAAATAGAATGAATAACATCCTAGAATAAATATCATGGTTTATATTAGAATCATAGAAAAATATTAGAATGGAAATGCATTGTCAATGATAATTATTTACTCATTAAATATAAATATATATTTTGTTAAAAAACAATTATTTTGAAAGTACATATGTTCAAATTTTATTATTATTTAAAATAATAATATACTGGATTATATAATAAATCATTACATGGAAAAGAAATTGCATGTTACCACACATGAAGTGAATTGAATAAAGGAAAAAAATTTCATAATATTATGTTAGTTGATTATGAGAATTCAATCTACTAAATTAGAGAATAATTAAAAACCATGGAAGTAATGTTTCAAAGGAATAAATAATCTTTTAGAAAATTAAAATAACTAAATATGGAAAATTTTATAATTAAATGTATGTGATATTTATTATGAGTGAAATTAAATTTAGTTAAATAAAATTGTATATTATCAGAAGAAATTATTTATACACATAAATAAATATTTTTTTTAGAACAAAATCATAAAAAATGGATAGTTTATTAATAATTAGTGAAAGGATCATGATAATGTTAAATAAACAAATATGTAATTCTCAAAAAATAGAGGAGAATTTGAGAGAAATTAGTGGAAAAATTTACCATTGAAAACATTATAGGAATACATTTAACAAAAAGACCTCCCAATTATGAGAAGATTAATGTTTATATTTATATATTACAGTCATACAATATGTAAAATATATATTAATCTATAAATTGTATGTTTTGATTTAATTTGGACACAATATTCAAAATAATTAAAAATAATAATATCTGCTTCCAAAAGATGTTTTAAATGTTCAAAATTGAATTTATTCACCTTAGGAGTCATGTGGTAGCTGTAATTAACAATTGTAAATCAGAAATTGTCAGTTTTAATTACTATCACAATAGTTAATAGAAAGGTTTAAATCATTATTTCACATGAATTAGATTAGTGGTCAAAACATTATGATTATCAATGTGGCTTTTTATAATGCATTAAATAATAAAATGAATTAGACAATGGGCAATGGTTCTTAAACAGATATTAACAAAAATTAAATAATAAGGATAAATATTATAAAATATGGCGGCTATGATGCAACATTTGGGGAATATTTCATCATAGGAATTGAATTTATTATATAAAATAAAATAAATGATGAGTAAATAAAATAAAAACATTGTATCTATATTTATGGTTTGATAAAAAAAATTGTGTATCATTTGTTTGAAATTTTCATGAGAGGAGTAATAATGATTGAATTAATTTCAACCAAATGGTTTTTACATAAATTTACTCAGTGGGAAATTTCATTATGAATTATTTAATCACTAACTACAACATTTTTAATAAAATTATATGTGAATAATTGGTTACAATTAAAAAATATGAAATTCTACAAAACAAAAATCAGCGAGAAGTAAAAAATATTTGAAAATAAAAACATTATATGAAACATTAAATAATATATACATATATACGTGCCTTGGTGGGTATAAATTAAACAAATGGAATAAAAATCATTATAGATTTTTTACTAATCTACACATACAAGATAAGATTTATTTTAATGTATTAAATCATAGGTTATTGAGAGTTATAAATTTAATTGGGGATATATTAAAAGGTATACTTCAAAATTTACCAAAAAAATCATATGATATATGATATGAATTAACTAATTGAGTGTTAGAAAAAAAAATAGAAGTATGGAATTAGTCATGGTAACATATCAACCGAGATATCTAAAAAAATATTAGTGGAGTGGAATAATATTATTTTTTTTGGAATGGTATGGGATTATTTATTAGACCATGTAAACTAATATTATTTTTAAAAACAAGATGCCTAAATTGTTGAAATCATTCAAAATCATTGTTTTTTAAAATAATTAATTCACAACCCATCCAATATATGATTTATCAATAATAAAAAATATATTATATCATTATTTTTTATAATCCATTTTTATAAAATTATAATATGGTGAAATATATAAATATTCAATGACTATTTCTATTAATGTAATTATAATAATTATTCTGTGATTAAGGAATATTTAAATACTATATCAGGAATGAGAATAATATTTTGGGTATATATTATACAAATACCATGGATATACATTTCACATCATAATCCTAAATTTAATTTGTTTATATGATTGGTAAAAATCATGAATAAATCTATGATCAATAACGTAAAACCTCATTTAATGAATAATGCATTTTGGATTTACAAGATTTTTTTGAAATTTCACATGATGATAGTGGCCTTAAATAATGGTGATCTAACTTATTATAACTAAAATAATATATATAATATGAAAATATGTTTATATATAACATTTATGGAGTCAAAAATCAAAGGAAATTGAAGATAATATATCAAAAAATATATAAATTTTCATAGATAGCTAAAATGTATCGATATATAATTACTTCAGAACGGTAGAATTTTTAAAATGGAGGATAAATTAATACCCAATTGTATGAATAAAGATTTTTAGTTCATTTCATGTCACAATGAATATAATATTATAGGTATGGAATCAATTATATATAATAAGATCAATATAACTAGTTAGGTGGCATAAAAACAATCATATATTGTTCATAATTTTTAGTCTAAAATTAAGGCATTGATTTTTATGAGTCATTTTCTTTATCATTCAGGCACGTGATTAAAATAATTTTTTATGAAATTTTATGGAAAATGAATTTTCGGATTTTTATAATGTATAAAATCGTTAATCTTGATTGCTGAAATTCATTATCATGTATTTAATGGAAAACGTATGCAATTTATTCATGATGATGATGGAATCCAAATATTCATGTGGAATAGGAACCCAGGGTTATAAAATTTATTAGTCGTGGATTTTAAAGCTAAAAATTGTATTTCAGGCTATCAAATACAATTGAGGAAAGTTAAACAACAATACATATGCCAAATAAGATGACACAAATTCCATCACATTGAAAATATATATATATATATATATATTTTTATCTAAATCATGGTGAAATTCTTGTAATAAAATTCTTACCAAATAAAGATTTAAAAATAAATGTAAAGGAATGGTGATATGATGCTTTTATTGGGTTTAATTTGATATTGTGGTTGATTAAAAAATTTCATATGAAAAAATTATAAAATGTTTTGAAAATGATATTGGAATGGAATCTTAAAAATTTGTATATACCCAAAATTTTTATAGGGTACGAAATTAGACGTGTAATGATGAATATGATGTTGATAAAAATGAGTATTAAAGGATTATTGTTAATATATATTATTTAAAGGTGTCAAGTGTCTCGATTTATTGTACTATAAAATTATATGATTGATAAAAATGAGAATTAACGGAGTCTCATAATATTACAATTAGAAATATCATATATTATATAAGTTGATCTGTTGAATATAGAATACATTTTATTATATATATATTCATATTTAAGGATATTTTAATATTAATTGGGTATATTATTATCAATAAAAATATTTCTACTTCTTCTAGTGGAATTTTTATAAGATGAATATGTATTTTTGAAACACCTAGAATATTATTTTAGTCATGCTTTGAAAACGATATTAATATGTTTCTATTTCAAATCAAATAATCAATTATTTGGATGACATCAATACATAAATATATATAAGTAGAAAATTAAATATCCATTACTGTTTGGTTGTGATGGTTAAAGTGATATTTATTCTTTAATTACTGAAATGAAACATTCATGGAATAAATGTTGATATCAAATATCACATCATTATAGGAAAGGTGGATTAACATGAGCTAAATAAGGAATTAATTTCCAGAAGGGAACAAGGTAATGATTTTTTAAGAAAAAAATAACGATGAATACGTTAAATGACCTGATTTTGTTTTGTTAGTGTAATCTATTCTAAAATAAATATATCTATATGTTTCCTAAATTATAATGTACATTACATTTCATTTACTAAAATAATTGGTATAGTATTTTTTGGAATACATCTATAAAAGTGAATAATTTTGAACACATGGGTTCAAAAAAGGGTTGAATAAATTTAATATAATTTCCTTATAAGGGGAGACATATAGACATGATGCAATTTTTTTAATCTAAATACATATTGTTAACAAACAGAAAATGATCATCGAATTGGCCTCAATGAGATTAATGGATTCTATGTGTTCATTGAATATTCCTTAATAAAATATTTTATAGGTGTTATTATGTCTTACAACAAGATATATTATTCTATATACAATCTAGATGTTTTTTATCAAGTTAACTCTCACATTGGTAGCATTGAATGTACCAGTTCCGTGAGTTATTTATTGGGGGGATATGAATTTTTTGTAATGTTTCTTAAAATCAAAAAAAATCGTTAAAACATTTTTTTGATTATATTAATGTATAGTGAATGAAATTATTTTTTTATAAAAAATAAAAAACCCATATCTAATAGATATTTCTCATTCAATGAATTTTTTCTTCAATTTGTTATAATATAGTACTTCTTTCAAAACTAATGTAGTTAATAGTACATAAAAATTTGTTTTTCTATGATATTACAACATTTTTTCATTACACATTTTATGATTCATGAATTTGAGTTTCTAACACATTCTGAAAGTTATATAGTATGAGGAAGAGGAGTTAGAGTTATAACTAGTATTTAATAGTAATAAGTCACATTATTATTTACTACCATATTTCATAGCCCAATAAAATAGGAAATAGTATTAAAATAGTTTTTTGATGTAGTTTTTTGTGATACTTCAGTACTGGATAATCACAACAATCACAAAAAAAATTATATGGTCATGATATTTAACTAATGAATATTCCATAATCCTTATATGTGATCTAGGAGGTGAAATATAGCAACTACTACAATTGATGTGAAAAAAGGATACCAATGTTCATAATAATTCTTATAATAAAATTCTAATCTTCTCTCCTTCCATATAAATAATGAAAAAGGTCATAATTTTAGGAAGGGATTTTTTATAATGAAATTAATTTTTCATTTAATAAATTATTTTAATAAATTATTTTATTATTTTGGTGGATTATGTTGACTTGGATGAGGGGTTTGAGGTGTAATATAATAGTTCATATACTGGTTTTTCATATATATTTTTAACCAAATGTTATTCTACCATCTTATGTTTTATATAGTGATTTTCTATTCTCAATAAATTAAAGAAGATTATATTAGATAATGTGAGGGATTTTATAAAATCCTTTTAAAAATTCATTATTTTTAGAATAGGGATGAATTTTAGAGTGTGTAATAGTGAACACATCTAAAAAGAATTCAGTAAATATTAGATAATGGATAAAAGATAAAACATACTTTCTTGTACTCATTTTTATTCATAAATAAACTTATTACTATTTTTTAATATTTTAATTTTTTAGAGTCACATTGTGACTAGAAAGATAATTAATTATAAATAGATAATAACTATCTTCAAGTAATATTTTCTTTTCATATATGATATGGAAAAGGTCCTGAGACATTAGATGACACATACAAATCACTAAAGACATTCAATATGTAATGATTTGGTCAACCATGGAAAAACCATCATGTTTATGTTCAATTATTTATAGTTCTATTATCTAACCCATTTAACTAGTTTGTTATATGGTTTTATATAATGGATATTAATTTTACTAAATAGTTTAATGTAAAAATATGTTCTTATAAATGATTCAACAGCTACTAATTCTCCCCATTCTCACCTATGAACATCAATTATATCAACAACATCTTCTTCAATATCTATAATATAATATTTAAAATAAATGAGGTTTTAGAAATTCGACATATTATTTTAACACCCTACGGTATTTAGAAATTAATAAATGAACATTTATATTAAATAAATTATGATTAACCAAGAAGTGGTATTGAATATAAATAGATATAGAAAAATTATGATTGGTGGAGTCTCTAGATATCTAATTAATTATGATATTTAAAGTTGATGAGATATACTAATCATGATTTTTTCATATTTTATACATTTTGAATTATTAAAAATATAATTTTATTTCATATATTATGACATAAGGTAGTTATTTATTCCAATTTTTCATTAATGATATACTATTCAAAACTTAAAAGACATCATGGTTTCTTTATATTATAATTTTAATCATATAATTATTTTTTAAATTTTTCTTCATGAATCTCTACTTCAATTTATGTCCATTTTGTTTTTTATTGCATTTATAATGTATTATAAAATTGAAATTGATTTTATTTCAATTACAATTAGATGGTTATCTTATGGGATAGTGAATTGAGAGCACAATGTAGAGCATATAATTTCATGATTGTTTTCATAAATGAATGGATTATTCTAGTTAGTGTGATTATGGTATTAATTTTCATTTTTTAGTATTCATTTATTAATTAGAAGATGTTCTAGTATGGGAAGAAAAGAAATATTCTGAAGGTATATTTTTTAAGAGGGTGTTTTTTATTTATATTTTTCATATGAGACATAAAAATATTGTGTATTAGTTAACATATATACTATTAATAATTTTTAGTTATAAATATCTATCTTATATTAGTATACATTGATCCAATATACACCAATTAGATTAATAATATTTATGCAAGGGATATTATTCAATTTTGTAATTTGATAATATTCTTATTCCATTAAATGTTTTTTTAAATAAACTCTATATTTTTCCATTTATAGTGAATTAATATTTTGTTTTCTTATAATATAAATCTAAAATGAAATTTTATTAACAAATAATTGTTATAGTAAGAACAAAATAAATAGATATTGAGGATATTGATAATTATGATTCCTTATAGTAGTTTCATACCCTTCCACTAATGTCTACTAGAGATATCATTGTATATGAAATCCCACTAATAACATAGTAGAGGACACCATATCATTATGAAATCTATACTAAATAATGTTTTTAAATCTTAAAAAATTTAGGGTATAATGCATGAAAATTAATACAATCCATCACATCATGTTTTCCATAGAATTACATCACTATTTAATTTTTTCATTGAATATTATTATTTCATATATAATTTATTGACAAATAAATAGGGAAACTAATACATTTTATTAGGTCAGGATAGTTAAAACATAGTCATAAAACAATAGGGTTGAATTAGGGTTTTACAGACATTGGTAGATTCAGAAAACCTCTCTTGTAAATCAACATTCTATACCTTTTCTTTAAATTATATGAAATAAGTGAATATAAATAGAGGAAATAAACACAATGAGGTATTGTGGTTTTACAAACAATGAACCCTTTTTCCACACCATCACCTCTCAAATCCATGATCATAGTGATTTTCACTAGTTACTATTATCTAAAGACTTTCAAAATCTACAACTGAGTGGATATAATTTCAACCATATAATAAGACTAATTAAATACTTATAGTTATTTTTAAATGAATGGAATATCCAGAGCTTAGTATAGGAATCCTAAACTAAATCAAGACTCAGTAACAGCAGCCAAAACTAAAATAAATCAAAAATGTTTGGTCTATTTGATGATAAGGGTTAAACATCCAAGATTCCAAAAAATTGACAGATTAAATTTAATCATTATTTTTGCATGTCAACATATATATCTTATCAATTATTCATTATTTCATAAAACTGAAACAAATAAAAAAACAAACCAATGTTTTAAAAATAAATTCCTTAAAGTGTAACTTCAAAAAATGCCTCACCATCCATGCATATTAAATTGAAAAAAAAAAAAATAGCGTAACAGAAATGAAGAAAACATAAAGTAAAACATATATATTTAACCATGTATGTGTTCAATGAGTATCCCTAAAGGTAATTAATAAAGTTTTATTATATATATATATCTAGTTAAAACTATATATATATATATATATATTTGATAAAAAAATCCCATATTTATACAGTAGTTCAAACAGCTCAGGTTAAGACCAACTCTAGAAATATCACACAATAAATAATGAATATTTCATTTCAAAAACACTCAAGAGAGTTATAAAATCTGGTATGATATTAATTTTATAATCCATTGAATACAATCCTTTAAAAATCATACTGAGACTTTGTGTTTGTTGTAAAACATCATTCAATAAAACATTATTTTCATAAATATTATTATAGAAATATCAGATAATATCATGGATCTAAAGACCCTTTCTTGAATATTCAATCTTAGGGTTACATTGAGTGATGAAAAAACACATAATGTAGGGTTGAAAATATTGGTTTAACTAAAAATGTCGAGTTAATGTACCTTATGTTTGTTTCAAAAGACATTAGGTTTCTTTTGAATACAGGTTTGTTGATCCAAACATTCCACTTTCTCAAATATAAGGTTTCATCCAAATGATGACTCTCTGATCTATATATGTTATTCCAATGAAATGGTTTCTTCCATATGATATGATTAGCAATGTAGCATTGAAAAAAAATTCTATTATACACTAAACCATGTTTAGAATACTTTAAAAAATATTTCCCAAAGATCAAATCTTGAATATAATTCTAGAATAAGTATTTCAATGAATTTTAAATTTTTTAAACTCACATACTATAGCTTCATAAGTAACACAAATTTTGGTGTTTGTGAGCATCAAAAAAAATATATTACCAATGTGTTACAATCAACACAAGATCAATAATATCTCCATTTTTTATGATCATAAAACCCCGAAAAATAAAATTTTAAATATATTAAATCTCAAGTAGCAATATAAGGATTGAAACATCTCATTTATTAAATTATATGAGCATAAAAACCTAATATTATATAACTATAAACTTTTACATTTTATATAATTAGAAACATATCCCATTTTTTATCCATTTATGAAATTTTTTTCCTAAAATTATTAACATTATTCACACAAAACATACAACCTAAAATTTCATTCACTTTTTGTAACATTAAAAATATAATCGAAATAGTTAATTTATATAATATTTATACATTATTTCAAAAGATAAAAATATGTTTATACAAAGATAATTCTTGAATCAAAAGATTAATTAATTGAAACTCCCCCAAAATCCTTTAATATTGATTTATTTCAATGAATTGATTGAAAAAGTAAGATAAAAAATTAGGATCATTCATAGGAAGTATAAAAAAGTAAAATTAAATATTTATATCTCTAATTAAAATATTATTTTATCTTAAAAATAAAAATTAAAAAATAAAATTGATATCAATATGAACATAATATAAGATAGTTGTTAAATAAATAGTTGATTATTCATATGAACCATAAAAACTATGAATTATTTCAATTAATTATGATAAACATCTTTAAAATTCTCATAATCTTTTTTGAAAAACTTCTATTATTTTATAAGACAAATATGACCATTTTTCAGAACAAAACAACATCATGTTTACAAGATCGATCATTTTAATTGCTTCTTTTATAAGAAGATCCATTTAAATTTGTATTAATATTTTTAAAACCAAATAATATTCCTTTCAAATAGATCTATCTTCAGTTTTCTGATACTCATTTGGTATTGAATCTAATAATCTTTTGATATAGATTCATAATATAGATCAAAATATGACATTCTAGATTCTTAGAATTTAGTATTAAAAATACCTTGTTCTTAATTGAAAGAGATAACATTATATAGATCACTATAATAAGATATATTAAATGAAGAAACATCTTGTAATTCAAAACTATATAATTATATATTTATTTAAGAATAATTTTTACACAAATATTCAACAAATGAGACTGAATGTTCTTTCATTGGATCAGAGGAATAACATTTTATCCTTTTTTGAGAAAACATTTCTTTTGACCAATAAGTATGTGATCTCTTCATTTTTTTCTGGTTAATTAATAGTCATTTGAACATGATTTTTCATAGAATAAAAAGAATAAAAATATGTCAAGATGATGATGAATAATTTAGTTCTAACATAATACTGATGACGTTTCATTTTCTTGAACAAAAATAATAAAAAATAATCCTTTCAAGTTGACATGTTATGTTAGCATATTTTTCTGAATGTATAACCAAATATAATTTTTCGAACAAAATATTAAATATTTTTGAAACCTAATATATAATCATATCTAAACATTGTTTTTGAAAATCAAATATTTAATAAAACCGTTATATAATAAATATAGAGAAAAACAATATTTATATAATAAAAAAGAATATTTTATCAAACATTGAGAAATAACATTATATTCTTGTATAATATAAGTGATTTTCTAGAAGTATACAAATATTAAAATAATATACTTCTGAAATTATTGATTTCTATATAGAGGATTATTGAGAATGAACTACTTCAGAGTTTTTCACACCCTTAATCGATATTTTATCACATATCAATCGATTAACCACATTAAAATATAACGGTACAATATATTGATATAATTATAAAAAATATACAAATCAAGTGTTTTTTAGTAACCATATACATTTGGTATAGGTATTTTTAGAAAATAAATATTTAGGTAAAATATATTTCTTTGAGTAGGAATTCTACAAAAAAACAATTATAGAAATATTCACTTCTAACCATAGAAATCTAAAGTGTAATGGCCCAAACCATCTTGCTCCATTACATTGCCAATTTTCTGGAGTTAGGGATTCCTTGTCCCAAATATGTTTGGATCCAAGGGCAGTGCATTGTGTCGGTGGTAGGATTTCACTGTGGTGTCACCCATCAGTGTGTCACTGATCGGTGTGGCACCCATCGATGACACAACATCAGTGTTTTACCGATCGGTGAGTCATCGATCAGTGTGTCACCAATATGTTTGTCACTGATTGGTGTGACAATGATCGGTGTGTCACCAATTGGTGTGATGTCGAATCGGTGTGACATTGATGGGTTTTTCACTGATCAGTGTGTCACCATTTGGCCATATAGGGGTTTCGGGGATTCCTTTCTCATTATTCCTATAAAGCCACTTTTATGTCTTTTAACTTTTTTAAGTGGTTTAATTCCATTTTTAGTGCAGTAAACAATTTATTAAATCCCCTATCCGTGGGACGAACCTCAACATATCCGTTTTTAATCTCTTTAAAGAAAACAATTTATCCAACAGCTTTTATGGCCAGCGCCGATGGGAATTATTAAATAACAATTAATCCCATCTTGTGTAACTGACCATCCACGTGGTGAGACCACAATCCAACTTCAAATCCAATCATGATTTTCATATCTCATAACTCAAATATATCTCTAGTTTTATCACATGAGAATTACTTCTTTCTTCTTCTTCAATGGTTTCATTTTTTCCTTGGTGTGTTTGGAGTCCCCTTTCCAGAGGCCAGTGGTTCATTTGTGTCGGAGCCTTTTCTGCTCATTCTTGGACCCCTTCAAGTTGTATATCCCCAGTTGTGAGTTCCATGAGAAAAACATCAATTTTTGATCAACCAGGTAGGGTTTTTCATCATCTCGCTTTATTGTGCATCATGCGCGGTGTGTGTGATAATGTTTCTGCGGGGATGGATGAATACAAACCTTAATGAAGATAATAAGTGGATTTAAAGAATGAAGGGTTGTGTTTGATAATGATGTTGTACTCTTTTATCTTTTCCTATATATTGTGAATTGAATGGTCTTATGTCTATTGAGATCATGTCTGTTGGTGGTTCTTTTCATGGAAACTAATGAACCCCTATTTTTATGGATATTTATGTGATTTAATGGCTATATCATGGAAACTATTATATCACATAAACTCAGTTGAGTGAATGGATGACCAGTGAATAATAATCCTTTTGGGATCACCCCAGTTAACCAAATGAAAAAAATAGATATAAATGAATGGCATATTCAAATTTGAAAACTCCCTTTCTCTTTTCTGGTAATGATTATGGTTTATTCTTGTGAGGTGATGTGGATGGGGATGGATCCACTGTATTTGTGTTGATTTTTGGCATTGGTTTTGTTCCATTACTATGAGGGATCTCATGGATCCCTTTTGTTGTTGTGACATTAAAGGAGATCCAAGTATGAATGCTTAAATTACTATTTGGCTTTTTTTTCTTCCTTGGAATGTGTTTAGTCCTATTAGTTTCCTAGTAGTGAAGAATTTATCTAAATGGAGTCAGTATAATATGAAAACAAGAATAGGTTAAATGTGGATTTGTTTTCTAGGAATTAGTTGCGACATGGTTGTGGCTGGGGAGCTTCATATGAATGAATAGTAAGGAGGGTGTTTGTATATAGAATGGTTTTGGAATCCCTAGGCTGGGATGAGTGCTTGTTACATATAGATATAATTTAATTTTTATGTTTCTTAGTCGTGCCCAACCTAATATGAGCACATCGTTCCAAACACCTGTATTTCATGGGGAAGTGTTTTTCCCCAAACTCCTATGAGTGGTTGGTTATTAGATCCTTTTCTTCTCTCTATCTTGAGTACCCCAAGACTCTTCGGGGAGGATTTGATGGCTTGAGGTCCATTATATCCCTATATTCTTTGGGCAGGGTTTGTTGTGGTAGTTGGCCTAGGTGTTTGTAGGCAGGTTGTTTCCTATGTATCTTCAGTATGAGTCCCAGCTATCTTCGGGCATAGTGGTTGTTGTTCTGGCCTTGGTGTATCTGGACGTGGTTATGTATGGTTGTTGTGGCCCAGGTGTCTGTCATATGAATGTGTAGTTGTAATAGCATAGGTGTGTGCAGGTGGGGTATGGCAGTCAGACTGCGGTGAGAATGGCAGGAAAAGTATGACACCTATGACGTTACCAACAACCAGTTGGAAAGTGGTGTGGGGTACCCAAATATTAATGTGCTATTAATATTAATTTACTTGACTTTTTTAATTTTGGGAGTGCTTCATGGTGAGGTTGGGTGGATAGAATCCTTCCTAGGTGTTTTAGTTTTCCCCATTTCTCCTGGGGCAATAGAATGCCACCCCACTTGTGCATGAGGGCTTTTTGTATTCCCTATTCAGTATAACTGTATACTCTCCCTACATATTTAAAATTAATTTCTGGTTTCTAGGAGGACTTCGAGGATCGTTCGAGACCGTACTAGCTCAGACATTGGGACAGTTTAAGTTGTTGTTTATATTTTTCTTTTCTATGGAACTTTCCTTGGAGTTTTCTTTTACTTTTGTAACACATACTTTTGTAACATGCATATGGGAGTGGTTTGTTATTTTCCTTAATTTTACATCCAGTTTTTTTGTTGATTAGGGATGTATCATATTATCTCAAGAACTTACTAAATAAAATGGGTAATGATATCCATTTTGTATGTGGTTCTATAACCTTGGTGCTAGATTCCACACTGGGACCTATTGAATGCAGGGTTCAGGGGTCATTATCTCTCCTTAAATTTTAGGATGGAAGGGTTGGGAAATCCATTCTTCCATCCATCATCTTTATTAAGGTGGGTCGTGAAAGAATGGTATCATAAGAAGTTTTGAGAGATAGGACAGATGTCGGGGATAGGAACAGTGAGGATTCCATGGGATGGTAGGGAAACAATTTTAGTCAATCTTGGTGTGTGAAATAGGCTAGGGAATATTGGCTAGGACAAGAGATGTTACCCCACCACCCCCCCCCCCCCATGATATGATGCAAGTACTCTAGACCTACCAAATGACAAAGTGAGGCTACACTGATTTCAGGGTACAGACCCTAGGAATGTTACATTCATCATAACGATTTGTGTTCTTATATGTTATAGGTGTTTTCGTAATTTAAATAAATATATAATAAGTTTCATCTAAAATTTTACGAAATACTCGACACTACTCAGGTTCAGGCATTCCTGGTTTAATTTGTAGCTATGGAACCCAAACGACTTCCAAGAGACGTGTGGGTGACTGAGATCCAAGAGGATAATATGGCTGATCAGCAAAGGACAAACCGAGTGGAGGGGGATGACCAGTGGCAAAGGATGCTTTGTTCTTTTCAGCGACATACCCTCAAGAAGTATAAGGGCAGTGTCTCAGACATGGAGACAGAGATCTGGCTCATGGAGCTGTTGATAGATTTCAGCTTAATCTGATCATCGATGGAGTACTGGGATCCTCTGGCTATAATTCAGATGTGTGGAGTTGCACATCAGTGGTGGACTCTATATCTTAGGGAGAAGAGGGCAGATGAATTTTCATGGACTGAATTCAAGAGGGAATTTTGGGCGGAATTATTCTCATCCATGATGAAGGCAGAGAAGATGCAGTAGATACTCTCCATTCATAAGAGGATCATGTTAGTAAGAAAGCTGGTATCAAGTTCATGGATCTCCTTCTTTTTGGTCTGGACCTTTTTTCGGATGAGGATTCTCGGGTGAGACGTTTAGAGGAGGCACTACGTCCTTCTATTTAGTATGTTGTTACTCCCTTTACCCTATAGACATACTTGTTGGTCCACAAGAAGAATCGTGTGGTAGAAATGATGAACACACTAAGAGGTATGCCATGAGAGGGGAGCCATTTTGGCTAGTCGACGAGTAAGGTCTTCAGTAGTAGACCTCCAATGTCAGGGCATTCTTGGTTTCGACCAGCGGGGAGCAGGCCCCAGCAGTTGCAGTTTCAATCACTTGGTCCTTTCCCTTTCCTCGAGGAACTAGGACTGACGTGCTTTATCTGTGGGAACCACGGGCACCTTTGGAATCAGTGCCCAGACAGAGTGCAATAGAGCGGTGGTTGGTAGGTTCAGTTCCCACCTCAACAACAGCAGTTTTTAGCTAGGCCCCTTAAGTAGCAGCAATAGGGACTACGATCACTCACTCCTACGAGATCAGACATGGAAGGAGGAGGCCAACCCTAGGGTGCTCCTCAAGGACCTCGATTAGGGCATGGTCGGGGAGGCGGTCGATAGCCGAGAGGCAGAGGAGCTGGGCATGGTCATTTTCACGCTGCCGAGGCAACACTATCAGTAGGGATGGATTTTGTTCGAGGTACAATCACCTTGTTTAGCACTCTTACTTGTTCCTTGTTTGATTCCGGAGCTTCTCACTCTATTTTTACACCCAGTCTTGCCAATTCCTTTGGCCTAAACATAAAGAGACTCTCCAAACACCTAGTGCTGAATATGCTAGTTGGGGATCATACTAGCCTCTTTAATGTTTTTCAAGGATGCAGACTGATTTTAGGGCCTCATCAGTCAAGTGGGGATGTCCTTTTTTGGAAAATTTAGTCACTCGATGTCATCCTAGGAATCGACAGGCAGTTTTCGGTGCATGCAATTATCAACTACATCCGAACACGAGTCATGTTCTACGATGAGGATGGCCAGCATGTGGTTCTTGATGGTGAATGGAGTTATTAGGTGCTAATATGGCATGTGGATCCTCTTTTTTATTGGTTAGTAGAACATTCAGAATAATCAGTGGATGTGGAGATGATGGATGTTTTGAGAGTTGTTAGAGATTTCATTGACGTTTCTCCTGAGGAGGTTGTGACTCTAACTCCTCGAAGTGACGTTGAGTTTGGGATAAACATAAAACCTAGTGCCTATATTATTTCCATGAATCCTTATCAGATTGTACCTTCTATGTTGTAGGAGTTTCAGATTCATATTGAAGTTCTAATGAATCAGGGTTATGTTTGAACTAGCATGTCACCATGGGGTGCTCTAGTCTTGTTCATGAAGAAGGTAGATGTTTGTCTTAGGCTGTGTGCATAGACTTCCAGAGACTGAATCAATTAATGGTCATGAACTATTACCCTCTCCTGAGGATAGACATTCTCTTTGACCAACTGAGGGTAGCAGGTTGGTTCTCTATGTTCAATCTGTGGTCTGGGTATCACCAGTAAAGGGTGAAGGACACTGATATCCTGAAGACTACTTTCAGGTTTAGGTATGAGCACTTTGAGTTCGTTTTCATGTTGTTCAATGTTATGAACACACCTTCCATGTTCATGCGGCTCAGAAATCTGTTTTCTGTGAGATCATGGACTAGTTTTTCATTGTGTTAATCAATGAAATTTCTATATATTCATGATCCGAGGAGGAACATATTAAGATCCTCATGATGGTCTTGGAAATCCTTTGACATCACCATCTCTATGGAAAATTTTACATGTGTAATTTCATGAAACAAGAAGGTCATATCCTTGTACATGTGGTGTCACAGCAAGGGTAAGCGGTTGATCCATCAGAGGATGAAGCAGTTGTTTCGTGGGAAGCACCTAATAATGTGATGGAGGTTTATAGTTTTCTAGGTTTGGCAGGCTATTATCAGAGGTTCATACCCAAATTATATTGAGTTGCATCTCCTTTGAAAGCATTGACAAGAAATTACCAGGACATTGTATGGGGTGAGCAGTGCCAGGAAACATTCAACAATCTGTAGGAATGGTTGGTCAGCACTCCATTGCTTAGGTTCCTAGAAGAAGGGTTGTTGTATAAGGTATTGTGTGTTGATTTTGGACTTGGCATGAGGTGTGTGCTGATGAAGCAGTGGGGGTGATATCTTATGGGTCTAGGTAGTTATATCCTCATGAGTGTAACTATTCCACCCATGACCGAGAGCTTCCAGTGGTAATGTTGGAGTTAAAGTTATGGAGACATTATCTCATCATGGATCACATTGTTGTATTCACGGACCACAAGAGATTTAGGCATGTATTTTCCCAGTAGGACTTGAACTTGAAACAACAAATATGGGTGGAGTTTATCAAGAGTAAAACTTCAACATCTATTATATTTAAGTTAAGGGGAACTTCGTCACTGATTCCTTGAGTAGGAAGTCACAGAGGGGAGATGTTTAGGAATCTGTGGATGCTTTGAAGGCAATGTAGTAGTTGGCTACCCTACTCCTAGATACAAGGGACAATCGTGCTAGAGGTTATCTATTTCAAATGACAGTGTAATCATCTCCATTATGGAATGTTGAGGAGTCTCATTGCGGAGACATAGAGAGTGAATTTACGTACATTTGGGTTAACCAAGGAAACACTCTGGATGGGTGATCGGAGGATGGTCAGAATCAGATGCTTTTATGATAGATGTTGGTTGTCCAAAATATGATGCTCGGGGGAGTTCAGTGTGTGTTCTATAACTCTCTCATATAGGTACACACTAGAGTTTCCTAGATGTATAAAGGCCTTAGGGAACTGTTTTGGTGGCCCTGCGTGAAATGAGAAGTGGCAGAGTTCGTGGTAAGGTGCCTGGTGTGTCAGTAGGTGAAGGCTGAAAACCATGTCCCATGAGGTTTTTGCAACCATTATATGTCCCCAAGTGTAAGTGGAATGAAATATCAATGTATTTCATCATAGTACTACCAAGGGTTAATGGAAGCTGTGATGTTATTTGGGTAGTGGTAGACCAGCTGACTAAGTCAACTCATTTCATGGAGATCCAGGAGTTGAGTGTGGTGGATGACTTAGAATAAAGATACAAGGATGAGGTGGTGTAGTTTCATGGTTTTCCTAGGTCCATAGTCTCATATATGGATTCACAGTTTACCTCATGAGTTTGGAGGGGATTACAGCATGGTTTTGGAACCAAACTATGTCTTAGCACAACTTTCCATCGGCAAATAGATGGGAAGACAGAGAAAACCATCTGTACTTTGGATGATATAATACAAGAATGTGTTACTGACTTCATGGGATTAGGGGAAAGACATTTTCCATTATTATATTTTTCTTAAAATAATAGATATCACTCTACTATTGGCATAGAACTATTTGAATCCTTGGACGGGAGGTTGTGTTGTTCTCTTGTGTGATGGACCATGGTCAGGGAGGTTGGAGTTCTTGTCCTAGAGGTACTGTAGAGCACAAATGAGAAGTTTTAGCTGGTACATGAGAGGATGAAGCCATTCCAAGACTAGAATAAGTTATATTTTCATCGTAGGGGGAGGCCCTTTGAGTTCAAGGTTGGATACCATGTGTTCTTGAAGGTTTCCCCTCGACGTGGGAACTGAAGGTTTGGAAAGGTGAGTAATCTCTTTCAATGGTTAATTGGACCTTTAGATGTGTTGGGGGAGTTGGTGAGGTGGCATATCAGCTGGAGTATCCACCTCAGTTGGAAAGTATCCACGACATTTTCCAAGTCCCCCATCTTCATTGATATCTACACGATGACTCCCATGTAATTGACTGGGGTGAGTTGGATATTGGGGATGACTCTACATTCTTGGAGCGATCAGTGAGGATTGAGTATGGGAAGGAGAATGTGATCAATGGATGAACCATTCAATTGGTCCATGTGTTTTGGAGGCAAGGTGGCCTCTAGGAGAGTACTTGGGATCAAGAAGCTCAAATATTTTCCCATTACCTAGAGCTATTTTGAGTTGATGTCCCAAGACTTGTTCATCTTTTTTTGATTGAGTGGTTTACCTTATTAACTATGAAATGTGTTGTATTCTTTGTTCTCTAGATGTGTGTTAAGATTCATGACTATGGAGAAAAAGAGTACATGATCCCTAATCAAGACACATTAAAGTGGATGTGATTGAACTCTTGCAAGCATGTTAGTGCCACCCAAAGTGGATAGAATCTTGACATGGGGAACAGACTCCGTAATCCATGTGACTGTATGGTGTAAGCCTATATATTGTGTGATCAGTCAGGGTAAAGGTGTTATTATATGTCTAGAGTGGATCAGTCATGAGAGGTATATTTGGAGGTGGTGGTTTGGACCCCTCCCTATGGATCGAGCATAGTTTGATTCTCTGGGGCGAGAATAGTTTGATATGTATTTGATGTGATGTCCCAAACCATCCAGGTCCTTTACATTGCCAATTTTTAGGAGTTCAGGACGTATGGACCCAGTAAGTTCGGATCTGAGTGCGGGGGCAGCGTGTGGGTGGGAGGATTTCACAGTGGTGTCACCAATTGGTGTGACACCGATCAGTGTGTCACTAATCAGTGTGTCACCTATTAGACACCTATGGGTGTTGGGGGTTCATTACCCATTTTTCCCATAATGCCACTTTTAAGTATTTTAACTTTTTTTATCTGGTGTATATCCATTTTGCGCCATAAACAATGTATTAAATCCGCTATGTGTAGGAAGACCCCCCACATACCAGTTTTTTTCTCTTTAAATGAAATCCTTTAGCCAACAGTTGTTCTGGACACTCCCCAATGGGAACTATTAAATAACAATTAATACCATTGTGGGTTACCTTCCATCTATGTGGTAAAACCATGATCCAACTTTAAATTTGTTCATGATTTTCATATCCCATAACTCCATGATCTCTTCCTTTTTATCACACGTGAATTCTTTCTTTCTTCTTCATGGTTGGTTACACTCTTTCCTTAGTGTATTCGGAGTTTCCTTTCCCTATGCTAGTGGTGCACTTCTTCCATAGCCATTCCTGCTCATTCTTGGACCCCTGTAAGTCGTGCATCACATGTTCTTTGTGCTAGGAGAAAAACATCAATATTTTGTCATCCTTGTAGGGTTTTTAATCGTCTCTCTTTACTGTGAATCATGCAGGGTGGGTGTATCAATGTTTCTGTAGGGATGGATGAAACAAAATTGTAACAAAGATAATAAGTGGATGTAAATAATTAAGTGATATGTTTGATAATGTTGTTGTAATCTTTTATCATTTCCAATATGTTCTGAATTGAATGTTCTTATGTCTACTGAATATCGTGGCTGTTGGTGTTCCGTTATTGCGCACTAATGAACCCCTATTTTTGGATATTTACGTGAATTAATGGATATAACATGGAAACTATTATATCACGTAAACTCTATTAATTAAATGAATTCCCAATGAATAATAATCCTTGTGTGGTCAACTCGATTAACCAAACGAAAAAAAGGATATAAATGAATGGAATATTCAAATTTAAAAACTCTATTTCACTATTTTGGTGTTGTTTATGGTTGGTGCTTGTGAGGTGATTGGGATGGGGATGGGATCCCCTGTTGCTGAGTAGTTTTTGGGGCTTTGTTTGGTTCCAGTACTTTGAGGGATCTCATGTATCCCGTTTCTTATTGTGACTTTACAAGAGAACTGGGTGTGAATGCTAAAATTGATTTTGGCTATTTTCATTCTTTGGATAGTGTCTATGCCTGTTAGTTTCCGCGTAGTGAAGAATTTATCTAATGGAGTCCCTCGAATCTGAAAACAAGAATTGTTTATATGGGGATTTGAATTCTAGGAATGAGTTGTGACATGTTTGTGGCTCGGGTGCTTCTAAGGATTGAATATTAATGAGGGTGTTTGTATATGTGATGGTTTTGGAACCCCTAGGATGGGATGAGTGATTGATACCTATAAGTATAATTTACTTTTTATGTTTCTTATTCTCACCCCACCAATGATGAGAGCTTTGTTTTGAACACCCCCATTTCATGGGGAAGGGTGTTTTTCCCCCACACTCTTATGATTGGATGGTTATTAGCCCTTATTCTGCTCTCTTTCCCAAGAATACCAAGACTTTTTTGGAAGGCCGTGATGGCATGACTTCCATTATAGACCTAGATTCTTTTGGAATGTTATGTTGTGGTAGTTTTCCTAGGTGTGTGTGGGCAGGTTATTTCCCAAGTATCTTCTTGATGAGGTTCATGTGACTATGGCTGTAGTAGTTGTTGTTTTGGCCTAGGTGATTGTGGGTATGGTTATGTTTGTTTGTTAGGGCCTAGTTGTCTATGGCCGGGATGTGTAGTTGTTGTATCCCATGTGTGTGCGGGTGGGGTATGGCAGTGGGACTATGGTGAGAATGGTGGGAATGGTCTGACATATAGGATGACTTCAATAACCAGTGGGAAAGCGGTGCAGGGTACTGAAATATCGATGTGATATTACATCTACTTTACATGACCTGAGTTGTTTGGGGAGAGCACCTTATTGAGGTTGGGTTTATAGAATCCTTGTTAGGTGTTTCATTTTTCCCCGTTTCTCAAAGGGCATTATAATTCCTCCCCCCTTGTGTAGGAGAGATTTTGGTTTTCCCTACTAAGTATACCTGTATACTCCCCATACATATATAAAACAACATTTAGGTTTCAAGGAGGACTTTGGGGATCATGTGGGACCGTACTAGTAAATACATTGGTACATTTTCAGTTGTTATTTCTATTTTTCCAATCATTTATTCCTTATTGGAGTTTTCTTTAACTTTTGAAAAACTAAATTTTGGAACATATATGTGGGAACGGTTTGTTTATTCCTTAAATTGACATCCATTTTTTGTGTTGATTAGAGATTTACCATATTATCCCACAATCCTACTAAATAAGAAAGGCAATGACTTTGATTTTTTGTGTGATTCTATACCCTTGGTTCTATTCACCACTTTGGGACCTTTTAAAGGTGGGTTTTGGGGGTCATTATCCCTCCTTCAACTTGAGGATGGAAGGGTATGGAAATCCGTAATCCCTTCCATCATCTTGGTGAAGGCGGGCTGTGACATTCAGTTTTATAAAAAAGAATCATTTTCATATTGACCAATGGTACCATGCTAGACACATTTAACAGTATATATTTTTTTACTATTTAAACTAGGAACAAAATAATTTTTATAATGTTTCAGTCTTTCAAAGTTACTTAATATTCCAAATTTTCCTTTTGTAAGTGTATATTTTCAAAGGATTTGATTTATATATTTTCCTAATATTATTAATATATAAAATATTTTTTAAAATATTATTCTTAAACCATTAATTATTTAATAATAATTTTATATAAATCACTAAAAATTTTAGAAGAATTATATTTTAAATTAATTAATAGTTTTGATAAATTTTGGTTTTCTAATAGAACAATATCATAAGATTTCATAAGTTTTATATAGTATTTAGTTAATGATTAATATTTTATCTACAAAATAAAACAATATTTATTTAACTCATCATAAGAAATGTTTTTGGAACTAGAGTCCTACGTGTGAGAAGGACTGTAACACATCAGTATCAGCTATTATAGAAATAACACTATGATAAGATTAGGAATATGTAGAATTCCCACTATATGATGTAGAAGTATTACTCCTTGTAGATTTTATAGATTTTTATACCTTCCATTCATAAAAGGATCTTATTTTATCTATTATTAATTATTTTTATCCTTTATATGACTTAATTAATTACATTCCCAATAGCTATCATCTTTGGTGTCATTGTTTTTCTTTTTGTACTCATTTTCATGTTTTTCACCAATATCTAATAGAATAATATATTTATATGTAGACATTGAATCAGATAATTCATTATTTTTATCCATGATAGATTATTCTTCCCTATTGATATGACTTTTATATTCAACCCTCATCTCAAATTCATAAATTATCAAAGACTAAACCAAGTCTTTCATTATAAAATTATTTAATGGAGTAGACATTTATATAGCTTCATATATTCTATTTGACATAAGAGGTATTAGTTTGAGTAAATTTAATATTTGATCTAATTGTGAAATGGAATATCTTAAGTAATAAATATTTTAAAAAATTACTTTCAACCATCAATCCATTTGATTGTTAGCTTCAATATCATCCAATCTAAAAGTATAGAACATTACATTTTCAGTAGTGGATATTAACTGTATGAAATTTTTAGTTTCATCATAGGAAAATGTAATAGTTTAAAAAATATTATTTTCATTATGAAATTTATATAAATTATTAAATTATTATAGTCCTAAACAACACAAAATGGAATTCATATATTTTTAATTGAGGTGATCTTATTTTTCTTGTTTAGTACTCCAATACTTAAAATATTTATTTGAGAATCACATAAGTTATATGAATCATTAAATAATACATTTTCCAATATTTGTGAAATACAAAATCGTAATAAATTTTTATCATCCATAATTATCACCATTAAAATAGAGAATATGAGTCATTGACATACCTTTTCTTAAATCAGTAATTTCACAACATCTATGCTCTAATATTGAACTCTTGCTTGTAAAACTAATTAGATCAATTTTTAGAACCATTAGGCACAAAATTATTATCTATAACTGGTGAAAAAGCAATATACATGTGTATCCTTACTTATAATGAAAAAGGTTAGGTCATGATGGTTATAATGAAAGAAAAGGCACTAGAGGGGGATGAATTGTGGTTTTGAAAACATTGTTAGATTAAGAACACCACTCGTATAAATCATTTTTTCTATACATTTATTTCCAAATTGAGTACGATGTAAAAAAAATTAACCAATATGAACACATTGATATATCCTTGTTGAGGGATGAAAGATCCATTTGTCCAATCCATGAATTGTAAAGTCAATGAGCATGGTTATTTTCACTACATACTCTTTTTAAATGACCTTAAAAATCAACTACTGAGTGATGGTAGTTGAAACCATACAATTAAAATATATAAATCCTTACAATTCTATTACATGGAACTGATTTTCAAATGTATATTAAAATAAGGTGACCCTAAACCACAAAAGAGTATGAGAAGACAAAACTCAAATAAATCAAAATAATATGATTTGTTTGATGGTACGGGTTAAAATTAACAAATTTTAGTAGAAACTAATATATGAAATAAGATATTCAAGTTAACACCACAATATATAGATATTCATAATTTTCATAGGCTTTCTTCAAACCTAAATAACGAAAACATCAGATAGATGTTAAAACATTAATGTCTCTAAAGTGAATGTTTAGAAAATGCTTCATTGTTTTTTCATAAGAATATGTAACAAATAAATGCATTTAAAGTGATGGAAACAACATCATGTCAACAAGATACATCTATTTAATTTTTCCACCAATGTGTATCAATTAAGTCAACGATGGATATATTCCTCTATATATGAATATGTGAAAAACTAAATAAGTGTATCTAATGAAGAAATTCTCTATATTTATACATAATTTCAATCCTTTCTAGGTCAAATAAATGCCGAAAATATAGAAAAATAAATCATGAATAAATGAATTAAAAAATCAATGAGACTGCTGAAATCTCTTAATAAAAGTAACGTTTTACCCAAATGAATATGATCCTTTAAAAAAATCATAATGAGCCTTTGAATTTTTCATAAAACATATTTTAAAAAATCGTCATTTAAATGCAGACCATTACAACAATCTTGTATAATACAATGTATATAAAAACATCATCGTTGAATATTCATTCATAGGGTTAAATCATGTGATGAAAAAACATAGAATATAGGTTTGAAAATATATGGTTTTGTAATGACCCAAATATTCGATAATGAAAAATACTCTTAATCTAATTAATTGTCTTGTTATAAATATTTAAAAATTATTCACTTACCTGGTTTTATGTTTTTTGATTTTAAAATACTATAAGGAATTTTGACCATTGCTAATATAGCCATTAAATAGTTATCACATGATGATTATTAATATAGGGATTTAAGAAATCAAATTTTTTAGAATAAGGATGTGATGGCCTCATCTAGTAGGATTTCTCCACAGGAAGCCCATTTTTCATAGCATAGAATGGAAGTGGCGTTATTGGGATTCCCTCTTAACCAATACCAAGCTGATCTTCAACACATTAAGATTGAGCAGAACCACCTATGGGAGAAGCAGAAGTTGATAGAGATTACCACACGAGCAATGTTGTCTGAGCCACCCCAAGAGTATGTCACCATCACACACCATATCCTTCAGTATTATGCTGGTGTTATAAGGGGTTATATAAGAAGACCCTAGAACTATTATTATCTACATTACTTACGTATAGAGAAAACACATTAATTTTATTATTGTTACATTGTAAATA
Organism: Viscum album; assembly: GCA_963277665.1. Lineage (NCBI taxonomy): Eukaryota > Viridiplantae > Streptophyta > Magnoliopsida > Santalales > Viscaceae > Viscum > Viscum album. Next base: position 1,207,836,716 of record OY728162.1, read on the forward strand.
GTTTTTAACGAAGAAATAGTATTATTTAGTAAATAATTAATTGAGAAATATATTTTGATGAATTAATGTATTTTTTAACTAAAAAATATTTTAATAAAATACTATTATTAAATTACTTTTTATTAAATATAAATGATTGTATAATATTTATGAATACAATTGATATTTTTATTAGGGTTTAAAAGCCATTTTTGTCAAAACACATGAATATTCGATAAATGATAGTTTTTATTTTAAAGGAAAAAATTCACATATTTATAATATTATTTATATATAATTGTTATTCTTTTTGAATCAGGATGAAGAAATTATACAAAGTTGATGTTTTCATTATTTTATAAGATAGTTGACTTTTTGGGTAAAAATTATGTACCTTTTAGATATATAATGTGTGCTATGACATCATAATGACCCAATAGTGATGTAATAATATAATATAAACATTATTTTCTGCCAATATATGTTTTACCATTAAAATAATGTTATTTTTTATTTTTTTGATTTATTTTTCAAAACATTCGGAGACCCTCCAAGAGTTATAAAACATTTTGAATTCTTAAGATGATTTCCTTGAGAGTGTGACTCACCTCCACATAAGGAAGCCTAATATTTTAACATGTTCAGCCATTTCCCTTACAAAATAATGTTTTCCAATACCATTTGGTTAATACTCGACACTACTCGGGCTCAGGCATTCCTGGATTAATTTGTAGCTATGGAACCCAGACGACTTCCATGAGAAGTGTGGGTGACCGAGAACCAAGAGGCTAATTTGGCTGATCGGCAAAGGACTAACCGAGTGGAGGAGGATGACCAGTGGCAAAGGATGCTTTGTTCTTTTCAGCGACATACCCTCCAGAAGTACGAGGGAAACACTTGAGACATGGAGACAGAGAGCTGGCTCGTGGAGCTGTTGATAGCTTTCAGCTTAATATGATCACCGATGGAGTTCTGGGATCCTCTGGCTGTAATTCAGATGTGTGGAGTTGCATGTCAGTGGTGGACTCTATATCTTGGGGAGAAGAGGGCGGCTGAATTTTCATGGACTGAATTCAAGAGGGAATTTTGGGCGGAATTATTCTCATCCATGATTAAGGCAGAGAAGAGGCAGTAGATACTCTCCCTTCATAAGGGGTCATGTTAGTAAGGGAGCTGGTATCAAGTTCAAGGATCTCCTTCTGTTTTGGTCTGGACCTTTTTCCGGATGAGGAGTCTCGGGTGAGACATTTAGAGGAGGTACTAAGTCCTTCTATTTAGTATGTTGTTACTCCCTTCACCCTATAGACATACTTGTTGGTCCCGAAGAAGAATCATGTGGTAGAAACGATGAACACGCTAAGAGGTATTCCATGAGAGGGGAGCCATTTTGGCTAGTCGAAGAGGAAGGTCTTCAGTAGTAGACCTCCAATGTCAGGGCCTTCTTAGTTTCGACCAGTGGGGAGCAGGCCCCAGCAGTTATAGTTTCAATCTCTTGGTCCCTTCCCTTTCCTCAAGGAACTAGGACTGACGTGCTTTATCTGTGGGAACCATGGGCACCTTTGGAATCAATACCCAGACAGAGTGCAACAGAGCGGTGGTGGGTAGGTTCATTTCCCACCTCAACAACAGCAGTTTTTATCTAGGCCCCTTAAGTAGTAGAAACAGGGAATGCGATCACCCACTCCTCCGAGATCAGACATGGAAGGAGGAGGCCAACCCTAGGGTAAACCTCAAGGACCTCGATTAGGGCATGGTCGGGGAGGTGGTCGATAGCCGAGAGGCAGAGGAGCTGGGCTTGGGCAGTTTCACGCTGCAGAGGCAACACTATCAGTAGGGATGGATTTTGTTCTAGGTACAATCACCTTGTTTAGCACTCTTACTTGCTCCTTGTTTGATTCCAGAGCTTCTCACACTGTTGTTACACCCATTCATGCCAATTCCTTTGGCCTAGACATAGAGAGACTCTCCAAACCCCTAGTGCTGAATATGCTAGTTGGGGATCATACTAGCCTCATTAATGTTTTTCAAGGATACAGACTGATGTTAAGGCCTCATCAGTCTAGTGGGGATATCCTTTTTCGGAAAATCTAGTCATACGATGTCATCCTAGGAATCGACTGGCAGTTTTCGGTGCATGCATTTATCAACTACTTCCGAACACGAGTCATGTTCTACGATGAGGATGGCCAGCATGTGGTTCTTGATGGTGAATGGAGTTATTAGGTGGTGAGATGGAATGTGGATCCCTTTTTTTCTAGATTAGTAGAACATTCAGAATAATCAGTGGATGTGGACATGATGGATGTTTCGAGAGTTGTTTGAGATTTCATTGACGTTTCTCCCGAGGAGGTTGTGACTCCACCTCCTCGAATTGACATTGAGTTTGGGATAAACATACAACCTAGTACCTATATGATTTCCATGGATCATTATCGGATTTTACCTTCTATGTTGTAGGAGTTTCAGATTTAGATTGAAGATCTAATGAAGCAGGGTTATGTTTGACCTAGCATGTCACCATGGGGTGCTCTGGTCTTGTTCGTGAAGAAGGTAGATGTCTGTCTTAGGTTGTGTGCATAGACTTCCAGAAACTGAATCATTTAATGGTCAAGAACTATTACCCTCTTTTGAGGATAGACATTCTCTTTGACCAGCTGAGGGTAGAAAATTGGTTCTCTAAGATCAATCTGTGGTCTGGGTATCACCTATTAAGGGTGAAGGACACTAATATCCTGAAGACTGCTTTCAGGTTTTGGTATGAGCCCATTGAGTTCGTTTTCATGTTGTTCAATGTTATGAACACACCTTCCTTTTTCATGCAGCTCAGAAATCTGTTTTCTGTGAGTTCATGGACTAGTTTTTCATTGTGTTAATCAATGAAATTTTTATATATTCATGATCCAAGGAGGAATATATTAAGAACCTCATGATGGTCCTGGAAATCCTTTGACATCACCGTCTCTATGGAAAATTTTCCATGTGTAGTTTCATGAAACAAGAAGTTCATATCCTTGTACATGTGGTGTCTCAGTAAGGGTTAGTAGTTGATCCATCTGAGGATGAAGCGGTTGTTTCGTGGGAAGCACCCAATAATGTGATGGAGGTTTATAGTATTCTAGGTTTGGCAGGATATTATCAGAGGTTCATACCTGAATTATCTTGAGTTTCAGCTCCTTTGAAAGCTTTGACCAGAAATTACCATGCCATTGTATGGGGTGAGTAGTGCCAGGAAACATTCAACTATCTGTAGGAATGGTTGGTCAGCACTCCATTGCATAGGCTTCTAGAAGAAGGGTTGTTGTATAAGGTATTGTGTGATGATTTTGGACTTAGAATGAGGTGTGTGATGATGCAGCAGTGGGGGGTGATATCTTATGGGTATAGGTAGTTATATCCTCATGAGTGTAACTATTCCACCCATGAACTAGAGCTTGCAGTGGTAATGTTGGAGTTAAAGTTGTGGCGGCATTATCTCATCGGGGATCACGTTATGGTATTCATGAACCACAAGAGATTTAGGCATATATTTTCCCAGTGGGACCTGAACTTGAAACAACAAATATGGGTGGAGTTTCTTCAAGAGTACAACTTCAATATCTATTATATTTAAGTTATGGGGAACTTCGTCACTGATTCCATGAGTAGGAAGTCACAGAGGGAAGATGTTTAGGAATCTGTGGATGCTTTGAAGGCAATGGAGTAGTTGGCTACCCTACTCCTAGATACAAGGGACAATCGTGGTAGAGGTTATCTGTTTTAAATGACAGTGGAATAATCCACATTATGGAATGTGGAGTAGTCTCATTGGGGAGACATAGAGAGTGAATTTACGCACGTTTTGGTTAACCAAGGCAACACTCTGGATGGGTGATTGGAGGATGGTCAGAATCAGATGCTTTTATGATAGATGTTGGTTGTCAAAAATATGATGCTCGGGGGAGTTCAGTGTGAGTTATATAACTCTCTCCTATAGGTACACACTAGAGTTTCCCAGATGTATAGAGGCCTTAGGGAACTGTTTTGGTGGCCCTGCGTGAAATGAGCAGTGGCAAAGTTTGTGTCAAGGTGCCTGGTGTGTCAGCAGGTGAAGGCTGAAAACCATCTCCCATGAGGTTTTTGCAACCATTAGATATCCCCACGTGTAAGTGGGATGGAATATCAATGTATTTCATCATAGTACTACCAATGGTTAATGGATCCAGTGATGTTATTTTGGTAGTCGTAGACCAGCTGACTAAGTCAACTCATTTCATGGAGATCCAGGATTTGAGTGTGGTGGATGCCTTAGAATGAAGATACAAGGATGAGGTGGTGTAGTTTCATGGTTTTCCTAGGTCCACAGTCTCAGATATGGATTCACGGTTTACCTCATGAGTTTGGAGGGGATTACAGCATGGTTTTGGAACCCAACTACATCTTAGCACAACTTTCCACTGGCAAACAGATGGGAAGACAGAGCGAACCTGTCACGAACCATCCCGGGTCGACCTTGAACCGGTCACCCGAGCCGGTCCGCGGCATGGCCCGAGAGGCGTTCCCGATCCTCCCGGGCTGGCGACAAGCGCCAGGGCATCAACAGAGGCTATGGGAATGATTTCGCCCATTATAAATAAATAAGACAGTGAAAATAATACAAAGCAGCACAGAAAAGATAAACAAAATAAAGTGACTAAACGGGAACAAACAGGAAACAAACTAACCAAACACGACGTCCGAACAACTCCGTGCAACCTCGCGGGTCGCTCTCCGACTCAACGGTCAAGCGTCGCCCTAGGCGAGTGCACTCAAGCTATAGCCTGCACAAACACTAAAAACAGAAAAGAACTATAGGCGTGAGTATTAAAACTCAGTAGGCTAGCCCGATATCTATTCCCAATGCACTACCATTAAAATAAAAGAAACATCATTTCATGTTTGAACTACAATCTATAAGAGTATGTTTTTAATAATATTCTACTTAAAAACAAAGTACGAACCATTTCCCTTAACCATTTCAAAATTCGGGTCCATTTCATTAGTGCCAATGACATTTCAGAAAAAGGGAAAGTGATGTTTAAGTTTTCAAATTTGTACAAAGGGGGTTAAACACTTTTATTTGAAAACAATTTTTAGAAACCGAATCAAGAGCAATTAACCATTTTCCAAAGAAAACAATACACCAGAATGCACAAAGTAAAACACACAGTAAGGGCAATGTAGGTATACACGTGAGCATCATAGTCATTACTGCAAGCTACAAAAGCTGAATAGACATGGGTGAACCTAGGAGATCGAGAATAAACCAGAAGACACCAATACATGATAAATCATCCTTATTGACATGTCACGATGAAATCAAAATTCACAATACGCTCGACCATCCCCTCACGGGCAGGTCGAGGGCAAATCCCATAGCAATAAACCCAATATATCCACCTACTATGGGCCACTGGTCAGTACCATAACCTACCAGTGCAGCAATCGTTCGTAGAATATTCTCTCAATATAACAGATTCCCATGTCTCAAGTGTTTGAAAAAGGGGTGAGCCAACTAATGCCAACCGAGCATCCAATCATATATAAATATATATATAAAGCACAACAGGCATCACCCGAGCCACTCTGTGGAAAAACCTCATGCCTTTTTCTACTCAAGTACCCGGGAGCCTCTAAACGCGGCCTCCCAAACAATCAATTGCAACCAAGGCAAGAGAGTCGCCCTAAGAGGGTTTTTATCAAAACATTTTTATCGCTTTCCATAAAGTGCCGAACGGGCATTTAATACATTTCACAAACACTACTCAAAGACAGGTACAACTTCTTTATGAGACAAAACCCAATTTAAAACCGTTAAAGAACCCCAAAACACTACGTCACAGGCTAACAATATTTTTATAAACCAAACCAAACCATTTTCTGTTTTTCCAAATAATCTTTAAGAGCCAACCGGGCAATTCCTCAAACGAACCAAAGTATTTGTTCATGCTTCAAAAGAAATCATTTCTCATTAAACCAGAACTCTGTTTTACATTCCGTGAATTATGTTTAAAAGCCAAACGGGCATTATTTCATTATTGGGTGTCCGCTCGTCAAAAGGATGTTTCATGTGTCGTGTATAAAATAAACGGCTCCTTTTGACATTAAGTAACCATTTAAAAATTTACCATCTTATATAAAAAAATGAATTATCATATATTATCTCATATTTATTACAATTAATAAAATGTTGATTTTGAACAATTAGGGTGCGCAACAGCATGAAATAATATAACTTAAATTTTAAAAACAGTGCAAAGGGGACCTACCTCAAAACCAAGCGCGACGGCAAAACGACTTTGGAAGCAAGGCGCGATGACACGACGTGTGTCCGAAACCACGTGACAAAGTCTAACACTCTGCATAATCAATTGAAGGACTCAGACACAACCAAAAACTCACCAGAGCCTGCGAAACCAAGCGTCGGGGAGAAACGCTCACCTTGAAACTAAAGCGTGGCCACGACGGAACCTCAAAAACAAGGCGCGGCGGTGGCGCTCACTCGGAAAATGCCCTGCGCGGGTCCTAAAAGTCCTAAGCCAACAAATAAAAACCCACCATCAATTAAAACCCATGATCCAACATGAGTACGATGATGAAGATAATAATAATAATAATAATAATACTAATAATAATAATAAGGTTAGTAATAATAATAATAATAAAAATAAAAGTAATAATAACAATAGTAATAATAATAATAATAATAACAACAATAATAATAATAATAGTAATAATAATAATAACAATATTCATATTAATAATATCATCATTAATAACAATAATAATAGTTATAATAATATTAATAATATTAACATTAATAATAATAATATTATTATTAATGATAATAATAATTACAAAATAATGTTAATACTATTAACACTAATAATAATAATAATAATAATATAAAAAACAATAATAATAATAAAAAAACAACATTAATAGTAATATTGATAATATAAAACAAAATAAATAAAATGAAATGAAATAAAGTAAAAAAAAAGAAACCTGGCCCGGAGGAGAGGCGCGCAGCGGACAGGAGGAAGGAGAAAGAAAAAAGAAGAAGAAGAAGAGAAGAATAAGAGGAAGAAGAAGAAGAGAAGAAGAATATGAAGAAGAAGAAGAGAAGAAGAGAAAGGAGAAGAAGAGAAGAGAATAGGAAGAGGAAGAAGGAGGGGGCGTCGGTGCTGCTGCTGCTGCTGTGGATGGAGGCAGGGGGCGCGGGGGTCGTCGCGTAGGGGAGGTGAGGAGGGAGAAGGCTGGATCGCCGGTGCAGGGCAAGGAGGCCGGGATGGGTGGTTGGCGTTGCTGCGGCCGAGTGCTGCAAGGGAGAGCAGGCGTTGCTGGGTGCGTGCGGGCCGAAGGAGGCAGCAGGGTGCGGCGGGGTGCATCGGGTTTGAGCGGGGAGGCAAGGAAGAAAGGGAAGGTTGCTGCTGGGTTGAAACCGGATAAGGATTCGTGCATGGGAGAGCATGGGGGCCGAAGCAGTGCAGCGGATAGGGGAGACCCAGGTGCCGGGTGTGGGTCGCGCATGAAAGAAGAGGCAGGGGGCGTCACGCGGCTGCTGCACAAGGCTCTTGGACGGGAGCCGGAATTAAAGTCTGATGAGGAGGAGAGGAAAAAAACGTGGAGAAGGAAGAACCGACGAGGAGAAAGAAAAACAGGGGCGGCTGGTCTTCGGGTGATGGGGAGAGCTGCTGTGCCGGAGCAGTAAGGCGGAGGGCTAAGGGAGGTCGAGCGGGATGGCTGGATGCAGGAGGTTGTCTGGGTGCTGGGGCGCGCGAGGTGCGGATGGTGCGCCGAAGGGGCTGGTTTGCTACAATGGGAGTAGAGGTGCTGCACAGGGGGGAGAAGAAGAGAAGGAGGCGGCGGCTCCCGCGGGGAGAAGAAAAAAAATATATAAAGGGGGTGGCTCGCTTGGGTTAGAAGAAAAAAAAATAAAAGATAGAAGAAAAATAAAATTAAATAAAATAAATCCAAATTCATAATAACAATAAATTACAATAATAATAATAACAATAATAAAGATTAATAACAAATCATATTTAATAACGATTATACTATTATCCGCAACACTAACAACTTCATTAATTATTTATTTATAACATAATGATAAAAATAATAATGATAATGATAATCATGGTGATAAAAATACAAATGATAAAAATATTCATTTCGTCTTAAATAATAAAAATAATTATTAACATATAATAATAGATGTGCGCGTTAAATATAAAGACTATATTTAAAATTTTTCCAAAGACAACGGGATGCGAAAATACACCGGGCAGGGACGAGCGGGGTTTCCAGAACAGGCTCCGCTCACGCGCCCAACGATGTCGCGTCAAAAAGTGCACTTTTTAACAAAAACTCAAAAACCTGGTCCGATACTGAACACGAACCGAAGCAATATAATTTAAAGTCAAAGAAATCATAAAATAAAATAACCGCGCGTGTCGGGGTGTGACAATTCTCCCTACCATAAAGCTTTCTGCCCCCGGAAAGCCACCACACCAACCAGTTGATCGATCAACACCTAAGGATTCCACACAACACGATCCGACCTCTTAACCAAGGATGTCACAACGACTACCAGCGGGACTGAACCTCATTGCCCAAAGTAAATCACCAACATAGGAAAGGCCCGAACGGGCTCCCCACCATAAGAACTCCACTAGAATTCGATAACTATTTAAGAAAAAACCCAATGAGACTCATAGTGGGTCTCCCCACCATAAAAGGACTGACCTCTTAGCGACCAACCAGAAATCCAACTTAGGTCAGAACTGGGCCTTACTCAAGCTATAGAAGCACAACAAAAACATTTAAACCATTTACTCTCATCCGAAAGGGATAGAAGCATAAATGGATACTTTGCGCAACTAAAACCCTAACCCCATGGGCGGGGAGGGTGGGCCCAAGGATCAAATCACTAAAACTACGACGTACGACTACTCACGACCCATCACTTCGAGATGGACCCAAACCAGGGCCGCAACTGATTTACATTAGTGGACCATGAAAAGTCATTGGTCAGCAACTTACATCCAAGAGGCACGATTCCCAACACTACGTGAGGGATAAGTCCATCGCACGCTTTGAGACAAGAGGAAAACTACAACGACAGAGAAACCAGAGCAACAACACCAAAACTATCTCACCACGACGATAGAGGCGCGACTTTAACCGGACTCTTTAAAATTTTCCCAGGGGGGTTCCTTACTACGCTCCGGCTTCACTCCGAGACCTTTTGGATGGAGCTCTGATGGATGAAGCATCTTCTGCCTCGCAGTCAGGTTCTGATAATCCCAATGAGAAACATACATCTTTTTATCTGACAGATTGAAGGACAAGATTTTAAAATTAAAACACACCAGCATTGAAAGACGAGGTTCGTCAAAAGACCCATGAAGTTCCCATACATCTCAACCCCAAAACAACACCCATACATAGGCCACGATAATAGATCACTTACACAGAAAGGAAACTTACACTGGAAACTTTGAACAAGGACCCTACAACACATTACTTCTGAGAACACCCTCTACGACGCTTTCTTGCAATGCCCCGAGAAAATCGTCGCAAGTGACCCAGACGTCCACACGCCTGGCAGGGCTTCGGAGCGCTTGGGCACGATGACTTCTTGTGACCCCTCTTGCCACACTGATAACACACAATAATCTCGCGTACCGAAGAGGTTGATGAAAGATCCTGAGGCCTCTTGATTCCATGACCTGATCCATCCACTTCCATTTGCTTACTCATCTCCTTTCCAGAACCTTCACCAGTGCTCATAGGGATCGAAGGAGGGAGAACTACTTCGAGCACTCCTACCATCGCAGCTTCGACATGAAAAGCTTGTCTCGCCACATCAACAAACGAAGTCAGGTTGGACTCTGACACCTTCAACTGTAGATCAGGGCGGAGACCCGCCTCGAAGCGTCGAGCCTTCACGGGGTCATTTGTGGCATACTCTGAATCATAAGGTACTAGCTCCACAAAGAGATGGAAATATTCTAACACGGATCCGTCGCCCTGCTGCAGACAACACATTTCCATCCCCTTCCTCACCCTATCTTCCTCAGAGAAATACTGGCGAATGAACGAGCCCTTGAAAAACTCCCAAGTAACCTCTTGACGGGGCTTGTTCCGAGACACTGACTTCCACCACATCCACGGTGAACCTTCAAGCATGAAGGTCGCAAACTTGACCTTCAACGACTCGGGCAACTCAATGAAGCTAAAGTCCCTTTCAATCTTCTGCATCCACTCCTCTGCCACAGAAGTTTCTGCTTGACCATAGAAGAGAGGTGGATCCAACTTCCGAAACTCAAACATAAAATCCTTAGGTTGATCAACTGCACTACGATCACCCATCAAAGCTTCAAAGGGATAACCGCTGGACAAGGAAAGGTCAAAAACCCAATCAACGCCAACTCAACGAATGAATAACAACCTCAAAACCAAACACTACATAGGTGACAAGCTCAAAATCCGAGAAAACAAGTTATCATAACGTTAAAAATTTTCTCTTCGAAAAAATCTTTAGTTTAAAACAATCTTGGAGGGTTAAACCTTCGCCATTGGTATTATTTAGAGCCTCACTCACATGAATGTATCCGTGCCGCCCAGGGCATCCATCCACCATACCAGAAATCCATCCACATTTCCAACATACCACAATGCATGTGAGCACTCATCAGAACACCAAGGTCAAAACAAAGCAACTTCATTTTCCAAAAACAATTTATTCATACCACTTCTTTTAAAACAATCTGAAAATCAAACATGTTATTTCAAACAACCATTTTTTTTTTCAAAACCAACTTTTCTGATTCAAACCACTTTCAAAAATCCAGGGAAACACAGAACAACTCAAACAGGGGACTAGTGTCAGTGGGTGACTTGACCATATGGTTGGCGGCCACATGCCAAACACGTCACTGACACAGGGAGCCTTCTTGGACCATGCCCCTTGCTCTGCATGGATTGCCAGGCCGTGCGGGTTAGGAGGAATAATGTCCCAACTCCATTTTTCGTACCCCAATGGCAAAACATCTCCATAAAAACCCAAACAAACCAATTAAACTGGACTTCCCCTGGAAACCTGAGGATCGGTCCGGGCAAGAGTTCGCGACGCTCTTCTCGTACCTACCCCTCAAGTCCCGACAATCCTACTCCATCTACCTTGATATCCCAAATAACAAAGGGCGCTCTAAAAAGTGAGGTCTGCTAAGAGCAAACCTCCTCTGATACCATTTTGTCACGAACCAACCCGGGTCGACCCTGAACCGATCACCCGAGCCGGTCCACGACATGGCCCGAGAGGCGTTCCCGATCCTCCCGGGCTGGCGACAAGCGCCAGGGCATCAACAGAGGCTATGGGAACGATTTCTCCCATTATAAATAAATAAGACAGTGAAAATAATACAGAGCAGAACAGAAAAGATAAACCAAATAAAGTGACTAAACGGGAACAAACAGGAAACAAACTAACCAAACACGACGTCCGAACAACTCCGTGCAACCTCGCGGGTCGCTCTCCGACTCAACGGTCAAGCGTCACCCTAGGCGAGTGCACTCAAGCTATAGCCTGCACAAACACTAAAAACAGAAAAGAACTATAGGCGTGAGTATTAAAACTCAGTAGGCTAGCCCGATATCTATTCCCAATGCACTACCCTTAAAATAAAAGAAACATCATTTCAAGTTTGAACTACAATCTATAAGAGTGTGTTTTTAATAATATTCTACATAAAAATATGTACAAACCATTGCCATTAACCATTTCAAAATTCGGGTCCATTTCATTAGTGCCAATGACATTTCAGAAAAAGGGAAAGTGATGTTTATGTTTTCAAATTTGTACAAAGGGGGTTAAACACTTTTATTTGAAAACAATTTTTAGAAACCGAATCAAGAGAAATTAACCATTTTCCAAAGAAAACAATACACCAGAATGCACAAAGTAAAACACACAGTAAGGGCAATGTAGGTATACACGTGAGCATCATAATCATTACTGCAAGCTACAAAAGCTGAATAGACATGGGTGAACCTAGGAGATCGAGAATAAACCAGAAGACACCAATACATGAGAAATCATCCTTATTGACATGTCACGATGAAATCAAAACGCACAATACGCTCGACCATCCACTCACGGGCAGGTCGAGGGAAAATCCCATAGCAATAAACCCAATATATCCACCTACTATGGGCCACTGGTCAGTACCATAACCTACCAGTGCAGCAATCGTTCTTAGAATATTCTCTCAATATGCCAGATTCCCATGTCTCAAGTGTTTGAAAAAGGGGTGAGCCAACTAATGCCAACCGAGCATCCAATCATATATAAATATATATATAAAGCACAACAGGCATCACCCGAGCCACTCTGTGGAACAACCTCATGCCTTTTTCTACTCAAGTACCCGGGAGCCTCTAAACGCGGCCTCCCAAACAATCAATTGCAACCAAGGCATGAGAGTCACCCTAAGAGGGTTTTTATCAAAATATTTTTATCGCTTTCCATAAAGTGCCAAACGGGCATTTAATACATTTCACAAACACTACTCAAAGACAGGTACAACTTCTTTATGAGACAAAACCCAATTTAAAACCGTTAAAGAACCCCAAAACACTACGTCACAGGCTAACAATATTTTTATAAACCAAACCAAACCATTTTCTTTTTTTCCAAATAATCTTTAAGAGCCAACCGGGCAATTTCTCAAACGAACCAAAGTATTTGTTCATGCTTCAAAAGAAATCATTTCTCATTAAACCAGAACTCTATTTTACATTCCGTGAATTATGTTTAAAAGCCAAATGGGCATTCTTTCATTATTGGGTGTCCGCTCGTCAAAAGGATGTTTCATGTGTCATGTATAAAATAAACGGCTCCTTTTGACATTAAATAACCATTTAAAAATTAACCATCTTATATAAAAAATGAATTATCATATATTATCTCATATTTATTACAATTAATAAAATGTTGATTTTGAACAATTAGGGTGCGCAACAGCATGAAATAATATAACTTAAATTTTAAAAACAGTGCAAAGGGGACCTACCTCAAAACCAAGCGCGACGACAAAACGACTTTGGAAGCAAGGCGCGATGACACGACGTGTGTCCGAAACCACGTGACAAAGTCTAACACTCTGCATAATCAATTTCAAGGACTCAGACACAACCAAAAACTCACCAGAGCCTGCGAAACCAAGCGTCGGGGAGAAACGCTCACCTTGAAACTAAAGCGTGGCGACGACAGAACCTCAAAAACAAGGCGCGGCGGTGGCGCTCACTCGGAAAATGCCCTGCGCGGGTCCTAAAAGTCCTAAGCCATCAAATAAAAACCCACCATCAATTAAAACCCATGATCCAACAAGCGTACGATGATGATGATAATAATAATAATAATAATACTAATAATAATAACAAGGTTAGTAATAACAATAATAAAAAAAATAATACTAATAATAACAACAGTAATAATAATAATAATAATAATAACAATAATAATAATAATAGTAATAATAATAATAATAATAATAATAATATTCATATTAATAATATCATAATTAATAACAATAATAATAGTTATAATAATATTAATAATATTAACATTAATAATAATAATAATATTAATAATAATAATAATTACGAAATAATGTTAATACTATTAACACTAATAATAATAATAATAATAATAATAATAATAATAATAATAATAATATGAAAAACAATAATAATAATAACAAAACAACATTAATAGTAATATTGATAAGATAAAACAAAATAAATCAAATGAAATGAAATAAAGTAAAATAAATAAAAAAAGAAACCTGGCCCGGAGGAGAGGCGTGCGGCGGACAGGAGGATGGAGAAAGAAAAAAGAAGAAGAAGAAAAGAAGAAGAAGAGGAAGAAGAAGAAGAGAAGAAGAGAAAGGAGAAGAAGAGAAGAGAATAGGAAGAGGAAGAAGGAGGGGGCGCCGGTGCTGCGGCTGCTGCTGCGGAAGGAGGCAGGGGCGCGGGAGTCGTCGCGTAGGGGAGGTGAGGAGGGAGCAGGCTGGATCGCCGGTGCAGGGCAAGGAGGCCGGGATGGGTGGTTGGCGCTGCAGCGGCCGAGCGCTGCAAGGTAGAGCAGGCGCTGCTGGGTGCGTGCGGGCCGAAGGAGACAGCAGGGTGCGGCGGGGTGCGTCGGGTTTGAGCAGGGAGGCAAGGAAGAAAGGGAAGGCTGCTGCTGGGTTGAAACCGGAGAAGGATTCGTGCATGGGAGAGCAGGGGGGCCGAAGCAGTGCAGCGGATAGGGGAGACCCAGGTGCCGGGTGTGGGTCGCGCATGAAAGAAGAGGCAGGGGGCGTCACGCGGCTGCTACACAAGGCTCTTGGACGGGAGCCGGAAGTAAAGTCTGATGAGGAGGAGAGGAAAAAAACGTGGAGAAGGAAGAATCGACGAGGAGAAAGAAAAATAGGGGCGGCTGGTCTTCGGGTGATGGGAAGAGCTTCTGTGCCGGAGCAGCAAGGCGGAGGGCTAAGGGAGGTCGAGCGGGATGGCTGGATGCAGGAGGTTGTCTGGGTGCTGGGGCGCGCGAGGTGCGGATGGTGTGCCGAAGGGGCTGGTTTGCTGCAATGGGAGTAGAGGTGCTGCACAAGGGGGAGAAGAAGAGAAGGAGCTGGCGGCTCCCGCGGGGAGAAGAAAAAAAATATAAAGGGGGTGGCTCGCTAGGGTTAGAAGAAAAAAAAATAAAAGATAAAAGAAAAATAAAATTAAATAAAATAAATCCAAATTCATAATAATAATAAATTACAATAATAATAATAACAATAATAAAGATTAATAACAAATCATATTTAATAACGATTATACTATTATCCGCAACACTAACAACTTCATTAATTATTTATTTATAACATAATGATAAAAATAATAATGATAATGATATTCATAGTGATAAAAATACAAATGATAAAAATATTCATTTCGTCTTAAATAATAAAAATAATTATTAACTTATAATAATAGATGTGCGCGTTAAATATAAAGACTATATTTAAAATTTTTCCAAAGACAACGGGATGCGAAAATACACCGGGCAGGGACGAGCGGGGTTTCCAGAACAGGCTCCGCTCACGCGCCCAACAACGTCGCGTCAAAAAGTGCACTTTTTAACAAAAACTCAAAAACCTGGTCCGATACTGAACACGAACCGAAGCAATATAATTTAAAGTCAAAGAAATCATAAAATAAAATAACCGCGCGTGTCGGGGTGTGACAATTCTCCCCACCAAAATGCTTTCCGCCCCCGGAAAGCCACCACACCAACCAGTCGATCGATCAACACCTAAGGATTCCACACAACACGATCCGACCTCTTAACCAAGGATGTCACAACGACTACCAGCGGGAATGAACCTCATTGCCCAAAGTAAATCACCAACATAGGAAAGGCCCGAACGGGCTCCCCACCATAAGAACTCCACTAGAATTCGATAACTATTTAAGAAAAAACCCAACGAGACTCATAGTGGGTCTCCCCACCATAAAAGGACTGACCACTTAGCGACCAACCAGAAATCCAACTTAGGTCAGAACCAGGCCTTACTCAAGCTATAGAAGCACAACAAAAACATTTAAACCATTTACTCCCGTTCGAAAGGGATAGAAGCTTAAATGGATACTTTGCGCAACTAAAACCCTAACCCCATGGGCGGGGAGGGTGGGCCCAAGGATCAAATCACTAAAACTACGACGTACGACTACTCACTACCCAACACTTCGAGATGGACCAAACCCGGGCCGCAACTGATTTACATCAGTGGCCCATGAAAAGTCATTGGTCAGCAACTTACTTCCAAGAGGCACGATTCCCGACACTACGTGAGGGATAAGTCCATCGCGCGCTTTGCAACAAGAGGAAAACTACAACGACAGAGAAACCAGAGCAACAACACCAAAACTATCTCACCATGACGATAGAGGTGCAACTTTAACCGAACTCTTTAAAATTTTCCTGGGGGGGTTCCTGACTACGCGTCGGCTTCACTCCGAGACCTTTTGGTTGGAGCTCTGATGGATGAAGCATCTTCTACCTCGCAGTCAGGTTCTGATAATCCCAATGAGAAACATACATCTTTTTATCTGACAGATTGAAGGACAAGATTTTAAAATTAAAACACACCAGCATTGAAAGACGAGGTTCATCAAAAGACCCATGAAGTTACCATACATCTCAACCCCAAAACAACACCCATACATAGGCCACGATAATAGATCACTTACACAGAAACGAAACTTACACTAGAAACTTTGAACAAGGACCCTACAACACATTACTTCTGAGAACACCCTCTGCGACGCTTTCTTGCAATGCCCCGACAAAATCGTCGCAAGTGACCCAGACGTCCACACGCCTGGCAGGGCTTCGGAGCGCTTGGGCACGATGACTTCTTGTGACCCCTCTTGCCACACTGATAACACACAATAATCTCTCGTACTGAAGAGGTTGATGAAAGATCCCGAGGCCTCTTTATTCCATGACCTGATCCATCCACTTCCATTTGCATACTCATCTCCTTTCCAGAACCTTCACCAGTGCTCATAGGGATCGAAGGAGGGAGAACTACTTCGAGCACTCCTACCATCGCAGCTTCGAAATGAAAAGCTTGTCTCTCCACATCAACAAACGAAGTCAGGTTGGACTCTGACACCTTCAACTATAGATCAGGGCGGAGACCCGCCTCGAAGCGTCGAGCCTTCATGGGGTCATTTGTGGCATACTCTGAATCATAAGGTACTAGCTCCACAAAGCGATGGAAATATTCTAACACGGATCTGTCGCCCTGCTGCAGACAACACATTTTCATCCCCTTCCTCACCCTATCTTCCTCAGAGAAATACTGGCGAATGAACGGGGCCTTGAAAAACTCCCAAGTAACCTCTTGACGGGGCTTGTTCCGAGACACTGACTTCCGCCACATCCACGGTGAACCTTCAAGCATGAAGGTCGCAAACTTGACCTTCAACGACTCGGGAAACTCAATGAGGCTAAAGTCCCTTTCAATCTTCTGCATCCACTCCTCTGCCACAGAAGTTTCTGCTTGACCATAGAAGAGAGGTGGATCCAACTTCCGAAACTCAAACATAAAATCCTTAGGTTGATCAACTGCACTACGATCACCCATCGAAGCTTCAAAGGGATAACCGCTGGACAAGGAAAGGTCAAAAACCCAATCAACGCCAACTCAACGAATGAATAACAACCCCAAAACGAAACACTACATAGGTGACAAGCTCAAAATCCGAGAAAACAAGTTATCATAACGTTAAAAATTTTCTCTTTGAAAACATCTTTAGTTTAAAACAATCTTGGTGGGTTAAACCTTCGCCATTGGTATTCTTTAGAGCCTCACTCACATGCATGTATCCATGCCGCCCAGGGCATCCATCCACCATACCAGAAATCCATCCACATTTCCAACATACCACAATGCATGTGAGCACTCATCAGAACACCAAGGTCAAAACAAAGCAACTTCATTTTCCAAAAACAATTTATTCATACCACTTCTTTTAAAACAATCTGAAAATCAAACATGTTATTTCAAACAACCATTTTTTTTTCAAAACCAACTTTTCTGATTCAAACCACTTTCAAAAATCCATGGAAACACAGAACAACTCAAACAGGGGACTAGTGTCAGTGGGTGACTTGACCATATGGTTGGCGGCCACATGCCAAACACGTCACTGACACAGGGAGCCTTCTTGGACCATGCCCCTAGCTCTGCATGGCTTGCCAGGCCGTGCGGGTTAGGAGGACTAATGGCCCAACTCCATTTGTCGTACCCCAATCGCAAAACATCTCCATAAAAACCCAAACAAACCAATTAAACTGGACTTCCCCTGGAAACCTGAGGATAGGTACGGGCAAGAGTTCGCGACGCTCTTCTCGTACCTACCCCTCAAGTCCCGACAATCCTACTCCATCTACCTTGATATCCCAAATAACAAAGGGAACTATGAAAAGTGAGGTCTGCTAAGAGCAAACCTCCTCTGATACCATTTTGTCACGAACCAACCCGGGTCGACCCTGAACCGGTCACCCGAGCCGGTCCGCGACATGGCCCGAGAGGCGTTCCCGATCCTCCCGGGCTGGCGACAAGCGCCAGGGCATCAACAGAGGCTATGGGAACGATTTAGCCCATTATAAATAAATAAGACAGTGAAAATAATACAGAGCAGCGCAGAAAAGATAAACCAAATAAAGTGACTAAACGGGAACAAACAGGAAACAAACTAACCAAACACGACGTCCGAACAACTCCGTGCGACCTCGCGGGTCGCTCTCCGACTCAACGGTCAAGCGTCGCCCTAGGCGAGCGCACTCAAGCTATAGCCTGCACAAACACTAAAAACAGAAAAGAACTATAGGCGTGAGTATTAAAACTCAGTAGGCTAGCCCGATATCTATTCCCAATGCACTACCTTTAAAATAAAAGAAACATCATTTCAAGTTTGAACTACAATCAATAAGAGTATGTTTTTAATAATATTCTACTAAAAAACAAAGTACGAACCATTGCCCTTAACCATTTCAAAATTCGGGTCCATTTCATTAGTGCCAATGACATTTCAGAAAAAGGGAAATTGATGTTTAAGTTTTCAAATTTGTACAAAGGGGGTTAAACACTTTTATTTGAAAACAATTTTTGGAAACCGAATCAAGAGCAATTAACCATTTTACAAAGAAAAAAATACACCAGAATGCACAAAGTAAAACACACAGTAAGGGCAATGTAGGTATACACGTGAGCATCATAATCATTACTGCAAGCTACAAAAGCTGAATAGACATGGGTGAACCTAGGAGATCGAGAATAAACCAGAAGACACCAATACATGATAAATCATCCTTATTGACATGTCACGATGAAATCAAAATTCACAATACGCTCGACCATCCCCTCACGGGCAGGTCGAGGGCAAATCCCATAGCAATAAACCCAATATATCCACCTACTATGGGCCACTGGTCAGTACCATAACCTACCAGTGCAGCAATCGTTCGTAGAATATTCTCTCAATATGCCAGATTCCCATGTCTCAAGTGTTTGAAAAAGGGGTGAGCCAACTAATGCCAACCGAGCATCCAATCATATATAAATATATATATAAAGCACAACAGGCATCACCCGAGCCACTCTGTGGAAAAACCTCATGCCTTTTTCTACTCAAGTACCCGGGAGCCTCTAAACGCGGCCTCCCAAACAATCAATTGCAACCAAGGCAAGAGAGTCGCCCTAAGAGGGTTTTTATCAAAACATTTTTATCGCTTTCCATAAAGTGCCAAACGGGCATTTAATACATTTCACAAACACTACTCAAAGACAGGTACAACTTCTTTATGAGACAAAACCCAATTTAAAACCGTTAAAGAACCCCAAAACACTACGTCACAGGCTAACAATATTTTTATAAACCAAACCAAACCATTTTCTGTTTTTCCAAATAATCTTTAAGAGCCAACCGGGCAATTCCTCAAACGAACCAAAGTATTTGTTCATGCTTCAAAAGAAATCATTTCTCATTAAACCAGAACTCTGTTTTACATTCCGTGAATTATGTTTAAAAGCCAAACGGGCATTATTTCACTATTGGGTGTCCGCTCGTCAAAAGGATGTTTCATGTGTCGTGTATAAAATAAACGGCTCCTTTTGACATTAAGTAACCATTTAAAAATTTACCATCTTATATAAAAAAATGAATTATCATATATTATCTCATATTTATTACAATTAATAAAATGTTGATTTTGAACAATTAGGGTGCGCAACAGCATGAAATAATATAACTTAAATTTTAAAAACAGTGCAAAGGGGACCTACCTCAAAACCAAGCGCGACGGCAAAACGACTTTGGAAGCAAGGCGCGATGACACGACGTGTGTCCGAAACCACGTGACAAAGTCTAACACTCTGCATAATCAATTGAAGGACTCAGACACAACCAAAAACTCACCAGAGCCTGCGAAACCAAGCGTCGGGGAGAAACGCTCACCTTGAAACTAAAGCGTGGCCACGACGGAACCTCAAAAACAAGGCGCGGCGGTGGCGCTCACTCGGAAAATGCCCTGCGCGGGTCCTAAAAGTCCTAATCCAACAAATAAAAACCCACCATCAATTAAAACCCATGATCCAACAAGAGTACGATGATGAAGATAATAATAATAATAATAATAATACTAATAATAATAATAAGGTTAGTAATAATAATAATAATAAAAATAAAAGTAATAATAACAATAGTAATAATAATAATAATAATAACAACAATAATAATAATAATAGTAATAATAATAATAACAATATTCATATTAATAATATCATCATTAATAACAATAATAATAGTTATAATAATATTAATAATATTAACATTAATAATAATAATAATATTATTAATGATAATAATAATTACAAAATAATGTTAATACTATTAACACTAATAATAATAATAATAATAATAATAATAATATAAAAAACAATAATAATAATAAAAAAACAACATTAATAGTAATATTGATAAGATAAAACAAAATAAATAAAATGAAATGAAATAAAGTAAAAAAAATGAAACCTGGCCCGGAGGAGAGGCGCGCAGCGGACAGGAGGAAGGAGAAAGAAAAAAGAAGAAGAAGAAGAGAAGAAGAAGAGGAAGAAGAAGAAGAGAAGAAGAAGAGGAAGAAGAAGAAGAGAAGAAGAGAAAGGAGAAGAAGAGAAGAGAATAGGAAGAGGATGAAGGAGGGGGCGGTGGTGCTGCTACTGCTGCTGTGGATGGAGGCAGGGGGCGCGGGGGTCGTCGCGTAGGGGAGGTGAGGAGGGAGAAGGCTGGATCGCCGGTGCAGGGCAAGGAGGCTGGGATGGGTGGTTGGCGTTGCTGCGGCCGAGTGCTGCAAGGGAGAGCAGGCGTTGCTGGGTGCGTGCGGGCCGAAGGAGGCAGCAGGGTGCGGCGGGGTGCGTCGGGTTTGAGCGGGGAGGCAAGGAAGAAAGGGAAGGCTGCTGCTGGGTTGAAACCGGATAAGGATTCGTGCATGGGAGAGCATGGGGGCCGAAGTAGTGCAGCGAATAGGGGAGACCCAGGTGCCGGGTGTGGGTCGCGCATGAAAGAAGAGGCAGGGGGCGTCACGCGGCTGCTGCACAAGGCTCTTGGACGGGAGCCGGAATTAAAGTCTGATGAGGAGGAGAGGAAAAAACGTGGAGAAGGAAGAACCGACGAGGAGAAAGAAAAACAGGGGCGGATGGTCTTCGGGTGATGGGGAGAGCTGCTGTGCCGGAGCAGTAAGGCGGAGGGCTAAGGGTGGTCGAGCGGGATGGCTGGATGCAGGAGGTTGTCTGGGTGCTGGGGCGCGCGAGGTGCGGATGGTGCGCCGAAGGGGCTGGTTTGCTGCAATGGGAGTAGAGGTGCTGCACAGGGGGGAGAAGAAGAGAAGGAGGCGGCGGCTCCCGCGGGGAGAAGAAAAAAATATATAAAGGGGGTGGCTCGCTAGGGTTAGAAGAAAAAAAAATAAAAGATAGAAGAAAAATAAAATTAAATAAAATAAATCCAAATTCATAATAACAATAAATTACAATAATAATAATAACAATAATAAAGATTAATAACAAATCATATTTAATAACGATTATACTATTATCCGCAACACTAACAACTTCATTAATTATTTATTTATAACATAATGATAAAAATAATAATGATAATGATAATCATGGTGATAAAAATACAAATGATAAAAATATTCATTTCGTCTTAAATAATAAAAATAATTATTAACATATAATAATAGATGTGCGCGTTAAATATAAAGACTATATTTAAAATTTTTCCAAAGACAACGGGATGCGAAAATACACCGGGCAGGGACGAGCGGGGTTTCCAGAACAGGCTCCGCTCACGCGCCCAACGATGTCGCGTCAAAAAGTGCACTTTTTAACAAAAACTCAAAAACTTGGTCCGATACTGAACACGAACCGAAGCAATATAATTTAAAGTCAAAGAAATCATAAAATAAAATAACCGCGCGTGTCGGGGTGTGACAATTCTCCCTACCATAACGCTTTCCGCCCCCGGAAAGCCACCACACCAACCAGTTGATCGATCAACACCTAAGGATTCCACACAACACGATCCGACCTCTTAACCAAGGATGTCACAACGACTACCAGCGGGACTGAACCTCATTGCCCAAAGTAAATCACCAACATAGGAAAGGCCCGAACGGGCTCCCCACCATAAGAAATCCACTAGAATTCGATAACTATTTAAGAAAAAACCCAACGAGACTCATAGTGGGTCTCCCCACCATAAAAGGACTGACCTCTTAGCGACCAACCAGAAATCCAACTTAGGTCAGAACTGGGCCTTACTCAAGCTATAGAAGCACAACAAAAACATTTAAACCATTTACTCTCATCCGAAAGGGATGGAAGCTTAAATGGATACTTTGCGCAACTAAAACCCTAACCCCATGGGCGGGGAGGGTGGGCCCAAGGATCAAATCACTAAAACTACGACGTACGACTACTCACGACCCATCACTTCGAGATGGACCCAAACCAGGGCCGCAACTGATTTACATCAGTGGACCATGAAAATTCATTGGTCAGCAACTTACATCCAAGAGGCACGATTCCCAACACTACGTGAGGGATAAGTCCATCGCACGCTTTGAGACAAGAGGAAAACTACAACGACAGAGAAACCAGAGCAACAACACCAAAACTATCTCACCACGACGATAGAGGCGCGACTTTAACCGGACTCTTTAAAATTTTCCCAGGGGGGTTCCTTACTACGCTCCGGCTTCACTCCGAGACCTTTTGGTTGGAGCTCTGATGGATGAAGCATCTTCTGCCTCGCAGTCAGGTTCTGATAATCCCAATGAGAAACATACATCTTTTTATCTGACAGATTGAAGGACAAGATTTTAAAATTAAAACACACCAGCATTGAAAGACGAGGTTCGTCAAAAGACCCATGAAGTTCCCATACATCTCAACCCCAAAACAACACCCATACATAGGCCACGATAATAGATCACTTACACAGAAAGGAAACTTACACTGGAAACTTTGAACAAGGACCCTACAACACATTACTTCTGAGAACACCCTCTACGACGCTTTCTTGCAATGCCCCGAGAAAATCGTCGCAAGTGACCCAGACGTCCACACGCCTGGCAGGGCTTCGGAGCGCTTGGGCATGATGACTTCTTGTGACCCCTCTTGCCACACTGATAACACACAATAATCTCGCGTACCAATGAGGTTGATGAAAGATCCTGAGGCCTCTTGATTCCATGACCTGATCCATCCACTTCCATTTGCTTACTCATCTCCTTTCCAGAACCTTCACCAGTGCTCATAGGGATCGAAGGAGGGAGAACTACTTCGAGCACTCCTACCATCGCAGCTTCGACATGAAAAGCTTGTCTCGCCACATCAACAAACAAAGTCAGGTTGGACTCTGACACCTTCAACTGTAGATCAGGGCGGAGACCCGCCTCGAAGCGTCGAGCCTTCACGGGGTCATTTGTGGCATACTCTGAATCATAAGGTACTAGCTCCACAAAGAGATGGAAATATTCTAACACGGATCCGTCGCCCTGCTGCAGACAACACATTTCCATCCCCTTCCTCACCCTATCTTCCTCAGAGAAATACTGGCAAATGAACGAGCCCTTGAAAAACTCCCAAGTAACCTCTTGACGGGGCTTGTTCCGAGACACTGACTTCCACCACATCCACGGTGAACCTTCAAGCATGAAGTTCGCAAACTTGACCTTCAACGACTCGGGCAACTCAATGAGGCTAAAGTCCCTTTCAATCTTCTGCATCCACTCCTCTGCCACAGAAGTTTCTGCTTGACCATAGAAGAGAGGTGGATCCAACTTCCGAAACTCAAACATAAAATCCTTAGATTGATCAACTGCACTACGATCACCCATCAAAGCTTCAAAGGGATAACCGCTGGACAAGGAAAGGTCAAAAACCCAATCAACGCCAACTCAACGAATGAATAACAACCTCAAAACCAAACACTACATAGGTGACAAGCTCAAAATCCGAGAAAACAAGTTATCATAACGTTAAAAATTTTCTCTTTGAAAACATCTTTAGTTTAAAACAATCTTGGAGGGTTAAACCTTCGCCATTGGTATTATTTAGAGCCTCACTCACATGCATGTATCCGTGCCGCCCAGGGCATCCATCCACCATACCAGAAATCCATCCACATTTCCAACATACCACAATGCATGTGAGCACTCATCAGAACACCAAGGTCAAAACAAAGCAACTTCATTTTCCAAAAACAATTTATTCATACCACTTCTTTTAAAACAATCTGCAAATCAAACATGTTATTTCAAACAACCATTTTTTTTCAAAACCAACTTTTCTGATTCAAACCACTTTCAAAAATCCAGGGAAACACAGAACAACTCAAACAGGGGACTAGTGTCAGTGGGTGACATGACTATATGGTTGGCGGCCACATGCCAAACACGTCACTGACACAGGGAGCCTTCTTGGACCATGCCCCTTGCTCTGCATGGCTTGCCAGGCCGTGCGGGTTAGGAGGAATAATGTCCCAACTCCATTTTTCGTACCCCAATGGCAAAACATCTCCATAAAAACCCAAACAAACCAATTAAACTGGACTTCCCCTGGAAACCTGAGGATCGGTCCGGGCAAGAGTTCGCGACGCTCTTCTCGTACCTACCCCTCAAGTCCCGACAATCCTACTCCATCTACCTTGATATCCCAAATAACAAAGGGCGCTCTAAAAAGTGAGGTCTGCTAAGAGCAAACCTCCTCTGATACCATTTTGTCACGAACCAACCCGGGTCGACCCTGAACCGATCACCCGAGCCGGTCCACGACATGGCCCAAGAGGCGTTCCCGATCCTCCCGGGCTGGCGACAAGCGCCAGGGCATCAACAGAGGCTATGGGAACGATTTCTCCCATTATAAATAAATAAGACAGTGAAAATAATACAGAGCAGAACAGAAAAGATAAACCAAATAAAGTGACTAAACGGGAACAAACAGGAAACAAACTAACCAAACACGACGTCCGAACAACTCCGTGCAACCTCGCGGGTCGCTCTCCGACTCAACGGTCAAGCGTCACCCTAGGCGAGTGAACTCAAGCTATAGCCTGCACAAACACTAAAAACAGAAAAGAACTATAGGCGTGAGTATTAAAACTCAGTAGGCTAGCCCGATATCTATTCCCAATGCACTACCTTTAAAATAAAAGAAACATCATTTCAAGTTTGAACTACAATCTATAAGAGTGTGTTTTTAATAATATTCTACATAAAAAAATGTACAAACCATTGCCATTAACCATTTCAAAATTCGGGTCCATTTCATTAGTGCCAATGACATTTCAGAAAAAGGGAAAGTGATGTTTATGTTTTCAAATTTGTACAAAGGGGGTTAAACACTTTTATTTGAAAACAATTTTTAGAAACCGAATCAAGAGCAATTAACCATTTTCCAAAGAAAACAATACACCAGAATGCACAAAGTAAAACACACAGTAAGGGAAATGTAGGTATACACGTGAGCATCATAATCATTACTGCAAGCTACAAAAGCTGAATAGACATGGGTGAACCTAGGAGATCGAGAATAAACTAGAAGACACCAATACATGAGAAATCATCCTTATTGACATGTCACGATGAAATCAAAACGCACAATACGCTCGACCATCCACTCACGGGCAGGTCGAGGGAAAATCCCATAGCAATAAACCCAATATATCCACCTACTATGGGCCACTGGTCAGTACCATAACCTACCAGTGCAGCAATCGTTCTTAGAATATTCTCTCAATATGCCAGATTCCCATGTCTCAAGTGTTTGAAAAAGGGGTGAGCCAACTAATGCCAACCGAGCATCCAATCATATATAAATATATATATAAAGCACAACAGGCATCACCCGAGCCACTCTGTGGAACAACCTCATGCCTTTTTCTACTCAAGTACCCGGGAGCCTCTAAACGCGGCCTCCCAAACAATCAATTGCAACCAAGGCATGAGAGTCACCCTAAGAGGGTTTTTATCAAAATATTTTTATCGCTTTCCATAAAGTGCCAAACGGGCATTTAATACATTTCACAAACACTACTCAAAGACAGGTACAACTTCTTTATGAGACAAAACCCAATTTAAAACCGTTAAAGAACCCCAAAACACTACGTCACAGGCTAACAATATTTTTATAAACCAAACCAAACCATTTTCTTTTTTTCCAAATAATCTTTAAGAGCCAACCGGGCAATTTCTCAAACGAACCAAAGTATTTGTTCATGCTTCAAAAGAAATCATTTCTCATTAAACCAGAACTCTATTTTACATTCCATGAATTATGTTTAAAAGCCAAACGGGAATTCTTTCATTATTGGGTGTCCGCTCGTCAAAAGGATGTTTCATGTGTCATGTATAAAATAAACGGCTCCTTTTGACATTAAATAACCATTTAAAAATTAACCATCTTATATAAAAAATGAATTATCATATATTATCTCATATTTATTACAATTAATAAAATGTTGATTTTGAACAATTAGGGTGCGCAACAGCATGAAATAATATAACTTAAATTTTAAAAACAGTGCAAAGGGGACCTACCTCAAAACCAAGCGCGACGGCAAAACGACTTTGGAAGCAAGGCGCGATGACACGACGTGTGTCCGAAACCACGTGACAAAGTCTAACACTCTGCATAATCAATTTCAAGGACTCAGACACAACCAAAAACTCACCAGAGCCTGCGAAACCAAGCGTCGGGGAGAAACGCTCACCTTGAAACTAAAGCGTGGCGACGACAGAACCTCAAAAACAAGGCGCGGCGGTGGCGCTCACTCGGAAAATGCCCTGCGCGGGTCCTAAAAGTCCTAAGCCAACAAATAAAAACCCACCATCAATTAAAACCCATGATCCAACAAGCGTACGATGATGAAGATAATAATAATAATAATAATACTAATAATAATAACAAGGTTAGTAATAACAATAATAAAAAAAATAATACTAATAATAACAACAGTAATAATAATAATAATAATAATAACAATAATAATAATAATAGTAATAATAATAATAATAATAATAATAATATTCATATTAATAATATCATCATTAATAACAATAATAATAGTTATAATAATATTAATAATATTAACATTAATAATAATAATAATAATATTAATAATAATAATAATTACGAAATAATGTTAATACTATTAACACTAA
This sequence comes from Viscum album, assembly GCA_963277665.1. Taxonomy (NCBI): domain Eukaryota; kingdom Viridiplantae; phylum Streptophyta; class Magnoliopsida; order Santalales; family Viscaceae; genus Viscum; species Viscum album. Next base: position 1,207,864,044 of record OY728162.1, read on the forward strand.
TAATAATAATAATAATAATAATAATAATAATATGAAAAACAATAATAATAATAACAAAACAACATTAATAGTAATATTGATAAGATAAAACAAAATAAATCAAATCAAATGAAATAAAGTAAAATAAATAAATAAAAAGAAACCTGGCCCGGAGGAGAGGCGTGCGGCGGACAGGAGGATGGAGAAAGAAAAAAGAAGAAGAAGAAAAGAAGAAGAAGAGGATGAAGAAGAAGAGAAGAAGAGAAAGGAGAAGAAGAGAAGAGAATAGGAAGAGGAAGAAGGAGGGGGCGCCGGTGCTGCGGCTGCTGCTGCGGAAGGAGGCAGGGGCGCGGGAGTCGTCGCGTAGGGGAGGTGAGGAGGGAGCAGGCTGGATCGCCGGTGCAGGGCAAGGAGGCCGGGATGGGTGGTTGGCGCTGCAGCGGCCGAGCGCTGCAAGGGAGAGCAGGCGCTGCTGGGTGCGTGCGGGCCGAAGGAGACAGCAGGGTGCGGCGGGGTGCGTCGGGTTTGAGCAGGGAGGCAAGGAAGAAAGGGAAGGCTGCTGCTGGGTTGAAACCGGAGAGGGATTCGTGCATGGGAGAGCAGGGGGGCCGAAGCAGTGCAGCGGATAGGGGAGACCCAGGTGCCGGGTGTGGGTCGCGCATGAAAGAAGAGGCAGGGGGCGTCACGCGGCTGCTACACAAGGCTCTTGGACGGGAGCCGGAAGTAAAGTCTGATGAGGAGGAGAGGAAAAAAAACGTGGAGAAGGAAGAATCGACGAGGAGAAAGAAAAATAGGGGCGGCTGGTCTTCGGGTGATGGGAAGAGCTACTGTGCCGGAGCAGCAAGGCGGAGGGCTAAGGGAGGTCGAGCGGGATGGCTGGATGCAGGAGGTTGTCTGGGTGCTGGGGCGCGCGAGGTGCGGATGGTGCGCCGAAGGGGCTGGTTTGCTGCAATGGGAGTAGAGGTGCTGCACAGGGGGGAGAAGAAGAGAAGGAGCTGGCGGCTCCCGCGGGGAGAAGAAAAAAAATATAAAGGGGGTGGCTCGCTAGGGTTAGAAGAAAAAAAAAAGATAAAAGAAAAATAAAATTAAATAAAATAAATCCAAATTCATAATAATAATAAATTACAATAATAATAATAACAATAATAAAGATTAATAACAAATCATATTTAATAACGATTATACTATTATCCGCAACACTAACAACTTCATTAATTATTTATTTATAACATAATGATAAAAATAATAATGATAATGATATTCATGGTGATAAAAATACAAATGATAAAAATATTCATTTCGTCTTAAATAATAAAAATAATTATTAACTTATAATAATAGATGTGCGCGTTAAATATAAAGACTATATTTAAAATTTTTCCAAAGACAACGGGATGCGAAAATACACCGGGCAGGGACGAGCGGGGTTTCCAGAACAGGCTCCGCTCACGCGCCCAACAACGTCGCGTCAAAAAGTGCACTTTTTAACAAAAACTCAAAAACCTGGTCCGATACTGAACACGAACCGAAGCAATATAATTTAAAGTCAAAGAAATCATAAAATAAAATAACCGCGCGTGTCGGGGTGTGACAATTCTCCCCACCAAAATGCTTTCCGCCCCCGGAAAGCCACCACACCAACCAGTCGATCGATCAACACCTAAGGATTCCACACAACACGATCCGACCTCTTAACCAAGGATGTCACAACGACTACCAGCGGGAATGAACCTCATTGCCCAAAGTAAATCACCAACATAGGAAAGGCCCGAACGGGCTCCCCACCATAAGAACTCCACTAGAATTCGATAACTATTTAAGAAAAAACCCAACGAGACTCATAGTGGGTCTCCCCACCATAAAAGGACTGACCACTTAGCGACCAACCAGAAATCCAACTTAGGTCAGAACCAGGCCTTACTCAAGCTATAGAAGCACAACAAAAACATTTAAACCATTTACTCCCGTTCGAAAGGGATAGAAGCTTAAATGGATACTTTGCGCAACTAAAACCCTAACCCCATGGGCGGGGAGGGTGGGCCCAAGGATCAAATCACTAAAACTACGACGTAAGACTACTCACTACCCAACACTTCGAGATGGACCAAACCAGGGCCGCAACTGATTTACATCAGTGGCCCATGAAAAGTCATTGGTCAGCAACTTACATCCAAGAGGCACGATTCCCGACACTACGTGAGGGATAAGTCCATCGCGCGCTTTGCGACAAGAGGAAAACTACAACGACAGAGAAACCAGAGCAACAACACCAAAACTATCTCACCATGACGATAGAGGTGCAACTTTAACCGGACTCTTTAAAATTTTCCTGGGGGGGTTCCTGACTACGCGTCGGCTTCACTCCGAGACCTTTTGGTTGGAGCTCTGATGGATGAAGCATCTTCTGCCTCGCAGTCAGGTTCTGATAATCCCAATGAGAAACATACATCTTTTTATCTGACAGATTGAAGGACAAGATTTTAAAATTAAAACACACCAGCATTGAAAGACGAGGATCATCAAAAGACCCATGAAGTTACCATACATCTCAACCCCAAAACAACACCCATACATAGGCCACGATAATAGATCACTTACACAGAAACGAAACTTACACTAGAAACTTTGAACAAGGACCCTACAACACATTACTTCTGAGAACACCCTCTGCGACGCTTTCTTGCAATGCCCCGACAAAATCGTCGCAAGTGACCCAGACGTCCGCACGCCTGGCAGGGCTTCGGAGCGCTTGGGCACGATGACTTCTTGTGACCCCTCTTGCCACACTGATAACACACAATAATCTCTCGTACCGAAGAGGTTGATGAAAGATCCCGAGGCCTCTTGATTCCATGACCTGATCCATCCACTTCCATTTGCATACTCATCTCCTTTCCAGAACCTTCACCAGTGCTCATAGGGATCGAAGGAGGGAGAACTACTTCGAGCACTCTTACCATCGCAGCTTCGAAATGAAAAGCTTGTCTCTCCACATCAACAAACGAAGTCAGGTTGGACTCTGACACCTTCAACTGTAGATCAGGGCGGAGACCCGCCTCGAAGCGTCGAGCCTTCATGGGGTCATTTGTGGCATACTCTGAATCATAAGGTACTAGCTCCACAAAGCGATGGAAATATTCTAACACGGATCTGTCGCCCTGCTGCAGACAACACATTTTCATCCCCTTCCTCACCCTATCTTCCTCAGAGAAATACTGGCGAATGAACGGGGCCTTGAAAAACTCCCAAGTAACCTCTTGACGGGGCTTGTTCCGAGACACTGACTTCCGCCACATCCACGGTGAACCTTCAAGCATGAAGGTCGCAAACTTGACCTTCAACGACTCGGGAAACTCAATGAGGCTAAAGTCCCTTTCAATCTTCTGCATCCACTCCTCTGCCACAGAAGTTTCTGCTTGACCATAGAAGAGAGGTGGATCCAACTTCCGAAACTCAAACATAAAATCCTTAGGTTGATCAACTGCACTACGATCACCCATCGAAGCTTCAAAGGGATAACCGCTGGACAAGGAAAGGTCAAAAACCCAATCAACGCCAACTTAACGAATGAATAACAACCTCAAAACGAAACACTACATAGGTGACAAGCTCAAAATCCTAGAAAACAAGTTATCATAACGTTAAAAATTTTCTCTTTGAAAACATCTTTAGTTTAAAACAATCTTGGTGGGTTAAACCTTCGCCATTGGTATTCTTTAGAGCCTCACTCACATGCATGTATCCATGCCGCCCAGGGCATCCATCCACCATACCAGAAATCCATCCACATTTCCAACATACCACAATGCATGTGAGCACTCATCAGAACACCAAGGTCAAAACAAAGCAACTTCATTTTCCAAAAACTATTTATTCATACCACTTCTTTTAAAACAATCTGAAAATCAAACATGTTATTTCAAACAACCATTTTTTTTTCAAAACCAACTTTTCTGATTCAAACCACTTTCAAAAATCCATGGAAACACAGAACAACTCAAACAGGGGACTAGTGTCAGTGGGTGACTTGACCATATGGTTGGCGGCCACATGCCAAACACGTCACTGACACAGGGAGCCTTCTTGGACCATGCCCCTAGCTCTGCATGGCTTTCCAGGCCGTGCGGGTTAGGAGGACTAATGGCCCAACTCCATTTGTCGTACCCCAATCGCAAAACATCTCCATAAAAACCCAAACAAACCAATTAAACTGGACTTCCCCTGGAAACCTGAGGATAGGTACGGGCAAGAGTTCGCGACGCTCTTCTCGTACCAACCCCTCAAGTCCCGACAATCCTACTCCATCTACCTTGATATCCCAAATAACAAAGGGCACTATGAAAAGTGAGGTCTGCTAAGAGCAAACCTCCTCTGATACTATTTTGTCACGAACCAACCCGGGTCGACCCTGAACCGGTCACCCGAGCCGGTCCGCGACATGGCCCGAGAGGCGTTCCCGATCCTCCCGGGCTGGCGACAAGCGCCAGGGCATCAACAGAGGCTATGGGAACGATTTAGCCCATTATAAATAAATAAGACAGTGAAAATAATACAGAGCAGCGCAGAAAAGATAAACCAAATAAAGTGACTAAACGGGAACAAACAGGAAACAAACTAACCAAACACGACGTCCGAACAACTCCGTGCGACCTCGCGGGTCGCTCTCCGACTCAACGGTCAAGCGTCGCCCTAGGCGAGCGCACTCAAGCTATAGCCTGCACAAACACTAAAAACAGAAAAGAACTATAGGCGTGAGTATTAAAACTCAGTAGGCTAGCCCGATATCTATTCCCAATGCACTACCTTTAAAATAAAAGAAACATCATTTCAAGTTTGAACTACAATCAATAAGAGTATGTTTTTAATAATATTATACTAAAAAACAAAGTACGAACCATTGCCCTTAACCATTTCAAAATTCGGGTCCATTTCTTTAGTGCCAATGACATTTCAGAAAAAGGGAAATTGATGTTTAAGTTTTCAAATTTGTACAAAGGGGGTTAAACACTTTTATTTGAAAACAATTTTTGGAAACCGAATCAAGAGCAATTAACCATTTTCCAAAGAAAAAAATACACCAGAATGCATAAAGTAAAACACACAGTAAGGGCAATGTAGTTATACACGTGAGCATCATAATCATTACTGCAAGCTACAAAAGCTGAATAGACATGGGTGAACCTAGGAGATCGATAATAAACCAGAAGACACCAATACATGAGAAATCATCCTTATTGACATGTCACGATGAAATCAAAACGCACAATACGCTCGACCATCCACTCACGGGCAGGTCGAGGGCAAATCCCATAGCAATAAACCCAATATATCCACCTACTATGGGCCACTGGTCAGTACCATAACCTACCAGTGCAGCAATTGTTCTTAGAATATTCTCTCAATATGCCAGATTCCCATGTCTCAAGTGTTTCAAAAAGGGGTGAGCCAACTATTGACAACCGAGCATCCAATCATATATAAATATATATATAAACCACAACAGGCATCACCCGAGCCACTCTGTGGAACAACCTCATGCCTTTTTCTACTCAAGTACCCGGGAGCCTCTAAACGCGGCCTCCCAAACAATCAATTGCAACCAAGGCATTAGAGTTGCCCTAAGAGGGTTTTTATCAAAACATTTTTATCGCTTTCCATAAAGATCCAAACGGGCATTTAATACATTTCACAAACACTACTCAAAGACAGGTACAACTTCTTTATGAGACAAAACCCAATTTAAAACCGTTAAAGAACCCCAAAACACTACGTCACAGGCTAACAATATTTTTATAAACCAAACCAGACCATTTTCTTTTTTTCCAAATAATCTTTAAGAGCCAACCGGGCAATTTCTCAAACGAACCAAAGTATTTGTTCATGCTTCAAAAGAAATCATTTCTCATTAAACCGGAACTCTGTTTTACATTCCGTGAATTATGTTTAAAAGCCAAACGGGCATTCTATCATTATTGGGTGTCCTCTCGTCAAAAGGATGTTTCATGTGTCGTGTATAAAATAAACGGTTCCTTTTGACATTAAATAACCATTTAAAAATTAACCATCTTATATAAAAAATGAATTATCATTTATTATCTCATATTTATTACAATTAATAAAATGTTGATTTTGAACAATTAGGGTGCGCAACAGCATGGAATAATATAACTTAAATTTTAAAAACAGTGCAAAGGGGACCTACCTCAAAACCAAGCGTGATGGCAAAACGACTTTGGAAGCAAGGCGCGATGACACAACGTGTGTCCGAAACCACGTGACAAAGTCTAACACTCTGCATAATCAATTTCAAGGACTCAGACACAACCAAAAACTCACCAGAGCCTGCGAAACCAAGCGTCGGGGAGAAACGCTCACCTTGAAACTAATGCGCGGCGACGACGGAACCTCAAAAACAAGGCGCGGCGGTGGCGCTCACTCGGAAAATGCCCTGCGCGGGTCCTAAAAGTCCTAAGCCAACAAATAATAACCTACCATCAATTAATACCCATGATCCAACAAGAGTACGATGATGAAGATAATAATAATAATAATAATACTAATAATAATAATAAGGTTAGTAATAATAATAATAAAAAAAATAATAGTAATAATAACAATAGTAATAATAATAATAATAATAACAATAATAATAATAATAGTAATAATAATAATAATAATAATAATAACAATATTCATATTAATAATATCATCATTAATAACAATAATAATAGTTATAATAATATTAATAATATTAACATTAATAATAATATTATTATTAATAATAATAATAATAATTACGAAATAATGTTAATACTATTAACACTAATAATAATAATAATAATAATAATAATAATAATAATAATAATATGAAAAACAATAATAATAATAACAAAACAACATTAATAGTAATATTGATTAGATCAAATAAAATAAATCAAATGAAATGAAATAAAGTAAAATAAATAAATAAAAAGAAACCTGGCCCGGAGGAGAGGCGCACGGCGGACAGGAGGAAGGAGAAAGAAAAAAGAAGAAGAAGAAAAGAAGAAGAAGAGGAAGAAGAAGGAGAGAAGAAGAGAAAGGAGAAGAAGAGAAGAGAATAGGAAGAGGAAGAAGGAGGGGGCGCCGGTGCTGCGGCTACTGCTGCGGAAGGAGGCAGGGGGAGCGGGAGTCGTCGCGTAGGGGAGGCGAGGAGGGAGCAGGCTGGATCGCTGGTGCCGGGAAAGGAGGACGGGATGGGTGGTTGGCGCTGCTGCGGCCGAGCACTGCAAGGGAGAGCAGGCACTGCTGGGTGCGTGCGGGCCGAAGGAGGCAGCAGGGTGCGGTGGGGTGCGTCGGGTTTGGGCAGGGAGGCAAGGAAGAAAGGGAAGGCTGCTGCTGGGTTGAAACCGGAGAAGGATTCGTGCATGGGAGAGCAGGGGGGGCCGAAGCAGTGCAGCAGATAGGGGAGACCCAGGTGCCGGGTGTGGGTCGCGCATGAAAGAAGAGGCAGGGGGCGTCACGCGGCTGCTGTACAAGGCTCTTGGACGGGAGCCGGAAGTAAAGTCTGATGAGGAGGAGAGGAAAAAAACGTGGAGAAGGAAGAACCGACGAGGAGAAAGAAAAACAGGGGCGGCTGGTCTTCAGGTGATGGGGAGAGCTACTGTGCTGGAGCAGCAAGGCGGAGGGATAAGGGAGGTCGAGCGGGATGGCTGGATGCAGGAGGTTGTCTGGGTGCTCGGGCGCGCGAGGTGCGGATGGTGCGCCGAAGGGGCTGGTTTGCTGCAATGGGAGTAGAGGTGCTGCACAGGGGGAAGAAGAAGAGAAGGAGGCGGCGGCTCCCGCGGGGAGAAGAAAAAAAAATATAAAGGGGGTGGCTCGCTAGGGTTAGAAGAAAAAAAAAGATAAAAGAAAAATAAAATAAAATAAAATAAATCCAAATTCATAATAATAATAAATTACAATAATAATAATAACAATAATAAAGGTTAATAACAAATCATATTTAATAACGATTATACTACTATCCGCAACACTAACAACTTCATTAATTATTTATTTATAACATAATGATAAAAATAATAATGATAATGTTAATCATGGTGATAAAAATACAAATGATAAAAATATTCATTTCGTCTTAAATAATAAAAATAATTATTAACTTATAATAATAGATGTGCGCGTTAAATATAAAGACTATATTTAAAATTTTTGCAAAGACAACGGGATGCGAAAATACACAGGGCAGGGATGAGCGGGGTTTCCAGAACAGGCTCCGCTCACGCGCCCAACGACGTCGCGTCAAAAAGTGCACTTTTTATCAAAAACTCAAAAACCTGGTCCGATACTGAACACGAACCGAAGCAATATAATTTAAAGTCAAAGAAATCATAAAATAAAATAACCGCGCGTGTCGGGGTGTGACAATTCTCCCCACCATAACGCTTTCCGCCCCCGGAAAGCCACCACACCAACTAGTCGATCGATCAACACCTAAGGATTCCACACAACACGACCCGACCTCTTAACCAAGGATGTCACAACGACTACCAGCGGGAATGAACCTCATTGCCCAAAGTAAATCACCAACATAGGAAAGGCCCGAACGGGCTCCCCACCATAAGAACTCCACTAGAATTCGATAACTATTTAAGAAAAAACCCAACGAGACTCATAGTGGGTCTCCCCACCATAAAAGGACTGACCTCTTAGCGACCAACCAGAAATCCAACTTATGTCAGAACAGGGCCTTACTCAAGCTATAGAAGCACAACAAAAACATTTAAACCATTTACTCCCGTTCGAAAGGGATAGAAGCTTAAATGGATACTTTGCGCAACTAAAACCCTAACCTCATGGGCGGGGAGGGTGGGCCCAAGGATCAAATCACTAAAACTACGACGTACGACTACTCACGACCCATCACTTCGGGATGGACCCAAACCAGGGCCGCAACTGATTTACATCAGTGGCCCATGAAAAGTCATTGGTCAGCAACTTACATCCAAGAGGCACGATTCCCGACACTACGTGGGGGATAAGTCCATCGCGCGCTTTGCGACAAGAGGAAAACTAAAACGACAGAGCAACCAGAGCAACAACACCAAAACTATCTCACCACGACGATAGAGGCGCGACTTTAACCGGACTCTTTAAAATTTTCCCGGGGGGGTTCCTGAATACGCGTCGGCTTCACTCCGAGACCTTTTGGTTGGAGCTCTGATGGATGAAGCATCTTCTGCCTCGTAGTCAGGTTCTGATAATCCCAATGAGAAACATACATCTTTTTATCTGACAGATTAAAGGACAAGATTTTAAAATTAAAACACACCAGCATTGAAAGACGAGGTTCGTCAAAAGACCCATGAAGTTCCCATACATCTCAACCCCAAAACAACATCCATACATAGGCCACGATAATAGATCACTTACACAGAAAGGAAACTTACACTGGAAACTTTGAACAAGGACCCTACAACACATTACTTCTGAGAACACCCTCTACGACGCTTTCTTGCAATGCCCCGACAAAATCGTCGCAAGTGACCCAGACGTCCACATGCCTGGCAGGGCTTCGGAGCGCTTGGGCACGATGACTTCTTGTGACCCCTCTTGCCACACTGATAACACACAATAATCTCTCGTACCGAAGAGGTTGATGAAAGATCCTGAGGCCTCTTGATTCCATGACCTGATCCATCCACTTCCATTTGCTTACTCATCTCCTTTCCAGAACCTTCACCAGTGCTCATAGGGATCGAAGGAGGGAGAACTACTTCGAGCACTCCTACCATCGTAGCTTCGAAATGAAAAGCTTGTCTCGCCACATCAACAAACGAAGTCAGGTTGGACTCTGACACCTTCAACTGTAGATCAGGGCGGAGACCCGCCTCGAAGCGTCGAGCCTTCACGGGGTCATTTGTGGCATACTCTGAATCATAAGGTACTAGCTCCACAAAGCGATGGAAATATTCTAACACGGATCCGTCGCCCTGCTGCAGACAACACATTTCCATCCCCTTCCTCACCCTATCTTCCTCAGAGAAATACTGGCGAATGAACGAGGCCTTGAAAAACTCCCAAGTAACCTCTTGACGGGGCTTGTTCCGAGACACTGACTTCCACCACATCCACGGTGAACCTTCAAGCATGAAGGTCGCAAACTTGACCTTCAATGACTCGGGAAACTCAATGAGGCTAAAGTCCCTTTCAATCTTCTGCATCCACTCCTCTGCCACAGAAGTTTCTGCTTGACCATAGAAGAGAGGTGGATCCAACTTCCGAAACTCAAACATAAAATCCTTAGGTTGATCAACTGCACTACGATCACCCATCGAAGCTTCAAAGGGATAACCGCTGGACAAGGAAAGGTCAAAACCCCAATCAACGCCAACTCAACGAATGAATAACAACCTCAAAACCAAACACTACATAGGTGACAAGCTCAAAATCCGAGAAAACAAGTTATCATAATGTTAAAAATTTTCTCTTTGAAAACATCTTTAGTTTAAAACAATCTTGGTGGGTTAAACCTTCGCCATTGGTATTCTTTAGAGCCTCACTCACATGCATGTATCCGTGCCTCCCATGGCATCCATCCACCATACCAGAAATCCATCCACATTTCCAACATACCACAATGCATGTGAGCACTCATCAGAACACCAAGGTCAAAACAAAGCAACTTCATTTTCCAAAAACAATTTATTCATACCACTTCTTTTAAAACAATCTGCAAATCAAACATGTTATTTAAAAAAACCATTTTTTTTTTCAAAACCAACTTTTCTGATTCAAACCACTTTCAAAAATCCAAGGAAACACAGAACAACTCAAACAGGGGACTAGTGTCAGTGGGTGACTTGACCATATGGTTGGCGGCCACATGCCAAACATGTCACTGACACAGGGAGCCTTCTTGGACCATGCCCCTAGCTCTGCATGGCTTGCCAGGCCGTGCGGGTTAGGAGGACTAATGGCCCAACTCCATTTGTCGTACCCCAATCGCAAAACATCTCCATAAAAACCCAAACAAATCAATTAAACTGGACTTCCCCTGGAAACCTGAGGATCGGTACGGAAAGAGTTCGCGACGCTGTTCTCGTACCTACCCCTCATGTCCCGACAATCCTACTCCATCTACCTTGATATCCCAAATAACAAAGGGTGCTCTGAAAATTGAGGTCTGCTAAGAGCAAACCTCCTCTGATACCATTTTGTCACGAACCAACCCGGGTCGACCCTGAACCGGTCACCCGAGCCGGTCCGCGACATGGCCCGAGAGGCGTTCCCGATCCTCCCGGGCTGGCGACAAGCACCAGGGCATCAACAGAGGCTATGGGAACGATTTCGCCCATTATAAATAAATAAGACAGTGAAAATAATACAGAGCAGCGCAGAAAAGATAAACCAAATAAAGTGACTAAACGGGAACAAACAGGAAACAAACTAACCAAACACGAAGTCCGAACAACTCCGTGCGACCTTGCGGGTCGCTCTCCGACTCAATGGTCAGGCGTCGCCCTAGGCGAGCACACTCAATCTATAGCCTGCACAAACACTAAAAACAGAAAATAACTATAGGCGTGAGTATTAAAACTCAGTAGGCTAGCCCGATATCTATTCCCAATGCACTACCTTTAAAATAAAAGAAACATCATTTCAAGTTTGAACTACAATCTATAAGAGTATGTTTTTAATAATATTCTACTTTAAAAACAAAGTACGAACCATTGCCCTTAACCATTTCAAAATTCGGGTCCATTTCATTAGTGCCAATGACATTTCAGAAAAAGGGAAATTGATGTTTAAGTTTTCGAATTTGTACAAAGGGGGTTAAACACTTTTATTTGAAAACAATTTTTAGAAACTGATTCAAGAGCAATTAACCATTTTCCAAAGAAAACAATACACCAGAATGCACAAAGTAAAACACACAGTAAGGGCAATGTAGGTATACACGTGAGCATCATAATCATTACTGCAAGCTACAAAAGCTGAATAGACATGGGTGAACCTAGGAGATCGATAATAAACCAGAAGACACCAATACATGAGAAATCATCCTTATTGACATGTCACGACGAAATCAAAACGCACAATACGCTTGACCATCCACTCACGGGCAGGTCGAGGGCAAATCCCATAGCAATAAACCCAATATATCCACCTACTATGGGCCACTGGTCAGTACCATAACCTACCAGTGCAGCAATCGTTCTTAGAATATTCTCTCAATATGCCAGATTCCCATGTCTCAAGTGTTTGAAAAAGGGGTGAGCCAACTAATACCAACCGAGCATCCAATCATATATAAATATATATATAAAGCACAACAGGCATCACCCGAGCCACTCTGTGGAACAACCTCATTCCTTTTTCTACTCAAGTACCCGGGAGCCTCTAAACGCGGCCTCCCAAACAATCAATTGCAACCAAGGCATGAGAGTCGCCCTAAGAGGGTTTTTATCAAAACATTTTTATCGCTTTCCATAAAGTGCCAAACGGGCATTTAATACATTTCACAAACACTACTCAAAGACAGGTACAACTTATTTATGAGACAAAACCCAATTTAAAACCGTTAAAGAACCCCAAAACAGTATGTCACAGGCTAAAAATATTTTTATAAACCAAACCAGACCATTTTCTTTTTTTCCAAATAATCTTTAAGAGCCAACCGGGCAATTTCTCAAACGAACCAAAGTATTTGTTCATGCTTCAAAATAAATCATTTCTCATTATACCAGAACTCTGTTTTACATTCCGTGAATTATGTTTAAAAGCCAAACAGTCATTCTTTCTTTATTGGGTGCCCGCTCGTCAAAAGGATGTTTCATGTGTCATGTATAAAATAAACGACTCCTTTTGACATTAAATAACCATTCAAAAATTAACCATCTTATATAAAAAGTGAATTATCATTTATTATCTCATATTTATTACAATTAATAAAATGTTGATTTTGAACAATTAGGGTGCGCAACAGCATGAAATAATATAACATAAATTTTAAAATCAGTGCAAAGGGGACCTACCTCAAAACAAAGCGCGATGGCAAAACGACTTTGGAAGCAAGGCGCGATGACACGACGTGTGTCCGAAACCACGTGACAAAGTCTAACACTCTGCATAATCAATTTCAAGGACTCAGAGACAACCAAAAACTCACCAGAGCCTTCGAAACCAAGCGTCGGGGAGAAACGCTCACCTTGAAACTAAAGCGCGGCGACGACAGAACCTCAAAAACAAGGCGCGGCGGTGGCACTCACTCGGAAAATGCCCTGCGCGGGTCCTAAAAGTCCTAAGCCAACAAATAAAAACCCACCATCAATTAAAACCCATGATCCAACAAGAGTACTATGATGAAGATAATAATAATAATAATAATACTAATAATAATAATAAGGTTAGTAATGATAATAATAATAAAAATAATAGTAATAATAACAATAGTAATAATAATAATAATAATAATAATAACAATAATAATAATAATAGTAATAATAATAATAATAATAACAACAATATTCATATTAATAATATCATCATTAATAACAATAATAATAGTTATAATAATATTAATAATATTAACATTAATAATAATATTATTATTATTAATAATAATAATAATTACAAAATAATGTAAATACTATTAACACTAATAATAATAATAATAATAATAATAATAATAATAATATGAAAAACAATAATAATAATAACAAAACAACATTAATAGTAATATTGATAAGATAAAACAAAATAAATCAAATGAAATGAAATAAAGTAAAATAAATAAAAAAAAGAAAAAGAAACCTGGCCCGGAGGAGAGGCGCGCGGAAGACAGGAGGAAGGAGAAAGAAAAAAGAAGAAGAAGAAGAGAAGAAGAAGAGGAAGAAGAAGAAGAGAAGAAGAAGAGGAAGAAGAAGAAGAGAAGAAGAGAAAGGAGAAGAAGAGAAGAGAATAGGAAGAGGAAGAAGGAGGGGGCGTTGGTGCTGCGGCTGCTGCTGCGGAAGGAGGCAGGGGGCGCGTGAGTCGTCGCGTAGGGGAGGTGAGGAGGGAGCAGGCTGGATCGCCGGTGCAGGGCAAGGAGGCCGGGATGGGTGGTTGGCGCTGCTGCGGCCGAGCGCTGCAAGGGAGAGCAGGCGCTGCTGGGTGCGTGCGGGCCGAAGGAGGCAGCAGGGTGCGGCGAGGTGCGTCGGGTTTGAGCAGGGAGGCAAGGAAGAAAGGGAAGGCTGCTGCTAGGTTGAAACCGGAGAAGGATTCGTGCATGGGAGAGAAGGTGGGGCTGAAGCAGTGCAGCGGATAGGGGAGACCCAGGTGCCGGGTGTGGGTCGCGCATGAAAGAAGAGGCAGGGGCGTCACGCGGCTGCTGCACAAGTCTCTTGGACGGGAGCCGGAAGTAAAGTCTGATGAGGAGGAGAGGAAAAAAACGTGGAGAAGGAAGAACTGACGAGGAGAAAGAAAAACAGGGGCGGCTGGTCTTCGGGTGATGGGGAGAGCTGATGTGCCGGACCAGCAAGGCGGAGGGCTAAGGGAGGTCGAGCGGGATGGCTGGATGCAGGAGGTTGTCTGGGTGCTAGGGCGCGCGAGGTGCGGATGGTGCGCCGAAGGGGCTGGTTTGCTGCAATGGGAGTAGAGGTGCTGCACAGGGGGGAGAAGAAGAGAAGGAGGCGGCGGCTCCCGCAGGGAGAAGAAAAAAAATATAAAGGGGGTGGCTCGCTAGGGTTAGAAGAAAAAAATAAAAGATAAAAGAAAAATAAAATAAAATAAAATAAATCCAAATTCATTATAATAATAAATTACAATAATAATAATAACAATAATAAATATTAATAACAAATCATATTTAATAACGATTATACTATTATCCGCAACACTAACAACTTCATTAATTATTTATTTATAACATAATGATAAAAATAATAATGATAATGATAATCATGGTGATATAAATACAAATGATAAAAATATTCATTTCATCTTAAATAATAAAAATAATTATTAACTTATAACAATAGATGTGCGGGTTAAATATAAAGACTATATTTAAAATTCTTCCAAAGACAACGGGATGCGAAAATAAACCGGGCAGGGACGAGCGGGGTTTCCAGAACAGGCTCCGCTCACGCGCCCAACGATGTCGCGTCAAAAAGTGCACTTTTTAACAAAAACTCAAAAACCTGGTCCGATACTGAACACGAACCGAAACAATATAATTTAAAGTCAAAGAAATCATAAAATAAAATAACCGCGCGTGTCGGGGTGTGACAGAACCATCCGCACTTTGGAGGTTATAATACAAGAATGTGTTTTTGACTTCTTGGGATCAGGGGAAAGACATTTTCCTTTATTATATTTTTCTTAAAATAATAGATATCACTCTACTATTGGCATGGAACTGTTTGAATCCTTGTACGAGAAGTTGTGTTGTTCTCTTGTGTGATGGACCGAGTTTAGGGAGGTTGGTGTTCTTGTCCTAGAGGTACTATAGAGCAGAAATGAGATGTTTTATCTTTTGGATGAGAGGATGAAGCCATTCCAGGACCAGCAGAAGTCATATGTTCATCGTAGGGGGAGGCCCTTTGAGTTCAAGGTTGGATACCATGTTTTCTTGAAGGTTTCCCCTCGACGTGGGAATTGAAGGTTTGGCAAGGTGAGTAATCTCTTTCAATGGTTAATTGTACCTTTCGATGTGTTGGGGGAGTTGGTGAGGTGGCATATCAGCTGGAGTATCCACCTCAGTTGGTAAGGATCCACGACGTTTTCCTAGTCCCCCCATCTTCATTGATATCTACACGATGACTCCCATGTAATTGACTAGGGTGAGTTGGATATTGGTGATGACCCTACATTCTTGGAGCGACCAGTGAGGATTGAGTATGGGAAGGAGAATTTGATCTTTGTATGAACCATTCACTTGGTCCATGTGTTGTGGAGGCAAGGTGGCCTCTAGGAGAGTACATGGGATCAAGAAGCTCAAATATGTGCCCATTACCCAGAGCTATTTTGAGTTGATGTCCCAAGGCTTGTACATTTTTTGTGATGTAGTGGTTTACCTAGTTAACTATGAATTGTGTTGTTTTCTTTGTTCTCTAGATGTGTTTTAATCCATGTGACTGTATGTTGTAAGCCTATATATTTTGTGATCAGTCAGGGTAAAGGTGTTATTATATGTCTAGAGTGGATCAGTCATGAGAGGTATATTTGGAGGTGGTTGTTTGGACCCCTCCCTATGGATCGATCTTAGTTTGATTCTTTGGGGTGGGAATAGTTTGATATGTATCTGATGTAATGTCCCAAACCATCCAGGTCCTTTACTTTTCCAATTTTTAGGAGTTCAGGACGTCATGGACCCAGTAAGTCCAGATCTGAGTGCGGGTGCAGCGTGTGGGTGGGAGGATGTCACCGTGGTGTCACCAATTGGTGTGACACCAATCGGTGTGTCACTGATCAGTGTGTCACCTATTGGCCACCTATGGGTGTTGGGGGTTCATTACCCATTTTCCCCGTAATTACACTTTTAAGTATTTTAACTTTTTTTATGTGGTGTAAATCCATTTAGCGCCATAAACAATGTATTAAATCCCCTAAGTGTAGGAAGACCCCCTACATACCAGTTTTTCATCTATTTAAATGAAATCCTTTAGCCAACAGTTGTTCTGGCCACTCCCCAATGGGAATTATTAAATAACAATTAATACCATTGTGGGTAACCTTCCATCTATGTGGTAAAACCATGATCCGCCTTTAAAGTTGTTCTAGATTTTCATATCCCATAACTCCAAGATCTCTTCCTTTTTATCGCACGTGAATTCATTATTTCTTCTTCATGGCCGGTTACACTCTTTCCTTAGTGAATTTGGAGTTTCCTTTCCCGATGCTAGCGGTGCACTTATGCCATAGCCATTCCTGCTCATTCTTGGACCCCTGTAAGTCATGCATCACATGTTCTGGGTGCCCAGAGAAAAACATTGATCTTTGGTCATCCATGTAGGGTTTTTAATCGTCTCTCTTTACTGTGAATCATGGAGGGTGTGTGTATCAATGTTTCTGCAGGGATGGATGAAACAAAATTGTAACAAACATAATAAGTGGATTTAAATAATTATGTTATGTGTTTGATAATGTTGTTGTACTCTTGTATATTTTCCAATATGTTCTGAATTGAATGTTCTTATGTCCACTGAATATCATGGTTGTTGGTGTTCCGTTATTGCGCACTAATGAACCCCTATTTTTTGGATATTTACGTGATTTAATGGATATAACATGGAAACTATTATATCATGTAAACTAAATTGATTAAATGAATTCCCAATGAATAATAATCCTTGTGTGATCACCCCGATTAACCAAACGAAAAAAAGGATCTAAATGAATGGAATATTCAAATTTAAAAACTTCATTTCTCTATTTTGCTGATGTTTACGATTGGTGCTTGTGAGGTGATGTGGATGGGGGTGGGATCCCCTATTGCTGAGTAGTTTTTGGGGCTTGGTTTGGTTCCAGTACTTTGAGGGATCTAATGTATCCCATTTCTTGTTGTGACATTACAAGAGAACTGGGCGTGAATGCTAAAATTGCTTTTGGCTATTTTCCTTCCGTGGATAGTGTCTATGCCTGTTAGTTTCCCCATAGTGAAGAATTTATCTAAATGGAGTCCCTAGAATCTGAAAACAATAATTGGTTATATGGGGATTTGTATTCTAGGAATGAGTTGTGACATGTTTGTGGCTCGAGTGCTTCTAATGATTGAATATTAATGAGGGTGTTTGTATATGTGATGGTTTTGGAACCCCTATGATGGGATGAGTGCTTGATACCTATAAGTATAATTTAATTTTTATGTTTCTTATTCTCACCCCACCAATGATGAGAGCTTTGTTTCGAACACCCCCATCTCATGGGGAAGGGTGTTTTCCCCCCACACTCTTATGAGTGGCTGGTTATTAGCCCTTTTTCTGCTCTCATTCCCAAGTATCCCAAGACTCTTTTGGAAGGCTGTGATGGCCTGACGTCCATTATAGACGTAGATTATTTTGGAATGTTATGTTTTGGTAGTTGTCCTAGGTGTGTGTGGGTAGGTTATTTCCCAAATATCTTATTGATGAGGTTCATGCGACTTTGGGTGTAGCAGTGGTTGTTTTGGCCTAGGTGTTTGCGGGAATGGTTATGTTTGGTTGTTGGGGCCTAGTTGTCTATGGTCGGGATGTGTAGTTGTTGTAGCCCATGTGTGTGCGGGTGGGGTATGGTAGTTGGACTATGGTGAGAATGGTGGGAAAGGTCTGACATGTAGGATGACTTCAATAACCATTGGGAAAGTGGTGGAGGGTACTGAAATATCGATGTGATATTACTTCTACTTTACATGACCTGAGTTGTTTGGGGAGTGCACCTTATTGAATTTGGGTGTATAGAATCCTTGTTATGTATTTCATTTGTCTCTGTTTCTCACAGGGCATTATAATTCCTCCCCACTTGTGTAGGAGAGATTTTGGTTTTCCCTACTAAGTATACCTGTATACTCCCCATACATATATAAAACTGCATTCAGGTTTCAAGGAGGACATTGGGGATCATGTGGGACCGTACTAGTAATGACATTGGTACATTTTCAGTTGTTATTTCTAGTTTTCTTATCAGTTATACCTTATTGGAGTTTTCGTTAACTTTTGCAGCACAAAATTTTGGAACATATATATGGGAATGGTTCATTTATTCCTTAAATTTACATCCATTTTTTGTGTTGATTAGAGAATTACCATATTATCTCACAATCCTACTAAATAAGAAAGTCAATGACTTCGATTTTTTGTGTGATTCTATACCCTTGGTGCTATTCACCACTTTGGGACCTATTGAAGGTGGGTTTTGGGGGTGATTATCTCTCTTTCAACTTGAGGATGGATGGGTCTAGCAATCCGTAATCCCTTCCCTCATCTTGGTGAAGGCGGGCCGTGACATGCAGTTTTATAAAAAAATCACTTTCATATTGACCATTGGTACCATGATAGACACATTTAACTGTATATTTTTTTACTATTTAAACTAGGAACAAAATAATTTTTATAATGTTTCAGTCTTTCAAAGTTACATCATATTCCAAATTTTTTTTGGAAGTGTATAGTTTCAAAGGATTTTATTTATATATTTTTCTAATATTATTAATATATAATATGTTTTTGAAAATATTATTCTTAAACCTTTAATTATTTAATAATCATTTTTATATAAATCACTAAAAATTTTAGAAGAATTATATTTTAAATCAATTAATAGTTTTGATAAATTTTCGTTTTCTAATAGAACAATATCATAAAATTTCATAAGTTTTATATAGTATTTAGTTAATGATTAATAATTTATCTACAAAATAAAACAATAATAATTTAACTCATCATAAGAAATGTTTTTGGAACTAGAGTTCTACATGTGAGATGGACTGTAACACATCAGTATCAGCTATTATAAAAATAACACTATGATCAGCTTAGGAATATGTAGAATACCCACTATATGATGTAGAAGTATTACTCCATGTAGATTTTATAGATTTTTATACCTTCCATTCATAAAAGGATCTTATTTTATCTATGATTAATTATTTTTATCCTTTATATGACTTAATTAATTACATTCACAATAGCTATCATCTTTGGTGTCATTGTTTTTCTTTTTGTACTCATTTTCAAGTTTTTCACCAATATCTAATAGAACAATATATTTATATGTAGACATTGAATCAGATGATTCATTATTTTTATCCATGAGACATTATTCTTCCCTATTGATATGACTTTTATATTCAACCCTCATCTCGAATTCATAAATTATCAAAGACTTAACCAAGTCTTTCATTATAAATTTATTTATTGGAGTAGACATTTATATAGCTTCATATATTCAATTTGACATAGGAGGTATTAGTTTGAGTAAATTTAATATTTGATCTAATTGTGAAATGGAATATCTTAAGTAATAACTATTATTAAACATAACATTCAACCATCAATCCATTTGATTGTTGGCTTCAATATCAACCAATCTAAAAGTATATAACATTACATTTTCAGAAGTGGATATTAACTGTATGAAATTTTTAGTTTCATCATCGGAAAATGTAATAGTTTAATAAACATTATTTTCATTAGTAAATTTATATAAATGATTAAATTATTATAGTCCTAAACAATACAAAATGGCATTCATATATTTTAAATTGAGGTGATCTTATTTTTCTTATTTAGTACTCCAATACTTAAAATATTTATTTGGGAATCAGATAAGTTATATGAATCCTTAAATAATACATTTTCCTTGATTTTTGAAAGAAAAAATCATAATAAATTTTTATCATCCATAATTATCAACATTAAAATAGAGAATATGAGTCATTGACATACCTTTTCAAAAATCAGTGATTTCATAGCATCTATAATTGAATATTGAACTCTTTCTTGTAAAACTAATTAAAACAATTTTTAGAACCATTAGGTACAAAATTATTATCTATAACAAGTAAAAAAGCAATATACAAGTGTATCCTTACTTATAATGAAAAATGTTAGGTCATGATGGTTATAATGAATGAAAAGGCACTAGAGGGGGATGAATTGTGGTTTTGAAAACATTGTTAGATTAAGAACACCACTCGTATAAATCATTTTTTCTATACATTTATTTCCTAATTGAGTACGATGTGAAAACAATTAACCAAAATGAACAAATTGATATATCCTTGTTGAGGGATAAAAGATCCATTTGTCCAATCCATGAATTGTACAGTCAATGAGCATGGTTATTTTCACTACATACTCTTTTTAAATGACCTTAAAAATTAACCACTGAGTGATGGTAGTTGAAACCATACAAATAAAATATACAAATCCTTACAGTTCTATTACATGGAACTGATTTTCAAATGTATATTAAAAAAAGGTGACCCTAAACCACAAAAGAGTATGAGAAGACATAACTCAAATAAATCAAAATAATATGATTCGTTTGATGGTACGGGTTAAAATTAACGGCTTTTAGTAGAAAATAATATATGAAATAAGATATTCAAGTTGACACCACAATATATAGATATTCATCATTTTCATAGGCTTTCATCAAACCAAAATAATGAAAACATCAGATAGATGTTAAAACATTAATGTCTCTAAAGTGTATGTTTAGAAAATGCTTCATTGTTTTTTCATAAGAATATGTAACAAATAAATGCATTTAAAGTGATGGAAACAACATCATGTGAACAAGATACATCTATTTAATTTTTCCACCAATGTGTATCAATTAAGTCAATGATGGATATATTCTCTATATATGAATATGTTAAAAACAAAATAAGTGTATCTAATGAAGAGAGTCTCTATATTTATACATAATGTCAATCCTTTCTAGGTAAAATAAATGCTGAAAATATAGAAAAATAAAAAATGAATAAATGAATTAAAAAATCAATGAGACTGCTGAAATCTCTTAATAAAAGTAACGTTTTACCCCAACGAATATAATCCTTTAAAAAAATCATAATGAGCCTTTGAATCTGTCATAAAACATATTTTAATAAATCTTCATTTAAATGAAGACCATTACAAAAATCATGTATAATACAATGTATTTAGAAACATCATCATTGAATATTCATTCATAGGGTTCCATCATGTGATGAAAAAACATAGAATATAGGATTGAAAATATATTGTTTTGTAATGACACAAATATTCGGTAATGAAAAATACTCTTAATCTAATTAATTGTCTTGTTATAAATATATACAAATTATTCACTAACTTGGTTTTATGTTTTTTGATTTTAAAATACTATAAGGCATTGTGACCATTGCTAATATAGCCATTAAATAGTTATCACATGATGATTATTAATATAAGTCTTTAACAAATCAAAATTTTCAGAATAAGGATGTGATGGCCTCATCTAGTAGGATTTATCCATAGGAAGCCCATTTTTCATAGCTTAGAATGGAGGTGGTGTTATTGGGCTTCCCTCTTAACCAATCCCAAGCTGATCTTTAACACGTTATGATTGAGCAGATCCACCTACGGGAGAAGCAGAAGTTGATAGAGATTACCACCCGAGCAATGTTGTCTGAGCCACCCCAAGAGTATGTCACCATCACACACCATACCCTTCAGTATTATGCTGGTGTTATAAGGGGTTATATAAGAATACCCTAGCACTATTATAATCTACATTACTTATGTATAGAGAAAACACATCAATTTTATTATTGTTACATTTTAAATAGTTTTTAAAGAACAATTAGTATTATTTAGTAAATAATCAATTGAGAAATATATTTTGATGAATTAATGTATTTTTGAATTAAATAATATTTTAATAAAATACTATAATTAAATTACTTTTTATTAAATATAAATGATTGTATAATTTTTATGAATACATTTGATATTTTTATTAGGGTTTAAAATCCATTTTTTTCAAAACACAAGATTATTCTATAAATGAATGTTTTTATTTTAAAAGAAAAAATTCAAATATTTATAATATTATTTATATATAATTATTATTATTTTTGAATCAGGATGAAGAAATTATAAAAAGTTGATGTTTTCATTATTTTATAAGATAGTTGAATTTTTGGGTAAAAATTAAGTACCTTTTAGATATATAATGTGTGCTATGACATCATAATGACCCAATAGTGATGTAATAATATAATATAAACATTATTTTCTGCCAATATATGTTTTACCATTAAAATAATGTTATTTTTTCTTTTTTTGATTTATTTTTCAAAACATTCGAAGACCCTCCAAGAGTTATAAAACATTTTGAATTCTTAAGATGATTTCCATGAGAGTGTGACTCACCTCCACATAAGAAAACCTAATATTTTAACATGTTTGGCCATTCCCCTTACAAAATAATGTTTTCCAATACCCTTTGGTTAAAACCATGTTCCAAATCCATTGGCTGGTTTTTGGTTTTGATTAGTTAAATATGTGGTGTCCCAAACATAAATAATAAATAATTCCTTCTCTTCTTCTATATAAACCAACCCGAGATCCCACTTCCTCTTCACTAAATTCCTTTGGAGCATGATCAACCTTTTCATACTTCTCTCTATAATACTCCCAAGGAACCCCATGCCCCCATGAATCCTCTACCATGCCTCTCCCAAGACATTGGCATCACACTTCCAAGTAAGGGATTTCTTCCTTTTTCATTTTATCCATGTTTCGTAATATTGTTATACCCTTTTATTGTAAATTATAAATGTTGGGGTTTGGTTTTTCATGTAACACCTGGGATTTTATGAGAAATATTTTTTTTATGTATTATGTTATATGCAACACCAAAGGAATCTTTCACTACACACAACACTGTCTTGGCTTGCATTGCATGCAAGAGAAACCTTCCTCGATAGCTTGCGTTGTACGCAATACCGAGTTTCATTAAACAATGATATATTATTAAAATATTATTAAAACTAGCCGTTACTAACAATAATACCCACTTTTTGATATTTTATAAATTTTATATATAAAAATGGAATGAATTTTTTGATTTGGAATATCGAAATTATCCTAGGGTGAATTTTTGGTATTTTTCTGAAATCATTCAATTTTTTATGAATAGTGAAAACACTGAGTTATAGATTAAAACCAAATTTTCATTTCAATATTTATTTATTTTAATTCAATTTATTTTAGGTCAAAATAGATAAATAATACCTATATAAGTTCAATTTAATTCATTGGATTCATTTTATAATAATATAGATATAGAAAAATTTTATTGGACCTTTTGACCGTCTTTTACCCACCTACCAGGAGCATTTGTAATTGTAAATAAAACTTAATTTACCACTTATGTGAGTTGAATTATGAAAATATGAGAGAAAAGGATAATTTCAAGGAGTAAAATGTGGTTCAATAAGATAAAAATAATTTTTTGTGAATAGTAACTTCTTACTTTTATTTACCACTGTTAAAAGTAAATAGGTTTATTAAGGGTAAAAATGATATTATTATTACCCTAACACATGTAATAATTCTATTGGATAAGAGTAATTTGACCAAAATAACCTTAGGGATAAAATATTACCCTTTAGGTCCACTTGGATTATATTAGGACATTTATTGTTATTTTATTTAAAGAAGAGTTAAAAGAGTTAAAATCAAAGTCTAATAACTAAAACATTTTTAATATAGGGTTATACCTAAGATAAATTGGACTATAAATTTTCATTAGAAACATAAAATGACTTCGTACATAATCATATTTTATTTATAATTTTGAGACATTATATAAGTTAATTTATATATCACACAGTGATGATACATTAATTACCTTAATAATGAAATATTAACATAATTGATATTATAAATACCCAAATAAATGTAATTTTAGACTTTTTCTAAATTAAAATAATTTTATAGGTTAATATGACATGTTATTATTGATTTAATTAACTTTTTTCGAACTAATCATGTTGTTATGATTTTCAAAAAATTCAATTACCAAATAGTGTCAAAATTTACATAAAATAGTTTTTAAACAAAATATTATATTATTAATTGTTATTCTATTCATAAAAATCTAAGGATCAGCCAAATGACTTAGATAAGGTTATATATATTAATAATGAACCACTTGGGGTTATTTTGTTTTGTTATAGTATGTATATTAACCATATATTCTAAGAAAACAAGAAGAGACGGTAAAAGTTAAATTATTTATCTAAGAGTTAAATCTAAATGATAAGGTTAAAGTAGTAAACCAAACATGACTAAAACCTATTTGTTGAGAGGGTTTCGACCCATCCCAACTTTAGCTTTGATATAAATAAATTTGGAGTTATTATAAACCAAATATGACTTTATTATAAATTAATATTTTAAGTTTTTCCTATGGTGCCCCTCTCCTCCCTTATAAAAGGGCACCTTAACCATCTCCTCTTTACACATCATTGAGCCTTAAATCTCGACCAACCCCTGCCCATTTCCCTTCTCAACTTCACTAGAAACATACTAGAGGTCATGTTCTTCAAAGAAAAATTTTAGTTCCCTAATAAGAGGTTTCAAAGAGGCTTATTGAAGAAGAGGTAATATTTGGTACCGATTCATTCAAATTTATTTCTTCTTATACTTAATCTTCTTTATATGATTCATTATAAAGTAATAAAATACGTATAACTCATATACTGATATGTTATTATAAATATGAAACATCCCAATTTTACCTTCTATCCATCCTATGGAAAATGAAATCACCACGCGTGCGTACATACGAAATACCGTCTCCACACTGTTGTGTCATCTATTTCCCACCACACCTTACTCGGATGGGTATAATGGTGTAACTAATAACTATATATGATTATTATAAAGTGATATTAATTCTAAAATAGTATACATACACTTAAATACAATTTCATGATCATGGGAACGATATCATCGCTCGTGCGTACGTATGGCCTACCGTCTCCACAATGTGATGCGACTCGTTCTACATGATCTTCATTGAATAATGATTATATAAATGAATTTAATGAATAAATATGTCATAAATTACACTAATACCATTCTATAAATGAGGTATTTATAATCTAAAAAGAATAATATGAATTTATTTGACAAAACATGCATAAGAACATAAAGCAATGAACACCCGAATAACAAGTAGCAATGAAATATTACTAATAAAGAGATAATAACATGACCCTATATGATAACATAACAATAAAAATGATTCAGTAATAGTTCAATGACATTATTATATCATTATACAAGAGGATCGGACACGTATAAAGAAAATCAGACCTGAAGTAAAGGAAAAACTCACAATCTCATTTTTATCTGAGATTGTTTATACATCAGAATTTTCTGGGGAATATTTATCATCCACATCCATGCTTACTCAATATTTAATATTATTTCTATCCTCATACAATTTTTTAAATTCTATTTTACACATTTATGTGTTTTTAGGGAAAGATATGAAATTAATCTTTTGTTGTTTTTAGTACAAGATACTTTGTGACTTTTCTAGCCGAAGTATGAGAAGAATGTTTTTTAACTTATATAGAATGAATGGATTTTTACTATTTCATAGAACATTATTTCCATGAAGCTTCATTTACAAGTTTTCATGTTTATTTTAAATCAACTTCTTTTAGTTTAAAATTTTAGGACATGTTAAGAAAGGAATAATGTTTTTGAAGTAGAAAGGATATTTTCCTCAAGAATGGAGTTCAAGCGTTTTATCAAAATTATATTCCATCTAAGATAATATATGGTTCCATTTCTATACCTATCTTTACATTGATCTAATTATGTTATAGTGGAATCAATTTTATTATGTCCTTTTATCTTATACAGATTATGTTATGATGGCATGATGTTTAAGAATCCAATTTTTATTATAAGAGTTATTCTATGATTTATGATTTTGTGGCACACATAAGAAAGGTTTCATTATGAGATGGGTGGGACCTATATCTCCATCCAATGCATTGGGTAAAGATTTATATCTCAGGAGATAGACACGGATAGAACAGAATGTTAATTCGGTTCAGTGATACAGGACTGGAATGAGGAGTGAACTCGGTTCACTAATGGACTGTGTCTACTACGATGGTCTTAGAAATGAGCCTTGCCTAATATGAAATGATTTTCTATTATTATGTGTGTATGAAACAAACTTTCACGTTTTATGTTATGATTATTGGGATTACATTTCACTACTATGATTTATCCCATGTAATGATATTATGATCACTTTTGTAGGCTACTATTTTCAAAATGTTATGTTCTTATGAATATGATATGATTGATATTTCTTTTTTTTACCCTTACTGAGAATTTTTTCTCTCCATTTTGAATGATTTCTTTTCCCCAGGTCAGGAAGAAGGGTATTAAGTAGGATATGCCAAAATGGACTCTAGATATGATGAAATAAATGGGAGACAATGTAGATGATTTCTGAACCAGTTGTTTATGTTATCCAGTTTCTAAAGACACTATACCTATACAATCCTATCATGGTTTTGTTATATGTTGTAATAAGTATGCTTCAATTCTAAAGTAATAACCATGTATGTAAAGTAGGGGTCGTTATAGATGGTATCAAAGGAAAGGTATTGTCAAACTTTGTAAACTAGGATGTGAAAGCCTTAGTAAGAGCTATAAGGGTATGTCTAAACATAGAACACAATATTAGTGTTTTAGAAATGTCCATAAAAAACCTATGATAAGACCTAAAGTGAGAAATTTTATTACTGACTACATTGTTTTACTGTTATAATTAGTGTTGATCACACTAATCATCCTAGTTTTAGTCAATTACTGGAACCCGAAGGAACCGTGTTAATGTGGAATGTGATGTGCAATGAAATGATTGTGCCCTGTGTAACCAAACTTTATAGGAGTTGGAATGAAAAATCTTGTAACCATACTCACACAACCATCTCAAGCTATGAATCATGCAGGACTTCCAAACGAGCAAAGGAAGGATCAATATTCTGTTGAATCCTTCATGAGGCAGCGTCCAACCTCATTCAGTGGGTCTACTGATCCATTAGTAGCTGAATAGTGGATCAGTACCAATGAAAGGATACTTTCAGTTCTACAATGTTCTAAACATGATAAATTCATCTTAAGTGTATATTATTTGGAAGGTGAAGCTAATCAATGGCGGAATCTTATTAAGAATACGATGCAAAGAGATGAAATTGAGTCCATTGAATGGGATGAGTTCAAGAACTTATTTAGCAATAATTACTTCCCTCGTATTCTTTGAACAAAGATAGAGAATGAGTTTCTTGAACTGAAGAAAATGGATGATGAATCTATTAGTACCTATGAAGCAAATATGACAAGACTTGCAAGGTATTCTTCCGGAATTATTATCCAACCTGAGAGTAAAATGGAATGATTCTTTAGTGGATTAATACCAAGTATTCGAAGGGCATTATCCATAAGGGACTTCAATAGCTATGAGAAAATTGTTTGATGTTCTCTCAGGGTTGATATGGAGATTAGGTTAACCCATCAATCATATGGGTTTGATAAGAAGAGGGAAATGGAATTGAAAGGAAACTCTAAAGACCACACTGAAAAGAAGATGAGTTTTCCCTTATACTCAAAGTGTGGAAAGAAACATGGAGGGAATTGTCTTAAAGGGACAAGTAAATGTTTTAATTGTGGAATAAAGTCCAGCAGGCAGTTGAATGTCGAAATAATGGGAAGAACATTTCTAATTATGCGAACAATGAAAGGGATACACATAATGCACCTTCTACACTTCAATGTTTCAAGTGCAAGGAAATGGGGCATTATGCCAATCAATGCCCTAATTCAAGGGTTGTTAATGATGTTCGACGTCAAAAAAATCTTAAGGACAATGTTTTATTTGATTCTAGATCCACCCACTCTTTTATTTCTGATGAATTTTATAAGGGTATCGCCATATTACCTAAGCAGTTAGATATTGAGTTAGCTGTGACAAACCCTAATGGAACAACAGTCGCATCAAAAGTTGACAATTCTTCTCTGATTGAAGTTTGTGGGAAAGTGATTCCTAAAAGTATTGTGATCCATCCTATAGTGGAATCTGATGTGATTCTTGGCATGTATTGACTTTCCTTATATAGAGCTCATATCAATTCCCAAAGAAGGGAAGTCACATTTCATATTCAATATCATTCTATGATCGTCTATCGATGAAAGGATGAACATAACCTTCCAGTAAAAAATTATTCCATCTTATGGGTCTTGAATCCACTAAATGAATGTTATTTATCTTAAATAGTTGTAGAAATACTCATGATTAATAATATTCCAATTGTAATAGAGTTTGATGATGTCTTTCCGGAGGAATTGCCTAGTCTTCCACCAAATCATGAAGTTGAGTTTTCAATAGAAGTTGTATCGGGTGCTTTACCTATTTTAAAGACACCTTATAGAATGACCCCAATTGAGTTGTAGGAATTGAAGAAGCAACTAAAAAAGAATCTTGATAAGGGATTCATATGCCCTAGTGAATCACCTTTGGGAGAACCTGTTATGCTTGTTATGAAGAAATATGGATCAATGAGACTCTGTATGGATTGTCAAGAACATAACAAGATCACTATGAAGACAAAATATCCTCTCCCATGCATTGATGACTTATTTGAACAACTAAGTGGAGCTCAATACATTTCTAATATTGATCTTCATTTAGGGTATCATTAATTAAGGGTCAAAAGGGAGGATATACCAAAGATGACCTTCTGTAAAAGGTATGGACACAAGGAATTTATAGTGATTCCATTTGGTCTTACTAATTCCTCTTATATCATCATGGATCTAATGAATAGAGTCTTTAGAGACTATATTTATCAGTTTGTGGTAGTCCTTATTGACAATATTCTTTTCTATTCAAAGAGAAAGGAAGAACATGAAGATCACTTGTGAATTATATTGAAGACCCAGAGAAAGGAGAAGCTTTATGCTAAATTTACCAAGTGTGAATATTGGCTTAAAAAAGTTGCATTTTTGGTTCACATAATCTCAAAAGAGGGGATATCTGTGGATCTATCAAAAATAGAGGTTATTGAAAGATGGTTAAGACCAACAACATGTAACTAAGATCTGATGTTTTCTTGTTTTATCTGGGTACTATCAACGTTTTGTGAAATATTTTTCAATATTATCTAACCCACTCACCAAATTGACTCGGAAAGGAGTTATTTTTGTTTAGATAGAGGAATGTGAAGAGAATTTCAAGGAGTTAAAAAGAATATTATCCAGTGCACCTGGGCTCACACAGCCTTGTAGTGGAGAAAGGTTTGTGATCTACAGTTATGCATCCATGAAGGTGTTGGGGTGTGTTCTCATGCAAAATGATATGGTGATAGATTATACATCACGATATTTGAAAATGCATGATCAAAATTACCCAACTCATGATTTGGAGTTAGCTGTGGTAATTTTTTCATTAAAGATTTGGAGGAATTATCTTTATGGTGAAAGGTGTTATATTTATACTGATCATAAAATTTTAAAGTATATTTTCACAAAAAGGAGCTGAATATATTCCAAATAAGATGGTTAGAGTTGATTTAGGACTACGACTGCTCAATTAATTTTCACCCTGGGAAAGCAAACAAGGTGGCAGATGCATTAAGTCGACAATACCATACTAGCTTATCCATGATGAGGATCACAAAAGATCCAATATTTATGGATTTACAAAGGTTGGATCTTGGAATTATAATGGAAGGGGAAAAATCTTATCTTTCTCAAATGAATGTTCAACCATCTATATATGTGAAGATTAAAGAGGCGCAAAAAGAAGATGTGGAGTTACAAAAGAAGGTGAGAAATGTTCCGGAATTCAACATTGATTGTGATGGGATAATAATGTTTTAGAATCAGGTTTGTGTTCCTCCCATCCTAGAATTAAAGAAAGAGACGTTGGATGAGGATCATAGTTCATCATTCTCTATTCATCCTAGATGCATGAAGATGTATAGGGACCTGAAAGAGTACTTCTGGTGGGATGGTATGAAAAGAGATGTTGTTAAATATGTCTCTCAATGCTTGGTTTGTCTGCAAGTTAAAACTGAGAGATAGAAGTCTAAGGGAATGTTAAAACCATTACCCATACCCAAATGTAAATGGGAAAACATTCACTATGGACATTGTCACCGGAATTCCTAAAACATCCAAAGGTAGTAATGCTATCTGGGTCATAGTTGATCGACTTACGAAGTCGGCACACTTCATTGCTATTAGATAGGATTTCGTTCTTGATCATATTTACAGGATATATGTAAAGGAAGTGGTAATAATTCATGAAGTACCACTTTCCATTATATCTTATTGGGATCTGATGTTTACCTCGATGTTTTAGCGAGGTCTTTAGCATACTCTAGATACAGAGTTGAGTTTCAACACTGCTTATCATCCTCAGACAGACGGTCAGTATGAGAGGAAAATTCAAACTCTAGAAGGCATGTTGAGAGATTGATCTATGAATTTAAAAGGTGGTTTGGATCAACACCTACCATTGGTTGAATTTTCTTATAACAATAGCTTTCAATCCAGTATTCAGATGGCTCTTTATGAAGCTCTCTATATAAAGAAATGCAGGAATCTAAGTTTCTCGGATGAATTAGGGGAAATAAATCTATTAGGACCAAATCTTGTTGATGAGATGGAAGAAAAGGTCAGATATATTCAAAAACACATAAGAGAAACTCAGAGTCGACAAAAACGTTATGCTGACTACTGAAGAAAATACATAGAGTTTGAAGTGGGTGATAAAGTGTTCTTACGAATATCTCCATGGAAGAGACTAATGAGATTTGGAAAGAAGGGAAAGCTGAGCCCTATGTATATTGGTTCTTTTCAAATAATGGATCATGTTGGGAAGGTAGCTTACTGATTGGAGATTCCACCGAATCTCTATCAATTTCATGATGTGTTCGATGTATCTCTCATGAGAAAGTATATACCTGATCCATTAATTGTACAAAGCTCAAAAGTTGTACCACTGGAGTAAGATCTTTCTTATGAAGAATAGCTGATAGAGATTCTGGATCGTAGTGAAAAAGTCCTACTGAACAAGACCACTCTCTTGGTGAATGTTTTATGGAGGAAACAAAAATTAGAAGAAGCTAGGTGGGAACTTGAGGATATGATGAGGGAGAGGTATCCTCATCTGTTTGTTACAAAGTGACGAATTTTGAGGGAAAAATTCATTTTATGGGGGGTAGAATGTAACGACTGAGATTTTATGAGAAATATTTTGTTTTTATGTATTATGTTATACGCAACACCAAAGGAATCTTTCACTGCACACAAAATTGACTTGGCTTTCATTCCACGCAAGAGCAACCTTCCTCGAAAGCTTGTGTTGTATGCAATACCAAGTTTTACTAAACAATGATATGTTATTAAAAAAATTAAAAAAAGTCCGTTATAAATTGTAATACCCACTTTTTGAAATTTTAATAATTTTATCTTTCATAATGGACTTCATTTTTGGATTCGAAATATAAAACTTATCCTATGGTGAATTTTTGGTATTTTTCTGAAAACATTCAATTTTTGATGAACAGTGAAAAACACTGAGTTATGGTTTAAACCGAATTTTTATTTAAATAATTTTTTATTTTATTTAAATTTATTTATTTTAAATTAGATACATAATACCTATATAAGTTCAATGTAATAAATTTGAGTCATTTTATATTAACATAGATATATAAATATTTTATTGAACTTTTTGACCGTCTTTTTCCCATATCCTAGGATCATTTTTAATTGTACATAAAACTTAATTTTACCACTTCTGTGAGTTGAATTTCAAAAATCTAAGAAACACGATTGATATCAAGGAGTAAAATTTGGTTCAATAAGATAAAAATAATTTTTGGTGAATAGTATCTTTTTACTTTTATTTACCACGGTTAAAAGTAAATAGGGTAATTAATGGTAAAAATGATATTATTATTACCCTAAAAAATTTACTAATTCTATTGGATAAGTGTAATTCGACAAGAAACAACCTTAGGGATAAAATATTACCCTTTAGGTCCACATGGATTAGATTAGGGCATTTATCATTATTTGATTTAAAGAAGAGTTAAAAGAGTAAAAATCAAAGTTTAATAAATAAAACATTTTTAATATATGGTTATACATAAGATAAATTCAACAATAATATTCATTAGAAATCAAAAAATATTTCCTACATAACGGTATTTTACTTTTAAATTTTAGACATTAAATAAGTTAATTTATTTATGACACAATGATGATGCAATAAATAACTTATTAATTAAATATTAACATAATTGATATTATAAATACCCAAATAAATGTAATTTGAATCTTTTTATGAATTAAACTGATTTTAAAGGTTAATATGACATGTTATTATTTAATTAATTAACTTTTTTAGAACTAATCATGCTGTTATGATTTTCACAAAAATCAATTTCCAAATAGTGTCACAATTGACATATAATAGTTTTTAAAGCAAATATTATATTATTACTTGTTATTCTATTCTTAAAAATCTAAGGATCATCCAAATTACTTATATAAGGTTATATATATTATTAATGAACCACTTGGGATTCCTTTGGCTTGTTATAGTAGTTTATTAACCATATAGTGTAAGAAAACAAGAAGACATCGTAAAAGTTAAATTATTTAACTTCGAGTTAAATCTAAATGATAAGGATACAATAGTGAACAAAACATGTCTAAAACCTATTTTTT
Organism: Viscum album; assembly: GCA_963277665.1. NCBI lineage: Eukaryota > Viridiplantae > Streptophyta > Magnoliopsida > Santalales > Viscaceae > Viscum > Viscum album. Next base: position 1,207,897,277 of record OY728162.1, read on the forward strand.
GTGAGGATTTCGACCCATCCCTACTTTATATTCAAAATAAATCAATTTTGAGCTATTATAAACCAAAAATGACTTTATTATAAAATAATATTTTAAGTTTTTCCTTTGGTTCCCCTCTCCTCCCTTATAAAAGGCAACCTCCTCCCTCTCCTCTTTACACAACTTTGAGCCTTAAAGATCGGCCAACCCCTGACCATTTCCCTTCTAAACTTCCCTAGAAACATTCTAGAGGTCCTGGTCTTCTTCAAAGTCCAATGATAGTGCCCTAATAAGAGGTTTCAAAGAGGGGTGTCGAAGAAGAGGTAATATCATACACCGATTATTTCAAATTTATTTCTTCTTATACTTCCTATTCATTATATGTTAAATTATAAAGTATTAACATCAGTATCACTCATATACTGATATGTTATTATAAATATTAAGCAACCCTATTTCACATTCAATCCATCCTACGGAAAATGAAATCACCACGTGTGCATACGTATGGAATACCGTCTCCACATCGTGGTCTAATATGTTTTCCACCACCACCATACTTGGATGGGTATAATGGTGTAACGAATAACTATATATTATTATTTTAATTTGATATTGATTCTGAAATACTATACCTACAATTCAATACAATTCCACAATTATGGGAATGATATCATCGCTCGTGCGTATGTACGACCTACCGTCTCCACGATGTGATGTGACTCATTATACATGATCATAAATTAATAATGATTATATAAATGAATTGAATGAATAAATATGATATATATTACACTATTTACGTTCTGGAAATTAGGTATCTATAATCTAAAAAAGAATAATAAGAATTTATTGGACAAAACAAGCATAAGAACATAAAGCAATGAACACCCGAATAACAAGAAGCAAGGAAATATTACTAATATGAAGAAAAGAATATGACCATATATGAAATCATAACAATAAATATGATTATTTAATAATTCAATGACATTATTTAAATCATTATACAAGATTTTTAGACCCGTACGAAGCAAAACGGACCTAAGGTAAGGGAAAATCTCACAATCTCATTTTTATCAGAGACTGTTTATACATCAGAATTTACTGGGGAATATTTATCATCCACATCCATGTTTCCTTAAGTTGTAATATTATTTATATCCTCCTATAATTGTTTAAATCCAATTTTACCAATTGGTGTGTTTTTAGTAAAATATATGAAATAAATCTTTTGTCGTTTTTAGTACGAGGTACTTTTTGACTTTTCCGGCCAAAGAATGAGAAGAATGTTTTTTTAACTTATACAACGTGAATGGATTTTTACGATTTTATAGAACATTATTTCCATGAATCTTCCTTTACATGTTTTCATGTTTATTTTTAATCAACTTATTTTATTTTATAATTTTATGACATGTCAATAACAGAAAAATGTTTTTGAAGTAGAAATGATATTTTCCTCAAGAATGGAGTTCAGTCATTTTATCAAATTTATTTTCCATATGGGATAATATCGGGTTTTGTTTATATCCCTATTTTTACATTGATCTGATTATGTTATGATGGAATTAATTTTATGATGTCCTTTTATCTTACATGGATTATGTTATGATGGCATGATGTTTAAGAATCACATTTTTATTACATGGGTTATGCTATGATTTATGATTTTGTGGAATAGATAAGAATGGTTTCATTATGATATGGGTGGGACCTATATCTCCTTACAATGAATTGGAAAAAGATTTATATCTCATGATATAGACATGGATGGAACGACATGTTAATCTGGTTTAGTGATATGGGATTGGAACGAGGAGTGAACTCGGTTTAATAATGGACATTGTCCGCTATGATGGTCTTGGAAATGAGCCTTGACTATTATGAAATGATTTTCAATGATTATGTATGTATGACACAAAGATTCATGTTTTATGTTATGATTATTGGGATTACATTTCACTACTATGATTTATCTGATGTTATTATATTATGATCTCTTTTGCAAGTTAAGATTTTTAAAATGTTATGTTCTTATGAATATGATATGATTGATATTTATTTTGTTTGCCCTTACTGAGAATTTGTGATCACCCTTTTGAATGTATTCTTTTCCCTAGGTTAGGAAGAAGGGTATTAAGTAGGATATGCCAAAAGGGACTCTAGATATGATGTAATAAACGGGAGACAATGAAGATGATTTATGAACTAGTTGTTTATGTTTCCCAGTTTCTAAAGAAACTATACCTATACGGTCCTATCATGGTTTTGTTATATGTTGTAATAAGTATGCATAAATTCTGATGTAATAACCATGTATGCAAAGTATGGGCCATTATATTTCACCTCCCCCATCCTTCCCTATTTATGAGTAAATTATGAGAGAACCATTTATCTCTCATTAATTTCTCCCATGTACACCCGTTACCTTACCTAAATTCTATAAGGAATTTCCCTCTCCTCATTTACATTTATGAAATTATTTTTCATTATGAATCTAAATTATATTACTTATATTGGTAAATGTTTCTTTATGACACCCTTACTATAAATTTCATTCTTATATGATGTTTCACCCATTAATCTCTAATCAACCATTTTTATGAATTATTATGTCACGTCGTTACGAGGCCAAAATTGCACTGTGATTTTCCATGCTAATTTTATTGTGTAGTGAATACCATGATATTTTATATATCTTGGGTATTCACCCCTATAAACATTTATATATTTTTTATAATTATTCTTGTATATATTAAACAATCCATTGTCATAGAATAAATAATTCTGAATGATTCCATGTTTTATGATCCATGTGTAACACTTATGCATGAAATGAAATGATTAAGTAGGGTGTACCCTGATAGCGCTACAATTAATTGGGTAAAGATTGGTATCATGATATGTTAAGGTAAATGATGTTTTACTCATGATAATTCATGTGAAATTATGGTTTACTAATTCTCCATGTCAAATGAGACTTGGCTAACGCTAATACCATTTTAAGTGTTATAGCCACATTTCGATGTTATTATAATCATACTATATCATTCTTTTATGTTCATGTTTCTCTATTTCTCCATTGATCTTCCAATTTACTGAAAGGTACTTTATTCTTCATGTTATCCCTTGTATAATCCCTTACTAGGATTTATAGCTAACCCTTTTCTTAGGCCTCTTCTCACGATATCACATTCAATGCTAATTAATAAGGAATGTGGCTTGTCATGTAAAAGAAGTTTTCAAAAAAGATGTTTTGTTTTATATTCTAAGTTGTTATATGATGTTCCTAATCTCCAAATACACTATACCTAAGTGATGTTTATATATAATAATTTATGTTTAAGTGTGAAATAAAGAGAGGGCATGTTATAGTTGGTATCAGAGTATAGGTGTAGTGATTTGTGGGATTAGGATTAGAAAACCATAGTAAAACATTAGAGATAAGAATAAGTATAATATGAAAATTCCTAGATTTTGGTGGGTATTGAGTAAGTGGTTTATCAAAAAAATACATCCATACCTAGATATGAGCATGTAGAGGTGGCTCTAGCACAGATGTACCTAAGAGTGAACACTTTGAAAAGGAGTTTTGGGCTTGACCTGGGGTTTCTCAGTACATGACAATTGGTCTGGCTACACTCTTGGTTACAAAACTCTTAAAGGATATGGTTTTATGAATTCCCAAGCATAGTATGAACTATTGTTAAGGGGATAAAAATATAACCTAATAATAAATGTTGGGAAGTAGATCATGGATAACATAGATTGAATCCTATAGATTCATAAGTTAAGGAAATAAAATTTATTCATAAGCCATATATTTCTATCCTTTGATTACCCTTTATTTGTTATCCATAACATTTTTTTTATTCCAGCCAATGGAAACTAATAGGAGGACTCGAGATAAAAACTAATGTGAAGATCAATAAGATAACTTTTCTAACGAGATGCCCAATCCAATGGGAGAGGTATTCACAAACATTGTCACGATACTCTATCGGTTAACTATAATTATGAATAGAAACATTGATCAAGAGGAACATTCAACCCCCCCCCCCCCCACAGAAATAACAAGTCGCAATAATGAGATTCATGAGAAAATTGACTCCTACTTTTAATGGATCATCTGATCCCTCAATTTGTGAACAATGAATCAACTCAATTGAAAAGATATTCTACATCTGTCAATGTTTCAAACAAGATAATGTTCTTCTGTATGCTTATTAAATGAAGAGTAAAGTCGATCAATGGTAGACATTGATAAAAAAATTGAAGCCTACGGAGGAGATTTAAAAATAGGAATGGAAGGATTTTCAGAAAATGTATTTTGACAAATATTTTCCTCACACCCTCCAACTTTAGATTGAAAGGGGTATCCTTTCCCTCAAGAAAAAATACGATGAATCCATTGGAGCGTGTGAGGAAAACAATACAAGGTTGGCATGATACACCTCCACCGTTGTCTTTTCCCCTGAATTCAAGGTTGACCACTTCTTTGGTGGGCGGAAACATAGCCTATCTGTGACATCGATAGAAACAATGGAATTGGTCGAAGTTCCCTGAAGTCGAAATAGAGATTGGAGAATCTCACTGGTATCGTGGGGATAAGATGCATAAGGTGGACTTCATTTCTGGTGGTCAACTGGATAAATCCAATAGTGCTAAGAAAATCTAGCACCCCACTTTCCATTGGTGTAGAAAGGAGAGCCCCAGAAAATTCTTTAAGTGGATGAGGAAAATCATTAGGTGTGGAAGAGAAGGGAACATATATGTGAACTACCGACAAGAAAAACCTATGGCGGTGACATAAGAGAGGAACTCTCTATTTGACCCTCAACTTTTTTTTCATTATTTCAACTATAAATAACTTGGGATCCCTGGAAATTAGTGCCCTAAGACATAAATTTTTGGAGGCATCCAACAACCTCCATGATAGTAAGGGAGAACTTTTTCCATCACTAGTGGTGAAGTGACCCAAAAAAATGAAGTGGTTATAGGTAAACTAGTTATTAAATCATGAATAGTGAACATTGTTTTTTATTACGGTTCTATATATTCATTTATATCCCAAATTTTTAGTAGAAAAATACCAACACCACCACAAATCATGGTTGTAAAGATTTTAGTGAGTACTTAAAATGGGGTAATTATTGCATCCCATGAATATAATTCCTCCCTTATCCAAATTTATGGATTTAACTTCCCCGAGTCCTCTTTATATTACATATAATGGAATTTAATGAAATTATCAGGATGGATATGATTTACTTATATATAGCAAACATAAATTGGCGTGATATAGAAATCACACTCCATATGGAGAATCGACCCCCAATTATATAAAAGTGCTAGGTAGTGGATGAATATTATTTAGAACCAAATCTCATGGGTGGATATTACTGCCCTATGAGAACACATATCTGGCATAGATGATTAAGTCTAAGGAATAAAACATTCTTGAAGACATGACTTTTCTGGGGGAATTGGATGAAGTGTTTCCCAAGGAATGTTCTGGTCTTCCTCCTAGAAGAGATGTTAAATTCTTAATTGACCTTATACCTGGGGCATTGCCAATATGAAATACTCTTTATATAATGGATATTGTGGTGCTTGAGGATATTAAAGAAAACTGCATGTGAATATGGATCAAGGGGTTATATGCTAATGCTCTTCACCCAGTGGTGCACCCATCATCTTTGTCAGGAAGAAGGATTGGTTAATGCCCCTTTTCATTGATTATCATGAGAATACCAAAATCACAATATAGAAATAGTGTCCACTCACAGGAATTGATGACTTGCTTGATCTGCTATGTGGAGCACAATAATTTTCTGTGGTTGTGTTTTGGTCAGGATACTACCATGTGAGGGTGATGAAGGAAGACGTCCCATAGACTACATTTCGTACAAGGTACGGGCACTATGACTTTATATTACTAGCTTTATAACTCACTAATTCTCTTGAAATCAACATTGACAACACAAATGGAGTCTTTAGATATTACCTAGACAAATTAGTGGTAGTATTTATTGATGATATTATAATATACTCTAAACAAATGAGAATCTTGAGGAGAATCTAACAACTGTAAAAGAGACCTTACAAAATGAGAAGATCTATGAAAATTACAACAAGTGTGAGTTTTGTTTGAAGGAAGTATCATTCATGGGTCACATAATCACAAGCAATGGGATATCTATGGATCCATCCTAGATAGATGAAAATTAGTGATAGATGAATCCAACATCGGCAATGGATATTCACAGCTTCCTAGGATTAGATGGATATTATATCTGATTTGTGCGAAATTTCTCAATATTTTCCAACCCTCTTACCAAGATAACTAGGAAGGGAGTAAAGTTTTATTGGAGTGATGAATGACCAGAGAGCTTCAAGGAGTCAAAAATAAGGCTTATCAATATGTCGGTGCTCACACTACCAATAAGTGGAGGAATTTCTATGGTATTCAGTGATGCTTTGAAGTAGGGATTGGGTTGTGTGTTGATAAAAAATGAAAAAGACATTTCCAATTCTTCAATGAAAATTGAATTTTAATGAGAATAAATATTCAACGATGACCTGGAGTTGGCTACAGTGATCGTCACTTTAAAAATTTGGCATAATCACCTCTTTAAGAGAAGTGTGAAATATACACAAATCACAAAATCCTCATGTGTATGTTCAAACATAAATATTTTGACATGCACCAATGAAGATGGTTAAATTTGATCAAATAATATGACTTCTCAATCCATTACCACCCAAGGAAAGAGAACAAGGTGGATGATTCTCTAAGTAGAAAAGACCCAAAAATTATATCATTAATGATAATTGAAAAGGATCCAATATTATTAGATTTGATGAGGATGGACAAGGGAATCATAAATAAGGGAATATCATAAATCTTTTCAGAAATGATTGATCTAACATATCTTTTGGAAAGGATAATGGATGCTCAATAGGATGATGTGGGAATTCAAAAAAGGAGCAGAATATCATAAAATGGAGTTCCTCAGTGTTCAATGTAAATGGGAAGGAATTGTGAGAGTTGGGACAAGACAATGTGTTCCATAAAATCTATATTTAAAGAGGGAACTTTTGGATGATACCAATAGTTCAAATTTCTCAATTTATTGACGAAACACAAAGAGGTATCGAGATCTATGATATCATTATTAGTGGGATAACATGAAGAAAGAGATCAGTGAGTATAATCAAAGGTCCTAGTGTGTCAGCAAGTGATGACTGAGAGGCAGATGTCTAAGGGTATAATGAAACAATTTCCCATACTAGCATCGAAATGGGTGAACATCACTATGGTATTTTTCACTGGACTTCCTAAGACATTCAAATGAAACAATACTATTTTGGTTGTTGAGGATTTTCTTACAAAGACTTCACACTTCATTAAAATTTGGGAGGACTTCTCACTGGATCAACAAGAATAGACAAACATCAGAGTCATGGTAAGGCTGCATAGATTACCACAATCAATTTTATCTAATCTATAACAATGAATAACATATATGTCTTTGAATATTTTTCATCATAAGTTGGATACCAAGCTGAACATCAGTACAAGTTATCATCCTCAAACTGATGGCCAATATGAGGGGTCTATACAACAACTTGAGGACATGTTAATATCTTTCTAAATGGACTTCAAAGGAGGATGAGATTATCATATTACTCTGGTTGTATTTTTTTATAATAGTAGTTTGTTATCATGAATCCAAATGGATCCTTATGAAGCCCTCTATGAGAAGGGGTGAAAAACACTGACTTTTGGGATACAGTTGGGGAGATAAAACTCGAAGATCATGAAATAGTCGAAGAAATGATGAATAATGTTTAGACCATCCAACAGAACATTAAAGCTACATATAGTTGACAAAATAGATATGATGAAAATCATCAACAAGACCTAGAGTATGATATTGGATACTTGGTATTCCTCCTCAAATTATTGTGGAAGAGTGTCATGAGATTTTGGAAGAACAGATGGTTTAGTCCAAGATACATTCTCCATTCTGAGATCCATGATCTTATTGGAGCAGTGGCCTATCGACTAGCACTCCCACCGAAACTATCTCAACTACATGTTTTTTCCATGTATCACTATTCAAGAAGTACATACCTAACCCATCACATTTACTCAATATAGAGGTGGTATCATTGGAGAATAACCTCTCCTATGAAGAGAACCCTGTAAAAATATTTGATCATATGGAAGAAGTTCTACAAAATAACACAATTCCCCTCATTAACGTGTTGTAGTGAAACCACCAGTTTAAAGACCCATCATGGGAATTAGATAAAGTGATGAAGTAGAAATACCTACATCTTTTTTAGTGTGGGAAAAAAAATTTCAAGGGAAAAAGTTCATAAGGGGGTAATATTGTAACTAACCAAACATTAATTAATGAAAATTCCTATTAACATAATTAAATGTCGTCTTATAGATAAATAAAACTTATTATATTGCATGGTTTCATGTTTTTTTATTTTGAAATTTCATTTGAGATCTTCACTATTTCTAATATAGCTGATAAACAGTGATAACATGAATAGTATAAATATAGGGATTTAACAAATCCAATTTACTCAGAAAAAGGGTTAAATTTCCTCATCCATTAGAATTGATCCATACGAAGCCCATTTGTCAAAGATCAGAAATGAGGTGGCATCATTGGGCTTCACTCTTGAAGAAATTCAAGTGGAGCTTCAACACATTCAGATTGAGCGTAACTGCATACAGGAGAAGTTGAAGTTGATAGAGATTACCACCTGAGCGATTTTATCCAAGCCAACCCAAGAGTCTATCACCATCTCACACCATACCCTTCGGTCTTATACGAGTGTTATAAGGGATTATGTCACAATACCCTAGAACTATTATATGTAAATTATTTTTTCATGGAGAAAATATATTCATTTTATTATTGTTACTTTGTATATTGTTTTTAAAGAACAAATTGTATTTTTAGTTAATAATCAATTTATAAATATATTTAAATGGATTAATGGATTTTTTTAATTTAATAATATTTTAATAGAAAATTATCACTAAATTGTGTTTTATTAAATACAATTGATTGTATAATTTTTATGAATATAATTGAAAATTTTATAATTGATTGAAAACTGTTTTTTTAGAACCGCTGAATTTTCAAAAAATGTCGGTTTTTATTTTAAAAGTAATACGTAAAATATTAGAAAATTATTTAGATAAAATGATAATTATTTTTGGTGTCATGATGTCGAAATTATCCGAAGGTGAATTTTTTTTAAATTTCGGAGACAATCAATTGTTTGGTTAAAATTAGTACCGTTTAGATATATACTGTGTAGTTTGACATCAGAATGACCCAATATAAAGGTAATAAAATACAATAAACATTATTTTCGGCCAAAATATTTTTTACCATTAATTTTATTATATTTTTGGTATGTTTTATTTATTTTAAAAATCTTTAGTGGACCCTACCAGAGTTATAAAACATTTTAACTATATAAAATTGATTTCCTTGATAGCACGACTCACCTCCCCATAATGAAACCTAATAATTTAAGAAGTATGGTCATTGTCCATATAAAATATTTTTTCCCACTCCCATTTGGAAAAAACCATGGGTAATAACCATGGTCTGGTTAGTGGTTTTCACTAGTTTAATGTGTGGTTTTCCAATCCTCAATAATAATGAATTCCCTCGCCTTTCATATATAATCCCACCTAATATCCCACTTCCTATTCACTCAAATCCTTTGTAAATATACTAAAATATCCTCTCCACTCTATATAATCCTCCCATGGTTCCCTAATATCTCTATAAGCCGCTATAACACCAATACCAATCCTTTGGGATCACACTTCCATGTAAGGGATTTCTTTCTTTCTCATTTTATCCAAGTTTCTTAATATCGTTATACCATTTTATTACCAATTATAAATGTTTGGGTATTTTTAATCACCTCCTCAAACTTCCCCCTTTATATTTTAATGATCAGAGACCCCTTTTTCTCCCATTAATGCCTCATATTGACACCTGTTACCATGAGAAACTTCAGTAGGGAATTTCTATCCTCTCATTTACATTCAAGAAACTCTTTTTTATTATGAATATAAATTCCATTAATTAGGTTTGGAAATGTATCTATATATCCCCCTTATTATCCATTTAATGTTTATATTATGATACACACATTTCAATCTCATCAACAATTTTTATAAATTCTTATTTCACATTGTTGTGTTGCTGAAATTGGACTGCGATTTTCTAAGCCAATGTCATTGTGTAGTGAATACCATGCCAATTTCTCTATCAAGGGTATTCAACTTTATGCACATTTACTTATTTATTATACATATTAATGTATTTATTCCACATCCCTATATAATTGATTAAATTATGATGAATTATTCCATGTTGTATGATACATGTGGAACACTTATGCATGGAATGAAATGATTAAGAAGGATGCTCTCTAATAGCGCTCCAATGCATTGGCTAAAGATTAGTATCCTGATACATCAAGTGAAATGAGGGTTTAATCAAGATAATTCAAGTGCAATAATGGTTTACTCATTCCAATTCATTTTCAATGAGGGTTTACTCATGTTCCATGTTCAATGATCCTTGGCTCATTCTAATACCATGTTAAGTGTTGTCGCCACATTTCCATGTTATAATAATTATTCTTTATCACAAACTTCTGTTCATGTTTTTCTTATGATCCAATGAGATTCGTATTTCCTAAAATGTATTATTTTCTTCGGTTTATCCTTTTTTTAATCCTTTACAAGCCTTTATATCTCACCCTTTTCATAATCATGACCTCAGGTTATCCAATGGAATTCTAAGTACAAAGTAATGTTGTGTTCATGTAAAATAAGTCTCCAATAAAGATGTTGTTCTTTATGTTCAATGTTGTTATGTAATGTTCTTAATCCCAAAATACACTAGATCAGTCGATCTTATATCTTATATCAAGTTATATTTTTATGTAATGATTTATGTTTATTTTTGAAATAAAGAGCATGGTTGTTATAGGTTGAATACAAAAATAGGTTTGATGTACCATACATTTATTCCCTCATAAATTGGGTTTCATTTGAATGTAGGTTTGATTATACATACATTACTCTTTATAAAACATATGGTCTGATCAAAATGTAGGGTTTATGATCCATATGTCGTATTCAAAATGTATAGTTTCTTCTTTACACTATAATTACCTGCATAGGATATACAAAACTATTTCAAAAATATTATAAACGATGTTATTAATACATCATTCAATATTCTCCATGAATCTAAGCCTTGAATATAATTCCATAATAAATATTTGAATGATTACTAATTCCAAAAAAAATAAAATTAATTAATTTCATTAGAAACACAAGTTTTTATGTTTTTATCATCAAAACCAAAATGAAATTAACAAAATTGTTGACTAAATACATAATAAGAACATTTTCCGTGTAATAAATTTAGGTTATATTTGAATGTGGAATATGATTTATTTCATGAGAATTTGAGGAGTTTTTGATTTTATTTATTATAGATATGGATGATTTATAATGTATTATTTAATCGGAAATAATGAACAAGATATTAGGGGTAACTCCATGTTCCAGGCATGTCTTCTAGAATTATATCAACACTATATCTACATTCATTTTATGGGTGACACAATAGTGCAGGTAAATGAGTTTTATCATATTTATTTAGAGATAATGATTCTTATATGGATGTATAAATATGTTTGAAATATTAGGGTCATGGTGTAAATTTAGAACATATTCCACAATTTATTTGTTATGACTATGACTATGATTAAAAATTGAGCATGACACAAATAGAACATGTTCATACAAATGGTTTTCAACCAATATCATTTTCTCTGTTGAATATATATTATATAGTGTGTTAGTTTATGTAATTTCACCTATATTTAGTTGATAATTAATACTAATTTAATGTGTTACATGGTTTAACTTATAGAAATAATGCTATCCAAGGAGTGCCATAATTATGTTTTTTCAATGTGTTGGAGTATTGCATGGTGAGGAATAGGAGGAAATTGGAGGTTTTTTGGTTAACGTTTTCTAAAATTATTTTATTCCCAATAAATATTGAATTTTGGATTGAAATGATTACAACCATATCTACCTGTAGAAAACATTTTATAGTGAATGGAAACTCATCTGAGTTCCTTGTTTACCTATTGTTCATATCAAGATATGTTGTTCATTAAGTGTATCCTCCTTGAATGATATTATAAGAACATTGTTTTTTTAGTGTAAATGATAATATTTATTATTCATTGAACTATATTGATCATTGTATTCATTGTAATTTCACAACATCAAACCCGCTTCTAGGTGGGGTATGGTATGAATGGAAGGGTTGGTTATGGGGTTATAGTCAATTATAAGGATTCATAAAATATTTTAAAAGGATACCCTTATAAATTTGAATAATTCAATTTAATTTGTAAATTAACTGTAACTATTTATCAATCACATATCTTGGGTACTTCAAAAATTTTGGACTTACAATTAGATTTAGTAGTTCAATAAGACCAGCATGGCTACAATATAATTAGAAAGTGGGTATAGTTCTTTCCTTTTACTGTTTATTTCAGGATTTATATGGGTGGTTACTATAACATGAAATTATTATAGTTGAGAGTATTAAAATTTATTGTATTTTTTTACTGATCCTATAAATTAATGATTTATATGTTTTTGATTATTAATGTAAAGCGGACTCATATCCATTAAAATGGGTATCTCCATTTTAAAATCCATACATCTCACTTTTATTTTTATTGAAGCTTACTCATGCCTTATTCTTAGATTAATAAAAAGTATATCTTCTCAATAGTGGTCTATTTTATATTTAATTACAAACTAAATGAGGGTGAATAACTTAATAATAAATAAAAACACAATATAAAGGAGGAAAATATGTTATTAGATGTATTATATTATAAAGTGTAAGAAAATATTTATTTCATTTTCTATTTTTATTTAGGCTCATTACATGTGGATTGTAATGATATCAATTTAAAGGATACCTTTGGGCCCTAGTACACGAGTCCTATGTGTTAATTCTTATTTTTATATTTTTTTTATTGTAAAAATATTGTAATTATGTTACTAATTAGTCATTATTTAATGTAATATGTTGTGCTAGAGATCAATTCGAGATTATGTATATGTCACTACATTAGGAGTATGTAATGATATAAACATGTATTAAAGTGTATCAACCATGGGAATTTTAGTATAATAATTAATGATAAACTACCAAGGATAGTATATTTTTTTATAGTCGATGATGGCTCAAATCCATGACCATAGGAATGAATGTTATATTCAAGACTAATAAAATATGAATCAATATATAAATATTTCTCAGAAGTGATGAGTTGTGCTAGGAATTGGTGATCTCTATACTCCTCCACCCTATGTGGACAAATTATCAAGTGTTATGTGGTTTATTAATGGAGGATATCCAAGAAAAGGTGATAATGATTTTAGCATACATGACACATGAGGTAAAATCGGTATATATCATAGTGGTATTGTATATAATGGGTTCTTCCATGTGATTATATGTGTATGAATATTTAAGGTAATGATATAACCTAAAATCTAGAGAAATCTAAATATGGATAGGTCTAATCTTTCCTATAGTTAAATACTATGGATATATACTATTCTATCATAGTATATATTGTTTTTCAGACATTAAACGCATATTATATAAATGTTTTATATGAAGATCTATATCAACATCTATATCGTAGATTTAGATATCAGAAAAACATAGTTCTTTAATCCAATTAATAAGTATGTTTTTTCCTCATATTTATTAGATGATGACGTTATATAATGACATATGAATATACATTAAATATATACACTACATGTTAAATGAGAATTCACTTGAGCCTACATTATTATAATTTATGGATTCCTTTTTTAACCAACAATGAAACACAATCCTACTTATAATAATAACCAAGGTGTCACAGTCAAAAAAAATTATATGATTTGAGGTTTAAATTGTTTTTCAATTATTAATGAACATTATTTACCATGAATTGTTTTACAATTAAAGTTTATATTATAGAACCCAATTTCAATACTGTTTTTATTTGGTATTGAGTCACCATATTATTTTTACCTTATAAATTAATGAAAATATATTTGAGTATACATTAGAGAAACAATTAGCAATAACTAATTGATTTTTATAATAACTCCTTACACATGAATATCAAAAAAAAATGAACACAACATATATTAGCATGTAGGTTAAGGAAGGAAACAAACAACATGTTTTTGGATGGAGTTCCCATATGTAATCCATGTTTTTTATAAATATTATGTATACATGGGAGGAACATGAAGGAAACTCTATTTCTACAGTGTATATCAAATACATATACATGTAAATTAAATTATCAAGGATTACTGAAATAGGACAATATCCAAATATATTTAATTCTCTAAGGATATGTTTCTTGTATTTATAAACATTTGTACAAAATATGGGAAATTATGATATTAGAATCATTCATGAAACTATTTAATATTTCGTTTGTTCCTCCCAACATGTTCATTTCTCGAAAAAAATATCAAATATCTATAAAACCCGCATATAGACAAATTATCTACCATATTATACCTAGAAAGTTATTTTATATATAATTCAGTTGTTAGAGTTTCATCATTTTCCTCTTTTTATTATATAATATCATATTCAATTCTAACTTTATTACAAGATTGTATAACATGCACATAATAATTGATCTTCCCTAGGAATAATCTGATCTAATAGAATAGAGACCAATGACTAGGGTAAATCCCTTTAAAGATAATTTAAAACAAGGATGAGACCATTTCCACCTCTAATAAATGAATATTATTGGATTTGGACAAAAAATCCAATTATCCTATCTTTTGAATCCACCAAATGAGATCTTCCTTTTTTGTAATAGGTGTTGAATTATATCCTAATGAAACATATATTATCTTGATGATAACCCCATCACAATTAATAATATAGGAATACACTATATCTATACTAAGAAAAAACTAGTCATGCTAACACTCCACCATACCCAGCATCGCAGACGCATCTCTCCAGTACCACTATGTGTTTGATGCCTGAGTAACTTATTACAAAAAAGTGAAATTTTCTTACACATGATCAATGATATAGGATCATCTATGATAGATACTACATTTAGTTTCATGCTATTGATGGTTCACGAAAATCATGATGAATATATTCATTATGATATTCCCATATGATATGGTTTCTAGTAGTCCCTTATCAACTATTTATACATTTCTTAGCATATATACTAAAAATATAATTATACCACTGGTCAAAATCATTCATTATATATGTTTTGGATGTATCAACTTTGTTGGGTATATGTTTTTAATAAATTTTCAATGATACTAGAAATGAATACATTCCTTTATAAATCCCTACATAGAACTCTTATCTTCTATTTTTTATTAATGTTTAAATAATTTACTTATTATTTAATATATTTGTACTAAGTGTATAGTCTCCCCATAGTATTTTATTCAGACATAACACCTAATAGATAGATTATATAGTGGAGAGATTCATTCACATAGAATCAAGGTAGACACCACATGAAATATTAGAACAAATATCTCTTAATCATGATATATAATTGGGTTTCTTTATCCCTATAAACTATTCCAATGGTGGCACAATTCCATTCCCTTGAATTCACTTCGTATAAATGTTCTCTTTTATTTGATGTCAGTTTTATTAGTGTTCATATTTTTCATTAGTGTGTGTTCTATACTAGATTATTTCTCATTTTTTATTATAAATAATTAATTTTTAGGCTCTTCTCCATAGGCTCCATCTTTTCTAGGTGTCTCTAAATCACATAGAGGAAAACATGATTTAGTCATTCCATATGGAATATATATTTATCACTTTGGGCCATTGGGTAAGACCATTCTTCCAATATTTGTTTCTTCCATCACTCATATTTCAATGGAGACATGGTGATTATATGAATTCTTCCATTTTATAGAAAGGGGTTGATTACTACGGCGTTCATTAATTTTGATTCATCATAGTATTACTCTATTTCTTGTATAATCATTGAGTTTTCTATTGTAATGGTTGTTTATTTTTCCTCTTATTAGGATCATCTACTAGTACTCTGGTTATGTTTACCCTCTTCTATTTATAAACTAACATTTATGAGAGACCGCATCATTGGTTTCACATAATGTTCCTTAGAGCATCATCATATCATGTTGGAGAAAACATTATATAGTGGGTGAAGTAGTTATTCTTTTAGTCAGTGTGGAAATGATTTTCAAAGGAAATGATGTGTGGAAGAACTTATTTATCAAAAAATTTTATAATATTATTGGTTTTAATAATTTTTAACCTGTTTTGAGAGTGTTTTATTGACCAGTGTTAGTCACTTAGTGATAGTGATGATAATTGAAATCATAAAACATGTAAACTTTAACCCATGCTATCATGAATCTGTAGATGATTCATTCCTTAGGCCTTATGGGTATCAATCCAGTAGTCAATGGAATTCCACACCTGATGATATTGTATCAGATATTGAATGTTGGGTTAGCTTTGTCAGGGAAAATATCTGTGTCCACTCTTATCTAACATTATATTTTAAACTATAATTTCTAGATGTGTGTTTACTTTATAATAGTATTATAGATTGATTTGGATTAGTTGTGGTGAGGTTCCCACTATACGATAATTTTTATTTTCATAAAAAATATGAATAAAAAAACATTTTGGTGTAAGTTGTATTAGTTCCAATATAGCATAATTATAGGTAGAATAATAGATTTTAGGGTCGGGTCGATTATTATTATCTTTTTCTCTCTTACTATTTATTTGATTTTGATATAATTTTCTATTTATGAGTTAAGAGTTATAGATTTTTCTTAATTCATGATAATAATGTTACATATGTAAGTATATCATAGATGGAATGTTGAATCTCATTACATGTTTCTACTTGTAAGTGATTTAAAAATTATTTCTCATGTATGTGAATGGGTTATTTAAAATGTATTTAAATTCATATTTAATATTTTAATTGAAATCTATGTTGAAATACTTCATTAAAAGTATACATAATAACATTATGGGAACTCATATCCAGATAGAAATGACAATATGATATACACATTAATTTGAACATGATTATACTCAAATATTGAATTCCCTAATATTTATATTATCCCATGGATGAGTGTACTAATATATGAGTTTCCATTAGTATTATGAGAATTAATAATAGAAAAACATTAAAATTTGTTACCTACAATTTTATATAACTAATGAAATAATTTAAAAGTTGTCTGTCGATTTGAAGTGGTTTGGAGTGGACAATGTTGTGTATGAGACTAGAATAGTATGGTGATCTGACTAAATATAATTCAAATGGGATGTGACTTAAGATTGTATCATGAGGTAGAGGTATTGTACCAATAACATGGATTCCAATAGTTAGAAATAATTGGTTGGTACTTTTCTATGACAATGAGACAACATATATGTGTTAATAACTATATAGTGTAGTTCTGTATACATCCATGGTCATGCATGTAAATAATTACAAAAACTATGTTTTATTGAATACATTTTCACAAACAAGGGATGAATTTTCATCAAATAAGGTGTGTAAATATTTCATGGATGTATATGACTAAAGATAAAATGAGTATTGTTCTATAATAGGTATTAAAAAAATATACACATATAAATAGATAATATTAGATAGATATGTATATAATGATTTAGAATCCTTCTAGGAATGGTTATTTTAGATATATTTTACCATTGGAATAAAAGAGTATTTTTTAATATAACAGAAATTATATATGGAATAGTATAAAATATAATCAACCATGTCTGGAAAGTATTAGGGATTGGTTATTATTAAATAGTAAAGGTTATTTTGTATGGAAATGTTTAATTAAGGATATTATAAAGATCACTAACATAGTGAGTAGTTAAAAAAATGTATTTGATTTTCTATTAAAATTAATTATTTAATACATACTATCCCTAGTATTATGGGGAGTGTAATCATATGCATAAGGAAGGGAAATATGTTATATATAAACTATAAAAACAATTCAAACATAAAAGTAAATTAACTAGAACCTGAACACAACGGAAGACTATAATTGATGGGGATGGTGAGTGTGTGAAGTGATATTAGTGGTGAAGGAATGAAAGGAATTGTAAGAACCCGAATCTTTTTTCAGGTATGTATTTCGTTTTTCTGATGTTTTTGAGAAAAGAGGAGTTTTTGGAAATTTTTGAAGTATATGCCGTGTACTTTATGAGTACACGTAGTGTACTCCCTTGCCATGCTATGCCATGAGCTGGCCATGTCCGGGCCACAGACACGGTGTGTAGGGGTGATGTGGATGCCGCTTAAAGCGGAGTATGGAAAAACAGAGTACACACCATGTACCCCAGAAGTACACCCCATTTATTTTATTTTTTTTCATGAAATGGACCGGGGTCATGCCTAATCGCCAGAATGACCTTCTTCGAGGTTTCGTTCTGCTGAGAGATCATGTACGGACACAATCCTTCTTTGATCCCCGAGCTGCCTTCCGATCTCTGATTAAGCCGTCGTCGATTGCGTTGGGATCACCTAGGTAAGATCACTCTTTAACTTTAGCATTGTTTCATGATTCCTCCCTATTTGCAAGTAATCATGGGTTAAGAATTTTGGAGGTTTTCTCAGATCTTCATCATTCTAAGGAGAATAAATCTTTGTGGCTCAAGTATATCAATATCCTAGGATCGAGGTAGGAGGTTTTTTCCCTACATTGATTGTGTTTGAGTTTTTGTGCAAAAAGTGTCTGGTAACCATGTATCGGGTATCCCGGGTTAGGGATTTTGTTTCCATTGTTTAATTTCATTATATTTATAGTTTTCTTGAGGTTAATTGATAGTAATATATTCTTGGTTTCATGTTCGAGGATCACCCATGGGTGATTTCCCTTACTTTGGTTGTTTATCGTCATTTGGCTTAGGTTGCTTGTGAGGAAATCCTTGTAACATTGTTTGTCTACCTTGTTATAGGTGATTGCATGTATTTCATGCTCTTTATGTGATTTTGATGAACTTTATCTATTATCCAAGTAGTTTTTGAACTTACTTTGGGCTGCTAATAGTCAATTACGCAAGACTAGACTGCTCAGGGCTATGTGAACCTGGTACGGTAGACTAAAGAGGGAATTAACGATTAAGGGATTCTTTAGAGAGTTTTTTATAAATTATTTTTCTACGTAGGACCTGTCAGGATTGGACTTTGTGCTTCCCAATAGTGTCCTTAGTTTACACACATATCGGGACCACATGAGGAATTAGATGTAAGTTATTCCTCAACGAGTCTGTAGCTATCGTTGCAAGACCATAGGGGAATTGATGGTGAGAGCTTCCCAGAGTCTCTATGCCTTATATGATTATTTTACTAGAGGGGTTTTCCTGTAGAAGCCACCCAGAGAGTCAATATTATTATTTGTTTTGTTGGTTGTAACAAGTCCGCCAAGCCAAATAACAAGCTTGGTTTTGTACTTCTTGTTGTCTAGGTAGTCTGTTGACATACATGGTGTGTTACACACTGTGCCTAGAGAATATAGAGATGTTTTTTAGACTCTGTTGATGATAATTAAATGATTGTATTAAATTAATAAATAAATGTGAAGGGTGATTTGTAGGATTATTACTTTGGTGTACCTCTAGTTCACTGTTTCATTTATTTCATTTACTTTTTCTATATTGCTCACTGGCAGTAGGGAACAGATCTTGTGGTGATTGCCTACTTGGATTAGTCTCACACCCAGTTTGGGTCCTACTTTTTAGCCTAAATAGGTTATATGGCTACGGTTGTGGATAGGGATTGTGGCCCTTCTACATTAGATACATGATTGTTGGTTGGATATGGAGAGTATAGGATCGAGCTTAAGCGTGCGATGCTGCTGGAGTTGCTGTTACTTTTAGTACTTTTTTCAGTTGTATTTCAGAACGTTGGTGTGTTTTCTTCTTTCCTTAAATACTTGTAGATGCTGCATCATTTCCATCATTACTATATATATTCATTGCTTCCACTGTTTGGTTTCAGTTGCCGTATATCATTTACTGCTTCCTCTATTGACTGTTATTTCTTTTCCTTTGTATACCTTACCAAATGTGAGAATAGTTTCCACAATAACTTACCACAATCCTTGTTGCTCATCGGTAGCCTATGGTGTTTGGGGAAATGCACTTCAGGTTATGTGGCAAACCGGGCATGGGGCACCAGTTGAGTGGCTCCGGATTCTGGTCATTACAAAGTGGTATTAGAGGAGGTTCTTCCTTTTATATTTGACTTACTGTTTGGATACATTAGACCGGGATAGAACGGAATAGGAAAATGGTAAATAGTTGTGCACGGGCGTTCAAGAACCTGTGTATAGGGAAAAATCCAGATTACCTCAAATGTTACAATATTTGAGTTCTTCAAATGTTACAGTTTAATTGATTTCACTATTGGGTGATGCACTTGTTTTGTGCTGTTATTGTTTATATGATTGTGGTTATATTTTTTGCAACCCGATGAGATGATGGTATTCCATCTCATGCATCATAGAGGAAATGTTAGAAAATCACTTG
This sequence comes from Viscum album, assembly GCA_963277665.1. Classification (NCBI taxonomy): domain Eukaryota; kingdom Viridiplantae; phylum Streptophyta; class Magnoliopsida; order Santalales; family Viscaceae; genus Viscum; species Viscum album. Next base: position 1,207,917,997 of record OY728162.1, read on the forward strand.
CCATGCATTTTTCCTTGCCATCTAGGTTGCATTAGTGATTACATGTTGTTGTGATATAATTTTTCATAGACAATGCATGTTGTTGTGATAACTGCTAAGATAAAATATATGCTATGTGGATAGGGTATCGGTTGTTTAGAGCTTCTTTATCATGGATTCCAAACATTTGTCTAAAAGGTGTTATGGGGCCTCGTGGATCATAATTTTGTGGGTAATGAGATTGTTGTACTGTTGCTTGTTATATGCACTGTTATGATACCAAGATTTGATTTGCGGGGAGTATGGTCCACCCACAGATCGGAATTTGGCACCTTAACCTCTGTTTTCTGTGTTTTATTGCCTCTGGTACAGTTCTGAGGATACTGTATGGAAAATTACAGAATACACGGTGTGTACTTTGTAAATACAGATCGTGTAGTTTTGGTCATTTCACTAACCATGTAGACAAGGACACGGGGATGAAAAAGGGTGTTTAGGAACATGATGTGTATAGTATGCACATGATGTGTAGTGGTAATCTGTGTAGTCAGTCGTATCACTAACAATACGGGTCAGGAAAACTCTTGTAGTACACGCCATGTTTGGTATGAACACACCGTGTAGGCTTGTTGTATGTACCCGACAGTGTCATGAACAACACGAGAAGTGGTTTTACTTTTAGTGCACTCTGTGTCTCTTGGGAACACGCTGTGTAGTTTCCATCATGTGTCAGGACTTGTCGCTGACAACACGGGCAAGGTAAGGCATGTCTAGTGCACACCGTGTCTTCCTCAACAAGCCATGTATTCTTCGGTTGGGACATCCCGTGTGACGTAGTCGTGTAGGAGTAACCGGGCAAGGGGACAAGGATCAGTACATGCCGTGTAGTTTGACAACACGCCGTGTAGTCGGGTTGTTTACATAGACATGTATGTCCAAGGTACATGCCCAGGGTAAAATATCTGGAAGCATGCCGTGTATCCATACTACACACTGTGTAGTCATGTTTTTTCTAATTTTAAAGGTTCTTCCCTCCTATTCCATTTTACTCACTTTTTTTGCAACTGTGTTCTTAGTTACTAAAGGTGTGTTTTGATCATTTAGGGCTATAGAAACAAGACATCCTCCCATTGCACGACAGGAACCAGGCAGTGATCGTATGCCTGATGCGACCGATCAGAGACTGCCAGTAGTTCCACCTATCGTTACAGACATGGCACATGTAGTGATTACGGACACTGGTGCTGATGATCAGTTCAGAGAGGGTTTCATGAGATTATTGCAAATCTTATAGGGATTTCATAATCCTACCCCGACTATGGAAGAGCTGATGTGGGGTTTTCAACAGCAGCATCCTCCCATATTCAAAGGGGTTGGAGGACCGCAGGCTGCAAAGTCATGGATAGAAGCCATGTTATCCATCATCGACCATCTTGAGACACCCCCAGACAGGAGGGTGAATCACACAACATACATGCTATGAGACTCCGACAAATGATGGTGGGACGTAGTTTATCAGGCAGGGCACCAAAAGACTATGGTCTGGGATGTGTTCCAGCATACGTTCTACGACTACTTCTACCTAGCGACGCTGAGGGCTGACAGAGATAGGGAGTTCATGAACCTGCAGAATGGTACTCTTTCAGTTATGGAGTATTCCTCCTGTTTCATAGAGTTACAGTGTTTTGCACCCGTTTTAGTGAATGACGAGCTGTTCTTGGCATGGAAGTTTGAGGAAGGACTCAAACTATAGATCAGATCGCAGGTTAATGTCTTCTAGTTGACTTCTATTTCTCTGATAGTCAACCAGGCGCTGATCACGGAAAGGAACCTGAGGGATACTGGAGCTGTGGACTAGGGTGGTTCAGCATCCAGGGATGATTATTTTCAAACAAATAGCAGGAAGCGCCACCGAGAGTCTACTCGAGGCCACCTGAGGAAGCAAGATATTCCTTCTGGTAGAAGAGATCTCCCTTCTGGCACTCAAGTGGTGTGTTATCAGTAATGGAGGAGTGGGCATAGGAATCCCTAGTGCCCGAGAGACCCAGTGGAGTGCCGATCTTGCGACAAGATGGGTCATGTGTAGAATTTCTGCAAGGATCCCCTTCCAGAAGCTAGTAAAGAATGATTAGTATCGACCCCACATATAGGAGCAAGGATGCTAGTTCCAAAGCAGACTGGGGTTTTGAGTTATTCAGGTCATCCAGGACAGGGTAAATTCCCTGGATGCAGTGGTCAGGCTTAGGGAGGAGGAGCTCAGTGTTTTCAGGCTGGTACATAGGGCTGTGGTGCAGGACAGACTTTTGTTGTTGAGTAGATTCATCAGGAGCAGGAACCCAGACCCTCTACAGTTCAAGGTACGATCTTAGTAACCTTAGTTTTTTCTTCCTCTCTTTTCGATACTTATGTTGTGCATAGCTTTATCTCTGTTGCTATCGTGGAGAGCCTTGGGCTATTTTTCTTTTCATCTGCTGACATGTTGACTCTCATCACTCCCATGGGAACGAGGGCATCTAATGTACAGAAGTGAAAAGAATTCCCTCTAGAGGTTGTAGGGTGTCACTCCTTATGGGACCTATATGTCCTAGAGATGAAAAGCTACGATTTCATTCTTGTGATGGACTAGTTGGTTCCCTTCCAGGAAGTTGTCTATTACTATTGCTGCAAGGTGAGTTTCGTATCACTAGATGGTGGGTCCTTTCTTTATAGGGGCGAGTGGGATGTCTATGCAGGTAGAGCTGGACCAGAGCATCATGGGCTAGGAGGGGTTACGACCCATTTTTCTAGTCACTATCTAGATGACCATGGGACTTCACTGTTAGACTTTCCTCCAATGGTGGATCCTTTTAGAGATATCTTTCCATAGGAATTTTCACGTTTACCTTTAGAGCATGAGGTAGACTTCTCGATTGAGCTCGTTCTAGGAGCAGTACCAGTTTACATTCCTCCTTATAGGATGGATACACCTATGTTTCAGGAGCTTATAAAGTAGTTGGAGGAGTTGCAGGAAAAGATTTTCATCTAACCCAGTACTTCTCCATGGGGTTCGCCTGTCCTTTTTGTGATGAAGGAAGATGGTAACATTAGGCTTCGCGTGGATTATCGGATGTTCAAATAGTTGACAGTAAAAAAATGATATCCCTTGCCAAGGATTGATGTTCTCTTCAATCAGATTCGAGGACCCTGAGAATTCTCAACGATCGATTTGAGGTCTGGTTATCATCAGTTGTGTGTCAGACCATTTGATATACCCCTTACAGCCTTTCGGAGTAGGTATGGTCTGTATGGGTACTTGGTTATGCCGTTCGGTTTCACGAACATGCTGGTAGTATTCATGGCACTGATGAACATAATGTTCCATCTATACTTGGATTCTTCGATGGTGGTTTTCATGGACGACATCTTGGTGTACTCTCACACTCGACACGACCATACAACCCATCATGAGATTGTTTTGAGTACACTGAGGGAGAATCAGTTATATTCTAAGCTCTCAAAGTGCCCCTTTTCGATGGACAAGATCCACTTCCTTGCTAATTTAATCTCATAGAATGGGGTATTAGTAGACCCAAAGAAGGTGAGAGTAGTAGTTACCTGGGAGCATCCGAAGAATGTCTCTGAGGTACGGAGTTTCTTGAGGCTGGATGGTTACTACAGGTGGTTTATACAGGAATTATCACGCTTAGCAGTGCCGTTGATGGGCTGGACTAAGATGGGGGGTAAAGTTTGTTTAGTCAGAAACCTATTATTCAGCCTTTTAGGAGATGAAGGGGAGGTTGACATGGGCACTGATTCTAGTTTTTCCAGAGTCAGGCAGAAGTTATACAGTTTTCTGTGATGTGTCTGGCTTCAGGCTAGGAGGAGTGCTTATGTAAGAGGATCATGTTGTTGCGTATTCATCTTGGAAGTTGAATGCGACATGAGAAGAATTATCCTACGCACGACCTAGAGTTGGATGCAGTTGTTCATTCTTTGCATTGTTGGATGCATTACCTTCTTGGAGAGAATTTTGTTGTATATACTAACCACAAGAGTCTCAAGTACATCTTCACGCAGTGTAACCTGAATCTGAGACAGCAGAGGTGGGTTGGGTATCTCCAGTCCTTCGACTTCGAGGATGCCTATACCCCTGGGAAAGGCACGGTAGTGGCTGATGCACTGAGCAGGAGAACTCAGATATAGACAGTTCAAGAGTCCAGTAGTGAGTGGTAGCTTATGTCTCTGTTCGCTGAAATGCATTTGGAGGTGCACGATAGGCAGGGGCAGACTTTCCTATCTTCTGTAGCTATTACCTCTGCGCCTCATGACTGTGTTCGAATGAATAAACTAGCAGATTCTGAAGGCCTAGTCCTATTGGAAGGCATGTTAGGAGAAGACCCTCTTCCCGGATGGACCATTGGTGAGGATGAGATCTTGAATTTCCAGGGATGTGTATGGGTGTCATTAGATATACGTGAGGAGCTGATGCGAGACATTCATTCCTCCATCTGGTCAGTTCATCCTGGCATCACCAATATGTATCGTGATCTACAACACCAGTACTGGTGGCCAGGTACGAAGAGAGATGTTGCTTGTTTTTTCATTAGATGTTCCACTTGTCAAAAAGTGAAGGCAGAAAACCAGTGGCCATCGGGGATTTTGCAGTAGTTACCCATTCCCGAGTGGAAGTGGAATGATGTCGCGATGGAATTTGTCACAGTGTTATCGAGATCATCGAGAGGGAACAACAAGGTATGGGTTGCCGTTGATAGGCTCATGAAGGTTTCTCACGTCTTGTCGATAAAGGAAACCTTCAGTGTCGATGAGCTTGGATGGTTGTACATTCAGAAGATTGTGTGCTTGCACGGGTTTCTGAGTACTATCGTTTCGGATAGAGACGCCCACTTTACTTCGCATTTCAGGTAGCTGCTATAGAAATATTTGGGTATACAGGTACTTCTGAGTATAGCTTACCATCCCCAGACAGATGGCCAGTCAGAAAGCATGATCCAGGGGCTTGAGGATATACTCCGAGCATGCATTCTGGATTTTGGCAGTTCTTGGGAAAATCATATTTCTCTTATGGAGTTTGCCTATAACAACAGTTTTCAGGCGACTATTCAGATGGCACCTTACAAGGCCTTGTACGGTAGGTTATTCTGATTACCTTTGTGCTAGATGGAGGTAGGAGAGGCAGCTTTGCTGGTACCTCGTCTTGTTCTAGAGACCTCAGAGCAGATAGTGTTGATTTGGAAGAGGATGGATACTGCACAGTCTCATCAGAAATATTATGTTGATCAGCGAAGATAACATCTGCAGTTCGAGGCCAGAGATTAGGTTTTCCTATGTGTTACCCTGAGGTTGGGACACAAGAGGATCAGGAGACAGGTTAAGCCTTCAATGAGATATGTCAGGTTGTTTGGGTTTCTGGAGAGAGTCAGGATGATGGCTTATATGGTGCAGTTACTCAAAGATATCAGGTTATGTACGACATCTTCCATTTTTCCCAGCTTCGACGCTATTTCTCAAACTCGTCTCATGTTTTTCGACCTGAGGAGGTCGAGCTAGAGTAGGATGCATCGTACAAGGAGTATTATATCGGGAGTGTTAATTGTAGCACAAAGGTACTTCATGGCCGGTCTATTCCTCTGGTACGTGTGCTATAGCATCACGGCCCTGTGTAGGACAAGACTTGGGAGATGGAGGCCGATATGCGATCACTGTGTCTAGAGTTTTTCGTGGTTTCTTCTTCGCCACCTTACTAGGGAAATTTGGGGGAAATTTTCATTAAGGGGGAAGTTTGTAAGAACCATGATCTTCATTTCAGGTATATCTTTCCTTTTTCTAATGTTTTTGAGAAAATAGGAGTTTCTGGAAATTTTTGAAGTACACTTCGTGTACTTTATGAGTACACGCCGTGTACTCCCTTGTCGCGCCCGGTTGTGTGATGGCTATGTTCAGGCCACACACAAGGTGTGTAGGGGTGATGTGGAGGCTGCTTAATGCAGATTATGGAAAAACAGAGTACACTCCTTGTACCCTTGAAGTACACGCCGTGTATTTTCTTTTTTTCATTAAATTGACTAGGGTCGCGTTTAATCACCAAAATGACCTTCTTCTTGGTTTCTTTTGGCCAATAGCTCCCGTACAACTATGATCTTTCCATGATCCCCCTGAGCTGTCGTCCGATCTTCGATTCATCCACTGTCGATTCCGTTGGGATTTCCTTGGTAAGATCTCACTTATTCTTTAGCATTGTTTCCTGATTCCTCACTGTTTTCAAGTTATATTGGGTTGAGTGTTTTGGTCGTTTTTTCATATCTTCATCGTTATAATAAGAATAAATCTTTATGGCTCAAGTATATTGATATCCTAGGATCGAGGTAGGTGGTTAGTATCCCTACGTTGATTGTCTTTGAGTTTTTGTGAACAAAATGTTGGGTACCCATGTATCGGGTATCCCAGGTTATGGATTTTGTTTCCATTGTTTAATTGCATATATTTCTTGCTTTCTTGAGGTTAATTGATAGAAAAATATGATTGGTTGCATGTTTGAGGATCACCCATGTGTGATTTCCCTTTCTTTGGTTGTTTATCACTGTTTGACTTAGGTTGCCTGTGAGGAAAACCTTGTAGGAATGGTTTTCTACCTATTATAGATGATTGGATGTATTTCATGTTGTTTATATGATTTTGATGCATTGTATCTATTATCCAAGTAGTGTTTCAACTTTCTTAGGGCTGTTGACAGTCGATTACGGACGACTAGACTGCTCAAGGATGTGTGAACCTGGTGTGGTAGACTAAAGAGGGAATTGACGATTAAGGGCTTCCCTATACAGTCTCTTATAAATTAGCTTTGTACACAGGACCTACATGAATTGGACTTTTTTTTCTTCCCAAGAGTGTTCTTAGTTTACACACGTATCGAGACCACAGGAGGAATTAGACTTAAGTGCTTCCTCAAAGAGCCTATAGCTATCATTTCAAGACCATAGGGGAATTGACGGTGAGAGCTTCCAAGTGTGTATGTGCCTTATAAGATGATTTGACTAGAGGGTTCTGCCAATAGGAGCCCCCCAGAGATTCAATATTATTATTTTTTTGGTTGGTTGTGATGATTCCACCAATCTAAAGAACAATCTTGGGTTTGTACTTCTTGTGGTCTAGGTAGTCTATTGAGATACCTGTTGTATTACCTGTTGTGCCTTGAGAATATAGAGCTGTTTGCTAGACTCCTTGGATGATAATTAAATGATTGTATTAAACAAATAAATAAAGTTTAATGGATATTTGTAGTATTTTTACTTTGGTGTACCTCTGGTTATCTACTGCATTTATTTTATTTACTTTTGATATATTTCTCATTGACAGAAGGGAACATATCTTGTGGTGATTGCCTATTGGGATTAGTCTCACACTCTGTTTGGGTCCTGCTTTTCAGACATAATAGGATATATGTTTGCAGGTGTGGATAGGGATTGTGGCCCTTCTACTTCAGGTTCATGATTGCTGTTTAGATATGGAGATCATGGGACCAAGCTTAGGCTTTTGATACTGCTGGAGTTGCTGTTACTTTTAGTACTTGGTTTTCAATTGTAATTCAGCATGTTGTTGTGTTTTCTGCTTTCCATAAATATTTTTACCTGCTACATCATTATCATCATTACTATACATATTCATTGCTTTCGTTGTTTGGTTTCAGTTGTTTTATGAAGTTTACTACTTCCGCTATTGATTGTTATTTCTTCTCCTTTGTATACCTTAACATATGAGGGAATAGTGTCCCCAATAACATACCAAGGTGCTCACTGCTAGTCGGAATCCTCTGGCATTTGGAGAAATGTGATTGAGGTTATGCGGAGAACCGGGAACGGGGAACCAGTTGAGTGGCTCCGGATTCGGGTCGTTACAGGAATAGAAGAAGGGGAATGATATATGAGAAAGAGATCGTTGATGTGCGATGGACCTAGGCTAATTTAAAATGTTTTCTTTTATTTCTATATGAAATAATAATAATGGTAATTTTTGACCAAATATAGATCATACACTAATTACTCACCCCTTACTCAAAATGTTCTACATAACCCAACCTATGAATTTTTTTATCGAAAATGTGTAAATGAAAAATTCCTTATTATAAAATGTAATCAATAATGATGCCTAGTTTTAAATTAATTAGATATATTTTAAAAGGAACATATTCTTCAATCATCACATGGAAGTATGTATAATATGGTAGAAATAGTAAACATTAAGAAGGATAGTGAGAACAACAAACAAAAAATTACATAATAATAATTATCAAAAATCAAGATCAAGAGAGGTGAAATAAGGGAAATACAATATAAAAGTTTCCCATAAATCGGTTATTATTAATCATGATTGTTTTATGATAAATTATATTATATAAAAAATTATGATAAACAAGTTCAAAATATGAGAAGAAAGAGATAAAAAAACTCCTCTAGTAAGATCATCTCACTCAACTTGCTCTAACTCATAATACAGTAGATTAAGATTCAATACAAAGAAAAAAATATATTATCAACATTTTAAAATTTCACTAAATTATGAGTCACTAATTTAGCATCTTTTATAAGCATATAAAAATTGTGATAATTTATATACACATCGGTAAATGAGGCGTGATTTAGGAATATTTATTAATTTTCACCCCTATTTTTAAAAAATGTTTAAGGAAACATTAGTGTCTGTAGAGACCCCAAACTCAGGGTGCCTTAGGAGACATGATATACTAATATTATATTACATCATTTACAGTTAGATATCATGTACCATTACTGCAGAAGATCATGAGGCACATGATTCTAGGAAACTAGCTGCTTCTGAAAAACTTCATTAGTACAAACCATGCCAGAAAAATTTAAAATAAAAAAGTAGGGTGAGAAAATATGCCCTGTAAGGGGTTTTAAAAATGTTTTAAGAAAACTCATTCTCAATGTAGTCCTTTTTGAAGAGAATAAAACACTTCACTAAAACAAAGCATTTCCTTTTCTAAAAAACAAGAAATCCAACATTTTTGAAAACCACTTACACAGAGAAAAAGTATGGGCTTAAAATAAATTTTTTAAGGTAAACATGATCAGAGAGTGAAACACATAAATAATAGATAACACATAATATTCAAAAATGGTTACTTTAGTTCTAAAAAAAATCTGTGAGTAAGTTTGGAAAACATTCACAACATGATTCATGAGCATGTACGGTTCTTATAATAACTTACCACATGAAATTCAGTTCTTAACACATGATTGCATTTTCATAGTCATGGGAGTTTTCAACTAGGGGACATCATGTTAGTTGTACTGACCCCTGGTTGACCATTTATCATTACATGTAGAGGGAATGTATAATGCTTAGACTTATCAGGACCATGTTTTATGTTCTTAAAACATAACTTAGTACGGGTCAAGGCACACCACCAATCCTGTTTCCCATAGTAGCACAAGCTAAGGCCAACTGCCATGACCGTCACACATGAAAGCACAAGCCAAGGCTAACATCCAAGACCGTCGCACATGAAAGCACAAGCCAAGTCTAACCACCAAGATCGGCTCATATAAACGTCTCATGAGACACTTACTTTACCCAATGCATTGGAGCGTTATATATTTCCGGGCGCACCCGTCCATAAATACATAAGTCAAAAATATCCCTCACATATCTTAACATCGTCTTTCTTTCATAGGTTTTCATTCATATGTTCTTAATCAAACCCCTTTTTACATGCGTTTTCATAGTCAGGAAGGCAGATCAATCATTAATAAAACTAAGACGTACGTGCTAAAAATCCGTACACATAAGAAATTAACTTAATAATTGAAAACATGGGTTTTAAAGAAATGAACATAAACACTTTAACATTCCAAAGAATCATAATACCAAGTTAAAAACAAGGTCATTCATAACTAATACACATGCAGATAAATGGATATAGTGGATGTTTATTTAAAACTATGTGAATATACATATATTTATATAATTAGGGATATAATATGTGTAATTAGGTCCACCTTGGAAAGTCATATATATATATATATACAAACTGCAAGAGCATATATATATATATGTGTGTAAAAACTCATTTTCACTTTAAATAACGTGACCTTTTCTTTGAAAAGCCTGAAAAATCATAAGAAGAACTTGTTTTCAAAAACAACATATTGATTCAATGTTATATATAGCTGTATATATAGACATTCTTGACATCATTCTTAAAAATAATTATCTTTAAGGGAAATATAATTTTATCAAACACCATGATATACAAAGATAAAATTAGAACGTAATGACAATACACTTTCACTATATAATATGAACTTTTTTGAACGTAACTAAGTGGGCACGTGCGTATATTGTTATCTATGTTTGCAACACTGAATAAAAAAGTTTCAAAGAAAACGTTTTATAATGAATAACATAACTTGATATCCTAACTAGAGTATGTATATGCATATATATATATAACATGTACACAAAACCATATATATATATATATACATATTGTATACGTATGCATACACGGGAAAGGGGGGGCAGTTCAAAAGTTAGATTTAATAGGAAAAGACCAAAGCCTTTAAAGGTTATGATACATGGTTATAAATATCCACATATGTTGTATATATATATATATACATAACCTGTATACATTTTTAAAAATATATAAATAGTTTTCCAAGGAAGAGGAGAGAAAAGAAAACACAAAAAGGAAAGGCAACCCTTACCTTCGTTTGACTCAAAAAACAGGAGAATTGAAGTGGTTCTACACAGTACTTTTGGCCATATATATATATATATATATATATATTATACATGTATACGTAGAGTGTATATAAAAAAATGCTTCAAAACTGGATAAAATAAACAAGGAAAAATTTTCCCTTACCGGTTCAGAGAGGAGTGGAAGGAAGACGAAGAGCCGGGCTGGTGATTGGAGATCCCAGAGACTCAAAGCAAACATTCTTTCCATTGGTGTAGGATCCTTCTCTTCAGTGTAAACCGAAGCTTAAGGAAGGTAGGATGGATGACCCATTGAAGAGGTGTAGAGGAATCCTAGGTCGAGCAATAAATAGGTGGCACCAACTTTGTGGAAAGAGGTGTCCGCTGTCGGCTTAGGTGGAGAAAAACGAAGCCTCATCCTACTGGTTCCGCGCGCGCGCGAGGAAGAAGATGCCGCGGGGAGAGAGAAACCGGAAAAAAGGGGAACAGCCAGGATCACCCGATATATGATCAAACGGCCTTTAAGTGCTACGATGTTAAAAAATTAGAATGGTTGTGATGGAAGGGTAAGGATCAGACGGTCCATAGTGTAAGCGATGTAACAAAAATCATGCGTCCCATAGATTCTTCAACGTTTTTATCATATAAAAAAATTTGTTATTTTATTATTTCATTAAACTTATTATAAAAAAATTATTATTATTAATATAACCTTATTATTAAACTATTATTATTATCTTTATATCATAGTTTATTAATAAACCTATATGATAAACCATTATTCCCCAATTTAAGCCATAAAATATATTATTATTTTCGTTAAAAAAAACAATTATCTTAACATTATAATTACATGGAAATATTTGAATATATTTTTTATAAAAATTTTGTTGCATAATTCCATATTTAACATAATTTCATATAAAAAATTCATATAACATTACATATTATTTTAAATTTTTTACAATCATTCTATTATCTTCATTTTTTTAAAGTCATACAAGTATTTGTGTAACTATTAACATAAAGACGCATAATTTTTAATGTAAATAAAACCATAATTTGACATAGTTTCAATAATGATAATAAAAAGGTCAAATTATAAATATTTGCATTATTATTATTAATTTATTGATAAGTGTAATACATTTAATTTATAGTTTGACATAACATATATAACTCAGGATTTTGAGTGAATATTTTCATAAAAAAAATAAAAAACCCTTCAGATTCAATATAATTACAAAATAATTGATTAATTGCTCAAGTTAAAAAAAATATGAATAGTGAATAGTGGAAAAATAATAATATTAATTTTCACTGTTTTGAAACATAAAACATAATTCGCATTTTGGGAAAACAAGAAATAAATAAATTAAATTATCATTGATGTCATTCATTAAATATAAAAGAAAATTACATAACTTACTTTCTGATCCTTTTGGGGGTAAACAATTCATATCTCCAACAGTCTGAAATAAAACATTAGGAGAATCATGGGGGAGCCAATGGTCAAATTTATAGCCATTAAGGATCAACGTTCGAATCAGTGTACTTATAAAGAGTCTGTTCTTGGGGTATCCCTCACTCAAGGTGACTGAAGGAGAATGGAAGAGATGGTTTGTGTGATTCCCTTAGTGCTCATCATGGTTGTAGTGGCTTCGGCCATCCAAATGTTCATTCTGATGGATGCCATAAACCCTTAACGCATTATTGGGGTCCTTGTGGTTTTAAGCGGTCTCCCAATTATTGTAATCGGGTTTTTAATTGGGATTTTTGGTTAGCTTATCTTCTTGTTTGATCAGTGTGAGATGTAGACATCGTGATGTTACTAACTTGAATAAATGGAGCTTTCATTCATTTGATGTTATTTTATTATTGTCATCTTATATGATGTATGTTTTTTCTCTTAACAGGTGGCATTGGAAAACAACTTTTCATTACTCGAGACACAGTTTCTCGGGTTGTTACATTACTTCCCCATTCAAAGAATTGCACCCTCACAATTCTATCATAAAAAGAAAAAAAACTGAAACCCCACACGTACAAAATTACAGAAACATTGGATTTGGATCGGTTAATGGAATACTAATGTTGACACATAGTTATTCTATTTCCCTAGACCAGATGCACTTTGAACAGTACGTCCTAAACTCCTGCTCATGCGTACTGCACACGGTCTTCCTAAGGGAGGCGTGTGCGGTGAAAAGCTCGGAAACATCTGAGTAAATAAACTCTCTGATAACTCTTCGGGCCACATCACGCTCAATTTAGTCGAGAGGAATGATACAATTGAGGAGACTAAAATTCAAGACTTGGAACATATAGTCTGCACTAAGCTGGCCATCCTGGGTAGCTATGAAGAAGCACGCTCTGGCAGAGCAGTTTTGTGCCAGAGTAAAACACTGGAATAGGCCTTCATAGAACCATCCCCTTCACTTATAGCAGGGGAGTTTATCAGTTGCGATGAGGTGAAAAACACGATCATCCTATTGACACAATCGAAGAATTTCAGGACTGTTTTCTAGATTGAGCAGATGCTGGCAGGACCCTCGCAGGTGGATAAAGTATGGATAATCCACCGTGCATGCCCTGATCATGATAACCTCTACTAACTCATCGGGCAGTGATGATAAGTTCATTTGACCATCCATCTAAAAAAACATTCGAAAGGAAACTCTTAACAACATTGATAAGAAAAGAAACATGAAACATTCATTTATGAAAAAGTTTACATGACATAGCCTGAGTTTACAAGACGTACACCACAAAGAGTGGAAAAACTTCCTAACTCCTCAAACCACACGCAGGCTGAATAGACAGGACTAAAATCATGGGAACATCTATGACGCATCCTGAGTTTAGCGTGAGGGGTATGGAGTTGGGAAACATCAGTATACACCTCTTGCATAAGAGACAATCGGGCAGACTCATCTTCCAACACTCCAAGGTCCATTAACTGGCCCCAGAAGCCGTAGTGAAAAATCTGGCATAGGTATGCCGCTCGGAGGTCTCCAGCAGCAGCAGCTTCTTGAAAGTGGTTATCAAGCATTGTGCCAAATTCATCGCCAGTTGTGAACACTCAGTATAGTCCATCATGATACTTTCCCCATCGTGTAAAAGAGGGAAATTGGGTCATCATCATTAGGAGATAATCCATCCCCAATCCCTGGTGAAGACTAAGAACCCTAGGCGGGTTTAACACGTCATACAGGTGCTTACATGTCATGCGAAATCAGGAATAATTTAGAAAGTTCTCATGGATGGCTAGAGATACAATGTTCTCTAGAGCCTCCATGGGAAGTGACAGTAGGTAGGTAGGTACATCACCCATTTGAAATTTATAACATTTTTACTTAGTCATTCATAGAAATACATTCATACCACCTGGTTTTCCAGAGTTTCCTGAACCAATTCTCTGATACCAACTGTAGAGACCCTAAACCCATGGTGCCTTATGAGACATTATATACTAACATTTCATTACATCGTTTACAATTAGATATAATGTCCCATTACTATAGAAGATCATGAGGCTCAGGATTCTGGGAAAACATCTGCTTCTGATAAACATCATTAGTACAAACCATGACTGAAAATTCTAAAACAAAAATGTAGGGTGAGAAAATATGCCCAGTAAGGGGTTTTAAAAACTTTTTAAGAAAACTCTTTCTTAAAGCAGTCCTTTTTGAAGAGAATAAAACACTTCGCTAAAACAAATCATTTCCTTTTCTTAAAAACATGAAATCCAACATATTTGAAAACCACTTACACAAAGAAAAAATACGTGCTTAAAATAAACTTTAAAGTAATCATGATCAGAGAGAGCAACACATGAAGAATAGATAACGCATAATTTTCAAACAAGATTACCTTAGTTCTAAAGAAATCTGTGAGTAAGTTGGGAAAACATTTACAACATGATTCATGAGCATGTATGGTTCTTCTAACAACTTACCACATGAAATTCTGTTCTTAACACATGATTTCATTTTCATAGTCATGGGAATTTTCATCTAGGGGACGTATTATTAGTTGGACTAACCCCTGGTTGACCATTTATCATTACATGTAGATGGAATGTATAATGCTTAGACTTGTCAGGACCATGTGTCATGATCTTAAAACATAACTTAGTACGGGTCAAGGCACACCACCAATCCTATTTCCCATAGTAGCACAAGCCAAGGCCAACTGCCAAGACCGTCGCACATGAATGCACAAGCCAAGGCTAACCTCCAAGACTGTCGCACATGAAATCACAACCCAAGGCTAACCACCAAGACCATCTCACAAGAAGGCATAAGCCAAGGCTAACCTCCAAGACCATCGCACATAAACATCTTATGAGACTCTTACTTTACCCAATGCATTGGAGCGCTATATAATTCTGAGCGCACCCTTCTGTAAATACTTAAGTCAAAAACATCCCTCACATATCATGACGTGGTCATTCATTCATAGGTTTTCATTCATACATTCTTAATCAAACCCCTTTTTACATGCGTTTTCATAGTCAGGAAGGTAGTTCAATCATTAATAAACTAAGACGTACGTGCTAAAAATCCTTACACATAAGAAATTAACATAACAATTGAAAACATGGGTTTTAAAAAAATGAACATAAACACATTAACATTCCACAACATCTTAATACCATTTTAAAAACAAGGTTGTTCATAACTAATACAGATGCAGATAAAAGGATATGGTGGATGTTTATTTAAAACAGTGTGAATATACCTATATTTGTACAATTAGGGATATAAAGTGTGTACTTAGGTCCACCTTGGAAAGTCATATATATATATACACAAACTGCATGAGCATATATATATATATATATATATGTGTGTGTGTGTGTGTGTGTGTGTGTAAAAACTCATTTGCACTTTAAATATCGTGACCTTTTCTTTGAAAAGCCTGAAAACATTATAATAACTTGTATTCGAAAACAACATATTGATATAATGTTATATATACCTATATATATAAACATTCTTGACATCATTCTTAAAAATAATAATCTTTAAGGGAAATATAATTTTATCAAACACCATGTTATACCAAGATAAAATTAGAACGTAATGACAATACACATCCACTATATAATATGAAATTTTTCGAACATAACTAAGTGGATGCATGCATATATTGTTATCTATGTTTTCAACACTGTATAAACAAGTTTCAAAAAAAAGTTTTATAACGAACAACATAACGTGGTATCCTAACTAGAGTATGTATATGCATATATATATATATATAACATGTACACAAAACCATATATATATATATATAGATTTTATACATATGCATACACAGGGAAGGAAGGGTTCATAAGTTAGATTTAATAGGAAAAGACCAAACCCTTTAAAGGTTATGATACCTGGTTATAAATATCCTCTTATGGAGTGTATATATATATACATAACCTGTATACATTTTTACATATATATATATAAACAGTTTGCAAAGGAAGAGGAGAGAAAAGAAAAAACAAAAAGGAAATACAACCCTTACCTTCGTTCGACTCACAAAACAAGAGAATTGAAGTAGTGCTATACAATAATTGCATCCATATATATATACACATGTATACGTAGAGTGTATTTAAAAAAATGCTTCAAAACTGGAGAAAATAAACAAGGAAAAATTTTCCCTTACCGGTTTAGAGAGGAGAATAAGGAAGACGAAGGTCTAGACTTGTGGTAGGAGATCCCAGAGACTCGAAGCAACCTTCTTTCCCTTTGGTGCAGGATCCTTCTCTTCAGTATAAACCGAAGCTTAATGAAGGTAGGATGGCCAACCCATTGAAGAGGAGACGACGAATCCAAGGCCGAGCAATAAATAGGCGACACCGACTTTGTTGAAAGAGGTTTCCGCTGTCGGCTTAGGTGGAGAAAAACGGAGCCTCATCCTGCTGGTTCGGCGTGCGCGCGAGGAAGAAGAAGCCGCGGGGAGAGAGAAACTGGGAAAAAATGATGAATGGCCAGGATCAACCTATATATGATCGGACGGCCCTTAAGTTCTGATGAATTAAAAAAAAGAATGGTTGTGATGGAAGGGTAAGGATCGAACAGTCTGTAGTGTAAGCGATGTAAAAAAAAGCATGTGACCCATCGATTCTTCAACATTTTTATCATATAAATAAATTTTTTATTTTATTATTTCATTAAAATTATTATAAAATCATTATTATTATTAATATAACCTTATTATTAAACTATTATTATTATCTTTAATTCAATGGTTATTAATACACCTATATGCTAAACTATTAATCCCCTATTTAAGCCATAAAACATATTATTATTTTCCTTAATAGAACAATTATCTTAATTTTAGAATTACATGGAAAGATTTGAATACATTTGTTATAAAAATTTGGTTGCTTAATTCCATATTTAACATAATTTCAAAAACACAAATTCATATAACACTACCAATTATTTTTAATTTTTTTCAATCATTCTATTATCTTCATTGTTTTTAAAGTAATATGATTATTTGTGTAACCATTAACATAAAGATGTAAAATTTTTAATGTAAATAACACCATAATTTGACATTGTTTCAAAACTGATAAAAAATGGTCAAATTATAAATATTTTCATTATTATTATTAATTTAGAGATAAGTTTAATACATTTAATTTAATTTTTGACGCAACATCTATAACTCAAGGTTTTGAGTGCATATTTTCTTAAACAAAATAAAAACCACATCAGATTCAATATAATTACAAAATAATTGATTAATTGCTCATGTTAAAAAATCTGTATAGTGAATATTGGAAAAATAATAAAATTAATTTTCACTATTTTGAAATATAAAAAATAATTTGCATTTTTGGAAAACAAGAAATAAATTAATTAAATTATCATTGATGTCATTCTTTAAATATAAAAGCAAATTACATAATTTAATTTTTGATCCTTTCGGTGGTAAACCATTCTTATCTCCAACGGTCTGAAATAAAACATTAGGAGAATCATGTGGGAGACAATGGTAATATATATAGCCGTTAAGGTTCAACGGTTGAATTAGTGTACTTATAAAGAGTCTGGTCTCGGGGTATCCCTCGCTCAAGGTGACTGAAGGAGAAAGGAAGAGATGGTTCGTGTGATTCCCTTGGTGCTCAGCACGGTTTCAGTGGCTTCGGCCATCCTCATGTTCATTCTGATGGATGCCAGAAACCCTTACCGCCTTCTTGGGGTCCTGGTGGTTTTAAGTGGTCTCCCAATTATTGTAATCGGGTTTTTAAATTGGAATTTTGGTTATCTTATCATCTTGTTCGATTAGTGTGAGATGTATCCACTGTGATGTTAATCACTTGAATAAATGGAGATTTAATTCATTTGATGCTATTTTATTATTGTCATCTTAAAAGATGTTGTTTTGTTCACTTAATGGGTGGCATTGTAAAAGAACTTGTCATTACTTGAAACACGTTTTCTCGGGTCGTTACAGTGACCCACCCCACCATCCCATTGATCCCCACAAAATGTGTTGTCATTTACTGAATTTTATAAAATAATTCCAAATTTTTTTTTTAATAATTTTTTTAGAAATTTTTTTGCTAACATCCCACCCTCCCTCCAAACAAAGGGTATAACACACCTCCTCTTCACTTCTACTCCGTTTGGGAGGCCATACTTGATCTGGAATCTCTAGTTATCCTCTGACCCCACTCACCCATTATCATGTTCTCCAAAATCTCACGAAATTCTTGTTTGAGCATTAGTTATTCCTCTGACCCCCACACCGTCTAGTTGTCCACTGCTCTATGGTGAGATGAAAATTCTCCACCAACATGATTCTAACAGTAGAAAAAGTGGACACCTAACACTCATATCCCATCCTACTAACCACCAGGGGAATGAAATTCCATGTAACATATCTACATGGGTATATTTATTAATATTTCACGTTTAGACATTAGTATTCATATATTCTTATATATATATAATCGTATTCTTCATTTTATGTTTTATACCGATATATATACACAAATATGATCATAATATATATACATATATATTGTATTTTTAAATGATTATTATATATATATATGTTTATATTTTATGTGAGTATATATGTGTGTGTGTTCATATATATAGTGATATTTTATATTTATTTATTTATTTATATTATATATCTTTATTTACTTATATATGTATGTTTATATTATATATATATATATATATTTATCATTATATTATATTATATTTCTATATATGTGTGTGTGTAAATATATAATTGTATGTATACATATATATTATTATAATCCAATATATATATTTATAGTTAGCCACGTGTTATGTCACTGAAAAAATATCATTAAAATAAACACATTTTCTTAAAAACATGACTAAATGTAATGTCTAAAATTTTTATATATAAATAAATATATGTGTACGTATATATATATATATATATTAATATATGTGTGTGTTTGTGTTTGTGTGTCTGTTTGTATATATGTGTTTGTGTTTATATATATTAATTTTCATATGTATCAATATATATATTTACATCGATGCAGTTTTTGGAAAAATATATATATATATTTTTAGAAATTTCATAAAAAATAATTGATAATTTAGTGACATTTTTTGGAAACCTTGCTAAATTAGAGAAGTATTTTAGGAAATGCCACTAACATTGAAAAACATTTAATTAAATATCTCCAAATTAGCATCATTTTCCAAGAAAGGTCACTAAATTGCGAATATTTTTTATGAAATGTCACTAGATGTATGAATGTTTTATCAAATTTTACAAAATTTATATTGTTTTTTCAGAAACATTTTTAAATTATTGAAGAATACAGAAAAAATTACAAAATTTAAAATTTGGGACATTTTAAAACAACATCACTGAAAATCTATCTAAATTCAATCTTTTTTATTTTGTGCACTAATATCCCATGGTACAAATATATGTTTTTATACATGATATAGATCTACCTAATGTGTTTTCCCTAATTATGTGACAATAATTAGTCACCCAAAATCTAAAAATTTCTCATCATTGAAATTAAAAATGGTGTCACGCACAAATTTAAGCCTCAAGATCACAATAAATAATGTCAATCCAATTACTATCCTCTATGTGAAATGGTTTAATGCATCTATTCTTATTAAAAGTTACTTAATAATAACTGTAAAATTGAATGTGATAGTCCCATGTGTTTTCTATCAAAAAAATATTATTTAATCATATTTGAATTCGGTTCATTATTTTAAAAATTCATCAATTTATAGAAAATTAAAGAGCATTTCGACATCATCCCCTATCAGAGATCCCCATTAGAAATTAATTGGTGTTTAATTTATACACATAATAATCATTCTTCAAACAAGTATGAAATTTTTTTGACATTATAAAACCCATAAAGATAATTTGAAAATATCAAATGACCATAACATGAGCTCGTAAAGTGGTACATAACCCATACAAAAATATAATATTTCTTTAATTTTCATTCATCTTTGGACTCAATAATAATCCAATATGAATAATATTAATTGTTATAAAATATTATTTTTAGATAATAATTATTTAGTTGGAGTTTCATTATATATATATATACACTATAATTACACTTATATTCCCATAATAACAACAATTTCCACTATATTTGTACAAAATCCATCTACCTAGCTCTCTTATTTTAAAAATAAGATCATGTTATCTTCTTCCAAAACCATACTTTGTTGGCGTTGACCTAGTAGTAGTGATAATATATTGACCTTTATTATGACATATGCATAAACTATTAAAAACATCAATCAACCTACCTTCACTTCACTTGATTTTAATAAACTAACATCCCAAACCGATCATGGAACCTGGTTGGTTTAAACTCATTGAGAAATTTCATCATACTAATGGGGTGCATAAATAACTCGTTCTTTATATATATGATTTAGAATATATAATTTCCCAATATCTATGAATATTTATTTTTTAATAATATAAAGACTTCATCTAGAGGAGACAATGTCATGACTCCCTATGACAACCTCCAAAAGGCTTGGTGTTGGAGATTACCACTGAGTAGGAATATTAATTACAATAGAGGCCTTAGCCAGTGTACCTAGACACACACACACAAACACATCTCCAAGACTATACAATGATTAAATGTGAATAAATAATTTAAAAACCATGAATTCATGCATCTAAAGTGTCATAACCATTATATAATTGGATGTAATAGAATGTAGACATGCCCAAATACATTCCAACAACAAAGAGTACGACCAAAAATTCATACAAGAATGTAATTATTTGAAAATCTATTAGAAATCCTCAGGAATACACACTGATCATTCTAGTCTCATTAACTTCGCCATATCCTAGTCTGCCCATAACTCTAACATTTTTTTTCTGCATAATATTTAACATGAGTGGGGAAATCCCATGCATGGGACAGTATAACAATACTAACTAGGACACCCCAAAAACACAAGGAATACAAAAAATGAATTACATTCATCTCTATATGGGTATATGTCTAAACATATATTACATGAATTTAAAAATACCCAAAATAAAGACACATAGACTAATGGTATGTCACAAACATAGTATACCATCATAGTATTCCTACTAGAAAAGTCCACAAATAACTTATCCATGAGAACACACTACTGAGTCTAGTAGTACTGATAACGATTATCTGAGTTGTAATTATTATCATGTCACATCATGTGAAAGAAAATGTTGATAGTCTGAAGTGAATATGATACACATATGATTATCACTTCCAAAACCATGGAGGGATTCCAAAAACTAAATCTAGATTAAAAACAATAAGTAGATGATTGGTTCTTACATAGTGTTGAACACAAAAATACCAATAATTCCATTGAGTGAATTATTATTAAAATAATATCTCACTCCATGCCTCTCAAAGGGATTCCAATTCTTATATCAAATAAAATCGTAATGAAGGGATTGTAATACAAGGAGTATGAGATGATTACACACCAACCCTCAGGGAAGGATAAAATAAAAATTCCCAAAAAAATTCCAAAATACAGATGAAAATGATTTTAATCCATATATAACAACATAAATTGTGTGTAGTAAGGGTCAAACTCTATGTACATTAACCCAAATACTTTCTCGTGCAAATGGCTTGTGTAATAAAACCATGTATGTTTAGTAGTACATGATGTGTAGTCTGACCGTGTACTCTACATGTGTTCTAGTGAATTGCTTCATCACATGTACATGTGCCCATGTATGAGAACATGAATTAGACTATGCACTCAGTCTATGACATGTTTGTGTGGGGGAGTACGTGGCCTGAAATTTACCCTCGTAATCTACCACATGTCCATGTACCTATGAGGTACATTTCTTGTTTCTCCGTATAGTCTACATGCCATGTGAGAGGGGTAACACACCATGTGAGAGGGGTAACACACCATGTGATACCAAACTGTATCCTGAATCCATAGTAACCGAAGTGGTGGCCCCACATAGTTGTAAATCCAACTAACTCATAGTGAAGAATTGAATTTTCAAGGATTATAGTTATAATATTTGTTCATATTATCTATCCCTTCATCCACCATTCTAGCCTCAAATTTCGAGGAAAATAAAGGGGAATCCACATTCAGTACTTTCAATAAAAATTGTGTTACAGTTGTCAAATCATATAGTAAAAAGGATCTGAGAATCATTCATCATTACACTTTTAATAAAACATAATCATGTATTAATTATATTCAACATCACTCAATTTTTATCATCACACAACCACCATATCTTTTTGATCCTAGATATATGATATTGATTTGTTGTTCTGAGAAACGGGTCTGCAATGACCAATTGGGAAATTTCAAACTATGTGCCAAAAGTATAATGCCCATGATCAAAACTAAATTTGGGGAGAAAAGTACTTGAATAGTTTATAGGAATGACCCTTTAACAATTTACATGTTTATATCAATCCATTTTAATTAGAATGAAAAAGGAAAAATCAGAAAATTCAAAAACAATGAAATTTTCCCTAAACCCGATTAGTCTAACCCATCCCACAAAAAATGCATGATCCATTGTTCTATATCATAATTTGTCAATCCTTATTCATTATAGGAACCAATAATGGGAAAATTAAATAATTTAAACAATAATCATAACTCGATTCAGATTGATCACTATTGAATAATTAATCCACATTGCATTTAATGGAGAGATCCATCAATATTGTCTGGCACATGTAGCTGATCTATAATACGGTCATCATCCGTCTACAGGATCTCCTCCAATTGCTCTAATTGATATGTTCAATTCATAGGGTTATGTGTAAAACCCAATAAATATTTAATAACAGTGTATATAAATATGAAAATAAGTTGTTTCTTCATCCATTAATAAATTAAATTATTTTAATTAATCTATCCAAGTTAAGACTTTGATGGATTTTACTCAATCAACCTGCACCAATTAGGGTCAAGTCATACCTAGGGTAAAAACATCATTCTAAATTCAATGGTACCATTATATTTATGAGTTGTCTCTATTTTATATTTTTTCCATATTTTTATGAAAACTATAAAAACATGATAGTTCATATATTTTGACCATTTATTCTTGGAACAATAGACTCAAAATCGCACATTGTATCTGCTTTTGGTCATGAAAATAATTCATATGATATCAAAAAATAATAAATGAAAAACCTGAAACATTACAGTCTCTTTATATTTGGGTTTTATATCCATGAAAATCCAAAATAATGGTTACTCAAAATGATGTCGGTACTAAGAACCAATCTGAGCCTCCCACTCCCATGTGTTATTTTTGAGATTCTCATATATCCATCAGACACAAACCAAAGGAATCTCTAACCCATGAATATAATGAAACAGCCTTAAAACATTACATAATATTGAATTAAATGAATAATTCACATTGAGGATATTTTCAGGTTTAGAGTTTTAGAGAATTAGGACATAACTATTACATCTCAAAAGATTACAAAGTAGGCACTTCTACTCAGTTTCCATTTTTCATTTATTTATAACTAATGAAAAACATATTCATGTCTAGTTCCATGTTTTACATAGCAAGACTTTTCCTTGATCTCATCCTTGACCCTATTCATCTTTCAGTCATCTGAAAAGCTTTCAAATCATGGGATTTTCATAAAAATATTAGTAAGTATTATAATGAAAATAAAGAAAATAGGAGTTCATAAATACCTACAAAATATAAACTCTTTTACATACCTAATGAAATCATAAGATTTATGAATAACACATAGAAATCATAAATCATAAACATAACTTGTGGCATCCATATCATACTTACATTGTAGCTATCACAGCTATGTAGGGAGTTACATTTGGAATACCCATCAATGTATATTACCTAAATATCTTAGTAGAACATTCACGTTTACCTCCGTCACGTTACCCAATGCATTGGAGAGCTATCTCAGGCTCACCTGACCTAGGTTTATTATGGAACCAGTCGTATATGCAAACAATTCCCAAGAACCACAACATAATCATAAGACATAACATAAGTATATAGGAAAGATAGAATTCAAATATTGTAATACCAATATATCATTTCAAGATATTGAAATAATAAATCCATTCTCAAAATCATTTTCAATACCAAAATACGTAAAAAGAGTATATGGTATTTATTTTTTTAAAACATTTTGGTTTGTTAAGGAAGCCTATGATCAAATAATACCTATCGCGGTGGAAAGGTCATTGACACCGCTTATGTAAAAAAATCTTTTTTTTGTTTAGTAAAATTATTTGTAGAAAAAGATTACCTTTGAATGAAATTAAAATTCAAAGGTATAAAACAAAATATGCCTCAATGAAAGGAGATTGAATTGAAGTCCTTTAAAAAGATCATTTTTAAATAAAATATATTAATTTGGTGTAGTCACTATAGGTACACATATGTAATGTGAAAATACAAGATAAGACATCAATATTTATTTCATACTGAATCATATAACAACATACTTTAAAATTGTAAGATTAAACCAATAAAAGAAAATTGGGTTAAGAAGTTCCCTTACCACCTGTCCGACTTCACTCGATCGTTCATTAATCTCCTGAATAATAAAATTAAGTTAATTTAAAATTTCATAATAATATTTTTCAATTTTATTATTATAATTAAATATCACTTATTACCATGTTATAAACATTATGTAATCATTTTAGTTAATAACAGTTGTTTTGTCGACATTTGGTACTTGACTCAAAAATGAACACCTTATAAATACAAGTTGTTCATTTGGTAAAATATACATTATCTTAAAGATTATATTCCTGATATAGATATAATATATATCATATATATCCATTTAATACATGTATTTACAATAGTACATAATATTTTGAGGTAAGAAAATGAAATACAACGTTCATGGAGAGAGTAAGCCGTACGTACGCATGAACGCTACATCCATTTCTATTTATTGTTTTAATAAATTAAAACATAATGATAAATAGTTATATTATAATTCCAGTATAATATCATATATAATATCATTAAATACATCCCTTATTCATCCCACATAATGAATTAACGAGTCATATCACATTGAGGTGGTGGTAGTCCGCACTTCCTCAAATGAAGTTATCACATTTACTCATAATGGAAACCATAAAGGTATGCTATAAAATGAAAATACAGAATCATAAATAAAAAATAAACATAATATATATCATATATAAATATAGTGTCATATTAACGGCCACCATGAGAGACGGTATGAGATAATCGAATAATCATCGTTTCGTGAGGCGTTAGTTTGCCATCCATAGATACATTATGCTCTTTACCAATTAGATGGAGGTGTGTATAAGTGTACGTCTATTAATTCTCATAAAAACATCATAGTATTTTGAGGATACTAGTGTTGTTATAAAATAAGGGAATAAAAAGAGTTTAGGGGTTGAAGATGTAAAATAAAAGAATAGAAGAAAAGAGAAATTGTTACCTTTAATTTGTGTAACTTTTTTGGGTTTTAACCAAAAGAACTTATTGATGTGCCTTATGCATAAGGTAAGGCTTCTAGGAGGAGTATAAGGATGCAAGGAGCTTAATTTGGAAGAGGCTGGATGAGCCAGAAGGCTTGAGAGGTATGGGGAATTGGTTAGAAATGGTCACCTTTTTAAGGGGAAGGAGGGGCTCTTCAGGAAAATTGTGAAAATATTGGTTTATTATATAATGATATTAGGGCTATAAAGGTCCAAAAATCATTAGAGTCAAAGATAAGATGACTAATGGTCGAAATAAAATCATTGAATAATAATTGGACATATTTTGTATGTTATTTTAATATTTATAATCTTATTTATTTTAATTGATTTATTAATGAGGTAAAAAATGAATCATTATTGTGTCATGAATAATTTGATTTATTCAATGTATAAAAATTATAAAAAAAATTCCATTATGTAGGAAAACTTTTTTTCATTCAAATGAATATTTATAGTCAGAAATATTTCATATATAACACCATATGAAAATTATTTTACTAAAATATGTTTGTTTATGTCATTTTTTCCTTTACTATAAATTAATTAATCTAAAGTGTCATTATCATTCATAAGTGCCTTAATAGGGTCCCAAAAACGACTCAAGGATGCCCTTGGTTGGAAATGACTCACAAAATAAGGTTAGAAGAGCTGTTATGGAAAATTTAAATTATTATATTATTCTTTTTACCTTGAATTATCCTATTTACCTTTAACTGCGGTAAATAAAATTCAAAAGTTACTATTCACCAAAAATTATTTTCATTTTATTCAACAAAATTTTACTTATTGATATTAAACGTGTGTCTCAAATTTTTGAAATTCAACTCACAGAAGTGGTAAAATTTCATTTCAATGAAAATGTCAGTTTTTTATCTACTACTAAGTGGTTTCACTATTCATCCAAAATTGGTGTTTTTCAAAAAACTACGAAGAATTCATCCTAACATATATTTGAAAATCTGAATTAAAATATGAAGAATATTTTAACAAATTATAAACATAGAAGTTTCATTAATTAAATTAAATTTTTTTCCATTGTTAAAACAAATAGCGTATTTTTAAGAAATAATAAATATCAAAAGATTGACACTTATTTACATCCAATTTCAAAATGAAATTAATTACAATGACCAACATTGGAATAAATGCCAAAATATATATTCTAATTAATCTTTAAAACCAATTAAAATGATAATCAAACCCTATAAATAATTTAGATTAATATTCAGTTTTGAATTAAAATACTATATTTTTCACTATTCATTAAAAAATAAACATTATCGGAAAAATTACAAAAAATTAGACAATGTAATTTTTTCCCCATTCTAATAAATGATTTTATTAGGTCAAATAAAATATATTAAAGTGTCCAAAACTATATTTAAATAGGGTTTGGTATTAAAAGGTGATAAATCAACATTTTAATGTAAATTATTCTTAAAATTACATTCTTTCACATTTTAAGCCTCTAAAATTTTTGGATAAAAGTAAATACATTTGACAAACATGTATAATGATATTTTAGTTTTTATTGTTATTTCTCACCAATACAATGGCTAGAAGTTAACTACCATTTTAAAAAATAATATTATATTATTAGTGTGCAACGTAAGATTTCAAAAAACTCGTTGTTGGGTATTGGGTATGTTATTGAACATAGAATCCCCTTTAAAGTAAAATTAATATTTATTTCAGAAATACTAATAAATATGAAAATCTATTATTCTTATTTTACAAGGGATGTTACATCCTTCCCCTATTTTGGAAATTGCGTCCTCACAATTTTTATTCACTTATCAAAATAAGTGGGGATATTTATCCCTCATAACATTTTTAGATTCCCACATTTCCTCTTAAACCGTATGGTTTTTTTATAAAACCTTTACCTTGAGAATTAAATTATTCTGAAAAACATTCTCCCAAGAGTCATGAATCCGGAATGGTTGTTCTTCTTAAGACAGATTCTCTTCCAACTGAACTACCTCTGGACTCAAAACATTAGATGGATTAGGCATATACATTATCAACATCGAAACATGAAAAACATTGTGTACCTGGGATAAACTTGGAGGTAAATCCACTCTGTATGCAATTGATACGAATTTCTCAAGGATTTCATATGGTTCAATGAACCTTGGACTCAACATTCCCTTCATACCAAAATGAATCACACTTTTCCCTAAAAAAAACATCGAGAAAGACATGATCACCTACCTCAAAACAAATATCATTCCTCCAGTTATCCACATTACTTTTCTGTCTTCTCTGAGTTGATCTCATGTGGTTCTGAATCAAGTGATCTTTATCTGCCATATCTTCTACCAATTCTGGTCCCATCAGCTTCCTTTCACCTACTTCATCACAAAAAGCTGGAGTTTGACAACTCTTTCCATATAATGCCTCAAATGGAGCCATCTGTATACTGAAATGAAAACTATTATTATAAGAATATTCAACCAAAGAAAGATGTTGGTCCCAACATCCCTGGTAATCTAGTGAACAAGCACGTAGAATATCCTCTAAGGTATGAATTGTTCATTATGACCTCCCATCTTATGAAGGATAAAAAGCTATACTAAAATTTAATTCAGTACCCAATGACTTCTAAAGGACTTTCCAATAGTTAGATTTAAACCGGGGATCATGATCAGATAAAATTGAGAAGGGAACTCCATAAAACCTGACTATCTCTTTAACATACAACCATGCAAGTTGATCTAGAGGCAAAGTATCACGAATAGGATTGAAATAGGTAGATTTAATGAATCGATCAACTATAACCCAGATTGCATTATTACCTCGAGATGTCTTCAGAAATCCCACAAAAAATTCCATGGATATATTTTCCCATTTCCATTCTGGCATCAGTAAATATTAAATCATTCTTTTCGGTTACTGCCACTCTACTTTAATCCGCTAACAAGTCAAACACATCACAGTAAAATCAACAATAACTCTTTTCATTCAATCCCACCAGTAATAATCTCGATGATCTCTATACATCTTAGTACTACCAGGATGAACTAAAAACGAGGAACTATTAGATTCACATACAAACTTATTTTCAATTATGAATTACAAGGCACACATAATATCTTTCGAAATCTCAAAACACAATCATCATCAGTGTTAAATTCAGGAAACTTACCCTTCCAAACCTACTCTAACTTTTTCTGTAACTCACTATATTCCTTCTGTGCTTGCTTAATTCTATCTGATAGAGATGATTTCACTGACACCTGAAACAAAATAGAATAATTTTCTACACCAACAACTTCTATGCCAAAGTTCATAAAATCAAAAACCAAAGGATCTCATTCCAAATGTATCATGGTTAATGAATAATTACTTTTTTGACTCAAAGAATGAGTCACTTTATTAGATTTTCCCAGATGGTAAAGGATCGTGAAATCACAATCCTTGATTAATTCTAGCCATCTCCTCTGTCTCATGTTCAATTATTTCTCAGTGAATAAATACATTAAACTTTTGTGATCAGTATATATTTCCAATTTTACTCCATACAAATGATGCCTCCAAAATTTAAAAGCAAAAACAATAGCAGCTAATTCCAAATCATGTGTAGGGTAATTTAACTTTGGAGGTTTCAACTTACATGATGCATAAGAATTTACCTAATCATTCTGCATAAGGACACAACCAAGTCCTTTCAATGAAGCATCACTATATATATCAAACTCACTATTTCAGGAAGGCAGTTCCAAAACTGGAGCATTCACCAATCTTATTTTTAATTCCTGCAAACAATCATCACATTCTTTTTGTCCAAATGAACTAAACACCTTTTCTAGTTAACTTATTCATTAGGCTAGATAATCATGAAAATTGTTCAACAATCCTACATTAATGACCTTCCAAACCAAGATAACAATGGATCTCAGTTATATATGTGGGTTTTGGACATTCTTCAACAACTTTTATTTTAGCAGGATCAATAGTTATTCCATTTTTTAAAATAGTGTAACCAAGGAAAGAAATTTGTTGAAACCAAAACTCACACATGATGAATTTACTATATAGACTCTTTTCTATTATGGTTTTAAAGACAACCCTTAAATGACTTTCATACTCCTCTTTACTTTTAGAATAAACCAATATATCCTCAATAAACACAACCATAATTTATCATATGATTCAACTGATCCATCACTACAACAAATTGTTCAATTATTATTCTCACCATCTCAGGATGTTGATTTAGAAGTTCATTTCGATCAGTATAACGTCCCCACACAACTTCCCTATTTACCCTTCTAATACCCATTATATTAAAAGAAATATCTTAGGTGAAACAACATGGTAATCTGTAAATTCTATATCATTAACATAAATTAATTTATGGATATCATTTTAAGATTAACCTAACTCCTAATTTTGTCTAAACCGACATCAGATACCAACTATAAGGACCCGACAATAAAACATTACATAATATTGAATTAAATTAATAATTCAAAATGAGGATCTTTTTTAGGTTTATAGTTTTACATAATTAGTACATAACTATTACATCTCAAAATATTACAAAGTAGACACTTCTACTCACTTTCCATTTTTTCATTAAAAAACTCATGAAAAAAAGATTCATCTCTAGTTCCATGTTTTAGACAACATTACTTTACCTTGATCCCATCATTGACCCTATTCATATTTAAG
This sequence comes from Viscum album, assembly GCA_963277665.1. Taxonomy (NCBI): domain Eukaryota; kingdom Viridiplantae; phylum Streptophyta; class Magnoliopsida; order Santalales; family Viscaceae; genus Viscum; species Viscum album. The sequence goes on from OY728162.1 coordinate 1,207,948,416, forward strand.
TTTTGTGAAAGAATTTCAAAACATTGGATTAGCATAAAATTATCAGTAATGGTTGTAAAATAAAGAAAGAAAACATGAGTTCATAAATACATACAAAACATAAACTCTTATACTTACCTCATGAAATCATATGATTTATGAATAACTCATAGAAATAATAAATCATAAAGTTAACTTGGGGAATCCATATCATAATTACAATGTATCTATCACATCTATGTAGGGAGTTACATTTGGAATACCCAACAAAGTATATTCCCTAAATCTATTAGGAGAAACATTTACATTTACCTCTGTCATGTTACCCAATATATTAGAGAGCTATCTCGGTCTAACCCGCCCTACGATTATTAAAAAACCACCCGTATACATAATCAGTGCCCAAGAACGACAACATAACCATAACACATAACATAAGTATATAAGAAATATAACATTCCCACATTGTAATAACAATATATCATTTCAAGATATTTATATAATAAATCCATTCTAAAAATAATTTTCAATACAAAATACATAAAAAGTGTATATGGTATTTATTTTCTTCTTTTAAAAAAATTTAGGCTTGTTAAGGAAGCCAGAAATCAAATAATACCCATAGCGGCGGAAAGGTCATTCTCACCACATACGTTAAAAAGAAAATTTCATTTTTTGTTTATTAAAATGCTTCATAGAAAAATATTCCCTTTTAATTATATGAAAATTCAATGGTATTTATACAGTGTATAAAATAATGTCGTGTATTAAAACAAAATATGCCTCAATGAAAGGAGATTGAGACGAAGTCCCTTACAAATATCATTTTGTAAATAAAATAGATTGATTATGTGTATTCACTATAAGTACACATAAGTAATATAAAAATACATGATAAGACATCAATATTTATTTCATACATATTTATATCACAACATAATTTAAAATTATTTGATTAACCCAATGAATGGAAATTGGGTTATGAAGTTCTCTTACCTCGTGTCCGACTTGCAATGATCGTTCATTAATCTTTGGAATAATAAAATTATGTTAATTTATACATTATTAAGAACCTTTTTCATGTTTATTATTCCTTTTATATCACTTATTACATGGTTGTAAACATTATGTAATCATTTCTGTAAATAACGGCGGTTTTATCGATATTTGGTACTTGAGTAAAAAATGAACACCTTTTAATTACAAGCTATTCATCTTGTAAAATATCCATTATATGATATTAATAATTTAGATATAATTTATATCATATATATATAGTATATAAATGTATTTAAAATAATACATAACATTTATAGGTCTGAAATGAAATCTACCATTTATGGAGACGATAAGCCGTACGTACGAATGAACGCTACATTCATTTATTTTTATTATTTTAATGAATTAAAACATAATGATACACAGTAATATTAAAATTCCAATATAATATAATATATAATATCCCAAAATACATCCTTTATTTGTCCCACACATGGAATTAATGAGTCATATCACTTTGAGGGGGCAGTAGTCCGCATTTCCTCAAATGATATTATCACTTTACTCATAATGGAAACCATAAAGGTATGATATAAATGAAAAATACATAATAATAAAGTAAAAATAAACATAATATATATCATATATAAATACAAATTCATCTTAATGACCACTATGGGAGGCGATATTAGATAATCAATCAATCATCATTTTGTGAGACGTTAGTTTCCATCCATATAAACATTATGTTCTTTACCCATTAAATGGAGGTGTGTTTAAGTGTAGTTAGAATACATCTCATGACAACATCCTTGTATATTGAGTATACTTGTTTTGTTATTGAATAAGGAAATAAAAAGAGTTTATGGGTTGGAGAAGTAAAATAAATGAAATTAAGATAAGAGAAACTATTACCTTTAATTTGGGTGACTTCCATTGGTTTGAACCAAAAGGACTTCTTGAAGTGCCTTCTACCTAAGGTAAGGCTTCTAAGAGGAGGAGAGGGATTTAGGGAGCTTAATTTGTTATAGGTTGGATGATACAAAAGGCTTGAGAGGTGTTGGTAATTTTTTAGAAATGGTTTCCTTTTATAAGGTGTTTGATGGGCTCTTTAGAAATGTCTAAAAATATTATTTATTATATAATGATATTCGGTTTCTAAATGTACAAAAATCATTAGAGTTGAAGACAATATGACTCATGGTCTAAATAAAATCATCCAATAATAATTGGAAAGGTTTTGGATTTATTTTACTATTTATAGTCTTATTTATTTAAATGATTAATTAATGAAGTAAACACTGCATCATTATTATCTCATTAATAATTTAATTATTTGATGCCTAAAAATTTAAAAAACCCATGATGTAGGAAATACTTTTATCTTTAAAATTAACATTTATTGTCAAAAATCTTACTTATAAAACACCATATAAAAATTAATTAACTAAATGATTTTTGATTATGTCGTTTCTTCCATTACATTAAATGAATTAATCTAAAGTGTCATTATCATTCATAAGTGGCTCCATGGGATCCCAAAATTGACCCAAGTATTCCATTTTTGGACATGTATCATCCAATAAGTTTAGGAAATGTGTTAAGGTAATTTTGAATTATAAAAATATTCTTTTTTCCTTAAATTATCCTATTTACCTCTAACCGCGGTAAATAAAAGTTAAAAGTAACTATTCACCAAAAATATTTTCAACTTATTGAACCACATTTTAATTCTTGATATTTACCATGCTTCTCATATTTTTTAAATTAAACTCATAGAAGTTGTAACATTTCATTTAAATGAAAAAGTCGGTTTTTTTAAATACTACTAAGTGGTTTCACTATTCATTAATATTTGATGCTTTTTAGAGAACTACCAAAAATTAAGCCTAGGATATATTTGATACTTTGAATCCAAAAGTATGTCAACTTTACCGAATTATAATCATAAAATTTTCATTTATTAATTTAAAATTAATTCTCATTGTTAAATCAAATAGCATGTTTTTAGGAAACAATAACTATCAAAAGATTGATACTTGTTTATGTCCAATTTTAAAGTGAAATTAAATCCAATGACCAACATTAGATTAAATGGTAAAAATATATTCTAATTACACTTTAAACCCAATTAGAAAGATAATATAACCGTATATATAAATTAGATTAAAACACATTTTTTAATTAAAATACAATATTTTGCACTAATAATTAAAAAATGAACATTATCAGAAAATTACAAAAAATTGCACAATGTAAATTTCGATGTACCTATTTTAAATAATGATTTTATTTGGTAAATAGAATGTATTAAAGTGACCAAAACTATATTTAATGAGTTGCCACCATTAAAAGGTGGTAAGTCAACCTTTTAATGTAAATTATGCATAAAATTAGATTCATTCACATTTTAATCCTCTAACTTTTGTTGGATAAATGTAAATAAATATAACAAACATATATAACAATATTGTAGTTATTTTGGTCATTACCTCAAATACAGCATCTAGGAGTTAACTACTATTTAAAATAATAATATTATATTATTAGTGTGCAACGTATGATTTCAAAGAAACTCATTGTTGCGTATCGGGTACTCTATCAAACCTAGAAACCCCTTTAAGGTAAAATTAATATTTAATTCAGGAATATTAATAAATATGAAAATCTATTATTCATAATTTAACTGTGATGTTACAATGAAATAACTTATCATTCAAATCCATGATCCACTACTGGAAAACTGCCCTATACCCATGGTTCAAAACCGTGGGTATACGCTATACCCACAGTTTTGGGAACCATTGGCTGGAATGGAATCGGGATAGGGGGGTCGGCCTATACCCATGGTTTCTCCCAAACTGCGGGGATATGAATGTCATAGCGTGGCTAGCATGAGAACAGGCTGGCACAGCCTTGATCCCACTGTTTGAGAATCGTGTGAATTTAAATCTTCAAAAAACGGAGACCAGGGGGTTTTGAACCCAGGCCCTGCGGTAAACCTTGCAGTCGCGTCCCACCTACAGACCCCCAGAGCCATGAATTTTATCTATCATATATGCATATATTTGGCTATATAAATTAATATGTGGAATTTATATTCAAAAAACTCGGCTCGTAGGAATCGATCCCGCGTCTCTCCAATCACCTGACAGGTTCCCCGCAACAACGGACCAGACAATCTGCGATTCTTATTTGTTATATTATCATATATCCACCTATATATATTAATATAATAACGTGAAGTTTTGAAAAAATGCGGATCGAAGGAATCAAACCGGTGTCGCACAAGGAACCTCATTGGAGCGCTACACCAACGGACCAACCGAACTGAAGAATTTTTTAAATTATATATTTATATTATAGTAAATATTTTAATATAAAATGTGAAAAAATGTCTTCCCGCCAAATTTTTTTCATGTCCCACCTAATTTTCTTTCCCCGCCAGAATGCTTGAAATCAGTACCCACGGTTCTGGAGAACCATGGGTATATGTCCTCAAAAAAACCCCTAATACCCACGGGTTTGAAGAACCGTGGGTATAGGTCTCCGGAAAATACCCTATACCCATATTTTTCTCCAAAACTGTATGTATAGGTCTGAATAGAGACCTATACCCACGATTTTCATCACAACCATGCGTATAGGTGACCTATACCCATGGTTTTGTAAAACCGTGGGTATAGGTTCACATACAATCCCTATGCCCACAGATTTGAAAAACTGTGGGTATAGTGGTACCGTATAACCATGGTTTTTTGAAAAACTGTGGGTATAGACCTATTTTCCAGTAGTGATCTCTATTAGGTACTCTATAAATGTCTCTCTCTCCTCTATGTGTAACTCTACCTAGTTGATAACTTTAAATAGTGCATGGATATACCACCTCAACTATAACAAGTGGAACACATCATTAACTCTATAAAATTGTGGGGGTAGAGCTAATGGTACACCACCTTTCCAACTCTAAATAATAACTATAAATTTCTGCTGAACATTGGAAATAACATTACATTCGGACCTAATAGAGGTAATCCATGTCGTGGTGAAACCCATAGAAACACATGGTATCCATCCTCGAACTATAAATGTCATATTATCCTATCATTAGAAGTCTTCATATTACATTGTATTGTCTATATATTCACCTAGATGATCTTCACCTTCCATGTTTTTTCTCACACCAACTCTAGTCCCATGAGTGCTGACCCTCCTGGGTTTTTCGAGGTAATTTGTAACTTAGAGGGTCTTCTGTAGAGAGCCTCAAATGGTTCTATACCTATAGTGTAATGGTAATTATTTTTGTACACAAACTCCATTGGTTGTAGGTGATCCTCACAACTATAGCCAATGTCCCACATGCCATCTCACAAAATGTACTGCAGATCCTAAATGGTGAACTCTATCTGGTGGTCACATTAGGGGTAAAAATATCTGTTTAAGCATAACAAGGTCCTAATTTCCTCCTACAATCCCGTTCACAAACGGAATGTGGAGTGAGCATCGAAATCAGAAATGATCATTGTTGGGAATCCATGGTTTCAAAGTATATCATGTATGTATAGGTGTAAAAATAACTCATTTTAAATAATCTCTCACACAATTAGGATGTGAGAATACTTGGTGAGTCAGTCTATAATCACCAAGATAGAATCATATCCCATTGAAATATTTGGTAGGCCTATCATTAAGTCCATATATAATCAATCCCACATCTATTATTTCACCTCAAGGTGTTGAGATAACCCTCCTTAAACATGGTTCTTAACCTTCACTTGGTGACAAGTTTGACAGTGAGAGAAAAACTCTATATCTCTTTTCATTATCCATGGAAACCAGAAATGATATCGAAGGTCCATGTACATCTTTGAAGCACTAGGATGAACCACAAAAGGAGATGTCTAAAACTCTCTTAGAACATAATGTCACAACATCATTGACACCATCGTGTGTCATCTCAAAACAACCATGTGATACCTATATTAATAAATTCCATCCAAAGAATGTCCTATAGATATTTGAGTATGTATATCCTCACAGTTAGTATAACCTACATGATCCTCTCAAACTGACTATATGTGTTGAGGGGTGACAATCATCGACTCGAGGTAATATTCATCATCTCTATAAAAAAGTTAAATTTAATGAGGAAATTTACTCTCACGCCTCATTCAAAAACTGTGAACAAGGCCGCATTGTGAGAGAATATGATAGCACATTCCCTTTCCCATGTGTTTATAAAAATTTAACCTCATGATACTAGAGGAACTCTAGCCATATATTTTGTATTAATTTATGATAATAGAAAGATATATACTAATTGGTACACTTTTGATCAAACTAGAAAATAAATTCTTCACCCACTAGTTAGTGTTGAAATGTCCTCAAAGTGAGGACTACCGCTTTGAGCTCAATATCGTGTGTGATGAAGTTTTTTTCATTTTTTCTAGGATTAAATTATCCATAAAAAATCACATATCTCCCCTACATAAAAACACAACCAATACCACCCCCTTATGATCGAAAGACACTACGTACTTGAAACCCTCCCCTAAATTATCAATATGGGATAAATCGTTAATCAATTACTCAATTGTAGAAAAGACTCAGGGCACTTATTTCTCCATGTTATATGATACCCATTTTAACAAAAAGCTATCATGGGTGTTGGTTTCTGTAACGCCCTGACCCCAGCTACCCAAAGTCGGTGCATTACTTCGTAACAATGGCATGATAACAAGAAAGACCAAATCTTGAAAGACCGATTTGTTTAGTAGCCTTGGAAACAGTAGATATATTCATAAGTCTTACATTACATCATAAAATGAAAAACTACTACAACAACATATTGTCTCCATAATCCACACTATTATCCCGTCATAATATCCCTGCAGGTCATTCATAACTTACTTCTTCACATCCTGGGAAAAATAAAACATAGAAAATGGGTGAGCTCAAAAGCCCAGTAAGGATAACAAAATATGAGAACATTCAAAATAAGCATAAACATTTAAGGGAATGAATTACTAAAACAAAATCCTTTTAAACTTGAACTTCAACATAGTATGGCAAAAGTAAAATGAAATAATGCCATTTTCTTTTTCACATGGATATTCTACTAATCGAATAATCACATGCAATATCAATAACCACTTTCATAATGATGGAATGCATAATGCCAGAATATCATAACCACATAGCCAAGGCCTCGTGCCAAGACTACACATATGATTTTGTCAAGGCCTTATGCCAAGACAATAGTTTGTCTCATGAGACCTACAGATGCATCGAGGAGCTATAGCGGGCTCCACCCGTCACATATTAAGTCCAATGCATTCCCATATGAAAAGGTTTAAACATAACATAAACATTCATATTAAAACTAGCATAAGAAATGTCAATAATTTCACCATAAACTATGAATGGTATAAAAATAGAACATCCACAATCAAACATATCACAAAACCTTCAATACAATATAGAAGTTTTGTATCATAATAAATCAACTTCAAATAAGCGTAAAATCCATCAAAGGATGTTGACAGAGATAAAATCAAAACACTTTTTAGAGAAATATCTCTTTCTATTTTTGAAATCATTTAAGAGCCATATAAAATAAAACATTTTCTTGGAAAATATTCTTTTAATCTTGTAAGGAAATCTTCTACGATTTTATAACGGCGGAAAATAGCCGCACCCTCCGTTTAAGTTAAAAAAACATTCTTACCTTAATTCTGTTGAAAAGGTTAAAAAGGGCCTTGTTTTGAAAATGACGGAATGATTCCTCTTATAAAAAGTAAAACAAGGGTATAAATGACTTTAACCCATATTCTTGTAAATAATAAAAATGTTTTGAAATACATTTTTAATAAAACATGGATGTGGATGATAAAGAGATCCCAGTACATTATTACGTATAAACAACCTCGGATAATGAAGAGATTGCGAAAAAAACCTTACCAATTTGGTAACTTATGGAACATACAACCCATGAAAGAGGTATCATAAAATGAATATGTAAATACACATAAATTACAGTGTATTACACAAAGAATATAATTATGGGCAGTACATACACCACACAAAAGGTGATGGTGGCAATATGGCATGAATCTCACGGGAATAAGGAGTGAGATGAAAACCCCTTACCTTGTACTTTTCCTTGGTTGGGGTAGGTTAACCTCCTGTATAATGTTGAAATAATTGTTATTCAATTATACAAGAATAATATACAATAATATCATATCATATATGATCTTTTAATATTGATTTGATAATAATATCTTAGTATTATCGTTGTTCCGGGTGTTCACTTACTTGTTTTCTTTTATATGTTTTGTTACGTAAGACATGTTTTTAAGGGATAGGTTGTATATTATTCATATCAAGAATGATATAAAGTCCTTAAACATCATTTTTTTAAATCATCAAATGATAATTATACTTGAATGGATACGATGGAGAATGAATCTCATCGCGTTCGTGGAGACGGTAGTCCGTACGTACGCACGAGCGACAATATTATTCCTTTGATATTAAAATAATATATAAATAGATGTTATATCATATATAAAGAATCATTAACATGTTATATTTATTATTTACATTATTTACACATCATTATTATACCCATCCAAATAATAATATATTGAATAACAATTACACCACGACGTGGAGACGGTAAGCCGTACGTACGCACGTATGGTAACACGTTATTCAAAGGGTTGATAGAATACTGATTATGGTTGTACCATATTTATAATAACATCATTGTATATATATGATACTGGAGTTATTATTTTACAATGGTAACAACAAAGGAAGAAGAAGTGGAAGAAGAAAGGAACTTCGAAAAGGGTGGTGAAATTATTACCTCTTCTTCGGTTTCTTCCTTTTGATTTGATCAAAAGGGCTCCATAGGTTGGCTTTATCATCAAACTAAGGCCTCTAGGTTGTAGTGAGGGAAGTTGGGAGATTATTTGGGCAGAGTTTGGCCGAACCAAAAGGCTTTTAAGGTGTGAAGAAATGAGAAGGAGGAGTGCCCTTTTATAAGAGGGGTGAGGGGAAACTTTGGAAAAGCTAGATATATTAGTTTATAATAAATTAATATTCGGTTTCCAATGGCTAAAAAGTTGATTATTCAAAGGTAAAGGTGGGGATGGGTCGAAAACAACTCAACCAATAGAATTTAGACAGGTTTGGGTACTTATATTAACCTTATCGTTAAGTACTAACTCTAAGTTAATTAGTTTCACTTTTACAGTGTCTCTTTATATTTTTATATAATATGGTTAATGAAAATACTATATACATACAAGAGACCCCCAAGTGGTGCATAAATGATGAACCTATCATGATATAAGTCTCTTGGCCGAACCATAGATTTTTAAAATTTTAATATCAATTAATAATATAATATTGTTTTAAGAACTCTTTTATGTCAATTTTGACACTATTCAATTACTGATTTTTTTGAAACTCATAACAGATTGATTACTTCGAAAAAAGTCAATTAAATCAATCATAATATATCATATTATCCTATAAAATTATTTTAATTCATTAAAATTTTCATATTATATTTATTTGGGTATTTATAATATCAATTATTTTAATTTCTCACTATTATAGTAATTACTTCATCATCATTGTGTCATAAATAAATTAAATTATATAATGTCTAAAAATTATAAATAAAATATCATTATGTAGAAAATCCTTTTATATTTCTAATTCATATTTATAATCTAAAATCCAACATATATAACCCTATGTAAAAATTGTTTTTCTAAAAAGATATATGCTTGTGTAATTATTGTATTCATTTTAACTTAATTAAAATAAAGTGTCCCTATCACCTACAAGTGGCACCATGGGGTCCCAACATCGAGACAAAGATGCCTATGGTCTAACATGTATCAACCAATAAGGCTAGTACACGTTTTATGGTAATTTAGTATTATTATAATATTATTTTTTAACCCTTTTTTACCGGATTTACCCTTAACCATGGTAAATAAAATATTTACCACAGTAATTATTCAAAATGTATAAAAATAAAAGTTACCTATTTACACAATTTGGACATCATGATTCCAAATATGGAATCCATTTTTATAAATTCAAAACACAGAAGTGGAAGAAATTAATTTAAAATTAATTCCCGCTGTCAAAACAAAAAGCGTGTTTTTAAGGGATAATAACGATCAAAAGATTGACACTTGTTTATGTTCGGTTTAATTGTAAAATTATGTCCAATGAACAACATTATATTAAATGGTAAAATTATATTATAAATATACATTAAAACCACTCAAATTCATAATTTATCACTATTAATTATTTTGATTAAAAAAGTTGTTTTTAATTAAAATTTAGTAATTTTCACTATTCATCAAAATATTAAAGTTATCTGAAAAGTACCAAAATTTCACCTTAGGCTAAATTCGATATTCCGAATCCAAAAATGAATTCCATTTTGAAATATAAAATATATATAATTTCAAAAATTAGGTATTACTATTCATAATGGCTAGTTTGATTGGTTATGGTGTGTTAGAACTCTGTGTTGCGTACAACACATGCTATCACATTATTCAAAGAGAAGCATATCGTAGAAGCTTGGGGTGTTACATTCTCCTATCCTTCAAATAATTTCATCCTCGAAATTTCTAGAATACTTATCACATGAAAAGACTCGGGTGGTTATTCATCATATGTTCCGCAGGTTCCCACGTTGCCTCTTCCATCTTATGGTTTCTCTACAAAACTTTTACTAGATGCGTCGTCCGGTTTGTCAGTACTTGCTCTCTTCTATCAAGAACCCCGACGGGCTCTTCACAATCGGAAAGATCGGGTTCCAGTTCTAATTCCTCATAGGTGAGTACATGTATTGGGTCAGGCATGTATTTCCTCAACAGAGATATGTGGAACACATCGTGAACTTTGGAGAGACTTGGCGGCATTGCCAATCGGTAAGCCACAGCCCCAATTCATTCTAGAATTTCGAAAGGTCCAATGTACCTGGGACTCAATTTACCATTCTTACCAAAACGTATGACTCCCTTCCATGGAGATACCTTCAGAAAAACATGATCACCGACTTGAAATTTCAAATCCTTCCTTCGATTATCGGCATAGATCTTCTGCCTAATTTGAGCTGCTTTGATGTGATTTTGGATTACCTTCACCTTTTCCACCGTTTCCTCCACCAGTTTTGGGCCTACAAGTTTTCTTTCACCAACGTCATCCCAACAGGTTGGTGTATGACATATCTTTCCATATAACGCTTCATATGGTGCCATCCGAATACTCGAATGGAAACTATTGATATAGGAAAATTCTACCAGAGGTAAATATTGATCCCACAAACCCTGAAAGTCAAGTGAGAAAGATCTCAACATGTCTTCTAAGGTCTGAATAGTCTGTTCTGATTGTCCATCTGTCTGAGGGTGGTAAGAATTACTCAAATGAAGTTCAGTATCCAGTTATTTATGAAGACTTTTCCAAAATCTTGAAGTAAAATGGGGATCATGATCCGAAACAATCGATAGGGGTACTCCATGAAGTCTCACAACTTCATTAAAATATAGTCTTGCTAGACGTTCCAGGGGTAGATCTTCTCTTCTAGCAAGAAAATGTGCTGATTTGGTAAGACGATCAACAATAACCCATATTGCATCTTTCCTTCTAGGAGTCTTTGGTAGCCCCATGACAAATCCCATCGTAATATTGTCCCATTTCCACTCCGGTATGGGAAGAGGTTTCATGACTCCTCCAGGCTGTTGCCTTCCAGCTTTCACTTGTTGACAAACCATACATCTTGACACAAAATCAGCAATCTCCCTCTTCATGTTGTCCCACCAAAAATGTTCCTTCAAATCTCTATTCATTTTTGTGCTCCCAGGGTGTATAGAGAAATTGGAATTATGAGCATCAGCCAGCAATTCCCTTTTTAGATCAGGTATATCGGGAACACAATGTCTCTTCCCGAATTTCAAAATTCCATCTTCATATACAAAGTCTCTCAATCTCCCATCATTCACAACTTTAATCTTCTTTTTAAATCATTCATCATCGGTCCGAGAACTCTTAATCCTTTCTAGTAAAGATGGGTTGGAAACCATTTGAAAAAGAATTGATGTTTTGCCTTCCCATGTTATTCCCATGTCCATCTTCACTAGATCCATGAAAATTGGATCCCTTTCAATTCTCATATTGCTCAAAACTCCACGGTCTTTTCTACTCAAAGCATCTGCCACCTTGTTTGCTTTCCCCAGGTGGTAGTGTATCGTACAATCATAATCCTTGAGTAATTCAAGCCATCTCATTTTCCTCATGTTGAGTTCTTTTTGTGAGAAAATATACTTCAAACTCTTGTGGTCAGTATAAATCTCACATTTTTCACCATAGATGATGTGCCTCTATATCTTCAAAGAAAATATCACAGCTTCTAACTCGAGATCATGAGTAGGATAGTTGTGTTCATGAATTTTCAACTGTCGTGATGCATAGGTAATAACTCTATTATTCTACATAAGGAAACAACCAAGTCTTTTCTTTGATGCATCACTATAAATAGCGAACCCATCATTCCCCGATGGTAGAGTCAATATAGGAGCATTGACTAATATTCTCTTCAGTTCTTCAAAACATTCTTCACACTCTTTTGTCCAAACAAATTTAACCCCTTTACGCGTGGGCTTCGTTAATGGGTTAGCCAATCGGGCAAAATTCTGGACGAAACGTCGATAATAACCTACCAAACCAATAAAACTGCATACCTCAGTTATACTCGTAGGTGCTGGCAATTCTTGGATTGCCTTGTTCTTAGAAGGATCAATAGATATTCCATATTTAGAGACAATATTTCCAAGAAAAAAAATTTCCTGAAGCCAGAATTCACACTTGCTAAACTTCCCATATAATTCATGCCTCCTTAGAGTCTTCAAGATAATGCGCAAGTGATTTTCATGATCTTCGTAGGTTTTGGAGTATACCAAGATATCATCAATATATACCACCACAAATTCATCTATATACTCCTTGAAAACTCTATTAATAAGATCCATGAATACAGAGGGTGCATTAGTCAATCCAAAAGGCATTACAGTAAACTCGTAATGCCCGTACCTGGTTCAAAATGTTGTCTTCAGAATGTCTTCCTTCTTTAAACACAACTAATGGTATCCAGATCGAAGGTCAATCTTTGAAAAGTATTGAGCTCCATGTAGTTGGTCAAATAAATAATCAATACGAGGTAGGGGATACTTGTTCTTTATCGTTATAGCATTGATCTCCCTGTAGTCGATACACAACCTCATAGATCCATCTTTCTTTTTAACAAAAAGAACAGGGGCTCCCCATGGAGAAACACTAGGGCGAATAAATCCTTTATTACTCAAGTCATCTAGTTGTTTCTTTAGTTTGACTAAATCTATAGTGGTCATTCTATGAGGGGTCTTCGATATAGGCCTTGATCCAAGAATTAAATCAATGGAAAACTCAACTTCTCGTTCTGGAGTATGTCCAGGTAAATCTTCCAAAAATACATCTACAAATTCTTTCACAACAGGTACATCATCTATTTGAACATTCATTTCCTCAGGGACAGTCATTCTCTTCCTCCCCAATAATTGAATTTAGTTGAGCTATTGAGGGTGGATCTAAATAAGAATTAGGTGGTGATGATTCTACTCTAAAGATAAGGTGTTCCTTATCATTATCATCAAGAATCGTAACCTCTTTCTTCTTAAAATAAATCTTCGCATCATAGTCAGAAAGCCAGTCCATACCGAGGATTATATCAAACTCAATCATAGGTAAGACGATGAGATCAGAAGATAACGAACATTTATGTGCTCTAATGGGGACTGATTCACAAAACATTGTTGCAATGATACTTCCCTTAGGAGTTTTAACTGACAACTCCCTTATTAAATCAAATTGGAAATATCTAATTTTCTTAGCAAACTGAGAAGATATGAAACAATGCGATGATCCAGAATCAAATAATGCATTTTCTAAACTTGAGGAAACCATTAAATTACCTGCCACCACGTCTTTCGGAGCTTCTACCTCAGCAGTAGTGATAGCATAATCCTGGACTTGATCCCTTGGACTTTTCTGAGGTAAGTTCTCCTGATGCTTAGGACATTCATTTGCATAATGCCCCATCTCCCTGCAATTGTAGCACTGAACGTTGGTAGCTTCCTTCTTCCCCTTACAATCACGAGCTTGGTGGCCTTTTTCACCACACTTGTAACAGACTCACATTCCCTACAAGAAAGTACCAGGATGTTTCTTCCCGCATTTACCACAGGATGGATATTTAACCTTTCCCTTCTTCCCCTTATTTCCATTCCCAGATTGATCAGCAGGTCTCTTCTTCTCTTGCTTTGCTTTAAAGTCATAAGACTTAGAGAATTCCTTTTCGGTCTTGATAGCACATGAGACAATGTCTTCGTACGACGAAAAGGATTGTGAGACTAATGCTCGACGAAGAAATGGTTTTAACCCATCAAAGAAATGATCAATCTTACTTCTTGTGTTACGTATATAATCTCCAGCATGCCTTGCTAATCTTGTAAAATTACCCTCATACTTTGTGACATTCTCATCCTCCTTCTGTCTCAGACTCAGAAATTGCCTTTCCATATCTTCTCGATGGTCGCGAGGAAAGTATTTTTTCTAAAAACAGATCTTTGAACTCCCCCTATTCCATATTTGATACTTCATCATCTTCCTTCATGTTTTGAATCAATGACCACCATTGATCAGCATCTCTAGTGAGGAAGTAAACTTCCATGATAACTTTATCCCTTTCACTGCTCCCCAAAGGCTGAAATATTTTCTCTAGGGAATTTATCCATTGCTCAGCTACTAAGGGATTTGTACTCCCATTGAACATTGGTGGTTGTTGCCTCATGAATCGATCTAACATTGATCCTCCACGATGTGGATCAGGGTGCTCCATACGGGTAAGGTTATTATTCATAACCTGAGTAAGTTGTCCCGGTATGGTGATTAGCTGATCGGCACTAGTTGCATCACCAGCTCCACTATAATTATCTTGTGCAGGAGGTCAATCCCTACATGCAGTGTGTGCATTGATACGGTTTCCATTTCTTCCACTAGGCACCATTTCTAAATAATGACATAAACTAGATCAGTTTATTAATCAAAATACGTAATCTCATACTTATAAAACACTTAACATAAATTGAACTATTTATGGATATAATCCATAATCATAAAAATGTTTTCTTTGAAGAAGTATATACTAATAAACCCTTCATAATGATTTGTAATGAAAATGAGAGTTATCCTAAGCATATCCCCCAGGAGTGTCGTAACCAAGAGTGCAGCAAGGCCCGTTGTCGTGCACCAGTTACCGTTCGAGTCTAGCGCAAAGCGGTGTTTTCGGGTTTTACCCCTAGGTACATCTGTTCCAGAGCTGCCTCTACCTGCTTGTATCTAGACTGGGATGTATTTCTCGGAAAACTCACAAAATCTCTACAATACCAAAATTATAGGAAGTTCGTCTATACTAATCCTCAAAGTTCATCTTAGGTCTATGTGCTCTAATTAGAGTTTATATAAATCTAGCTTCCAAGGTTTGTACTAAACATCCTTTGATACCAACTGTAACGCCTCGACCCCAGCTACCCAGAGTTGGTGCATTACTTCATAACATTGGCATGATCACAAGAACGATCAAATCTCGAAAGACCGATTGGTTTAGTAGCCTTGGAAACACTAGATATATTCATAAGTTTTATATTACATCATAAAATGAAAAACTACAACAAGAACATATTGTCTCCATAATCCACACTATTATCCCCTCATAATATCCCTACAGGTCATTCATAACTTACTTCTTCACATCCTGGGAAAAATAAAACATAGAAAAGGGGTGAGCTCAAATGCCCAGTAAGGATAACAATATAGCGGAACATTCAAAATAAGCATAAAAATTTAAGGAAATGCATTACTAAAACAAAAGCCTTTTAAACTTGAACTTGAACATAGTATGAAAAAAGTAAAATGAAATAATGCCATTTACTTGTTCACATGGATATTCTACTAATCGTATAATCACATGAAATATCAATAACCACTTTTATAATGATGGAATGCATAATTCCATACTATCATTACCACATAGCCAAGGCCTTGTGCCAAGACAACAAAGAAGATTTTGTCAAGGCCTTGTGCCAAGACACTAGTTTGTCTCATTAGACCTACCGATGCATAGAGGAGCTATATCAGGCTCCATCCGTCACATATTAAGTCCAATGCATTCCCATATGAAAAGGTTTAAACATAACATAAACATTCGTATTAAAACTAGCATACAAAATGTCAATAATTTCACCATAAACTATGAATGGTATAAAAATAGAACATCCACAGTCAAACATATCACAAAACCTTCAATACAATATAGAAGTTTTCTACCATAATAAATCAACTTCAAATAAGCGTAAAATCCATCAAAGGATGTTGACATAGATGGAATCAAAACAATTTTTAGAGAAATATCTCATTCTATTTTTGAAATCATTTAAGAGCCATATAAAATAAAACATTTTATTTGAAAATATTCTTATAATATTGTAAGGAAAGCTTCGACGATTTTATAACGGTGGAAAATATCCGCACCCTCCATATAAGTTAAAAAAACATTCTTACCTTAATTCTGTAGAAAAGGTTAAAAAGGACATTATTTTGAAAACGACGGAAAGATTCCTCTTATAAAAAGTAAAACAAGGGTATAAATGACTTTAACCCATATTCTTGTAAATAATAAAAATGTTTTGAAAAACATTTTTAAGAAAACATGGATGTGGTTGATAAAGAGATCCCAGTAGATTATTACGTATAAACAACCTCGGATAATGAAGAGATTGCGAAATAACCCTTACCAATTTTGTAACTTATGAAACATACAACACATGAAAGAGGTATCATACAATGAATATGTAAATACACATAAATTAGAGTGTATTGCACAATGAATATAATTATGGGTAGTACATACACCACACAAAAGGTGATGGTGGCAATATGGCATGAATCTCACGGGAATAAGGAGTGAGATGAAAACCCCTTACCTTGTACTTTTCCTTGGATGGGGTAGGTTAACCTCCTGTATAATGGTGAAATAATTTTTATTAAATTATATAATAATCATATACATTAATATGATATCATATATGATCTTTTAATATTGACTTGATAATAATATCTTAGTATTATCGTTGTTTCGGGTGTTAACTTACTTGTTTTCTTTTATATGTTTTGTAACATAAGACATGTTTGTAAAGGATAGGTTTTATATTATTCATATCCAGAATTATATCATGTCCTTAAACATAATTTTTTTAAATCATCAAATGATAATTATTCTTGAATGGATACAATGGAGAATGAATCTCATCGCATTCGTGGAGACGGTAGTCCATACGTATGCACGAGCGACAATATCATTCTTTTGATATTAAAATAATATATAAATGGATGGTGTATCATATATACAGAATCATTAACATGTTATATTTATTATTTACATGAGTTACACATCATTATTATACCCATCCAAATAATAATATATTGAATAACAATTACACCACGACGTGGAGACGGTAAGCCGTACGTACGCACGTATGGTGACACGTTATTCAAAGGGTGGATAGAATACTGATTATGGTTGTACCATATTTATAATAACATCACAGTATATATATGATTCTGGAGTTATTATTTTACAATGGTAACAACAAAGGAAGAAGAAGTGGAAGAAGAAAGGAACTTGGAAAAGGGTGGTGAAATTATTACCTCTTCTTCGGTTTCTTCCTTTTGATTTGATCAAAAGGGAACCTTAGGTTGGCTTTCTGATAAAACTAAGGCCTCTAGGTTGTAGTGAGGGAAGTTGGAAGAGTATTTGGGCAGAGGTTTTCCAAATCTAAAGGCTTTGAAGGTGTGAAGAAATGAGAAGGAGGAGTGCCCTTTTATAAGAGGGGTGAGGGGCACCTTTGGAAAAGCTAGAGATATTAGTTTATAATAAATTCATATTCAGTTTACATTGGCTCCAAAGTTTATTATTCAAATTTTAAGGTGGGGATGGGTCGAAAAAAACTCAACCAATAGAATTTAGATAGGTTTGTGTTCTTATATTAACCTTATCTTTAAGTATTAACTCTAAGTTAATTAGTTTCACTTTTACAATGTCTCTTTGTATTTTTATATAATATGGTTAATAAACTTACTATATACATCCAAGAGACCTCCAAGTGGTGCATTATCGATGCACCTATCATGATATAAGTCTCTTGGCTGAAACTTAGATTTTTAGGAATTTAATAGCAATTAATAATATAATATTTGTTTTAAGAACTCTTTTATGTCAATTTTGACACTATTGAATAATTGATTTTTGTGAAACTCATAAAAGATTGATTACTTCTAAAAAAGTCCATTAAATCAATCCTAATATATCATATTATCCAATAAAATTAGTTTAATTCATTAAAAGTTTCATATTATATTTATTTGGGTATTTATAATATCAATTATTTTAATTTTTCACTTTTATAGTAATTACTTCCTCATCATTGTGTCATAAATAAATTACATTATCTAATGTCTAAAAATTATAAATAAAATTTCATTATGTAGAAAATAGTTTTATCGTTCTAATTAATATTTATAATCTAAAATCCAACATATATAACCCTATTTAAAAATTGTTTTTCTAAAAGATATATGCTTGTGTCATTTTTGTATTCATTTTAACTTAATTTAAATAAATTGTCCCTATCACCTAAAAGTGGCACCATGGGGTCCCAAAATCGACCCAAAGATGGCTATGGTCGAACATGTATCAACCAATAAGGCTAGGACACGTTTTAGGGTAATTTAGTATTATTATAATATTATTTTTTAACCCTTATTTACTGGATTTACCCTTAACCATGGTAAATAAAATATTTACCATAGTAATTATTCAAAATGTCTGAAAATAAAAGATACCTATTTACACAATTTGTACATCCTGATTCCAAATATGGAATCCATTTTTCTAAATTCAAAACACAGAAGTGGCAGAAATTAATTTAAAATTCATTCCCGCTGTCAAAACAAAAAGCATATTTTTAAGAGATAATAACTATCAAAAGATTGACACTTGTTTATGTTCGGTTTAATTGTGAAATTATGTCCAATGACTAACATTATATTAAATGGTAAAAATATATTCTAAATATACTTTAAAACCACTCAAATTCATAATTTATCACTATTAATTATTTTGATTAAAAAAGTTGTTTTTAATTAAAATTTAGTAATTTTCACTATTCATCAAAATATTAAAGTTATCTGAAAAGTAACAAAATTTCACCTTAGGCTAAATTCGATATTCTGAATCAAAAAATGAAGTCCATTTAGAAATATAAAATATATATAATTTCAAAAATTAGGTATTACTATTCATAACGGCTAGTTTGATTGGTTATGGTGTGTTAGAACTCGGTGTTGCATACAACACACGCTACCACATTATTCAAAGAGAAGCATACCGTAGAAGCTTGGGGTGTTACAGTATCTTGTAGAAAGAAAATATGAACCTCTAGTAATAATTTACCAATATAAGTAATATTTTTACCTCATTCATTCACTTAGTTGGATCCAATTCATACACTTTCTTTACCTTTAACTGAGTCCACTGCAAATCCATCTTTTGAGATAACATGTCTGTGAAAATAGACATCTTGACTCCAAAACTGACATTTTTAGAACTTCACATAAAGATATCTCTCTAGTTGTGTATATAGAAATATCCTCAAGTGCATCACATTCTCTTCCTTAGATATTGTGTACACAAGTATATCATCAATGAATACTACCATGAATACGACTATGTAAGGAAGAATGATCCAATTGATGAGTCTCAAGAACACTGTTGGGAAGGTAGTCACACCAATAGAATTTACTATGTATTGAAAGTGTCCATAATGACGTCTAAATTCAATATTTATAATATCATCATCCCATACTTGTTGCTATTGATAGACCAACATACGGTCTACATTTAAGAGCCATCGCACCATTATCATCGAATTAATGAGTTCATCAATCCTCATTAATTGATACTTTCTCACCACATTCACCTGGTCCAAAGTTCAATTAATCCATACAAAACCTTAAGATACCACCATGCTATTTGGTAGACAAAATTGGGGCTATCTATGTTGAAGCATTATGTATAACCAAGTCCTTTCCTTTGAAAGTCCTCCAATAGAACCCTCATATCACCAAGCTCTGTGGGAAATATCAAATATTCTAGAATTGATATTGGTGTCTTCCTATAGTGTAGATCCATGAAGTATTATATCTCTCAGTGGTTGGGGGGGTAAACCTAGAACATCCATAGGGATACGTTCCTCATACTCCACCACCACTTTAGGAAAAATAGAAATCATAATATCCACTACACCTGGAGTTTGGCTATCCAACTAATGAGAAATCAACTGAACTCTCATACATGTGAGACCACCCAATGCTACCTAGGATTAATTTTCACTAGTGATGATAACTAAGTACTATCAGTATAGAAAAACCACAAACTATTCTTAAAACATTCAATCTGGGCATAAATTGTAGATAACCAATCAATACCAAGAATGAATACGTAAGGAATCGAGTGTACTACCAAGATACTCCAACAGAAATTATCACCTCAAGAGTCAATTCAAACTTTCGACATAAATATTTGATCACCAAATCATCCCTAATAGGAATCTCAAAGTTCAAGGGTCGAGCCAAGGTCTTAACAAACATGTTGAAGTCTGAGATAATATTTGTGGTTTAAAAGGAATTACGAGTAATTTTGTCATAAAATGATACATCTGAGTTTGAAAATACACATGTAATACCTCAAAACATTCACATAGTCTATAGGTCATAAGCTTCAAACAACTATAGGTATCCCCACCCATATTCTCTAGCATGTTGAGCCTAGTTTGGACCACCTAAGGGGGTGATAGTGACAAGTCAGAATATCACCAACCTCATACTTCTCTCATAAATCCTCTTCCATGTCTTTCTCCTTGTACACATTCTTTCTCTTGTCATTGAATATTCCTCTGTACCACATCCAATGTTTCTATTTCAGTAGAAAAGTTGGTCAGATAATCTTATACAATATATCCAATTTCTTCACAAGAGTAGAACTACTTCTCTTTGGGCTTACTGTAACCACCATGTGATCCCTAACCATAGATACCCTGTCTTAGGACCTCCTCCTAAACCGTATCTCACTTCTAGGTCCCTTATACTATCATCAGATCCAAGTAAAAAATGTCTCTTCATCTGATTACACATAGATGTAAACCCTTAACATTACCAGTATAATAAAGAAACTCTAAACCATAAACGCACACTCATGAACACATCATATGTATTAATACACTTTGTTAAAATGTTGTCTCATATGTCTCTATGCACACCTCCATCAAATACCCAAGCTCAGTTGAACTGATCATGAAACATATCTATCGAGTATCTAGAATGGTCGATAAACCTCAATGAATACTCAACTACCATCATGTTGACCTACTAGAGCATCAAAATCTTCTAGATATGCACAATCCTCATCATAGTTAGTGAAAACGCTTCTTTAAAAGTTGATCAAGATATTTTTTTCAAAATAGTCTACTCATCATAAAATTGGGTCACTAACCAAGACCATCACCCTACTGATATATATATATAAGGCTCACCTCTATGAACACCATTTGATCTGGATATGTCATAGCTAGAAGGAATCATTAGGTCACCGTCTCAAGCTAGTCTTCAGCAGCCTATGGGTATGGACCAACATTGAACCAAAGGGTTCTCTATTGGTGAAACTCAAGAAGTATTATTAGCCTACACACCTCATCCGCTAGTACTATGTCTATCATGTGCTTTTCTATGGATGGAATTATGGATCATGCACCACCTGAAGGTAACATCTCAATAACTGGTCCCTTTATAGACTCCATGTCAAAAATTGTATCATCATTATTATCATACTAAACCCTATCAGGCATACTTCACAGAGGCTTCCTAAAAGTCAATAATATTTACAGCCATAAATGAATATATTTGGAGAGATAAATCAAGAAATACATAGAAACCGCAACCCCTTCATATACGATGCATCTACATTTTTTTTCCAATAACAAGCATTCTTAGGTAAAAATTTTCAAAGTAGGAGATTGGAGTCTTGGTTTATGGATATTTAATCCATCATACAAGCACTGTAGCCCCATCCTGATATCCAATCTCAAAACACAAAACTCTAATTCCCCAAAACAATATCATAAACTCAAGTCATAAATTAGAACCATGCCCATGGATACCAATCTATCGCACACTGCTCCAAATTGGCCCCAAACACTACTCTTAATGAACAACTTCAATATGCTAGGGGCTGGAGACTTGAACCGTGTATGAATATCATTAATATGAGAGGTATTAGTATATGTACATCTATAAAAACACACTTCTACAAGTAAATAAATTGATGAAATGTAAAAAATAACTGAAAACCAATGCATTAATACATCAAAATCTCACTCCCAAAGTAATCTACCAAGTAATTAAAAGTAAACAATAAAAAATACACTCCCATCCCAAAGTTTTTGAAAAACATGTCCAACCAGAATGCATGTACCGTGACTTCTCTTAGAAATACACATGAATGTTACCCAATATTTACAGTCTCACTATGCTTCATCAGGTTTTGGTCCACCAAGGACTTTGTTAAAAGGTAGTTCATCTGCACAAGACATGTGAAGAGAAATCCTATACAGGGGTGAGTATAACAATACATTGTAGGATGACTCAAAACCACAAAGAATAAAATAGAAGAAATATAATAAAATCTATACACGTATTTGTCAATAATAAATATAAGAATAATATCTATATATAATAAATTAAGACATATAGTTTAATATTAAGTCACATCCATAATACACCAACCATGGATTTTGGATCAAAGATTCCACAAATCACTAGTCAAGGAAAACACACTCCTACATTTAATATTTTTGATGATGTCCATCCAATATGTTATGCTCGTCGGGTCTCATTAAGATAAAGAACACACATATTTTCCAAAGAGAATGTGAAACACATATGAGGATCAATGTTGAGGCAAAGTGGGGACTCTAATAACTAAATCCATATTAACCATCTAGTAGAGTATATACAGCTATGTAGTGTCAGGAATGATGACAGAAAGAACTCCAGCTAGGGAATGAAGGTGAATCTATTTTCTCACTCCAATATTATCTTAGGGGTTCCAATGAATCTGTCCAACAAATTCCTCATGACTGGATCATAGTCTTTAGAGAAAAAGATGATTCCATACCAACCTTTGAATAAAGGATAATGAGCATATACCAAATTGAATCATTTCCATGATATGATGGGAAAGGGATCTAAGACATGTATAAAGGTGTATACGGTTTGTAGTATGGGTCACATGTCGTGTCCCCTAACCCTGGGTCCTACCTATGTAAATTTCCAGTGTCACAAAACCATGTCATTATATTAGAACATGGCATGTGGGATACCCATGTTTCATCACATGTCTTTATCCCATTCAGATTTTACCATGTAAAAGTACATTAATTTTCTTGTATACATGTTATATGACATGTTTTAGTGGGGGAGTAGACAACGTTGCACTTGTAGTCCACCACGTGTCCATGTACCTCTGAGGTACACACTGAGTCTACTATGAGATACCAGAAACTGTCTAACTAGGATCACACACCATGTGATACATAACAATATACTGAAAAACTACCCCCACAAAGGGCACCCCACATGACATGCAGATGAAAAATACATGTCATGTAGCATGATATTTTCCAAAAATCCATATCATTTGTTATTTTGGGTTCTATATCACTCCTACCACATTTGAGTAAATTCCATTTTAAAATACTCAAGGGGATGCCTCATCCTTTACCTTTCATTGAAATTTTTTTTCATCCCTCGAAATTGCGTCAAAAATGGATTGAAGCAACATTCTTAATTATCTTCCAATGAAAGATGAAGAATGTTTAATCGAGTACCCACCATCATCTGAATCTCTCTGTCACCATTTTTTCGACAATATCATATCATTCCAATCCTGAATCTATGATATCAGGTCATTTCTCAAAGAAATGGTTTGGAAATTTTTTATTTATTAGGAAATCTTGAACCGTGGTCTAAATGATGAACACCCAAAATGAACATAGAATCGAGGAAAAAAGGATCACGAACAATATTTAGGAATCGAACGAGTTAAATATATCTATCGATCTTGATCCTTTGTCATTAGAACACAAAATAAAAAATAAAAAATGGAATCTCGAATAAATTCTCTCGAAACCCAGTTAAACTAACACATCCTACAAAAATTCACAATCCATGGCTTAATATATTGGTGGATCGTTCTTTGTTCTATATGGGAAACAAGAAATGTTAAAGGAAAAAAATTAAGAAACCACATTACCTCAATTAAAATTTATCACTAATGAATACCATTATTGTGTTGCACTCATTGGAAAAATCCTTTGACATTTTCATTGATGGATTACCAATCTCTGATCTGGTCATCGTTCATGAATGGGATCTACTCCAATGACTCCAAATTCTCTCTTAAAGATTCATGTCCGTCCTTAAAAATATAAAATAATAGTTATGTAATGTGGAAACAAGGTCATTTCATAGTTAAAAAAATAATATAATTTGTATTTATTCTTTTACCCTTTTTATCCTGCAGTGTCCATTCCAAAAATGACCAGTTCTGATGATGGTAAGGTTTCACCTAGGATAAAACCAAAATTTAGAACATAATGGTTCCCTCAAATGTGTTATAAAATATCTTATATATATATTATTCAACATTTTTTGGAATACTGCATGCATGTTCTTTTTAATATTTTTCAAAATTTTATTTCAGGTACACCAAGGATCAGAATCACCAGTGTCTAAGAACCCAGTCTTAAAAATTATCTATATTATATTAAAAAATAATACATTAGAAATATGGGACATTATATTCTCCAAAACATGGGTATTAATATCCTCAAAAATCCAAAATAAGGGATACTGAAAAATAAGTTGGTACCTAGAATTAATATGATCCCCCATCTCCCATGTCCACATTTAGATATTATTGACACACCATCGAACCCAATCCTATGGAATAAATCACCCTAGAATGATGAACTCCTATAGATCCTCACTTTCTATTGGGTACTCAACAATGTTCACTCCATCCCCTATGTCCAACTCTACCTATTTGATATTGTGTTGTGGGTCGTGCCCATAACACATTAGCTACAACACATTGAAGACATCATGTAATCTTTCTAACTGTGTGGGTAGAACTATGTGGTACACAACCTCAAAAACTCTATGAAGTATCTATAAAGGGTTGGAGAACCTTTGAGATAACTTCCTGATCCATAAAAATCTATGTAATCTCAGTCAAGGTGAAAGCTATTGTAAAATATTTTTTCCTTCCTCAAAATACAAAGGACATTTTTCATGTATCATCAGAAGACATCTGATAGATATGTTCATTTGCATCCACCTAGTGGTGATATAAACCTTATATATTGTGGATCACACCAACTCTTTGCACATGAGTCCAGACTCTACCAGGTCATTCTATAAAAGCGGTAACCTGTTGGGATGTCATTATAGAGCCTATAACGGTGCCATGATGATTGTGGGATGGTACCTATTTTTGTTTGAAAACTCAACCAGTTGTATGTGATCATACCAACTACATCCAAGGATCAACATGAATGATCACATCATATCATCCAGAACCTGAAAGGTCCACTCAATGTTTCCATCTGTTTGGCAGGGAAATGTTGTGCTCAATAGGAAATGAGTCCCAAATTCCTATTTAAATCCCTTCCACATCCAACATGTGAAGTGAGAATCATGACCAAAAATGATAATTGATGGAACCCCTATAGTCGAACTATCTCCTATATTTATAGGCATCACAATCACTCTACTGAATTATTCTTATTTATAGAAAGGAAGTGGACCAGCATGGGAGTTAATCTCCAATCACCCAAACAACATCATGTCCCCTAGATGTAGAAAACAAGCCCACAACAAATTCCATAGATATATCATCCCACTTCCATTATAGAACCTTTAGGGTTGTGTCCAACCTACTGAAACATGGTTCTCATTCTTCACATTCTGAAATGTAAGGAATCAATAAACAAACTCTTCAACATCATTCCTTACACCTAGCCAGAAATACTAATGTTATAGGTCTTGGTATATATTTTTCACATCTCGATGTACCACTAATTTAAATTTATAAAACCCTATTAGAACCTCATCTGTCATTATCACTAGTACCGTAATTCATCTTACGGAAATAATGGAATGCTCTCGGTGCTTGGAAAATTCAATAAGATCACGCTCTATAGATATCTGAGTATGTAGGGTTTCTTATTCGATATACCCTAGTTGTGTCACCCAAATATAATGCAAGAGAATAGGGGTGAAAATCATATATAGTAGGAAAGATATTGCATTTTCATCCAAAAATGTTAAATCCAATGAGTACAACTTCATTGATAGCTAGTTTATAAACTACAAAAAAGATCTATTACTGAGATAATATACTACCAAATTCTTCTTCGTAGTTTTATAGACAATTTAAATTTACTAATTATAAAATAAACCTAGCCATCACCTCTTATTCATGTTTAAATAATTACAGGATAATATTTAATTGAGACTCTTATTATCAAAGTAGTTGCTAAATCACTCACCCACTGTGTATTTGTGCCACATATTCAATGAGAATACTACTACTACTAGCTCAAGAGTATTTGTAATTTTGATTTTATCATGTGGTATCAATTGACATGAACAATATGAAATAAATACGTTTCCATGAACTAGAACACAACCAATCCTGATCCATGATGCATCATAGAACACTATGTTCTAGAAACCATTATATTGAAATTTCAATATTGGAGAACTCATTAAACACTGCCAAAACTACTGAAAATATTGTTGGAAGTTTTCTGTCCACATGAAACAGTTCACCATTCAATTAAATGCTGTTAGGGGTGCTTATATATATGTGAAATCAGAAATGATTATATGGTTATTGTCTTCAAACCCAAGTAAGCCTCATACCTCTATCACACTATTGTGTATCTCCCATGATGACACTACCATGACCTTTTTATGTCCATTACCACTCTATCAGCAGATATATATATTCTTAGAAAGTGTACCTTCTTAATCTAGAACTATAACTTTGTAATATCCCCTTAAATATTTTTCTCCAGGAGTATGTATAGAACTATCTAAAAGTGTATATTGTTCTTCTCCCCAGACTCAATGTACACAATGATGATGTCAAAGAAGACTAACATGAACCGCTCTAGGAAAAAATGAATGATCTGATACATGAGTCTCCTAAACACTATTGGTGGTTTCTTCCAACCAAAGGGAATTAGAAACTACTCATAGTGACAGTAGAGACAACAAAATTAATCATCAAAATATCATCATCCTATTCTCATAGCTGCTGATAGCCTTACATGAAGATAATATTCTAGAACCATCATGCCCCTCTCAACTAATTAGAGTGGCCATTGATACTTAGTAGTGGATACTTGTCCATCATGGTCACCTAGTTCATGTGCAGGTAATGCACACACAACAAAAATATCTCTTCTAAATTATTGGTAAGGAAAACTGGGGATTTCCAAGGATAAAAGATCGGTCTTACAAATCCATTCTTCTGTATTTCCTCCAACTGAACCCTCAACATGTGAATATCTATACAAACTATATGATATGTTGATGTACATATTGGTAGAATTTCTTAGTTTACATCAATTTAGAATTATTTCTCTCAGTTGGTGGGGGGAAAACATGGAACATCCTCATGAAATATGTCCCCATACTTGACCACCACATTAAGAAACTAGGAACCCAAAATATGCACTATACCAATGCTTAGGCTGGCGAACTAATATGAAATTGGATTCACCCACCAACCTATGACTCTTTCATTAACTACATGGGTTTCATTTTTAGAAAAAAGGACCACATGGTTCCATCCTAATAGACACACTGGATTATAATACTAAAATATTTAATCTTAGAATAAACTAATGATAACCAATAAATGCCATGAATGATGGCTTAAGGACTCGACACTTCTAACAAGATATTCCAATAGTGAATAACACCCCATTTATGATCCCTAAATCATCATCATAAGTATTCTTTTTGAGAAATGATCAAGGAAAGGGCTCAACTGTAATTTGAATGTTTAAAACATGATATGTGGAAAAAAATGAATGACCTTAACATAGGTTTATATGAACTAAAAATAAGGTGGAAGAGACAAATATAATACCTCAAATCAACCCCAAATCCCTTGGGTTATTACCTTCAACAAATTACAATTGACCACATCCATGTCCTTCAGTTCCCTCAGCCTGACGTGGACCACATGTGGGTGGTGGTCATACTGGTAACACCCAAATATTTTTTGTGATAGAATATTTTTTGTATCTTTTTTTATTGTGTTTTACACTACACCAATATTGTATTTCACTATACACAACACTGTATTAGATTGTAGTATATGAAAAAATATTCTTACACTATGTTACATATTAATTCATGTTCTTTTGATAAAATTTATTTCACAAAACATTTTGTATATATTGTATCCAGTGTATAAAAGATATATGTTTGGATTATTCTATAGTAAACACTGAAGGATTATTGAACTGAATGCAACACTGACATGGCTTTCATTTCTTGCAAGAATGACCTTCCTCGATAGCATGCATTGTATAAAATAACATGTTTCACTAAAACAAGATAAGTTAATACAATTTATTATTTAATGGGATATAAATTAGGTTTTGGATTAGTAATAACAACATTTTTAATTTTTTATAACATTTAAATTCATTTTATATAATTTCTACAACACTAAATATGAACAAATATTATTTTTTGTATAATTTTTTTTTGAAAAATCATATTTTTTTCGCTGTATGATGATGCACCTAGTTTTAAATAATGTTTGAAAACATTTATATATTATATTGGAAGAAATAAACATCTCATTTTGAAGTGGATCATCAAAATTTACTTTTGATGGATTTTTGGTATTTTTTGGTAAAATTATTTTTTAATTAATAGTGAAAAATACTTCATTATAATTAAAAAATACCTTTTCATATAACATATTTATATAATTAGATTATATTTTTAATTTTTATTAAAGTTTAACACTACTGGAAATTGGGATTTTTCCAACAATTATGAATAGTTGGGAAAGGCTGCAGAACCATTGGTATAACATATACCAACGGTTCTGCAAACCGTGGGGAAGTAAGCCTTTGGGAAAACCAATCCCAATGGTTTACATAGAACCATTGGTATATTTTAGTAAAATTAACCTATGAAAATGGTTTTCTTAAACCATTGGCATATGATTTACCAAAGGTTTACACCAAACTGTTGGTAAAGGTAATGAAATTATAGTCTTCCCGAATGGTTCTAAACTATTGGGAAAGGTTTTTACCAATGGTTCTCTTTGAACCATTGGTAAAAAATCCCTAGAATCCTTTCCCAATGGTTTATAAACCGTTGGTAAAGGGTTATTATAAGCCTATGCCAACGGTTTGAAACCGTTGTCATAGGCTATGCTGTGCAAATTGCACAGTAGCCTCCAATATTGCACAGCAGCCTCCATTCCATTCTGCTACCAACAATAACAAACTAATACATACATATAGAGAAACAATTAATACACATTTAACATATAATTCATTCTTGAATTATACACATCCAGAATTAAATCAAAATTCATAATTGAATTATAAACATACATAATTGATTTAGATTTCAATTTAAAATTTATATGACAATTGTATTTGGAATCTGGAATTCAATTCATAATTTAATACATACATAATTTAATTATAAATTATCAATAAAATACATAAAAAACTGAATAAGAATCAATATAATCTGAATATGTTTGTTCGTATTTTCATATACTAGTTGTATTTAATAAAAATGATGTCTATTTTAAACAAAATATGTACACATGGACTGATACTGGCCACATCATGGCTCGAATTGAGGTAGTATTGACTCTTACACATTACATATGACCCATGTATTATTTTCCTAAAGTATCAACATATTCTGAAAGCATTTGGTCAGCTTTCCGTATGCCAGTTATTGATTTCACTTTGTTCATTTCAAAAACAATGAGACACTTTGAGTGGTTCTGACCACACCAGGCCTCAGATTGAGATGGGGTTGACTTGTACACGTCACATATGACTTAGGAATCCTTATCCTAATGTTTCAATAGAATCAGAGTGCATTTGATCGGTTTTCTGTATGTCATTTATTGTCTTCACTTAAAATGAAGTCTATTTTAAAAGAAAGAGAGACAATTTGAGGGGTTATTTCCACACCATTTATGAGATTGAGGCGGGGATGACTCATAAACGTCAAAAATGACAGATGGATCATTGTGCTAAAGGTTTAATAGAATCCAAATGCGTTTCGTCAGTTTTCTGTATGTCACTTGTTGTTTTCAATTAAAATAAAGTCCATTTTAAACTAAAGAGAGACACTTTGAGTGGTGTCGGCCACAATGCATCTCATATTGAGGAGGGGTTGACTCGTACATGTTATATATTGCCCATGGATCATTGTGATAATGTATTAGCACAATCAGAATCTCTTTGTTCGGTTTTCTGTATGTACTTAAAATGTTGTCCATTTTTAATAAAAGAGAGACACATAGAGTGATCTCGGACACACTGCGACTCGGATTGAGGTGTGTTTGACTTGTAAACGTCACATAAGACCCATGGATCGTTGGTATAAGGTTTCAATAGAATCCGAATGCGTTTGGTCAGTTTACTGTATATCATTTGTTGATTTCAATTAAAATAAAGTCTATTTTAAACTATAGAGAGACACTTCAAGTGGTGTTGGCCACTCCACAGCTTAGATTGAGGATGGATTAACACATACATGTCACATATATCCCATGGATCATTTTCCTAAAGTTTCAACTTAATTGAAATTCATTTAGTCAATTTTCTGTATGTCAGTTGTTTTTTTCATTTAAAATGTTGTCTATTTCAAATAATCCTGAGACACTTTGTGTGGTGCCAGCCACACCTAGCCTCAGATTGAGGCAGGGTTGACTTGTACACTTCAAATATGACTCATGGTACATTGTCCTAATGTTTCAACATAATATGAATGTTTTTTGTCAGTTTTCCGTATGTAAGTTGTTGATTTCAATTAAAATGAAGTCTATTTTAAAATATAGAGAGACACTTCGAGTGGTGTCGGCCACTCTGTGCCTTGGATTGAGACTAGGTTGACTCGTACACATCAAAAATGACCCGAAGATCATTTTTCGAAAGTATCAACACAATCTGAATGCATTTGGTTAGTTTTCCATATGTAAGTTGTAATTTTTACTAAAAATATTATTTATTTCAAACAAAAGTGAGGCACTTCGAATGGTTCCAGCCACACCACCCCTCAGATTGAGGTGGGGTTGACTCGTACATGTAACAAATGACCCATTGATCACTTTCCTAAAGTTTCAATAGAATATGAATGTGTTGGTCATTTTTTCATATGTTATTAGTTGTTTTCACTTAAAATGAAGTCTATTTTAAACTAAAGAGAGACACTTTGAGTGGATCTGGCCACACTGTGCCTTGGATTGAGGCCGGGTTAACTCGTTCACATCATATATTACCCATGGATCATTGTGCTAAAGTATCAACACAATTAGAAATCGTTTGGTCATTTTTCAGTATATACGTAAAATGTTGTCCATTTTAAACAAAAGAGAGACACTTAGAGTGATCTCGACCACACTAAAACTTAGATTGAGGCGTGGTTGACTCATACACGTCACATATGACCCATGGATCACTGTCCTAATGTTTCAAAAAAATTTGGAATTCAATACATAATTTGATCGGTTTTTCGTATACCATATTTTTTTACTAGAAATGATGTCCATTTTAAAAGAAATACATACACCTGGAGTGATACCGGCCACACCGTGCCTCGGATTGAGCCGAGGTTAACTCGTACATGTCACAAATGACCCAGGGATCATTGTACTAAAGTAAGCGTTTGGTCGGTTTTACGTATGTTAGTTGTTGTTTTCAATTAAAATGAAGTGATATTTAAAAAAAAGAAAGAAATATTGAGTGGTTCCGGCCACACCGTGCCTCTGATTGAGATGGGGTTGACTCATAAACATAACAAATGACCCATGGATCATCTCCTAAAATAAAAACACAATCAGAATCCTTTTGGTTGGTTTTCTATATGTACAAAAAATGTTGTCCATTTTAAACATAAGAGAGACAATTTTGGTGGTCCCGACCACACCGTGACTTGGATTGATGCGTGATTGACTTGTACACATAACATATGACCCATGGATCGTTGTACTAAAAATTCAATAGATTACGAATGCATTTGGTATGTTTTTTGTATACCAGTTGTTCTTTTCACTTATAATCCTGTCCATTTTAAACAATAGAGGCACAATTAGAGTGGTATTGCCCACACCGCGTCTCGAATTTAGATGAGGTTGACTCATACACATCTAAAATGACAAATAGATCATTTTTCTAAAGTATCAATAGAATCTAAATGTGTTTGGTCGGTTTCCATATGCCAGTAGATGTCTTAACTTAAAATGATGTACTTTTGAAACAAAAGATAGACACATTGAGTGGTTCCAGCCACACCGTGTCTCAGATTGAAGCGACGTTGATTCGTACACTTCACATATGACCCATAGATAATTGTGAAAAAGTATCAACACAATCAAAATCTGTTTGGTCAATTTTCCGTATATACGTAAAATGTTGCCCATTTTAAACAAAAGAGAGACACTTAGAGTGCTCCCGACCACACTGCAACTCGGATTGAGCTCAGGTTGGATTATACACGTCACATACGACCCATGGATCATTGTGATAAATTATCACTAGAATCCAAATGAGTTTGGTCGGTTTTCCATATGCGAGTTGTTCTTTTCACTTATAATCCTCTCCATTTTAAACAAAAGTGATACTGTTAGAGTGGTATTGGCGACACCACTTCTCAGATTTAGACGGGGTTGACTCGTACACGTCTAAAATGACCCATGGGTAATTTTACTAAACTATCAACACAATCCGAATGATTTTTGTTGGTTTTCCATATGCCAGTTGATGATTTCACCTAAAATGATGTCCTTTCGAAATAAAAAACAGACACTTTGAGTGGTTCCGGCCACACCGCGTCTCAAGTTGGGGCAGGGTTGATTCAAACATGTCACATATGACCCATGGATCGTTGTTCTAAAGTATCAACACAATCAGAATCAGTTTGGTATGTTTTCCATATGAACTTAAAATGCTGTCCATTTTAAACAAAAGATTGGCACTTAGAGTGATCTTGTCCACACCGCGACTCAGATTGAGGTGGGATTGACTCGTACACATTACATATGACCCATGGATTGTTTTGATAAATTATCAACAGATTCTGAATGTGTTTGGTTGGTTTTGTATATGCCGGTTGTTCTTCTCACTTATAATCCTGTCCATTTTAATCATAAGAGACACAATTAGAGGGGTACCGGCCACACCACGTCTCGGATTTAGACAGGTTTGACTCATACACATCTCAAATGAGCCATGGATCATTTTACTAAAGTATTAACACAATCCGAATGGATTTGGTCGGTTTTTCGTATGCCAGTTGATTTTTTCACTTAAAATGATGTCCTTTTGAGAAAAAAGATAGACACATTGAGTGGTTCTAGCCACACCACGTCTCAGATTGAGGCGGGGTTGTTTCTTACATGTCACATACAACCAATGGATCGTTGGGCTAATGTATCAATACAATTAGAATCAGTTTGGTTAGTTTTCCATATGTAATTAAAATGTTGTCCATTTTAAACAAAAGAGAGGCACTTAGAGTGATTCCGACCACTCTGCGACTCATATTGAGGTGAGGTTGACTTTTACACATCACATATGACCCATAGATTGTTTTTATAAATTATCAATAGATTCTGAATGTGTTGTTCAGTTTTTGTATGCCAGTTGTTATTTTCACTTATAATCCTCACCATTTTAAACAAAAGAGACACAATTAGAGTGGCACCAACCACACCGCGTCTCAGATTTAGACGAGGTTGACTCGTACACGTCTCAAAGAACCCATGGATCCTTTTCCTAATGTATCAACACAATTCAAATGCGTTTGGTAATTTTTCAGTATGCTAGTTAATGTTTTCACTTAAAATGATGTCCTCTTGAAAAAAAAGAAAGTCACATTGAGTGGTGCTAAGCACACCGCCTCTTACATTGAGGCAAGGCTGATTCTTACAAATCACATATGACCCATGGATCTTTGTGCTAAAGTATTAACACAATCATAATCCGTTTGGTCAGTATTCCATATGTACATAAAATGTTGTCCATTTTAAACAAAACAGAGGCACTTAAGGTGATCCTGACCACACTATGCCTCAGACTGAGGCGTGGTTGACTCATACACATCACATATAACCCATGGATCATTATCCAAATAATAAACACATTTCAAATACATTAGGTTAGTTTTCCATATTTTAGTTGTTGTTTTCACTTAAAATTATGACCATTTTAAACAAAAGAGAGACACTATGAATGGTGTCGGCCACACCACATCTCAGATTGAAGAAGGGTTGACTTTTACACATCAAATATGATCCAAGGATCTTTTTTATAATGTATTGACACAATCATAATCCGTTTAGTTGGTTTTCCATATGCTAGTTGTTGTTTTCACTTAAAATGAAGTCCATTTTAAACAAAAGAGAGACACCTTGAGTGGTTGCAGCCACAACACCCCTCTGATTGAGGCAAGGTTGACTCTTACATGTCACATATGACCCATGGATCGTTCTCCTAATGTTTCAATGGAAACCGAATGCGTTTGGTCGATTTTATATATGTACATAAAATGATGTCCATTTTAAACAAAATAGAGACACTTAGAGTGATCCCAGCCACACCGTGACTCGAATTGAGGCTGGGTTGGCTCATACACATCAAATATGACTTATGGATCGTTGTGATAAATTATCAACAGAATATGAATGTGTTTGGTCGGTTTTCCTTATGCCTGTTGTTCTTTTCACTTATAATCTTGTCCATTTTAAAACAAGAGACACAGTTAGAGTGGTACTAGCAACACCGCTTCCCATATTTAGATAAGGTTGACTCATACACATCTAAAATGACACATGGATCATTTTCCTAATGTATCAACACAATCTAGATGCGTTTAGTCAGTTTTCCGTATGCTAGTTGATGTTTTCACATAAAATTATGTCTTTTAGAAAAAAAAGATAGAAACTTTTAGTGGTGTTGGCCACACCGCATCTCAGAATGAGGCGGGGTTGATTCTTACACGTCACATATGACCCATGGAACGTTGTGCTAAAGTATCAACACAATCAGAATCTGTTTGGTCAGTTTTCTATATGTACATAAAATGTTGTCCATTTTAAAAGAGAGAGAGACACTTAGAGTTATCTCAGCGACAACGTGACTTGGATTGAGCCCGGGTTGGATCATACACGTCACATATGACCCATGTATTGTTGTGATAAATTATCAATAGAATCCGAATGCGTTTGGTCGGTTTTATGTATGCCAGTTGTTCTTTTCACTTATAATCCTGTCCATTTTAAACAAAAGAGTCACAGTTAGATTGGTACCGGCCACACCACATCTCGGATTTAGACAGGGTTGACTCGTACATGTCTCAAACAACCCATGGATAATTGAACTAAAGTATCAACACAATACAAATGTGTTTGGTCAGTTTACGATATGCCAGTTGATGTTTTCACTTAAAATAATGTCCTTTTGAAACAAAAGATAGACACTTTGAGTGTGTCCGGCTACATTGTGTCTCGGATTGAGGAGGAGATGATTCATACTCATCACATATTACCCATGGATCGTTGTGCTAAATTATCATCACAATCCGAATCTATTTGTTCAGTTTTCCATATGTACTTCAAACGTTGTCCATTTTAAACAAAAGAGAGGCACTTAGAGTGATCCCAGCCACATCGTGCCTCGAATTGAGGCAATGTTGACTTGTACACATCACATATGACCCATGGATCGTTTTCCTAAATCATCAACACATTTCGAATGTGTTTGGTCAGTTTTTCGTATGTCAGTTGTTGTTTTCACTTAAAATGATGTCCATTTTAAACAAAAGAGAGACATTATGAATGATTTCTGCCATACCGCACATCAGATTGAGGCAAGGTTGACTCTTACACATCACATATGATCCATGGATGATTGTGCTAATGTATCGACAAAATCAGAATCTGTTTGGTTGGTTTTCCGTATGCTAGTTGTTGTTTTCACTTAAAATGATGTCCGTTTTAAATAAAAGAGAGACACTTTGAGTGGTTTCGGCCACACCGCACCTCCGATGGGGGAAAGGTTGACTCATAAACGTCACATATGACACATGGATAGTTCTCCTAATGTTTCAACATAAACCAAATGTGTTTGGTCCGTTTTACATATGTACATAAAATGTTGTCCGTTTTAAACAATAGAGAGACATATAGAGTGATCCCGACCACACCGCAACTCAGATTGAGCTCAGGTTGGCTCATACACATCAAATATGACCCATGGATCATTGTGATAATTTATCAAAAGAATCCGAATTCATTTGGTTGGTTTTCCATATGATAGTTGTTCTTTTCACTTCTAATCCTATCCATTATAAACAAAAGAGACACAGTTAGAGTGGTACCGGCCACACCGCTTCTCGGATTTAGACGAGGTTGACATTTACACATCTCAAATGACCAATGGATCATTGTACTAAAGTTTCCACACAATCCAAATGTGTTTGTTCAGTTTTCTGTATGACAGTTGATGTTTTCACTTAAAATGACGTCCTTTCGAAACAAAATACAGACACTTTGAGTGGTGCCATCCACACTGCAGCTCATATTGAGGAGGGGATGATTCATACACATCACATATGACCCATGGATCGTTTTTCTAATGTATCAACACAATCAAAATTTGTTTGGTCAGTTTTCTGTATGTACTTAAAATGTTGTCCATTTTAATCAAAAGAGAGACACTTAGAGTGATCCCGGCCACACCGTGCCTCGTATTGAGGTGGGGTTGACTCGTACAGCTCACATATAACCCATGGATCATTCTACTAAAGCATAAAGACATTTAGATTGTGTTTGGTCAGTTTTTCATATGTCAGTTATTGTTTTCACTTAAAAAGGTCTCCATTTTAAACAAAAGAGATACAATATGAATGGTGTCGTCCACACTGCGCCTCAGATTACAGTAGGGTTGAATCATGCACATCACATATGACCCATAGACCTTTGTTCTAAAGTATCATAAAAATAAAAATCTATTTGGTCGGTTTTCCATATGCTAGTTGTTCTTTTCACTTAAAATGAAGTCCATTTTAAATAAAAGAGAGACACTATGACTATTGTCGGCCACACTGTGCCTCAGATTGAGCCCGGGATGGCTCGTACACATCACATATGACACATGGATTGTTGTGATAAATTATGTTATTTTTTTATTCACGTTATTCAAATTCACTATTTGAAAAATTTCATAACTAATAATGCCTTGCCCAATGAATACATCCCTTATATAGCATACTAAGAATCTGTGATATTGATTAGATGTGTAAATGTGATTTACATTGATTATCATGATGAAGATAAATAAAATATATATTATAAATTTTATAGTAGTAAATGAAATCAAGGTGGGTGGGGGGCTGTCCGGGGGGCGGTCCGGTGGGTGTCTGGGGGTTGTCCAGGGACCAAGGAGGAGGGTGGGGGGGGGCTATGCGGGGGGCTGTCTGGGGGGTGTTCGAAGGGTTGTCTGGGGTACAAGGAAGAGGGAGGGGGGGATGTCTAGGGGGCTATCTGGGGGGATGTCCAGGGTTTAGGGAGAATGGTGGGGGCTGTCTGGGGGGTGTTCGGGGGGCTGTCCAGGGACAAAGAAGGATGGGGGGATGTCTAGGAGGCTGTCCGGGGGGGCTATAAGGTGTCCAAGGAGGATGGTAGGGGGTTATCCAGGGTCTAGAAAGGTGGGGGTTGTCCAGGGAGTTCCCAAACACACAACCACTAAAAGACAACAACATCCATAATAACAGAAAATATATAAAAATAACTCAACTCCAATACTATACTATGGGTCTAGATAAAACCAATAAGTAGAATAGATTAAACATCAAATATCAGTAATATTAGTCAAAAATGTAACTTATAAATTTTTCCCACATCACCATCACCATCATCATCACCCTTTTCCTCATCCCCATCATCGTCCTCACCCTCCTCAGTGCCCTCCTCCTCACCCTCGCCCTCCTCCTCGCCCTTGCCATCCGCCTCTCCCTCCTCTCCCTCATCTTCCCCATCAGACTCCTCGCCTTAATCATCGTCAAGTTGGACATCATCCTGAAAACCACTAGAACTGACTTTTGGTTCCCTATATATAGAACATATCGATGACATATATTCATCAAAAGATGGATTGTCCTCTGCTAGAAGTGTTGGACGTAGAACTTCAATACATTTCATAAATGCTCTATTTTCTGTAGCAGACTATTTTCCCATCTCTGTGGCCCTTTTCTCAGCCTGTTCTACACGTTCCATAACATTCTGTAGCTCAGTGGCACTACATCTCATACCTAATGAGAGCCAATACCTCATCGGGGCTCTCCTAGTTAAGCAGTGTACTCTACTAGGATGCTCCTCTCCAAACACCTGATGTAAGTGATCAGTTGACCCAAAAATGTCTGGATATTGGGCATTGGGTTACTATAACGAATAATATTACAAATATAATTATATTATTAAGTTAAAAAATAGATATTAAAATATAAAATCAATAGATTAAAACTTACAATCTGCAGCTGAGTTGCTTCGTTAACAGCACTTCCATCCTCTTTCCGTCTA
The DNA here is from genome assembly GCA_963277665.1 of Viscum album. Classification (NCBI taxonomy): domain Eukaryota; kingdom Viridiplantae; phylum Streptophyta; class Magnoliopsida; order Santalales; family Viscaceae; genus Viscum; species Viscum album. The sequence continues at coordinate 1,207,987,567 of OY728162.1, forward strand.
CTCGAGCAAAACAGTTTGGCTCAAGGCACACGCCCTTCAATATTCATTAATTGCCTATACAATGACATTGAGAACTAAGGTTATATGAAACCTTAGAAAATGATTAAATAATTGAGGAAAACAAAGCAAATGTAAGTTGTAAAGAAAACTTATAAACAATTTTCATACCTGCTTCCTCTCATGATCCGGCAATGAAGTACGTCCTAGTGTGTGGAGGTATTTTTTTGAATCAATGTTTTTTTTAATTTTTCCAGATGATTCCTAAATAAAATTTGATAATGAAAAGAATAATATTAATACAAAACACGAAATTTATTATTTAAATACCTCAAATGTAATTCATACCTTAAACTGGGTACTCGCCCAATGAGTAATCATCTGACGATACTGCTCTATAGGACAATCATCCATGAATAGTACAGCCTATAACTGAGTTCCAACTCTAGAATGCCATAAAATATACAACTCATTCTTGTAGGCTCTCCAATGCTCACCTAAATCCTTTAGACGTCCTAGTCGTGCACCCTCACCATCAGGAAAAGTAAATTGATGATGACATCAAAATATTAATTCAAATAAATACAAAAATAATTCATGGAATTAAATAAAACATATTTTTTTACCCATATCTTTTCTCAAGCTCTATTTTTGACCTCATGTGGGAAATGTCTCTACAATAGTGGGTTGACATGAATGATGTTGGAGTATTTGGAAAACGTTGCCAAGAAAACTCCGACATAGATGCCCTATTTTCTCAACCATTTGGTTGTCTTCATTGTAATCCACCATAACCTGTGTGCGGCAGTTCCACACTGAATGCATTTGTGTACGCCCCCACCCCCACCTCCTTTCAGTAGAGGTATCTGTCATTAAAGAAAAACAAATATTTTATCAAAACATGTTATAATGATAATAAATAATTCTATAAAAATTTGGTAGGGTTCTATAAATATATTTGCGCCAGTCTGATTGCTGAGCGCTGTTGGATCCACAAAAACTGATGGAACACTTTGTGGTGGAATAGTAGTCAAATACGATGGAATATAGAAGCTCGGAGAGATAGAAGTAGAAGGAAAAGAAGATGGGATAGTTTTATGACCAGATTCTGACTGGGGAGTGGGAATCATCACGGGATGTGAAAATGATGATGCAAAAGGTGGTGAAAACATGGGAGGCCTAAATATCATGTGTTTCCCTAACGACACATCAGGATCAGAATGTGGGAAGGATTACAAGTTAGTGGTAGGGGTAGGTTCTAGTCGGGTACACGCAGCTGCTCATCCACCTCTGGTACGAAACCTCCTCGTACCACCAGCCTGAGTACATGGACCAGTACGAGGCTCCTCATCGAATAAATATCGACGTATAGGTGGAACCTACAAAAATGTTTACAAAAACATTATTCACATGACATTATATATTCTTTAAATATATATATTTTAAATAATGAACTCACTATAGGAACTAATGGTGGAATTCCCAAATCCACCATTCAACGATCGTTCTCTATCTTTTTTTCCTTCTTCTCTCTTTATTTGGCTACATTTCCTACTTTTGAAAACAAATATGTAAATAATTAGAAAAAGGAAACTAATGTGTAACCCAAAAAACTAAATATATGAGGGAATAAGGGGATTCATTAGTTTTTTAGATATCAATTGTTTTAAATAGCTAAAATGGATTTAATAAATCATACAAGTTGTAGTGTTTACAAGTTAGAAATATTTTTTGACTAGGATTGAATACAGCTCAATTCAAAATTAGAAAATGCAATTCAAATAAAACTGCAACCAATAGACATTGAAAATTCACATAATGGTCAAGTTAGCTAAAACATATTTGTGATCAATACCAAATCAATTTGAATATTACCAACCTTAACAACCAAACTAGAGACAAACCAAACGAATTGAGAACATGGATGCATGACTCTATATATTTTCAACCAAAAATTCAGGTTCACAATCAACTTTGAAAATTGAGCTATTGGACTCATCAAAAGAAATAAATGGATTGGTTCCAATGGCACTAGGGATAGTGTCATTTCCATCATCACCACCATAAAAAATATTTCTTGGTATTACTTCAACTATGACACCAAATTCAAGTTGAAGTTGGTCTTTGACAAAAAAATGTGTTTAGCCATTGATGCCAACACATATGGTTCTTTGGTAGCAAGATTGCGAGTCATATTAATTACTCGAAATCCACAATCATCAATAAATGTGTCATGTCTCTTCATCAAATCAAACCAATGGCATTTCATCATTGTGACTCATCCATGAGAGTAATAATCCAATAGTATTATTTTTTTCAATGACTCCATAATAACCCACATTTTCAAATCATGATCTACTATCTGATGCACTGGAATAAAAATCTGTTGTGGCAGTAACCATAACACCATCATGTTGTGTTACCATGTTCTTTTCTCATTCAGTGACAATAAATTTGTACACATTGATAACAATTTATTTATAGTCACAAACCACGGTATTAGGACCAAAAGCCAAAGCGCTTATTTCCTCAGAGACAGAGTCAGCAATGAAACTCAATACCTGCAATATAAATGACTATTAAACTTAATTAAATATAGATATAATTATTTTTAACAGTACTATTTTTACCTTCAATTTTAACCAAGCAGAAAACTCTTTGCTATGAAAAGTCTCTCCCCTTCTCAAAGATAAAGAAAGATGCTTCCTTTTTATAATTGTTTTATGTTCCCTTTAGATAAAAAATATGAATATTTTAATAGATATATATGTATGAAATACATATTCAATTTTGTTACCTGATATAGTCATCAGACAAATCACATTTGAAAAAAACTATGCGATATGCCATCTTCGGCTCTTCATGGATTAATGTCATCAATGTATATGATTCAGGAATTACTCATGTTTGAGGAAGTGATGGAAAATGGGGTTCAATTTGATCATACTGCTCTTCTTCATTTCTCATTATTCTGTTCATTCATGTAGTAAGATCAGACAAATACATCGAGTAGAAATCCATACATTCTTGATCCAAGTAACAGTTCATGATAGAACCTTCGGGATGATTCTGGTTTTGGACATAAGACTTCAATGTGGACATATTTATTTTATTTGAATACATCCAACGAAAAGGAACAGGACCCCTGAGAAGTATTTTAGTGGGAATATGTATAGTCAGATGTAGCATGCATGTTAAAAATGATAGAGGAAATATTTTCTCTAACTCACACAAAATTAATGGGGCATCTGTCAACATTTTTTTCAATAATGACTTGTTCAACTTCTTAGCACACAGATCTCTAAAAAAATGGAACAACTGAATAACAATCATCCTTACATTAATGGACAAAAAATGGTGGATTTCTATTGGATGAAACTCATGTAGTAGAATGTGATAATCATGAGTCTTTAAAGATTTTAGCTTTAACTCTCTTCTGTTGACCCGTTTAGATATGCTGCTTGAATAGACATCAGGAAATCTAATCATCACTAATACTTCCAGAAATTGTTTTTTAGTAGGTTTCATCTCATAAGAAGCACAGGATGTTTCCATTTATTTTCACTGATACACATAGGATGCAATTCTAGTCTAATGCCACAATCCACCAATTCCTGCTGAGATCATAAAGCATCTTTTGTCTTCCCCTTTGTCATTTAGAAGAACCAACTAAAACATTTCACATATATTCTTTTCAATATGAATTACATCTAAGCAATGAATTAAAAAATTGGTTGACCAATAAGGAAAATAAATAAATATACTCATTTTCCACCAATTGTAACATGTTTCAGTGGAAAAATTCTTTCTATTTCCATATTTCATTTGACCCTTCCCGAATGAAAAACTGAAATCTTTCAATTCATTAATCACATCAGTTCCAGACATACACTAAGGTGGATCATCAGTCACTATGGTTTTATAAAAACTTCGACAATTCATTTTATATGGATGATCATTTGGAAAGAATAATCGATGTCCCATAAAACTAAAACTACAACGATGTTTCAGTCTTCTGGATCGTGTATTCTTCATACAAACAGGGCATGATAGTTTTCTCTTAGTGATCCATCCAGACATCATTGCATAAGCCATATAATCATTTATCGTCCACATAAGTGCAAAACGAATCTGAAATATGTCTTTCGAACATGCATCGTTTGTGCACACACCCACATCCCAATGAAGTTTCAACTCTTTTATTAAAGTTTGCATGTATACATCAATATCAATGCCATGATTATAAGGACCAGATATGAGTATACTCATGAAAGTGAAAGGTTTATTTATACAAAACCATGGGGGGAGATTATAAATGTGTATAAAAACTGCCCATGTGCTATGCGAAGTAAGAATCTTCCCAAACTGATTAAAACTGTCACATAAAAGTCCCAACCTCACATTATGCATGTCAGCTACAAAATCAGGATGTCGAGCATCAAATCTCTGCCATGAAAAATCCATCTGCAGGATGAACCAAATCATCATTAGTATTCTTTCCCTCGGTATCATGCCATCCTATTTATATTGATATATCATATGACATAAATATATTTTGGAGTCTGAGGATCAATGGAAAGTTCCAAATTAATTTTTGTTGAATGTGGGATGGTGTTCTATAAGATTTTTACTTCCTGAAGGATGTGACACATTTTATACAATCATTTCATTTAGTGGTTTCCTCCTAGAATAAACTGCAATCTTTTAGGCAGGCATGAATTTTGTTTCATGAAAATCCAAGTTCATCAACTAACTTCCATGCCATATAGTGGTTTGAGGGAATATCTGCATCATCTGGAAGTAAATACTTCAAGTGGGTAATAATGTAATCGATTGATGTATTAAAAATCCCATACATAGTTTTCTTATGAAACAATCAGAATAAAAATTCCCTCATTTTCATTTTATCACATTGTTGATATACTGGAGTTGTGGCAGCATTATTCAATTTTTTCACCCAATCAATATCATCATTTTCACTAGAAGCATCACCTGTCCTCATATCGAAGTCTTCTTGAGTCGAAATCCTTTCTTTTTCAGGATGATGAATAAATAGAAACCAATCATCTAACAAATTCTACATTCCAGTACTTTCATTTCGATCATCACCAATTTCAGATTTCATTTTCTCCCCATTTTGATACCACACAATGTATTTTTCTTGAAAACCATTTTTGGTTCTGTGGTAGATGACTTCTTCATAGCTCTACCAAGGTCTACCATCACAATTGGAACATGGGCAGTGTATGCGACCACAATTTGAAGCATTGTGAAATGAAAAATCTTTAAAGTGCTACAAATTGTTTTCAAAATCGCTTGAGATCTGATCGGTTTCATACATCCAACTTCTATCCATTCTGTAAAAAGAATTTATATAATTCATTATTTCATAAAAAAATCAATAGGATTGAACATTAATAGAAAATACATTTAAGTAAACGATAAAGGAAGATGTTTCTAGTCGATGTAGTGAGCTATTATATAATATAAATAACAAGTACTCATAAATTAAATTAAAATTAATTTATTCATTTTCATTAGGTCTATAAGAGGCACATGCCTCAGGTCCCATCACGTGTTATAGGAATCCCAAATCATTCACTCATGTTCAATAACTCATTATTGGAACCTCTATGGCCATACCTTTCATTACACAATTACTTCCCCAAGTCAAGTGCACCCCATGGGTGAATAAATTTTAGGCTTCTACAATAATAGGTTGTTCATGGCTTGTAAAAAGATTTAATTTCATTATGTATAGACAAAAACATTTATTTTTAAATTTTAAATTAATAATAAAGTATGTCAATGATAACAACATTACTGAATTAAACTTGTGACTTATCTAACTTCATTATGGAGGTCTACACATGCCAGCATGGGTAGTGAAAAACACCCCACCCTTATAAAAGTGTGTATTGGACAAAGACACATAATATACAATGTACAATGAGACCCATATTTAATTGACCGAAAAGTTATATTTGTACAATCATCTTTGGGGAAATAAAATATATGATCCTGGTTAACTGATGAATTCAACAGATCGTATTCCAATTGTTGGACACTATCAAAGGTAAGAAATCATGTGAGGATGGGTTTGCACCATTCAATTTCTTACATGCTAGTGAGAATGAAGGCTTTAATTAATCACTTGTGTTCACTGATACCAAGTCAACCAATATACACACCATTTTAACCCTTATACACACCATATGAACCCTTATACCATATCATCATTATGACAACCATTAGTAACAACTTATTTAACAACATCACTTGTTAATCATCATCTAATTGATCATAAATCAATAATAATATTGAATATATCAGGAAAAAGGAATTCATACTATCTTACATCCTAAATGACCACCTACAACCATGATTAATAACCACAAAGCACCCCTTTTGTCAAAATCAAAAGTGAAAACAGAAACACAGAGTTGTAGAAAAGAAATTAATTTGTGTAAAGAATAATAATCTCATGATCCTCATAATATTTTATGCACGCAGTCATGATTTTCGAGATGAACTTGTATCCATGAAACCATACGAGAAACTCGATTCAATTCATGAATATTTCTAATTTTCCCAAGCATTTTGAGAAATCCCAAATTAGTGAAAATGGTCATTGTGATTTAAAAATGAGATTGAGTAACACATGTATGATATCGAAAGAAGAATGATTAATGTTTATTTTAGAAAAAATAATATTCAATAATATTTTGAATTTTACATTCTGTGAATTAGTTTCATGAAGAAGGAAAAAGTACTAATTTGGGACCACATACTATTTTGCAAAGTTCAAGACGATACTCCATATGTTATATTGTGCAATGGATAAGTGAACAATGTTTCATTATATATATATATATGGATTTTGATAGAAACATGATACATACGTGTTATGTAATACACATAGTGTACAAAATTTAATATGAACAAGATCTTTATGTTTTACATGATCTTAATGAAAGGAGTGATTTTCATGAAATAATATCAATAAATATTAAAAACAATTTCTTATGAGTTCATATACATGAAGCTGTAATATTTGAAGCATTGAGATTAAAAAAACTATGAATCTTTAAAATTAGAACAGAATAAAGAGACAACATGCCCTTATAAATGTAAATGTGTAATGAAAACATTAATTGGACAGACACCGATGTAGTGATTTGAGTACACAATTCATGGAGTAGCAAATCATAAAATCTTATAAAAACCCTAAAAATTTGGAATAATGAAATACTTGAGAATAGATGGAAATGCTTGATAAGAGGTGGAACTATATCCTTGATAAAAGATGGAAGGAGTATAACCTGGCAGCAGCTTATGTGATGGAAGAGGTGGGGCTTTTCAAGTGCTTCTGCGAAGGAATCACTTCTAGGGAGTAGCGGATTAGTTCTGGAATCTTGGGGAGGCGGCATCCTTATTTTAGATAATTTTTGGCATATTTTTCCCAAGGGTTTTTATAAACCATTGGGAAAACTGATTTTTCCCAATATTTCCCAACGGTTTCATCAAACCGTTGGGAAAAGTAATTGTTTACCCATCTTTCCCAATGGTTTCATCAAACCATTGGGAAAAGTCACTTGTTACATATCTTTAACAATGGTTTATGAAAACCGTTGGTAAATACAACCTATACCAACGGTTCAAAGAACCATTGGTATACATGTTTTGGGAAAATTCTAATTTCCATTAGTGTAATTAGACTATGATTTCATAATTCAATATAATTTTAATAATGCGATGTAATTTAACATTTAAATTTGACATAACCAATTGTCTATCTTCTAATAGTTTTTCCTTCTTAAAAACCTGCTTTCTAGTTCTGACCCTGAGAACTAATTTTAAATAAATTACATAAACTGTTGTGTTATGACTTTTGAAAAAATAGATTCCATATTTGGAATAAGTTGTTATTCATTATGTTAATAGTGTTATTTTATTATTTTTAATTTAAGAATATTAACTTTGGTAATTTTTATTTACCATTGTTAAAGGTAAATATAGAAAATTATGGTAACAACCAATATGATAAGGTTAATAATATTACCCTAACACCTACCAAAATCCTATTGGTTGAACTAAAGTCGATACATATCACTTAATAGTCATAATAGATTCATTTATTGGAATTGTTTCATTGAAAATGACGTAATACTTATTAAAAAAAAGAAATTGAGATCTTGTCACTATCATATAATTTATAAGTATAATAGTATTAATGTTTTGATAAAATTGATAAAACATTGAAAAAAATTGTATTTCGAGATATAACAAAATTATTTACATCATCTAAATTAATTTTTAATTTTTATAGATTAAATAATTTCTATTACTGATAACACAATAATGTTGTAGAAATTATTTTATTTAATAGAAAATTAAAAAAAAATCTATTTTAAAATTTTAAAAGAAATATAATATTAACTAATTAAAATTATAGACTATTTTTTTGGGTTTTAGGAAATTTTATGAGTATATTAAATATTTTTTTTCTAATTTATCTTCCATTTTGGATTTTATTTAATTTCAAATATAGTGATAGTTTCAAAATTGACCCTATTAATATTTTATAAAAATAACTTATTATTAAATTATATAAAAATTTAAAAATAATTTAAAAATTTACAAGTGAAAATTAAAAGGTTTAAAATTTCATAAAGTATCTAATTATGTTAAATTTACAACATATAAGAAAATTTTTATAACAATTTATTTTTTAGAATATTGTTACCACAATTAAAATTAAATAGATTAAATAAGGATAAATCAAAATGATAAGGTTTGAAATAAAATCAAAACATGTATAAATTTTATTGGTTTGGAATATTTAAACCCAAAATCATATTAGCTTATAATTAATCATATTTTATGTTATTTTAATTTAAAAATAATAATTTATATTAATTTAATAGTTTTGGTTTATACAAAGCTTCCCATCCCCTCTCTAATAATAGGTCACATCTCCTTCACTTTTAATAACACCTTTAAATCCCTTTTTATATGAAAAAACCAACCCATTTACACTCCAAAATTCCTTCATTCATACTATAGGAAACACATAGGGATGAACTATATCCTATGGATACCTTTTGTGAAAATTTATATAAGATGCTTGAAAAAGAGGTAATTGTTTTTCCACCTCATTCAAGATTCTTTTCGTCTTCTGATTCACCTTCTTATGTTGTTTTCATAATAAAGTAATAAATACAGTATATATTACAGTATTATATGTTATTATTATTATGGGACAACTATTTACCTCATTTTAACCCTTCTACGAATAACAATATCACCATGTAGGTGTATGTATGGCTTATTGTCTCCACGCCATGGTGTAATTTGTTATTCAATAATACCTAATTTGGATGGGTATAATGATGGGTATCATTGATATAAATAATAAGTATAACATGATAATTATTCTGTAAAATTAATATAACATCCAATTTCATACCATATAACCATTAAGTGGTTGATATCGTCACTCGTGCATAAGTACAGTCTATCGTCACCACAACACGATGAGATCCATTCTAAACATTAACCATTAATGAATGATTAAAATGTATATATAATAAAAAATATTGAAATATATGAAATAATAATTCAACATTATTTATGGACATATATAGAATTTACATTCTTCCATTCAAATAAATAAGGAAACATAAATAGTGTTCATGCTTGCATACAGCTTACCATATCTATGAATGGTGTATTTCATTTAATTTATCTATCTATTCTATATATTTATAAAATGAATATTATATATATATATATATATATATATATTTATATCATGTTTAAAAATATACAAGTAATTAAATCATGATCAATGGAATATGATTATGAAAAACAAGTCAAAACATTTATGATAAACAAGATTATTACCCAAAATGTTGCTTTAACATGGAATTGATAAATGAACATGTAATATAAAGTCATAAGTAAATATTATATGATATCATAAATATTATTATGGTCTTGTTAAAATTTAATAACATGTTTATACCCTCAATACATGAGTATCAAAAACATATTTAATTAATCATAACTAAGGTAAGGGATAATTTTTCAATCTCGTTTTTATTCGAGATTGTTTATACGTAAATAATTACTACAGATATATTTATCACCCATGTGCATGTTTTCTGAAATTGATTTTATAAAATTTTTACAATTATCCTATGTTTTTTAATGTCATTCTTACACATTTTTTTTACTTTTAATATATGGTATGGATTAAATCTTTCATTTTATTACCTTATAATGTACTTTTTAACTTTCCCGATAAAAGTACATGGGGAATATTTTCTAAACTTATATGGTATGAATGGATTTATATAGTTTGAGGATCCATAATTTCTATGAAGCATCCTCTACACTAATTATATTTATTTTTAACTAAATTATTTTCTTTTAAAATTGTGATGAATTCTGATAAAAGATGACAATTTTGAAGAAGAAACGACATTTTCATCAAAAACTTAGTTAAATTGTTTTTTCAAAATAATTTTATGTATAAGATGACACACTTCAAATAGGGTTATACTATTATACCAATTATTATTATTATTATTATTAGTATTATTGTGTTAATGATGGATGTAACCACTCGGAAATTTTAAGGAAATTTTTTTCTAAATTCTTTGGAGTTTTAGGAGTTCGCAGTTTCTAACGGCACCTAATTCTGAGGCCCGGTGTTCCCAGAATCAATTGATAAAGTTTTGTTCTGGTATGTTCAGCAAATGTACATGCGAGGTATTCTATATTTTGAACAGGTGCATGAAATTGAAATTTGAGGGCACCGTTGATCTCGCAGCGCCGGTTTTCACTTAATAAGGCTTTCACCTCGACGGCAGTTGATTGAGTATGAGAGTTGCTTTTGGGGATTCATATTGATCAATAAAATAAAATAAGTAACAACTTATATTATTTTAGCTGAACCCACGCCCCGTGGTAATGTTAGTTAAAATCTCTACTTGGGGGCTGGTGGTTGGACTGCCACACCCTATCCTCCCATGGGGGGATGTTTGGGGTGGGGACCACCCGAGGAGCATAACCTCCCACGAGAGGTTATGACGTGGGGTCCACATGGTGCTTAACCCCCCATTTAATGGGAGGGGAGGAAACCTCTCAACTCTCTCTCATTAATGAGGGAGAGCCTCTTTGTCACTAACTCCTCTCATAATGGAGGGGGATAAAACCTCCTCGAAACCCCCCAATTAATGGAAGGAAACTCCTTTACCCTCTTCTTGTTAATTAGGTGGGGACCACTTGGGCCTCTAAACCCCCCCCCCACAAAAAACCCAATTTGATTATGCCAATATTGTGAAATTAATTTTGTGGAGCCTCTCCACTTTTGAATTTCAAATATTTGTGCGAAATTGAATGTAATTTAGTGGGGCCCACATAATTAGTTCACACCATCTGACATAATAGATTAAAATGAATTATTTTGGCACGTTGTTCTCTTTTTAGTGGAGATATTGGGAGAATAGAATTCTCCAATGAAGAACATGGAGATGCTAGCGATGATAAATTCTTCTTCAGCTTCTTCCTCAAAAACCCCTTCCGACATGGGATCTCTTCGACAACGCTTCATCCTTCCTCTTTGTTGTCAACGGACCGATGCACGAATTCGGAAGTTGAATCTTACGACGAACGATGTCAACATCATCTTACCCCACGATGAACAAACGTATGTCGATTAAAAGGGTAGGGGTATGGTTTAAGTTGTTTAACACTTAATCATCTATCGTTAAATCAACTTCTTGAGCCACTTGCTATCGTTCTAACATGGAGGGTTCGGGTCGAACGAACACGGCCCAACCCCTCTGCAACTTTTATGGTTTCATATCCTTGGATAAACAAAGACATAATAGCGGCATGAAAATTTGGCGATGGTAACAAAGACGGTGAATAGAGGTGGCGCTTGCTGCGCCCTCCACGAACCCTGCCACAGGGCGAGCGGCGCCTGACCAGCCTACCCGTGCGCTGCCCAACGTGTGTCCTGGCCGAAACCATGGCCAGATCGGCCACTAGCAACCTACCTGTGCACCCCGCATGCTGCTAGTGCCCTCCAGGCACCTAACCGGTTCCCCATAGCGCCTAGGACACCCTCATGGAGCCTGCCCATCCCCCAGCCCCTGCCCCCTGGTGCCCCGAACGCCTTCCCGACACCCTCCCGACGGCCCCTGGCACCTCGACCACTTGCCCAGCGCCCTGGGATGACTGCCCGGTGCCCAGGTCGGCTGCCCAGCACACCCCAGACCCTTTCCGGCACACCCACGGCCTTCTCGTGCCCCGCACGGCCCACCGTTGGCCTCTAGAGCCGAGCCGAGCCCCTCGCTGTGCTGGACGAGCCTGCCATTAGCCTTCGGGCCGAGTCTCCCATGTGGAGACTTCAGCCCAAATTTTCCATGCAGTCCACTGGGTCGGGCCTAGTAAACTGGGCCGATCTGAACAAACTAAAACAGACGTCCATTTGAAAAACCGGTTCGGACTCGACCCGTTCCCACTAATGACCCGTTGCTTCTTTGGCTATATCCTTGGCACCAGACGTCCATTTGAAAAACTGTTAATGTATCTGGTAATATCATTGAGAAACGGTCCCTTAAAAAATACCCCATGGGAGTTCGGGGTATGGTTGAGATACAGTCGGGTTGATTCGTACACGAAACAAACCGGACCCCCCCCCCCCCCGGGACAAAAAGGATAATAACTCACTGATCGGGTGTCCGATTGACTCAACGTCTATTGCGTTGAGACCCCTATGACATGGTAGACTTTTTAGATACTTCATCATGGGAATTTGTGACACTTGGAGTAGAGGCTTGTAGCTTGTGGAGCGAACCCTCCCGGAGACGAGCGATCAGAGTGCGGAGACCTTGTAGCTGGCTGAGACCTGATGACTACATGTACGATTTGTTTCGGAGTGACCGTACTAGCCTAGTGGTGAGAACTACAATTTGAGGTGGTATAACCATGGAGGAGGAGTGCTACTGTGTGAGGAAGAAGACCCATGGTACTTGACAGGGGAAGTACCTCTGTAGGCTATTAGGGGGAGCGCTACTATGTGAGGCGGCAGACCCATGGCGGGGAGCACTACTGTGTGAGGCCGCAGACCAATGGTACTCAACAAGGAGGAGTAACTCAGCAGTCTAAGGATAGTGATTAGCACCTCTGAGTCTCAGTAGCACTACTGTTCTTGACAGATGTGGAGTTCTCCAGAAGTTGTGGTTTTGTTAATGGAAAATATTAGTTTGAGCAGAGTTAATGACCTTTGTGTTTTTCCTCATGATTGAGAAGGGTTGCCTGATAATAGAGGTATATGTATGGTCATATACCTATGTTTTTGTTATCCATTGAATTTTTTGCTTTTTGGTTCATCCTTGATAGATTTTGTTAGACCATGAGGGTCTCGGGGTCCCTACTAAGTATCGTTATACTCACCCCTGCACAGGTTATGCCCGCACTACGTTGTGTTGGATGCAGACGATAGACAATGTTGACAGAGGCTGAGAGAAAGACAGGAGTGGACAGTACCCAGAGGTGGACTACTCAGTGAGACGACACACAGAGCAGACCACTAGATGTGGAGTTCGGAGGTGGACATCTGTACCTACCCTTCAGGTAGGAATCCCGGATGATGATCCTCGAGCTGCATATATGTTTTAGCTGTTTTCCCTTTCTTTCATTTGTACTTTCTTTATGTTGTAATATCTTGTTGGGCTTGAATTCTTCTCCCCTTTACATTCAGTTCACTTTTTATACAGCTTTTAATTAGTGTTTGCTTCCCCTTGTACTCTAGTTGTGTGAGTGTACGTTTTGTAAAGGCAATGACTTCCTAGTTTTCAGAGATTATGCCTTTTTTGCTAGTCCACTGCCTCTGGCATATGGAATGCGGGCTTAGGGTAGTCACGATGCTAGCCCTGGGAGACGGTTTGTGGAAAAATGGTATTAGAGGACGTCAGTTCTACCACAGAACTTCGAACTCTGATATTTTTCTATTATGAGAAGCAATAGTGTTTCGCAAACTAAGTGTGGATTTCTGTTTAGGGAGTCTAGTGTTGGTGCGATTGGCCGACATACCCATACACCAGGACCCTTAATTCTGATCTCCAACTCAGTGAATGAAAACACTGATTGCATGTGTGTTTTAGAATAGTTTTCTTTATGTCAGCTCAAACTAGGTCAGCTCACCAGGTATAGTCTTTTAACCGTGTCGCATCTATTTTCATTCAGGATGCCTCCCTGCAGATGACAATCTAGGGCCCCAAGAGTTGTATGTACTGACAGCTTGCCTAGTGACGAGGCCTTACTACAGGGCCTCCTTCCAGTTGAGGCACCAGCGGTACTACACCCCGTTGGGCCACCGATTCCACCATCCCCAGCAGCAGACAATGCATGCTGCATAAGTGCGTTTCATGAGTTCCAGTGCCAGATGCCACCAATGTTATAGGGAGATATGGACCCACATGCATTTGAGGATTTGTTGGAGGCTATGGTGAGAGTCTTCAGGCTAGTAGGGGCATCGACAGACATCATAGTGATCCTTGCTTCCAGTAACTTTCAGGCAGTTGCAGGAAGACGGTGGAGCCTGATGATTCAGGTCCACGATGAGGTGATGCTGCTCTGGGTAGACATTGAGAGCCTATTCTGAGTATAGATTTTACCGGCCACTCTTTGAGTGGTGCAGATACAAGATCCACTACATCTACGACAAGGTAGCATGATGGTGGCGTAGTGCTCAGTGAGGTTGTCCGACTTCTCGCACTACTCCACAGATATGGTACAGGACCTTTCTTCAGGGCCTAGACCATTGACAAGGGACTTAGGAGGGAGATCAGAGCATCAGTTATCTCTCACAACATTCTGACACAAACGAGGGTGTTGGAGCATGCCCTCTGAGTAGAGAGTTTCCTTATTGATAAGCCTCCTACAACGAGACCCACCACTAGATGACATGCAACAGAGTCTTCTACAGCTGTAATTAGACATATAACACTGAGGTCCAAGAGGACCATACCTATAGGTGGTCAACGGCATGACTCCGGATCAATAGTGAGGGGCACCCAAAGTGGAGACAGAGCCAGACCGTTCAGGCAGTGTTACTCATGCAACGGCCAGGGTGACATGGCTCGTGACTGTCAAACCCGTCGCACAGGTGATTAGAAGTCAGTTGAGGGACCTCCCAGGCAGAGGTAGGGGTTCGATCGAGGTAGTCCATAGTGCATAGGCAGACTTGGCAGAGGAGCTTGTTGTGCAACTGGCGTTGGATGGTGTTATGAGGTGTTTCCACCACCCCCACCAGGTGGACCACCTCAACAAAAGGGAGCGGGTGGACAGGGTAGATCACAGCTTTAGGTAGCTGAGGAATACGATCTCGATGCCCCAGATATGATTCATGGTGTGATCTGTGTCTACTCCACCTTAGCTGGTGTTCTTGTAGAGAAATGTTCCAGTCACTCTTTCATTTACACATCCCTCGTTTGGAGCTCAAATATTCCAAAGGAGCCATTAGTTCGATCCTTATGGCTAGAGCCTCCTACAAGAACTGATTCGATGATCAAGAACTTGTGCCGGCTATGCAAGCTTACTCTAGGAGGTGAGAGATTCGGCTGGGATATCTTAGGAGCGGCGTCGAGGCCTTAAGACGTCATCTTGGGTATGGACTGGGTATCTACAGTCCATGCTCAGATTGATTGTGTTAGGAACAAAGTGTGGTGAGTCATCATAGATGGGACCAGGTTCACAATCACCGGTGAGAAGGGAAGCATTGTATTTGTAGGACGGACTCACTCGGAGGAGGATGCAGCCGATCACTCACCAGTTGGCTTGCCTTACCCTTGTAGTAGTTTAACTAGAGATTCTTACTTATCCTATAGTGGTGTACCGATACTCAGATGTTTTCCCTAATTATTTTTTAGGAATACCTCCTCGTAGGGAGGTGGAATTCTACATTTACCTATACCCCAGGATGACACTGATATATACTACAACATATCGGATGGCTCCCGATGAGATTAGTGAGCTGTGGGTACAGCTGGAGGACTTGCAAGATAAAGGATTTATGGGACCTACTGTTTCAACTTGGGCATCTCCAATTTTTTTCGCCAAGAAGGAAGATGAGAGATTACGACTCTGTGTCAACTACCGTCGCCAGAATCAGGTGTTCGTGAAGAAAAATTACTCAATCTAGAGGATTTAAGACCTCTTTGATCAGCTCAAGGGAGAACGATGGTTCTCGAAGATAGTCCTCAAATCAGGCTATCACCAGGTCAGATTTTGAGATGATGATGTACAGAAGATGACCTACAGGTGTCGGTACAGCCACTATGAGTTCTTTGTTATGCTCTTTGGTGTAACCAATGCTCCATTTGTGTTCATGAGTCTCATGAATAGGATCTTCTAGCCATACCTCGATTTCTTTTTCGTAGTCTTCATTGATGACACACTGATTTACTTGACTACTGAGGAGGAGCATGCCTACCATTCACGGGTGGTAGTGGATACACTCTGAGAGCAACAGATTTATGGTAAACTCTCAATGTTCTAGTTCTATATTTGCGAGGTTCACTTCTTAGGACACATTATCTCGGAGGCTGGAGTTGTAGTGGATCTAGTGAAGATTGAGGCAGTACATTCATGGGAGCCACCCAGGAGTGTGACGCAGGTATGGAGTTTCCTGTGCTTGGCTGGGTACTACTAGAGATTCATTCCAGAATTTTCCAAAGTTGTAGTGCCACTATCAATCATGAAGAAGAAGGGGCAACCCTACGTATGGTTGGAGAGGTGCCAGAAAAGCTTTCTAGAGCTGAAGTAGAGGCTGAATAGTGCCCCCCATCTTGAGGCTTCTAGAGGAAGTCGTAAGGTACGTAGTCTACTATGATACATCAGGGAGCGAACTCTGGTGTGTCCTAATGCAGGAGAGAGCTGTGATCGTATATGGGTCTAGGTAGTTGAGATAGTAATAGAAGAACTATGCTACCCATGACCTGGAGCTAGCAGCAGCGGTCTTTTCCTTGAAGATGTGGTGGCACTATCTTATGGGATAACATTTTACCATGTAATCTGATCACAAGAGTCTCAGATATATATTTTCTCAGAAGAAACTGAAACTGATACAGCGATGGTGGCTTGAGTTCCTCCAGGACTATGACTTCGAGATAGTCTATACTCCGGGGAAGGGAAATGTAGTAGCAGATGTGCTCAATAAGAGATTAGGCATTCAACTGCTAGGTGAGGTGACAGAGCAGCTAACCGCGTTGCAGATATATTTTGTGGATAGGGATGGAGCAACCTATCTACTATCTCTTACAGTCACACCCCCACTTATTTAGCGAGTAATGGATGCGTAGCTTGGGGACGCTGGCTGGGAGACATGACGTGCTCAAATATCCATAGGGCATGCACTTGATTGTATTCCTGATGATGTGGAGCACGTCATCCTCTTCAGAGGGTGTACCATGGTAGCAGTTGCACTTCAAAATGAGGTGTTGAGAAAATTTCACACTTCCCCTTTAGCGGTACATATAGGAGTGGTGAAGATATACCATGACCTTCAATGACAGCATTGGTGGCTAGGTATGATAAAGGCTGTAGTAGAGTTTGTCTCACGGTGCCTCACTTGTCAACAAGTGAAGGCAAAGCACTAGGTACCAGCAGGCTTGGTTCATCCCTTAGAGGTCCCATAGTGGAAGTGGGATGGGATATCCATGGATTTCGTGACGGGGATTCCACGTACATCCAGGGGTCATGACTCGAGATTGGTGATCGTCAAATGGCTCACCAAGTCGGACAACTTCCTACTAATTAGAGAGAAGGGCTCAGTTGTGAGCATAGGAAGCCTCTATTTGAAAGAGATAGTGCCTTTTCATGGAGTACCTTATTCTATTGCCTATGACCATGATGCACGCTTTACTTCCCGGTTATGGAAGGGGATGTAGGAGGCTTTCGGGACACACCTTTGCTTGAGCACTTCCTTTCATCCTCCGACTGATGGTCAGACTGAGGGGACCATCCAGACTATTGAGGACATGCTTCATACATATGTCCTCCACTTTGGTCACAGCTGGGAGGATCACTTACCCTAGGTAGAGATTGCGTACAACAATTGCTACAACTCCACCATATGGATGGCCCCTTACGAGGCACTGTACGGCCGACCTTGCAGATCGACATTGTTCTGGATTGACTGAGTGGAGTTAGCACTAGTGGGACCATAGATGGTACAAGCTACCATGGATAAGGTGCAGATCATCCAAGAGGGGATGAAGACTGCACAAAGCAAATATAAGTCCTATACTGCTAGGAGGTGGATACCACTGGAGTTTTAGGATGGAGACCACGTCCTCCTATGGGTCTCACCTCAACAATGTCTATGGATATTTGGTCGAGGTGGTACGTTATCTTTGTGTTTCATCAGGCTGTTCCAGGTACACGGCAGAGTAGGCGAGGTGGGTTACTACCTAGCTCTTCCACCATTGTTGTATCGGGTTAACGACGTCTTCCACATATCACAGCTGTGGAGATACGTGCACGACCCATCCAACATCATCGACCAAGGGGAGCTGGAAATCGATGATGGGGTGACATTTGCGAAGGTCCCATTGGAGATTGAGGATCGACAGGAGTGGGTCCTGCATGGATGGTCGATTCCTCTAGTGCATGTTTGCTGGCAGCACAGGAACCTCCAAGAGAGCACATGGGAGTAAAAGGCTTAGATGCATTCTCAGTACCCCTTTTTGTTTCCCTACTGTGAGTTGTATCTTTATAGGGATGTAAAGCCCTGAGGTGGGGGTAATGTAAAGACTCATAAATTTCAGGGATTTTTTTTCATAATTCATTGGAATTTTAGAAGTCCGTAGTTTCTTATGGCACCTGATTCCAAGGACCTGTGTGCCCGACATCAATTTATGATGTTTTGTTCTTGTACGTTTAGTAAACATACATGAGGCTTTTTCTATGTTTTGAATGGGTCCTCTGAATTGAAATTTGAGGGCATCGTTGATCTCGTAGTGCTGGTTTTCACTTGATAAGGATTTCACCTCGACGGCGGTTGATCGCGTATGTGAGTTGGTTTTTGTTTTTCATGTGGATTAATAAAATAAAATAAGTAACAACTTATTTTATTTTAGTTGAACCCACGACATGTTGTAATGTTAGTTAAAATATCCACATGGGGATTGGTAGTGGGACCGCCACACCCTAACCTCCCATGGGGTGATGTTTGGGGTGGAGACTCCCACAAGAGGTTATGACGTGGGGTCCACATGGGGCTTTACCCTACATTTAATGAGAGGGGAGGAAACCTCTCAACTGTCCCTCATTCATGAGGGATAGGCTTGTGGTCACTAACTCCTCTCTTAATGGAGGAGGATAAAATCTCCTCAAAACCCCCCAGTTAATTGAAGGAAACTCCTTGACCCTCTTCTTGTTAATTATGTGGGGGAAACCTGGGCCTCTAACCCCTCTCAAAAATCCCCAATTTATTTATGCCAATATTGTGAAATTAATTTAGTGGAGACTATTTACTTTTGAATTTTGAATATTTGTGCCAACGTGAACTTAATTAAGTGGGGACCACTTAATTAATTCACGCCATCTAACATAATAGATTAAAATCTATTATTTTGGAATGTTGTTCTATTTTTAGTGGAGATCTTGGGAGAATATAATTCTTTAAGAAGAACACAAAGATGGCGGAAAAGAAAAATTCATCCTAGGATTCTTCCTCAGAACCCCCTTCTGACGTGGGATCACTTCGATGACCCTTCATCATTCCTCTTCGTCATCAACGGACCGATGCAAGAATTCAGAAGTGTAAGTGTATAGCGAACGATGGCAACATTATCTTCTTCTGTGACAAATGAAGGCCCGTAGATTAAAAAGGTAGTGGTATGTTTTAAGTTGATTAAAAATTAATCATCTATCGTTAAATAAACTTCTTGATCCACTTTCTATCATTATAATGTGGGGGGTTCGGGCAGAACGAACACGGTCAGCCCCCTCCACAACTTTTATGGATTCATAACATTGGATTGAGGACAACGTAATAGCAGCATGGAAATGTGGCGATGGCGACGAAGATGACGAATAGAGGTCGCGCTTTCCGTGCCCTCGGCAAACCGCACCATCAGCTAAGCGGTTCCCGTCCAACTTACACGTGCATTGCCTGGCGCACGCCCCGTCCGAAATTACGGCCGGCCCGGCCGCCGACACCATTCCTACGCACCCCATGGGTTATCTGTGCGCCCCGTGCCTGCCCGTCACCCTCCCAAATCCTACCCAGTTCTCCCAGCACCTAGGTTGGCTACTTGGATCCCTCATGCCACCTACCCAGTGCCCAAGCTGCATGCCCGACGCCCCCCCCCCCCCACCCCTGGCGCCCGGCCACCCCCCCCCCCCCCCACGCCTGCTCGGTGCCCCGATCACCTACCCTGTGTGCCCCACACCCTTCTCGGAACACCCACGGCCTGCTCATGCCCCACCCGGCCTGTCGTTGGCCTCTCGGGCCGAGCCACCCGAGCCGGCCCCATCACGGTGTCGGTCGAGCCTGCCATTGGCCTTTGGGCCGAGTCACCCACGTGGCGACTTCGGACCAAATTGTCCACGGAGTCTGGTGGGTCGGTCCCAGCAAATTGTACTTATTTGAGGAGACTAAACCACCCAACGGTCTGGGTCAGACCTAGCTAGTATGACCGAGTCGACCCAGACGGGGTTGGGATGAGTCGGTCCGTCTGGGTCGGACCGGACCCGGACCCACTAATGACCTATTGTTTCTTTGGCCATATCATTGGCACTGGATGTCCATTTGAAAAACTGTCAGTAGCACTAGTAATATCTTTGAGAAACAGTTCCTTAAAAAATATCCCATGGGAGTTCGGGGTATGGTAGAAATATAGTCGGGTTAGTTCTTACATGCAACCAACCGGTCCCCCGGGACAAAAAGGAAAATAAATCACAGACCGAGTGTATTATTGAAGCGCCAATTGTGGCGTTGAGACCCCTATGACATGGAGGAACTTTGAGATACATATTCATGGGACTTCGTGACACTTGGAGTATCGACTTGTAGATTGTGGAGCGGACCCTCCCGGAGACGAGCGAATAGACTACGAAGACACAGTAGCTGGATGAGACCTGATGACTACTTGTCCGATTAGTTTCAGAGTGACTTGACTAGCCCAGTGGGGAGTGCTACTATGTGAGTTGGAAGTCCCATGGTGGAGGAGTGCTGCTATGTGAGGTGGCAGACTCATTGTACTCGACAGGTAGAGCACCACTGTAGGCTATTAGGGGGAGCACTACTATGTGAGGCGGCAGGCCCATGGCGAGGAGCGCTACTGTGTGAGGTGGCAGACCCACGGTCCTCGATAAGAGGAGTACCTTAGCATTATATGGTTAGTGAGTAGCACCTCGGAGTTGCGACAGGAGTACTGTGCTCGATAGAGTGTGAGTTCTCCATCATCTGTGGTTTCGTTAATGAAAAAACTTGGTTTGAGCTCAATCAATGACCATTGCATTTTTTCTCATGACTGAGATGGGTTACATGATAACTTAGGTATATATATGGGCATATACCAATGCAATGGTTATCTATACAATTTTATGCTTTGTGGTTCATCCTTGTTAGATTTTGTGAAACCTTGAGGGTCTCGAGGTCCCTAATGTGTATCTTTATACTCACCCCTGCACGTGCTATGCTCGCACTACATTATGTTGGATGTAGACGACGAAAATCATTGACAGCAGTTGAGATCGAGCTAGGAATAGATGGTACCTAATGGTGGAATACTCGGTGAGATGGTACATAGAGTGGACCGTTAGACGTGGAGTTCTGAGGTGGACACTTGTACCTACCCTTCCGGTTGGAATTTGAGACGACGATCTTGGAGCTGCTTCTACGTTTTAGTTGTTGTCCATTTCTTTCAGTTGTACTTGATTTCAGTTGTACTTTCTTGTTGTGCTTGTATTCTAGCCCTCTTTACTTTCAGTATACTTGTTATAAAGTTTTTAATTAGTGTTTTCTTCTTCTTTAATTCTAGTTGTGCGAGTTTACGTTTTATAAAGGCAATTCCTTTCAAGTTTTAGGGGATTACTTCTTTGGTGCTAGTCGCTAGCCCCTGGCCTATGGAAGGAGGGCTTGGGGTAGTCACGATGTGGGCCCCATGGTATGGGTCATGACAATTTAATTATATTTTATATGGAATATGTTATGATGGAATAACGATTATGAAACCTATTTAATTTATTCATTTTATTCTATGATAAATGATTTATGTTTTTTGTGCCATGTGTAAGAATGATTTCATTATAAGATGTGTGAGACTTGTATCTACCTCCAATTCATTGTGTAAATATTAATATCCAATGAAATTTGACATGATAGGAATAGAAAGTAAATATGGTTTAGTAATACATGTATGGAATGAAATATAACCCCGATTCAGTAACAGACATAGTTCAAAATGATTGTATTGGAAGCAATGCCTTGGCTACAATGGAATTCATATTATGTTCTTCTACATTTTAAGGAATTTCATGTTTCATGATAATGCTAATTTATCATGGTTAATTTCCCATTATTATCTATTCCATACATACAGTTGAGATTTATTTCATGACTCACTATTTTGATACTTAAACATTTTGTTCATGTTTTTAAATTCTTATGTCTATGGTTTGTTTTATCTTCTCATTTTTTACCCAAACCGAATATTTTATATCACCTTTCTTTTTTTCTTTTCCCTTGGATATAATGAATGGTTTTATGTAAGAAAAAAGAAAGGGTAAAATAATTATGGGTGCTATTGAAGATCATTCACCAAGATAAGAGATTAGGTTCAAATATTACAAAGAAACTAAACTATTACGGTCTATGGTAATTTGTGTGTGTCGTGTATTAAGTATTCCAGAAAAGTATTGTAATTTCCATAGACTACACGATTGGTTCATTACAGTTGGTATCAGAGGGATTATTTAGTCAACCTTTTGAAATAGTGATATGAAAACTTTAGTGAGAACCATAGAGATATTTATAAGGATATGCCCCGGGATGTCCTTTGGATAAGTCTAAGTAGAGGTTACAATCCTAGGTTTTTTTGATAACCATGAATAGTCTATGGTTAAACCGAAGATATCATATATTGAAATATTGTATTTAATTTACCTTACTTATGTGTTACGAATTTCCAATATGTATTTATCACACATTTCTTTCAGGCCTTAATCAATTTCTCGAACTATGTGGAACATAGTTAACCATTAAATGTTTTAGATATGAAAATTATAGGAATTATAAAGATTGATTTCCTATGTAGAAAAATAATTAATAGAATCGTGATAATGGTATGATTATTAGCCATTCTACTGAGAATTAAGAGATTGTAAAAGTCATGTGAATGGTATGTGATGTTCTTCCAATACTATTTACATTAAACCTATGATGTTTAAGGTAGATTAACCATTGGTCATGATTTATATTTTAGGAAAGATGAGGATGATGGATCTTGAGTAATGGTTTAATAATAAAGCTAGTTGATTCAGGTGTATATATTTCTAAATGAAATGAATATATTTTATGAATCAAGTAATATAAATGTTCTTTCAGTATAAGTTTTTCATTAATGATTTTAAAGGATACATCGAATAGTTCTAATGAACCAAAAAAGGTATTAAAGTGGAAGGTCATATATTTAGAGAACACATGATTAATTAAAATATTTCCCTTAATATGTACCTTATATTAATTTAATGATGTTTGGATAATGATATGTTTGTTTAAATAAGTAAATTTGATGATGCTAGTTTCTTGGGAACTAATTATGGAATTTATGAAAAAAAACGTTTATACATTCATGGATGAATCAGACAACATTTTAGGCCTCAAGTAATATATCAAATATATTTTGGAATAAGGAAAATTGGATTTTTTTCATTAAGGGCATCTTATAATTAAATTTTTTACCATAACATAGGAGAATACAAGATGAAGGTGCTCACATTTTTGGAATTTAAAAAACTATAGATATCATATAATTTATGGTGGATAAATATTAGGATGAGTAAATGAACCATTTTCTATATTTTTGGATTTCCAAAATTTAAAATGATTGTATTTTTACAGATTTAGGTAATGTTTGTGTTAATATTCAGACGAAAATAGTTAGAATAATGTCGTATATCACTATAGGTGAACTTATTCATATTTGATAACCTATGAATTTTTTTGAGACAAATTGAATAGAATATCTTTAAATTTATGGATCACATGATCGAACAACACTTTTTGAATGGAAAATTCATGAATATTTCATTGAATAAGAGATGATGTGGAAATTGATCAAGAAATGACTAATATTGAGATTATAATGAAATCAACTATGTATTTATTCTCATGTTCTTTATAATTAGTAAATCAATCTTGAAAAAGAATAAAATTATCTTAGTATATTTTTATTCAATAAATCATATAGTCCCTTAAATAACTGTAGAATTATGGATTTCAGATTTGTATCTTTCTCCCAACCTTGTTCTCTATCACTGTCCATCAGAACATGATGGTTAGATTTTTCTTCAGTATCTATGTTTTCACTTCCCAACTATTTTCTCTTTTGTGGAAAACTATAGATGAGTTAATTTTGGTAATATTCATTTTTCTAACGTTCTTTTTTAAAATAAAATTTTATTATTTCTTTTTACTATGTAGGTTTCTATGAAAGAAACATTCATGTAGTAAAACGTTTACAAAACCGAGACATTTTGAGTGAAAAATTAATTTTAAGGTGGTAGAATGTAACACCATAAGATTTTATGAGATAGATTTTTTACTTTCATTAATGTCATGTCTTGTATGCTATACCAATATTATATTTTTCTATACACAACACTGTATTAGCTTGTAGTATTTGCCACACTATTTGTGGCTTGTGTTACGCACAATTTCATGTTCTTTTGATAGAATATATTTCACAAAAAACTAAGCATAGATTATGTTCAATGTATTAATGTAATATGTTTGTATTATGTTATAAGTAACACCAAAGGAAAATTTAAATAAACACAACACTCACATGACCTGCATTACACAAAAGATGGTACTTCCTTGATAGCCTGCATTGTAAGCAATACAGAGTATCTCTATACATCAAAAAATTAATAAAATATTACTATTTAAATCTATATAAACATTAAATTATGAATATAATTAACCACATTTTTAATTTTACATAACATTAACTTTTATGTCATGTATTTTCTAGAACATGATTTATGAAAAAAATCAATATTTTTCCTAAAAGAAGTATTTTAAAAAAAATATAATTTTTTTAATCTTTTAATGGCGCACAAATTTTAAATCTTTATTTTGACTTGTTTTTATGTTATATTTGAAAAAATAAAGTTCTTATTCCAATTTTGGGCATAAGAAATCTACATTGGATGAATTTTTGTTATTTTTTGGAGAAATTTAATATTTTAACGAATAGTGAATATTACTACATTTTAATATAAAAATACAATTTCATATAGTTTATTTGTATAATTAGATTATCATTATGATTGGTTTTAAAGTGTAATTGGATTATATTTTTATCATTTATTTCATTTTTGGTCATTGGAAGTAATTTTAAATTAAAATTGGACATGAACACAAATCAATATATTTCAAATTTTTACTTTTTATAACCCTGCTTTCTTGTTTTGATAATGGGAATTAATTATAAATTAATAACTAAAAGTTATGTGTTTTGAATTTTTAAAAATTCATTCCATACATGGAATTAGTGGGACCAAATTATGTTAATATGTTACATTTATTTTTTAGACATTATGAATAGTAACATTGGTAATTTTTATTTACCATAGTTAAAGGTAAATCAGGTAAATTAGTGTGACATCCAATATGACAAGGATAATAAAATTACCCAAACTCCTATCAAAATATCATTTCATGATCATAAATAAACTCATATCACATAATGGTTGGAAATGATTCATTTAATGGACTATTGTCCATGAAAAAGATGTAATTATTATTGAAACAAAAGAAAGAGACAACATGTCACTCTCATATATCTTATAAGTATAATAATTTTGATTTAGTGATAAAATTGATAAAATATCAAACATAAATACTCTCCAAAAATATTAGGATATTTTATACATCATTTGTATTAATTTTTAATTTTTATAGATTAAATAATTATCATTAATGACTACACAATAGTGTTGTAGAAATTATTTTTTTACTATATATATCCAATAAATGGTTTTTAAAATATTAAAATAAATTTAATATGTACTAACTAATATGTTCCAAGAATTTTATGGGTTACTATGAAATATTATGAGTCTATTATATATTTTTGAATGAATATATCTTCTGTGTGGATTTTATTTATTGTCAAATAAATGAATACTGTCAAAATTAACACTATTGATATTTTATAAAAATAACATATTATTAAATTAATTAAAAATTCAAAAATTATTTAAAAATTAAAAATTATAATTTCTAAAATTTCATAAATAATCTAATTTTAGATAATTTAGAACACATAAATAAATATTCATAACCATTTATTACTTAGAATATTATTCCGCAATTAATATTAAATAGATTAAATAAAGATAAATAAAAATAATAAGGTTTACAAATAAATAAAAACATGTATAAAATTTAATTGGTTGAAATTATATTGACCCAACCTCATATTCTGATCATAATAATTCACTTTGGAGTAATTTAAATATTAAAATTAATTTATATAAGTATAATTGTTTTTGTTTTTCCAAAGGTACCCCTCCGTTCACTTATAACAGGGCACCTATCAATTTTTAATCACACCATTAGAGCCTTTTTTCTCATCCAAACTCTACCCATTTACTCTCCAAACTTCCCTCACTTCATTGTAGAGGCAACACTTTGGGTATATTTCCATCCAAATGGTACCTTTTGTGAAAATAAAAAAGACGTACTCGAAAAAATAGGTTATTATTTTTTCACCATTTTCAAAATTCTTTTCTTCTTATAATTACACTTTTTATATTGTTTCCATACTAAAGTAATAAATATAGTATATTATACATTATTATATTTTACTATAATTATGGGAAAACCTTATACCTCCTTTTATCCATTTTACGTATAATAATATCACATTGCGTGCGTACGTACGACTTACCACCTATATGTTGTGGTATAATTTTTCAATCAACAAAACATAATTTTTGTAACACCCCAAGCTTCCTCGGTATGTTTCCTTTCGAATAATGCAATGGCGTGCATTGTACGCAACTTCGAGATTTTAACACACCATAACGAATCAAACTAGCCGTTATGAATAGTAATACCTAATTTCTGAAATTTTATAAATTCTATCTCTCAAAATGGACTTCATTTTTGGATTTGTAATATCTAAATTAGCCTAGGGTGAAATTTTGTTACTATTCGGATAACTTTCATATTTTGATGAATAGTGAAAATTATTAAATTTTAATTAAAAACAACTTTTTTAATCGAAATAATTAATAGTGATAAACTATGAATTTTAGTGGTTTTAAAGTATATTTAGAATATATTTTTACCATTTAATATAATTTTGGTCATTGGACATAATTTTACAATTAAACCGAACATAAACAAGTGTCAATCTTTTTATAGTTATTATCTCTTAAAAACACACTTTTTGTTTTGACAGTGGGAATTAATTTTAAATTAATTTCGGCCACTTCTGTGTTTTAAATTTAGAAAAATGGATTCCATATTTGGAATCAGGATGTCCAAATTGTGTAAATAGGTAACTTTTATTTTCAGACATTTTGAATAATTACTGCGGTAAATATTTTATTTACCATGGTTAAGGGTAAATATGGTAAATAAGGGTTAAAAATAATATTATAATAACAATAAATTACCCTAAAACGTGTCCTAGCCTTATTGGTTGATACATGATCGACCATAGGAATCTTGGGGTTTATTGTGGGACCCCATGGTGCCACTTGTACGTGATAGGGATACTTTTTTTTAATTAAGTTAAGATGAATACAAAAATGACACAAGCATATATCTTTTAGAAAACCAATTTTTACATAGGGTTATATATGTTGGATTTTAGATTATAAATATTCATTCGAAAGATAAAAATATTTCCTGAATAATGATATTTTATTTATAATTTTTAGACATTAAATAAGTTAATTTATTTATGACACAATGATGATGAATTAATTACTTTAATAGTGAAAAATTAACATAATTGACATTATAAATACCCAAATAAATATAATATGAACCTTTTAATGAATTAAAATAATTTTATAGGATAATATGATATATTAGTATTTATTTAATTGACTTTTTTAAAAGTAATCAATATGTTATGAGTTTCACAAAAATCAACTATCGAATAGTTTCAAAATTGACATAAAAGAGTTCTTAAAACAAATATTATATTATTAATTGATATTAAATTCCTAGAAATCTAATGTTCGGCCAAGAGTCTTATATCATGATAGGTTCATCATTAATGGACCACTTGGGGGTCTCTTGGATGTATATTGTATGTTTATTAACCATATTATATAAAAATACAAAGAGACATTGTAAAAGTGAAACTAATTAACTTAGAGTTAATACTTAAAGATAAGGTTAATATAAGTACCCAAACCTATCTAAATTCTATTGGTTGAGTTGTTTTCGACCTATAACCACCTTAACATTTAAATAATCAACTTTTGAGCCATTAGAAACCGAATATGAATTTATAATAAATTAATATTTCTATCTTTTCCAAAGGTGCCCCTCACCCCTCTTATAAAAGGGCACTCCTCCTTCTCATTTCTTCACACATTCAAAGCCATTTTGTTCGGCCAAAATCTGCCCAAATACTCTCCCAACTTCCCTCACTACAACCTAGAGGCCTTAGTTGATCAGAAAGACAACCAATGGAGCCCTTTTGATCAAATCAAAAGGATGAACCCGAAGAAGAGGTAATGATTTCACCACCCTTTTCCAAGTTCATTTCTTCTTCCACTTCTTCTTCCTTTGTTGTTACCATTCTACAATAATAACTCCAGTATCATATATATACTGTGATGTTATTATAAATATGGTACAACCATATTCAGTATTCTATCCACCCTTTGAATAACATGTCACCATACGTACGTACGTACGGCTTACCATCTCCACGTCGTGGTGTAATTGTTATTCAATATATAATTATTTGGATGGGTATAATAATGATATGTAACTCATGTAAATAATAAATATAACATGTTAATGAATCTGTATATATTATATGACAACCATTTATATATTATTTTAATATCAAAATAATGATATTTTCACTCGTGCGTACGTACAGACTACCGTCTCCACGAACGAGATAAGATTCATTCTCCATCGTCTCCATTCAAGTATAATTATAATTTGATGGTTTAAAAATGATGTTTAAGGACTTGATATCATTCTGTATATGAATAATATACAACCTATCCATTATAAACTTGTCTTACGTAACAAAACATATAAAATAAAACAAGTAAGTAACACCCGAAACAACGATAATACTAAGATATTATTATCAAATCAATATTAAAAGATCATATATGATATCATATTAATGTATATGATTCTTGTATAATTTAATAACAATTATTTCACCATTATACAGGAAGTTAACCTACCCCAACCAAGGAAAAGTACAAGGTAAGGGGTTTCTTATCTCTCTTTTAATTCCATGTGAATTCCATTGATCACCACTTAATTATTGAATGTGGTGTATGTGTGTTACCCATGATTGTATTCATTATGTAATATACTTTAATTTATGTGTATTTATATCATCATGGTATGATACTTCTTTCATGGGTGTATGTTTCGTAAGTTACCTAATCGATAAGGGAATTTGAGATTTCAATTTCCACTCATTTGGCTTTACGCATATTTCATTGATTATATTACCACAAGATTATATGTGGAATCACTATTCATTTGATTATGTCATAATTTCTACTCCCCTTCCTATGGATATAATTTTTATACACATAATAACTACATTTATAATTCTCAAGTCATTGATATGAATTTGATAAGAGTAATTTTAACTCATTCTCCATTTGTTGAGTTAAACATCCAATTAGTTGGTGTTGATTTTACAAGAATATGTGTGAATGTCCATTGATTGTTTTACACTGAATATCCAATCATATTTAGTGTATTTATATTTGTCACACATAATTATGTCGTTGATTTATCTTTAACCTAAGGATACGGCCTTTATGATAGATTTCATCTCAATTTACATTCCATTGAGACTTCTTTGTTGATATACACCAAATCACTTTTAGGTGGTGTATATAATGTACTTTGACATAGTTTATCATGAATCCCTTTATTCTCATGATATTACAATGTTTTGATTACCTCAATTATTTGTATTCAAATGTCTCTCTTTTGGTTAGAAACTCTAACTAAAATACCATTTTAAAATGTTTTATAGACTTATTCATCTAAATCATTCTCATTAATGTCGAGGTTTTAAAAATGGTTTTAAGGATTTATTTATATGGATAGTACTGTTTAGAAATTCAAACTCCTTTTAAAAAGTTTCAAAGTGGTATGGGACACTTTGATTCAAAAATCTATTTTTAAATGGCTTCTGGAAAAATAGTGTTACTTTTAAATGATTTCAAGAAAAAGGGAGATATTTCTCTCAAATAGTTTTGATGATTATTTTCATCTATGTCAACATCCTTCATTATTCTTGATTGAGGTTAATGTGATACAATACAATCTTCCATATTGTATCGAATGAGTTATGTTTGACTGTGGATGTGCTATTTTTATACCATTCATGGTTTGTGGTTAAAGTATTGACATTTTGTATTCTAGTTTTAATACGAATGTTTATGTTATGTTTAAACCTCTTCATACGAGGAATGAATTGGACTTAATAAGTGACGGGTGGAGCCCGCTATAGCTCCTCGATGCATCGGTAGGTCTCATGAGACAAACTAGTGTCTTGGCATAAGGCCTTGCAAAATCATAATGTAGTCTTGGAACGAGGCCTTAGCTATGTGGTTATGATAGTCTGGCATTATGCATTCCATCATTATGAAAGTGGTTATTGATTTTGCATGTGATTATTCTATTAGTAGAATATCCATGTGAATAAGTAAATGGCATTATTTCATTTTATTTATGCCATACTATGTTGAAAGTTCAAGTTTGAAAGGCTTTTGTTTTAGTTATACATTGCCTTAAATATTTATTCTTATTTATGAATGTTTCCTCTATATTGTTATCCTTACTGGGCATTTGAGCTCACCCCTTTTCTATGTTTTATTTTTCCCAGGAAGTGAAGAAGTAATTTATGAATGACCTGCAGGGATAGTATGAGGGGATATGAAGACAAGATGTTTTTTTATGATGTAATGTAAATATTTATGGATGTATCTAGTTATTCCAAGGCTTCTAAACTAATCGGTCTTTCGAGACTTGATCTTTCTCGTGATCATGCCAATGTTATGTAATAATGCACCAACTCTAGGTAACTGTGGTCGGGGCATTACAGTTCATATCAGAGTAGGTTTAGTACAAACGTTGGAAGCTAGATTTAGATAAACTCCGATTAGAGCATGTAGTCCTAAGATGACATTTGAGGATTAGTACAAAAGAACTTCCTAGAATTTTTGTATTGTATAGATTTTGTGAGTTTTCCGAGCAATACATCCATGTCTAGATATGAGCAGGTAGAGGCGGCTCTGGAACAGATGTACCTAGGGGTAAAACCCGAAAACACCGCTTTGAGCTAGACTCGAACGGGAACTGGTGCACGACAACAGGCCTTGCTGCACTCTTGGTTACGACACTCATGGGGGATATGCTTAGGATAATATACATTTTTTTTACAAACCGATTTAAGTAATATATATATATATATAAGATGAGAGTAAATGACCTTAGTTAATCCTAATATGTTTCAAATTGAGAATATGGAGACATTTTAATCTCTAAATGATTTTACGACTACTATTACTCACACAATGCTTTCTGGTTTTAGTCAATGGCTAGATTCCAAGGAAGTCATAGTGACTTTGAGAATGATGTACAAGGTGGGAACAGTGGTGGCCATGAGCAACAAAATGGAATGTTGATAGGCGTAAAATATATCGTCTTTATGCCAAATCAGTTTTCCAAAAATATGATCAACAACATATATATTTACCAAATCCCAGACTCAACAAGGAAGAGAAAGGTGATAAATGATAAGAGCTCTAGCAATAGAGACCATGGAGAAAAGAACCCTCAATTTTCATCATGCAGGAAATGTGGAAGGAGACACCCAGGAAAGTGTCTTAATGGGACAACGAAATGTTTTACGTGCGGGAAGGAAGGACATAAAGTGAAGTATTGCCGAAGAAAAATGAAGAGTACTATGGAAGAAGATAAAAATGGTCCCAAGAGTCAATTTACAGTCATTTTCTGTAAATGTAGGGGACCTGGCCATTACCTGAGTGAATGTACAATTCTATAGGATATTTTCTTGGTCAAAGAAGAAGCTATGTGGAAATAAATGGTTAGAGAAAAATTGAAATAGTATTAGCACTCCTTGTTGATGGGTTTAATTTGGAATAATTTTCTCTTGTATTTGTAACCCCGCAGTTTTCCATGTGAGAATGATATTTGAGGAAGAATTTTCTCTTCTCTTGTGGATATAGGTATAAATAACCATTTGGTTTTATATGATCATTAGGGTTTGTGAAAATTATAAGTTATTATAATTTGGGATGAAAATGCCAGCTATGATATAACATTTGTGGTTAAATTATGTTATTTTGAGGAATTTATCTCATATTGGTAATATTATAAAATATATTTTCTGAAAAAGGACAACACGTAGACTGTGTGACAACCCGTCGCGTCGGACAAAGCCGTGGGAATCGAACCCACAACCAATGTGCAATTGGGATTTATCGCCTACCACTGGACTATGTGAAGTCCCTGGTTAGTGTGACTATTTTTTTAGTTAAATTATTTTATTGATCAATAATAAGTTGATTTGGGTTCTTATGTCTTATCAAATGAATACCCTTGGTATAGGAAAATGATTTGGTGATTAAGTGATAAATGTTATTTTGGAAGATGTTCGCTTTGTTGGGAATACTATATGCCCAAGGAAAATAGAATACAATGGGTTTTCATTTGTAGAGTAATGGTAGATTTTTATCTACATTTTTATTGTGGATTTATAGTGATTTGGGTTATTTATGGAAATGATTAACCTATAATAGAGAATATGTGATGATGTTAATTACTTTTAAGTATGTGACGTTAAGAGTATTTGATGTCATTTGGAGATTAAAGTTAACCTGGGAGACTACATAATCAAATTCTTCTATTTTTTGGGTTTCAATATTAGTTTGGATTATATTGAAGGATTTGAAGGACAATTGATTATTGAATGGTATTTATTTAACTTTGGGGTATTGTTGGTTTAATTTTAGAAATTAAGATTAGTGAATATTTATCTCAAGGAATATCCTTTTGGGGGATCATTAGATCATTCACAAACCATTTTTGTTTTGATTAATCTTCAAAGACAATGTAAATATATAGTTTATCCTGCATGGATCATGTGATTCTATAGAAGTTTATTCTAGCTCTTCCAGTGTGACCAAGACTTCTTGAATACTCATCGTTTAAAAAAATTGAGTTAGTGGTGGAAATTTATTAAAGAATGAAACTCTACTTAAAAAGTAATTATATCTCTTAATGTTCTTAGTCAATATCATAAATTAATTCCTCGTCCTTATGTAATGTAACTTAAAACAAAAAAAATGTTGTCCGTTTACTTTCCTACTAGGAGACTAATGGTCGTTTGTCCCAACACAAGTTTGTGGTTTTCTTATTGTTAACTTTCTCCTGATCATTATTTCTATCCCTCTCCATCAGAACTTTACACTTAGATTATCATCCATATCCATGTTTTCTTACATGGAATCCGAGTATGGGTTATATTGGATGACCCTTATACCTCTCTTTCTTTCTTTTAAAGTGATAGTTTTATTGACACTTTTTCTGATGTGGGACTTTCCATTATATTCCCAAGCACAATTTTAAAAATTGAGAGGACGCAATGTATTGAAGGAGGGGAGAATGTAACACCCCAATCTTCCTCGGTATGTTTCCTTTCGAATAATGCAATGGTGTGCATTGTGCGCAACTTCGAGATTATAACACACCATAACCAATCAAACTAGCCGTTATGAATAGTAATACCTACTTTTTGAAATTTTATAAATTCTAAATCTCAAAATGGACTTCATTTTTGGATTCGGAATATCTAAATTAGCCTAGGGTGAAATTTTGGTACTTTTTGGATAACTTTCATATTTTGATGAATAGTGAAAATTACTAAATTTTAATTAAAAACAATTTTTTTAATCAAAATAATTAATAGAGATAAATTATGAATTTTTTGTGGTTTTAAAGTATATTTAGAATATAGTTTTACCATTTAATATAATGTTGGTCATTAGACATAGTTTTACAATTAAACCGAACATAAACAAGTGTCAATCTTTTGATAGTTATTATCTCTTAAAACACGCTTTTATGTTTTGACAGCGGGAATTAATTTTAAATAAATTTATGCCACTTCTATGTTTTGAATTTAGAAAAATGTATTCCATATTTGGAATCAAGTTGTCCAAATTGTGTAAATAAGTAACTTTTATTTTTATACATTTTGAATAATTACTGCGGTAAATATTTTATTTACCATGGTTAAGGACAAAGCCGGTAAATAAGGGTTAAAGAATAATATTATAATAATACTAAATTACCCTAAAATGTGTCCTAGCCTTATGTTTTGATACATGTTCGACCATAGGCATCTTTGGGTCGATTTGGGGACCCCATGGTGCCACTTGTAGGTGATAGGGACACTTTTTTTTAATTAAGTTAAAATGAATACTAAAATGACACAAGCATATAACTTTTAGAAAAAAAATTTTTACATAGGGTTATATATGTTGGATTTTAGAATATAAATATTCATTATAAAGATAAAAAGATTTCATACATAATGATATTTTATTTATAATTTTTAAAAATTAAATAATTTAATTTATTTATGACACAATGATGATGAATTAATTACATTAATAGTGAAAAATTAAACTAATTGATATTATAAATACCCAAATAAATATAATATGAACCATTAAATGCTTTAAAATAAATTTATAGTATAATATGATATATTAGGATTGATTTAATTGATTTTTTTAGAAGTAATAAATCTGTTATGAGTTTCACAAAAATCAACTATTCAATAGTGTCAAAATTGACATAAAAGAGTTATTAAAACAAATATTATATTATTAATTGATATTAAATTCATAAAAATCTAAGGTTCGGCCAAGATACTTATATCAAGATAGGTTAATAATTAATGGACCACTTGGGGGTCTCTAGGATGTATATAGTATGTTTATTAACCATATTATATAGAAATAAAAAGAGACATTGTAAAAGTGAAACTAATTAACTTAGAGTTAATAATTAAAGATAAGGTTAATATAAGTACCCAAACCTGTCTAAATTATATTTGTTGAGTTGTTTTCGTCCTATCCCCACCTTAAAATTTAAATAATAAAATTTGGAGCCATTATAAACTGAATATGAATTTATTATAAATTAATATTTCTAGCTTTTCAAAAGGTGCCCCTCACCCCTCTTATAAAAGGGCACTCCTCCTTCTCATTTATTCACACCTTAAAAGCCTTTTGGTTCGGCCAAAATCTACCCAAATACTCTCCAAACATCCCTCACCACAACCTAGAGGCCTTATTTTGATCCAAAAGACAACCAAAGGAGCCTTTTTGATCAAATCAAAAGGAAGAACCCGAAGAAGAGGTAATGATTTCACCACCCTTTTCCAAGTTCATTTCTTCTTCCACTTCTTCTTCCTTTGTTGTTACCATTCTAAAATAATAAATCCAGTATAATATATATACTGTGATGTTATTATAAATATGGTACAACCATATTCAGTATTCTATCCACCCTTTGAATAACATGTCACCATACATGCGTACGTACGGCTTACCGTCTCCACGTCGTGGTGTAACTGTTATTCAATATATTATTATTTGGATGGGTATAATAATGATATGTAACTCATGTAAATAATAAATATAACATGTTAATGATTCTGCATATATGATATAACAACCATTTATATATTATTTTAATATCAAAATATTGATATTGTCGCTCGTGTGTACGTACGGACTACCGTCTAGACAAACGCGATAAGATTCATTCTCCATCGTATCCATTCAAGTATAATTATCATTTGATGATCTAAAAATGATTTTTAAGGACATGATATCATTATGGATATGAATAATATACAACCTATCAATTATAAACATGTCTTACATAACAAAACATATAAAATAAAACAAGTAAGTTAACACCCGAAACAACGATAATACTAAGATATTACTATCAAATCAATATTAAAAGATCATATATGATATCATATTAATGTATATGATTCTTGTATAATTTAATAAAAATTATTTCACCATTATACAGGAGGTTAACCTACCCCAACAAAGGAAAAGTACAAGGTAAGGGGTTTCTTATCTCACTTTTAGTTCCGTGAGAATTCCATTGATCACCACTTAATTATTGCATGTGGTGTATGTGTACTGCCCATGATCGTATTCATTGTGTAATATACTTTAATTTATGGGTATTTACATCATCATGGTATGATACTTATTTCATGGGTGTATGTTTCGTAAGTTACCTAATCGATAAGGAAATTTGAGATTTTAATTTCCACTCATTTGGATTTATGCATATTTCATTGATTATATTACCCCAAGATTATGTGTGGAATCACTATTCATTTGATTATGTCATAATTTACACTCCCCTTCCTATGGATATACGTTTGATACACATAATCACTCCATTTATAATTCTCAAGTCATTTATATGAATTTGATAAGAGTAATTTTAACTCATTCTCTATTTGTTGAGTTAAACATCCAATTCGTTGGTGTTGATTTTACAAGAATATGTGTGAATGTCCTTTGATTTTTTTACACTGAATATCCAATCATATTTAGTTTATTTATATTTGTCACACATAATTATGTCGTTGATTTATCCTTAACCTAAGGATACAGCCTTTATGATAGATTTCATCTCAATTTACATTCCATTGAGACTTCTTTGTTGATATACACCAAATAACTTTTAAGTGGTGTATATAATGTACTTTGACATAGTATATCATTAATCCCTTTATTCTCATGATATAACAATGTTTTGATTACCTCAATTATTTGTATTCAAGTGTCTCTCTTTTGGTTAGAAACTCTAACTAAAATACCATTTTTAAATGTTTTATAGACTTATTCATCTAAATCATTCTCATTAATGTCCAGGTTTAAAAAATGGTTTTAAGGATTTATTTATATGGACAGTAATGTTTAGAAATTAAAACTCCTTTTAAAAAGTTTCAAAGTGGTATGGGACACTTTGATTCAAAAATCTATTTTTAAATGGCTTCTGGACAAATAGTGTGACTTTTAAATGATTTCAAGAAAAAGGGATATATTTCTCTCAAATATTTTTGAGGATTATTTTCATCTATGTCAACATCCTTCATTATTCTTGATTGAGGTTAATGTGATAAAATACAATCTTTCATATTGTATCTAATGAGTTATGTTTGACTGTGGATGTGTTATTTTTATACCATTCAGGGTTTGTGGTTAAAGTATTGGCATTTTGTATTCTAGTTTTAATACGAATTTTTATGTTATGTTTAAACCTGTTCATATGAGGAATGCATTGGACTTAATAAGTGACGAGTGGAGCCCGCTATAGCTCCACGATGCATTGGTAGGTCTCATGAGACAAACTAGTGTCTTGGCACAAGGCCTTGGAAAAATCTTATTTCTAGTCTTGGCACGAGGCCTTGGATATGTGGTTATGATAGTATGGCATTATGCATTCCATCATTATGAAAGTGGTTATTGATTTTGCATGTGATTATTCGATTAGTAGAATATCCATGTGAATAAGTAAATGGCATTATTTCATTTTATGTATTCCATACTATGTTGAAAGTTCAAGTTTGAAAGGCTTTTTTTTAGTTATACATTGCCTTAAATATTTATTCTTATTTATGAAAGTTTCCTCTATATTGTTATCCTTATTGGGCATTTGAGCTCACCCCTTTACTATGTTTTATTTTTCCCAGGAAGTGAAGAAGTAATTTATGAATGACCTGTAGGGATAGTATGAGGGGATATGAAGACAAGATGTTTTTTTTGATGTAATGTAAAAATTTATGGATTTATCTAGTTATGCCAAGGCTACTAAACTAATCGGTCTTTCGAGACTTGATCTTTCTCGTGATCATGCCAATGTTATGTAATAATGCACTAACTCTAGGTAACTGGGGTTGGGGCATTATAATTTTTATAGTTATAATTATGAGAATAAATTGTGTAAATAATGATTATAACATTATAATTGTTCTTTATAGTAAATATAATATACAATTCCAAATTATTTAACCGTTAAGAGAATAATATCGTCGCTCATGCGTACGTACGACTTATTGTGTCCACGACGTGATGAGATTCATTTTCCAGATTAACCATTCAGTAATTATTATAAAGTATATATAATAAATAATCATGAAATATATGGAATAATAATTCCATTTAATTTATGTGTATATATATATATATCATTTACACTCTATCATTCAATTCAACAAAGAAACAGAAACAATGTTAATGCTTAAGTATGGCCATCTATCTCCATGAATGATGTATTCCGTTTCTTCTGTCTATCTATTATATATATTTATACAGTGAATATATATTATATAAATTATTATTTACATTATTAAATTAATTAAAAGATGATATAATTAATATGTTTAAGAATAATAAGTCAAAACATATAAGAAAAATAAAGCATTTTTTTACGCAAAACGTTGCTTTAACATGGAATTGATAAATGAATGGGTACTATAATGTTATATGCGAATCATATATGATATCATAAAAATTAATATAATTTTTTTACTAGTTAATAATATATTTAAAACCACAATACAACAGTTTTGGACACATACAGAAGAAATTGGACAAATGGTAAGATATAATTTTTTAATCTCATTTTTATCTGATAATGTTTATACATAAGTATTTACTAGGAATATATTTATCATCCATATCAATGTTTTATAAAAATGTTTTCATAGAATTTTTATTATTCTCAATGTATATTGAAAGTAATTTTTATAAAATTTTTACATTTACAACATGGTGTGGAATGAATATTTTTGTTGTTTACCATATGAGGTTATTTTTGACGTTCTTGGTAAAAGTATGAGGAGAAAGTCTTTTTTAACATATATGGAATGAATAGAATTTTACAGTTTCATGATGAATTATTTACATGATTATTGAACAATAATATTTGGAGTTTATTTTCAAATAAATTCTTCTTTATTAATAGTTCACAATAATTTTGAGGTAAAACATGTTTTGAAGAAGAATGTAAATTGTCCGTAATAATTTAGATCAAGTGTTTAATAAAAATTATTTTCAATCTAATATGAAGCTATATAGATATGATTATGATTCTATCCATATTATTATTATTGTTTGATTGTGCTAATGATTATATGATTTTTTATATGGAATGTGTTTTTATGGAATGATGTTTATTAAAACAATTTTATTTTTTGGGTTATGATATAGTGAATGATTAATGTTTTTTTGATCATGTATGAATGATTTAATTTTGAGTTGGGTGGGACCTATATCTATGTAAAATGCATTGGGTAATGATTTATATCTCCTGATATTTACAATACTAGAAAGGAATATAAATTTGGATTAGTAATATAAGGATTTAATGACATGTAAATAGGGTTCAGTAATATATAGATCGAATGACAAGTTAACCTAGTTTAGTAATAGACTTTGTCCACTATGATGGTATTATAAGAAAATACTTGGATACCTTGGAAATCATATTATGTGCTTATTTATTTTACATAATTCCATGTTTTTTTCCAATGCAATTTTCTCATGGTCATTTTCCTTTAGGATATATGCCTTACATACTGTTAGGATTTATTTCAAGACTCATGATTTTGATATCTAAAATCTATTTTCATGTTTTTACATTCACATATTTATGTTTTGTTTTATGTTGTCAATTTTTACCCTTACTAATCATTTTATCTCACCATGTTTATTTTTTCTTTTCCCCCAGATATAGATGATGGCTTTAGTAGGAAAATTTTTTGATGATCTTTATGGGAGACGATGAAGATCCTTCACTAAGATAGAAGATTGTGTTCCATGTTTCCAAATACAATATTCTATTTCTTTATTAGGGAATTTATTTGTGTCTTATATTAAGTATTCACCAAAATTATAGTAATTTCCATGTATATAAAGATTTGGTGTTACGAGTAACAAGTCAAAATGTTGACCAGTCTGGATTCTCTCCCAGATCATATGACACAAATTCCACCACGTGAACTTACCTAATCCTACTGATGCATCTGTCTTAGGGTCTAACCCATGTTTTCTATGTAAACTATATAATGGGTAAGATAATATATTGAAATATGTCCCTATATTCACATGAGTAGAACCACCTATATCTGGGCATAATGGACCTACCTTATTCGATGTAAACCGAAGATACTCTATCTAGGGACCTCCTCCTAAAATGTCTCACATGTTCAGTTCCCTATGACTAATGTAGACACCTAGCACTTGTGTTCTCTCCTATAATTTCCAACTATAAGCAATTACTGCATGTGTCTACTCAGCCATGAATCTATCATCCACTAAGGATCTCTGTAGGAACCAAGAATATATTGGAATTCATAGAGGTACAACACATGCACAAATTTCTGTACATAAACCTTTGTAAAACTTAAATTCCTTAAATAACAAATCACAGACCATCTTCATCGATTATGTGGAATTGTTGTTAAACCTTGGTGAATACTTACCTATTATCATGTTTCCCTACTGGAGCAATAAACTATACTAGATACACACATCCATCACTATAGTTATTAAATATTTCTCTCTAAAAATCATCTTTAACTCTATCAATGGAATATTTTCCTCATCTTAAGACTACATCACTAACCTCTGATCATTTTACTTCTGATCCATGTAGATAGCTCACCTCCAGGACCACTATATGATCTATTGGTAACTTAAATAAATTTTAAACAAGGGTCACTACCTCAATCCAGTCTTTATCCTCCTTTGTGTTAGGATCACCTCGAATCTTGAGTGTTACCTATTGTTGAAACTCATAAAGAGTTCTCAGCCTATGCATATCATCCACTTGTACCGCACATACGACGGACTACTATACATGTGGTGGATGACTAGTTCACCACATGGACCGAACATTTAAGGAACCATCCCCTATATCTACCCCTCATCAGAATGTGGATCATCCTTATGGTAATGATGAATCTTAGTTAGCGTACTTCATGGAATCATCCTGGAAGTAAAAATATATATAAAATGATCAATTAGTATATCTGTAGAACTGGGTCAAGATGAAAATTGAAACAAAAACCCATTCAAATGTTATGCATGCACAATTTTGTCCCCTAAAACAGTGTTCTCATGTACTAAGTCAAAAACCAGGTGATTAGAGTCATTATGTATTTATATATTGGCCGCCACACTAACATTGGAGTCCCTACCTTAAACCCTTAACTCAAAACACTAAACACTATTTCCCAAACCAATATCAAAGACTTCAATTTTAAAGTTCAACTGATCCCTCTAATAAAAATCTTTAAAAACCCATATGAGTGGGTCATATTCCATGACTCCCCATGCCCACCTCCAATTAGAGAGGGGATAGAGACTAGCACTAAGTAGTAATATCTCTGACATGGGAGGGATTAGCCTGTCAATTATTTCACATGCACAAGTATCCCAGCCTATAAAATGATGACATGTATGAACAATTGGACTATGAATTCATAAATCTAAAATCCCACAACTAGAGTATGATAAGAAGTAATGGAATGTAAATAAGAAAAAATAGATTCCCACCATAATTACTCTGAAACAAATGTCCAACCTAAATGTAAGAACTATGATTTCTATATGTATGTATAGTATCCCTATGATTCATATAGTCATTGCCATCCTAGGACTCTTTCAAAATATAATTCATAAGAAAATTTCATGAAACTTGTTATAAAAATGTATGGGTGAGTATAAAAATACATAGTAGGACACCTAGAATCTAGAAAATATACAACAAAAGAAATATAGTCAATTCTATATAGGTATATTGTCTACATCCTAAATAATAAGAATATCTAGATATAAAAAACAATGACACACAGTCTAAAGGTACTTTAAACCTATAGTATAACATTCGAGGATTCCAACTCAATGTTTTCACAAAGAACTTGTCTTAGTGAAAAACAATTAGTCTGATTGAACTGATTATATTTTATTGAGTGCTAATTCTAATTGGTTCTTATCATGATAAATAACATGCTGATAATTTAAAGAGAATATGATAAACATATGAGAATTAATTCAAATGTCATGGGGTGATTCCAACAACTGAACCTGGATTACCCACTCTGTAGAGTAACATATCCCATATTGTGATGGTCATGAAAATACCAAGAACTCCACCTAGGACATGAACATTAATAGAGTACATCACTCTAGGCCTCTCAAAGGGATTCTTATGACTCTATAAATGAAATTCATTCCAAAGGGGTCATAGTGCTAGGAGTTCGAGATGGTTTCATACCAACACTTTGGGAATGTATATGAGGAACATTCCCTACATAAATATTCCCATGATATAGAGGAAAAGGGGTCAATTTCATCTATAACAATGTATAAGGTGTGCAGAAGGGGTCACATGTCATTTCCCATGACTCAGGTTCCTACTTTTGTAAATGACACATGTCAGCAAAATGTGTTTGTGTAGTAGTAAACCATTTGTCAGTTTCCAATGTACTCTACCCATGTTCCAATACATTCCTTTATCATGTTAAATTGTTCTAGTGTAGCAGTACTGAACTTAGCACGTTTACTTGGTACAGGTTGTATTCACATGTGGTAGTGGAAGTCATGTTGGATACCCATATTGTCCACCCCTAGTTTGTTAAATTACGAGGTACACACTTAGTCACCTGAGAGAGACAACATTTCACGTGATAGGGCTCACATGTCATGTGACACATTAAATTCACCTTAAATTCTAGCCACCACAAATGAGGCTAACATAGTGTGTATATATATTATACATGCCAGGTAGCATGATATTTTCTATAAATATATAAATGCTGTTCATTTATCTTATTTTTCTCTCCGAACACATTTCTATACATGAATTAACAAGAAAATCAATAGGAGGCCTTTTTCAAGCCTTTTCCTCAACAATCAACATTCTACAGCTGTTCATATTTCTAAGAAAATATATATAAGTGTCATTCTTCATTATATACCAAAATAACATAGATGAAATTGATATAAAATATCCACAAACATCGTAATCAATTTTTCTTTATCTTCTTACTCACATCATATCATATAGATTATGGATTCACAATATTGGTTCATTATAGAGTGATCAATAAATCAAGATAATATGAACCATGGGCCAAATGAAGAACGACCATAGTGAATGTAGAATTTGAGGAGAAAAGAACAATAACAATATATTTGATCAAACCTCAATCGATGTTTTTATCAGTCATGATCCATTAGAGTTATAATTAATGGAAAAAAATTAAAAACTGTATCATGAAGAAATTCTCCCTAAACCCGATTAACCTAACCCATCCTGAAAAAACACACAATATATAGATCAATTTGTTTGTCAACCGATCTATGTTACTAATAAGAAACAAGAACATAGAGAGTAAAAAATTCAAACAAAATCCCTTTATTAATTCAGATTGTCCATTTCTGAAGGAAGATGTTGATTCATGTTCATTAGTGATATACTTTGATAATGTCCCACAATGGTTGTCAATATCTAATCTAGTATGCATTCTCCAATGGGATATCCTCCAATAGAACCAATGAATCAATTCAATTTTATGGTTTATGCTACTATCCCATTGAATTTTTTATATGTATGGGTTTAATGATGAAATTATGTCATTTCAACATCAATAAATTTTTTAAAAAATATATAGTAATTATTTTGTCATTTTTACGCCCATGATGTCTTTTCCACAGATGACCTGCATTGACAAAGGTTATGTTCCACCATGGGTCAAACACTCATTATTAATGCAACCATGCCCTAGAATTTATAATCTAGATCAAATATATAATATCATCAACCTTTTGAGGAAAACTAAATTAATGTTCTCTTTAATATATTTAATATATTTCATATATTTCATACTTTTATGTCCGAAAAAACTAGCCTCTAAATCAGACATAGTATTAGCTCTCGTTCTAGAATGTAATCCATATAATTTTAGAAAATAATACACCATAAATATGAGACATTAAGAATATGGTAAAAAACTAAATATTTAAATCCATAAAAATCAATATTCTATCATGACAGTACAAAACTATTGAGCTCCAATTAATACAATTACCACCAGACATGAAATAATTTTATTTTACATGGTTAGTGTTAGAGATATATTTTATTATAAATCCATTATATTTTTATATATATATAAAAAATTGAAGGTTTAATCCTCTATGGTTATATAAAAATGACTATTGAATCATTGGGATATATCATTAGAAATAC
Organism: Viscum album; assembly: GCA_963277665.1. Classification (NCBI taxonomy): domain Eukaryota; kingdom Viridiplantae; phylum Streptophyta; class Magnoliopsida; order Santalales; family Viscaceae; genus Viscum; species Viscum album. Next base: position 1,208,032,451 of record OY728162.1, read on the forward strand.
TTAACTAGCAAGAATATAGCGATATCCTCATCAGTTTCGATTTATAGATTCGTATATGAATGCGATCAGCATGAAGCTGTGTATATGAGATGTTTTGAGAAGGAATTATTTTGAAATGATAAGACAAATTATCTTTTATTTTCATCATAATCATTATTATTTTAGTAAAAAAAGAGAATTAGGTATATCCTGTCTTCAGATCATAAAATTCTGATCACACCCAAATCACATTATTCTATTCTCTCTAATTATAGATCATATAATTTTATTTAAAACCTTGTTTTGTATATTTTTTTTGTGGGGGGGGGGGTTTATTAACACACATTATTGTCATATAATATTGTGTTGTCATGGTAGTTTCAGCCTATAGAAATGTACAATTAGTATAGAGTACATGGATGGATTGATCCCAAAGATGAAACGACTCAAAAATAGATGCATAGAAGGAGGTCTATTTAAAGAGATGAATGGTTTAATTCACCTATACTATGTATCATGGAATCACAGAGTCATAGAATCTTTCCTGGAAGAATGACCATATATATCTCTAGAAGGTCTTTTTCGAACGACACCTCCTTAGTTAGAGATATGTTAACATGGTCTCACAGGGTGAATTCATTAATAATGAATAATATTTTATGATAAAAAACCCTTCAATAGAGATAATGATTAAATATTAATATAAATTACATTAAAATGGGTATATTTTATTTATTTCTCATAATAACTAATTAAGGACATTTTTTGAGCACTAAAAAAGTGCTGATAAAAAGTTCTTTTATCAGCACTGACAAAAGAGGTCTTTTATCAACACTGATAAAAAAATAGAACAACCACTAAATTGTATGTAATAAATATTAACAAATATATTATAGAAATAATTTTTGAATTAATATGTTAATCATAAATGAAAATATATATCAATATAATGTAATGGAAATATTAATATTTTTTACTTCTAAAAACATTTTGTGTCAAAATATTAAATTAAATATAATTTTTGAATTATATTAATGAAATTTATTTGTTATATATATTTAATAAAATAATTTTCATATTCATAAAATATGCAGTATAGTAATAGAATATGAACAAAACAATTATTACGCATAAAACCATATATTATCCTAAAGATAGTTTCACCACCTTTTAATTGACAACCAACTTTAAATCCAAATTTTTATTAAGTTATATATTCTATTAAAAAAATCTTATTCTTTTAAATAATAAATTAAATATTTAAATTTGTTGGATATTTTGAAATTTTCTAATAATTTTCACATTTTGATTAATATTTAAAAAACACAAATTTTTACTTGAAAAAAAAATCATCAAAATAATATTTACTAGTTACTTATAATTTCAAATGGGTTTAAAGTATATATAAATCAATGGATTATCAGTTAATATAATTGAGGTAATTGGCATCAATTTTACATTGAATTTATATATAAAAGTTATTCAATCTTTTGCATGTTTTAACTTTAACAAAAAACTTTCTCACCCAATCTAATATATTGGTTATAAATTAATTATTGCAAATTTTTTGATTTGAATAATGAAAAATGGATTCCATAAATTGAATTGTTGGTTATAAATTAGGTAAATAGGTTTTATTTCTTTTTCATTAGGAATAATAACTTTATTAATTTTATATTAACACAATAAATGTTAAATTAGGTAATTATGTGTAAAAAATAATATTATAAATAATTTATTATTACATTAACACTTTTCATGTTTTCATTTGATTGGTGGGATAAAAAAACTTTGTCCGAAATTATACCATTTTGAGGGTACTTGGATGAGAGTAAGACATTTATTATATTTTATTTAATGAAAAGTCATATATTTCATAGCCGTACTATAATAAATAAAAAATTATTATCACATATTTATATAAGAGATAAATTATACTATGAGTAGTCATTTAAAAACGAATATTTTCATAAAGGTATTATATTTTTAATATTTCATAAATAAACAATTAGCTTAATTACTTATACAATGCTGATACAGTGCTTTGACATGTAAAATAAAGAAAATAAAATGATTTTATTTAAAATTTTCCGAACTATTAAATGAACCAAAAACATTGATAAATATTTACCATTTTTTATATGATGATCATAGTTGTCCAAAGGTCCAATTAATTACAATTTTGAGATGCATGGTTATGAATAAAAACCTTTTCAATTTTTATTTAAAAGGAAGTCATGTTCGCCACACTATAGGCATTTAATTAAAATACTATTTAAATTTGTGTTTTTCAAATATAGTTTTAGAATATATTTAGTCATATTAAAAATATATTTTATATCTTCATTATGTGAATTTATTTATAATTTTTCTGGAATAAATAAGTCACTAAATGGCTTTAACAACAATGATCGAGTAAATATTTAATTAAAAAATATATTCTATTATTGATAATAAAAATATTATAATAAAAATAATATAGTTAATTAATATAAAAAATTATTTTTTTGAAGACAATGACCCCTTTGTATTATAAGAAAATATATTTTTTATGTTAACTTGTTTTATTGAAATTGTAAAATAATTAATGAAAAGGATAATGTCAAAAATGACATTATTGATATTTATTCAAAATAATTTTTATATTAAATATTAAATGTAATAAAAATAATGTTGAAAGAAAATATAATACTATTTTAATATCTAGAAAGTTCAAAATTATCAATTTTTTGTTTTATTGAAATAAAAAAATTGAATATTTTAATATTTAAAAGTGATACCTTTCTCAAAATTGAAATATTTTAACTAAGTGTGAATCTAAATTATATGTTTCAAATATATACAAAAAATCCTATAAAATCTATTTGATAATGATATTACAACTTTATATCATAATATATTATAATACATGAGATCTTTTTGTTATTTTTTGAGTTTTAATTTATTATAAAATAATAATTTTTTAAATTTCAAATGTGCCTCTCACCTCAATTATAAAAGGGAACATCCACCCTTAGTTATTCACTCCAAAATGAGCATTAAATTTCTTCCCTAACCTATTAATTTTACTTATATACATACCTTAAAACATTTGAATAGTTATTGTTTTATTAAAATAGTAACTCTATAATCCTTAAGAAGAGATCTATAGGGATCTCGCTGAAGAATAGGTAATCACCTTTAACAACTCTCCCAACAATATTTCATCTTCTACTTACACATCATGTGTTATATCAATTTTAAATAAGTAAATACATTATGAAATATATAATGATATGTTAATATGATTATTAAGTAACCATATTATACCTTTTATCCATCATATGAAAAATTAAATCACCACATATGTTTATGTACAATCTACCATCTCCACACCATGGTGTAATCTATTTTTCATAACCACTTTAGTTGGATGGGCATAATGATGGAAATAAAGAATATTTATAATGACTATTACATTAAATGTTTTGTGAAAAAATATATAACCCATAACAATTCATACCATTTCACAGTTAAGGGAATGATATCGTCACTCGTCCATATATACGACCAACCATATCCATAGTGCAATGCGATTCATTATCCATGATCACAATTACAGAATGATTATATAAATGTAAAAAATAAATCATATGATATATATTATCTAGATTTGATTATATGAGTTAAATATTTATATTCTATATGAAATAAATGGTTCATAAATTTCAAACCATGAATAAGAAAAAGATGTAGTTAAAAACAAAAAGATGAGTTATAATGAATTATTATTAACAAATATGTGATTAAATGATCATATATGATATTATAAATATTAATATGGTTATGGAGTTAGAAAATAATATTTTTCATTGAATTCTAAAGTAGTGTCAAATATTTATCTATAAATAATACCACATTTATGAGATTATTCGGTCTCAATTTTATTTCAATGGGACACATGCCTTATACACCAATTTTTTCATTTTTATGATGATTATACTTCCCAAGATTAATTTTACATGTCTAATTATAAATGTTATTTTATTTAAATATCTATATAATATTATCACTTATATGATGTATATGATTTTACTAATTTAAAATTTTTAAGGGTTTATATAACAATCTCATTATCACCTGAGGTTGTCCACACATATGTATTTTCTAAGGTATATTTTTCTTTCACATACATGTTTAAGAAATATGTATTCAAAATTATTCTTACTGTTCTTATATAGTTGTTAAAGTTAATTCTTTCCCTTTTGATAAATTTTACTAAATGGTATTAAGATAATAATGTTTCCTTTTTCCATACAAGGTACTTTTTAATCTCTCTTGAAAAAAATTATGAAAAATGTTTTTCACTCATACGACATGAACATGTTTTTTTGATCATATAATTCCGTAATTCCTTGAACAATAAATTATAAGATAACAATTTAATTTTTAGAGAGAATAATTTCTTTTAAAATTCTTTATCATTTTAATAATGTAATTTTTTTTGATGAATGATGGATATTTTCATGAGGGATTATTTTCTTTTGATAAATCAAATGACACATATGTTTTAATGGGGATATTTTCCAATAATGATACCTCTATTATTAATATGGGTTTTTGTGATGAAATTAAACTTATGATAAACATTTATTTCCATATGCTATATAATTACTAAATGATCATTATGAAACCCATTTCCTTTTCATTGGTTCTTATATGATGAAGGATTTAGCTTCTTATGTCACACATTTGCATGGTATTCATTATGTGATATGTGGAACTTATATATCCCACCCTAAATAATTTGGTAAAAATTTATATCTCATGGGATACATAGGTCTATAATAGTTTTTGAACCTTGTTTAGTATCATAGGGATAGAACAAGAGTACACATGATTATGTAATACAGGGCTGGAATGATGAGTAAACTTGGTTCAGTAATGGAATTCACCCATTTCAAAGGTCCTGGAAATAATCCATAAAAAACTATACAAAAATATTTCTATTATTATTTGTATTATCAAATTTCAAGACTTATTTTATTCCCTCTTGGAATAAGATTATCAATTATTTATGAACTTTTATGGTTTATCCAATGACATAATATCATGATATTTGATATTCAGGATAGTATTTTAAAATGTTATGTTATTATATCTTATGATTATTATATCATTTATCTCTCCCTTTAGTAACCCTAAAATAAATATTAGCTCACCCTTTCATATGTTTATTTTCACCCAGATATTAATAAGGGTATGAATTAAGATATATAAAAATTGGTTTCTTGATATGATGTAATAAGTAGGAGATGATATAGATGTTTTATGAACTAGTTGTTTATTTTTACAACATTCAATATAAAATAATCCTATATAGTCCTGGCATGGTTTCATATGTTGTTTAATAAATATTATTCTATTTATAATTAATATATGTTTATATAAATTAGGGATTGTTATATTTAGTATTAATTAAAATGTTTACATACCCTTTCGAAATTGGGTTGATAAAAGCATAGTGAAAACCCTATGTATAAGTCTAAATACAATTTAGAATAATATTGGTTTTCGAATGATCATGAATAAACATAGATAAAACCAAAGGTGTCCTAGATAGAAATTTTATAAATAGAAAATTCTATGTAATTTATCTTGATTGAGTAGTTTTACAATTATGTTTAGTTTTTCTCGCACTATGATTTTTTAGTCAATGGCTGGATCATGAAGGAACCACGTTAATGTTCAATGTAATAAGAACTACATTAATTGTATTAATGATAAACAAAATATTATCATAGTTGAAATGAATAATATTGTTTCTATGATCACACAACATTATATATATTAATAATAAAAAACATCCAAATGTGAAATTGAGGGAACAAAATTCTTCTGAGTTCTTTATGAGGTAGCATCAACCTTCATTCTATGGGTCTTCAAATGTGTTGGTGTCTAATCAGTGGATCGGTACCACTAAAGTGATTTTTTTGTTCTCCATTATTCTTAACATGATAAATACATCCTGTTTTTGTTTCATTTGGAATGTGACTATTCTCAATGGTGTAATCTAATCAAGAATATGTGGAAAATATATGAAATTGAAAAAATGGACTGGGACAATTTCAATAACATGTTATTTAAAAAGTATTTATCTCATATTATTTAAACAAATATGGATAAGTAGAGCCTTTATATTAATAAAAGGGCTGATGAATCTATTGGTACCTATGAAGTCAATTTTATATGTCTTTAAATATACACTTCTAGAATTATCATTCAACCTGAGAGTAATATTGATCTATATTTTAGTGGCGTAAAACCAAGCCTCTAAAAGTAATTATCCATAAAGGATTTTAATATTTATGAGTAAATTATTGGTTGTAATATCAATGTTTTTAGGGATATTGGAGTCACCAATCAATCATATGGGTTTAATAAGATGAAGAAAATGTAATTCAATTAGAATCAATAAATCAATGTGAAAAGAATATGATCATTTCATTATGCTCAATGTTTTGAATCAAATATGAAGGAAACTATATGAAGGGGATAGAAATTTTTTTATGTTTGTTAAAGAAGGTCATTGGGATGTTTATAGCCTATGTGATGGAAAAAAGATAACTAATGACGTGAATAGATAATTGGATAAAATGAATGAACCTCCCATAGTTCAATGTTACAAGATCAATGAAATTGAGAATTTGGATAACTAATTCCTAAATCAAACAATTATTTATGATGATAGAAATCATTAACCAATTAAGGATAATATGAAAGGAAGATAACATGTGATAACCATTAGAGATTTGTAGAACTAAATTGAAGTGGTTAAATGTATAATTACTATCCACTCTAAAGTAGAAACAGTTTTATTTACCTCTAGATCCACCCACTAATGTTCTGAAATAATTTTACAAGGTTATCTTAATATTATCTCAATAATTATATGTTTAGTTATCTATGAAAACTCTTAATGTAACAATGGTTGCATCACATGTTTATAATTCTTCTCCGACTGATGTTTTTGCGAATGTAGTTGCTAAACATCATCTGATCCTTTATTTTGTGAAATTTGTTTTGATTCATGGCATGGATTGGATTTCTATATATGTATCTCATAATAACATCCAAGAAATTAATTTAAAATTTTATATTCCAAATGAACCTATGATCTTTTATCGATGGAAGGACTAATATGAACTTCCCATGGAAATTTCTTCCATCTTATGGGTCTTAATTCCTATAAATGAATATTATTTATCTATAATGGTTGGGGTGAAAATAACCATTTAGATTACAATAATTTTACATGAGTTTTTGATATCTTTTTGGAATAATTTCTACGTCTCACACCAAACTATGAAGATGAGTATTCTATAGAACTCAAACAATATTCTAGGCCAATTTCAAAGACTCCATATAGAATGGTCCCAGTTGAGTTGTGGGAATTAATTAATCAACTTCAATAGAATCTTGAAAATGTATTTTTATGACCTTGTGTATCATAGTTGGGTACACATATTCTATTTTTTAATAATCAAGATGAATAACAGAGGCTCTGCATTTATTATCGGGAACTTAACAAGATCATTATGAAGAACAAATATAATCTTCCTTGTATTGATGATTTATTAAACTAGCTACACATAGCTCAATAATTTTCCATGATTGATATTTTTTCTTGATATCATCATTTAAGTTAGAAAAAGGATAATATACCCATGATGGATTTCCATACATGGTATGGTAACTATGTGTTTATAATGATTCCTTTTGGTCGTACTAATTCTCATAATGTCATCATTGATTTAATTAATAGAGTCTTTAGAGACTGTCTAGATCAATTTGTTTTATACTTCATTGATAGTATTCGTGTATATTTTATGAGTAAGGAATATCATGAATATCACGTTATGATTTTACAGAATACCCTATTAAAGGAAAATATTTATGAAAAAGTTACCATGTGTGAGTTTTGATTTTATAAATTTTAATTTTTTGGGTCACATAATCTGAAACGAGGCGATATGAATGGATATAACGAGGAAGTATGTTGTTGAACATTGTCCTAAATTAGAAATAGAAACACAAATGCAACGTATTCTCTCTTTGGATGGATATTATAAATGTTTTTTGAAATATTTTTGTGATTATCTAATCCAATCACAAAGATCACTCGAAAATTATTTGCGTTGATTTGGATGGAGAAATATGAAGTTACTTTCAAATATTTGAAAGTAAGGTAATTCAGTTAATTAGTTCTCACAATACCCTATAGTGATGAGATTTTAGTGATCTACAATGATACATCCATGAAGTTCCTATGATGTGTTATCATGAAAAATGATATGGTGATAGCTTATTCCTCATGATAATTGAAAATCCATTAGTAAAATTACCCAACTCAGGATTTGAAGTTTGTTGTGGTAATATTTTTATTAATAATATAGAGTTATTATCATTATGATGAATGATATGATATATTTACACTATCTATAAAATTTTATTTATTTTTTCACTCAAAATGGGGTAAATGTGAACTAGAGAATATATTTGGAGTTGAATAAAGATTAATCTTTCTCAATACATTGACACACTGGGAAAGAGAAAAAGGGGTAAGATGTTATGAGGTGAAAAGATCATTGTAGCCTTTCCATGATAAGGATTACTAAAGATCCAATATTTATGGATCTAAGAAGGATAGATATGAATATTTTAAAGGAGGGATTAATATCATATTTTTCAAATGATTGTTCAGAAATATATATATAAAGGAAAACTAAAAAGGCACAATAGGAAGATGAATAACTACAAATCAAGGTGGGAAATGTTCCTGATTTCAACTCTGATTATGATGGAATATTATAGTTCAGGAACTATGTTTTTATTCCTCTAATAGTAGAATTAAACAAGGATTCATTATAGGAGGCTCATATTTCATCATTGTATATTCATCCTAAAAGCACAATGATGTAAATGGACAAGAATTATGAATACATATGTGATAGAATAAAAAGAGATATTGAAGAATAAGGTTCATTATTATTTATTTGTTAGCAAGTTATGGTTGATAGATAGAAGTCTATGGGGATGTTAATATAATTAAATATACCAGAATAGAAATTGGAAAACATCACCATGGACATTGTCATCATATTTCTCAAAACATTTAAGGTCTATAAAGATATATAGGTTATAGTTGATCACCATAAAAGGTCATAAAACTATATATTTATCTAATAAAAATTATATTTTAATCATATTTATAGGATATATATATACACACACACATATATATATATATAAAGGATGTGGTTTGATTTCATAGAGAACCACTTTGAATTATATCTGATTTGGATCGGAGGCTTACCTAAATGTTTTGGTGAATACTTCATCATGACCTGGATACAAAATTAATGTTTACCACTACATATCATCCCCATTCATATGTTCAGTATAAGAGGGAAATGCAAAATCATGATGAAATTTTTAGATATTTCTCTATGGATTTGAAAGGTTTCCCAACTAAATACCTATCATTGGGGTAATTTTATTACAAAACATTTCTTTCATACTTGTATTCATAGGGGTATTTATGAATCCTTATACAATAAGAAGTGACGAACTGTAACATGTTGTGATGAAGTTATGGAAATAAAGATATTTGGGACTGATATTATTGATGAAATGGTAGAGGAGGTCAGATATATTGAACAAACCATAAGAGTAGCTTAGATTCAACATCAATGTGTAGCTTAAAATAAATACAAAGATGTAGAGTCTGAATCAGGGGAAATGTTATTCCCATAATAATCTTATATGAATTGTGTAATGATATTTGGAAATAAGGGAATAATGTGACCTAGTTATATCATTCCTTTTTTAATTATTGATATTGTTGGAAAGGAATATTTTAGATTGTATTCTTCAAAAAAATCTCATTAATGTTCATGATGTGTTCCTTGTATCATTCTTGAGATACTAAAAACCAGATCATTTAAATGAACAGAACTCAAAATTCATACTACTAGAGTAAGATCTTTCTTATGAATAATAACTGATAAATATTCTAGATCGTAGTAAAAAAGTTCTACGAATCATTAATTGTTAGTCTGGTTAATGTTTTTTTGGAAAAATCACCAATTTGAAAAAGATACGTGTGAACATGAGGTTTTGATGAGGCAGTGGTATCCTCGTCTATTTTTATCCGTGTGAAAAATTTTGAGGGATTATTTATTTTTAGGGGTTTATAATGTAACACCCCTTCATTTTAATAAATATATCACTTTAAATAATTTTAATTTTTCAATAACTAGTGTACCATGAGATCACGAGTTTAGATAAACCACAAGACTGTATAAAAATACCATTATAACATATCCATAATATTTCGAGGAATAAATATGAATTAATAATTTAGGGAAATATATTTTAAAATCATTGGTTATTTTGAAAATAAAATACAACTCAATTTTGTATGAAGCAAATATTTCTATTTTTTTCCCAATGGCATTTTAACATAATATATTATATTAATTACAATTATTGAATGATATTAATGGTGTATATATGTTATCTAATAAATTATTTTATATTCATAAAATATATATTATAGTAATAGGATATGAGCAAAAAATATTTACACATAAACACTATATATTTCTAAAGGGTGTTTTACCACCATTTAAAAGAAAATTTATTTTTAATCAATTTTTTAAAATTTAAATAATACATTTGGAAAAATAAACTTTTTATTGGATAAAATATTATGAAAATTTACTTTGGTTTTAGTTTTAGTATTTTTATGATAAGTTTCATGTTTTGATTAAAAGTTATAGAATAATAAATGTTAGTTGAAAACAACTTTTCCATGATAATAATTTATATTGTTAAATTAATCTTTGAGGGGATTTAAAGTGAATTAAAATCAATTTTTTATTTGATAATATAATTTAGGTATTTATCATAAATTTTACATTGAAATTAGAAATAACATTTTTCAATCTTTTTCATGTTTTAACTTTAATAACATGTTTTATCAACCCATCAACAAGATTATTTTTATTTTAACTACTTCATATTTTGTGCTTCATATTTTTAAAAAATTGACTCAATATTTTGAATTAATGGGTTCATGTTACGTAAATATTATTATTTTATTTATTGAAATTTATAATACTAACTTTAATATTTTGTATTATCACAGTAAAAGGTAAATTAGGTAATTATGTATAAAAATATTATAAATAATTGAAAATTACCCTAGAACATATTCTATTATAAATGGATTTCTTAGAATTGGTAAAAAATCCTTCACCCAAAATTAAACCCGTTTAAGCTACATAGATGATATTTAGATATTTATTACTTTTTGTTTAATGAAACGTGGAAGATATCATACTCATATTTGAATAACTAAACAACTTTTAATATAGAAGTATACAGAAGATAAATTTGACTACAAATAATTATTGTAAGGGTATAATGTTATTTTAACAGTGTATATTATATTTAATTTTTACGATAAAATATATCACCATAATTACTTAAAGAATGTTTACAGAATTCGTATATAGTAGAATAAAAAATAAATAAAATGATTTTAATTAAAATTATAAGAAATTTTAAATGACCCAAATACATATATAAATATTTATTTTTTAATATATAGTACATGGTTATACAATGGTCTATTTAATGACCTTATATAGACACTTATATAAGAATAATACCCTGATAATATTTTATTTAAAATGAACCCAATTTGTTAATAGTATATGTTATTAAGTTATATAGTATTTTCATATGTCATTTCCATATTTTATTTCAAACATAAATAGTAATTTTAAATCTAATATATTTATCTTCATCAGATAATTTTACTGATTATTTATATGAAACAACTAATTAATTTAATTTATTTATCAACAAAGAAGTAGTAAATAATTAATTAATAAATCAAATTAATGATATTAAAAATATTAAATTAATTATAATTTGAGTTAATTAATATAATTATTTTTATTGAATACCTTTACAAATCTTATATAAAATAAAATATATTTTTTAGATGTCATCTAGTTCTATTTGTATTTTAAGATATCTATGAAAATAATATTGTCAAAATTGAAACTATTTGTTTTAAAAAAAATTGGTTTTATTAAATTATTTAAAAATGGTAAACCATTTTTTGAAATACCAAATAATGATTATAAGATTAAAAAAATTTATAAATTCTTCTTTTATATTACAATTTACATCAAATGAATAAAAATTTCACTCTTAAAATTTTGAAAAGTTGTGTCCTTACCTAAAATAGAAATAAGTTTACAAAGGGTTGTTAAAAATGATATCATTTAAATTAATACAAAAAATGTATAAAATAATATTAATTACATTATACCAACATTATATAATAAATAATAATAATATTAGTCATTATTGTGGTATTTTGAATGATATTTAGTCTTATAATTTAATATATTTGAAGATTCCAAAAATGCCCCTTATCTTAATTATTATTAGAAACATACTCCCTGACATCTTGACACAATATTAAGCTATAAATATTGGCCATACCATGCCCATTTACCTTATAAACTTCACTAAATACATTCTATAGGTTTTATCATTATCAAAAGTCCATCTGTAGAGTCATTAAGAGGAGATCTAGAGGGTTCTCGCTGAGAAAGAAGTAATCTCTATTACTGTCTCTCTTAAGAGTATTTATTTTCCTAATTTCTATAAATGTTTACATTAATAAGTAATAAATGTGTTATCACATATATTATGATATTTTATTTTCATAATGGAACAACCATATTCCACCTTTTATCCATCGTACGAAAAATGAAATAACCTTGCATGTGTATGTATGACCTAGCATCTCCACGCCATGGTCTAAACTGTTTTTCATCACCACATTAGTCGGCCGGGTATAATGATAAAAAGAATTAAAATATAAAATTATTATAAATTTATATTTATTATAGAGAAATATATACACTAATAACATTAATACCATTTCACAATTAAGTGTATGATATCATCGCACGTCCATATGTACGACCTGCCATCTCCACTGCGCGATGTGATTCATTCTCAATGACCACAGTTGTAGAATTATTATCTTATTATATAGATATATAATTAATAATATGAAATATATTATAATAATAAATTTAGGTACATTAAATAACTATATCTAATATGAAATAACATGGCCTTATACAATAAAAAAGGCATTAGAAATGGAAGCATTAAACACCCAAAAAAGAGTAATAATGAAATATTTCTAATAAAAGGATTATGATATGATCATATATGATATCATAAATTTTAATATGGTTATATAATTTGTTTGTAACATTCATGAATACATTATATTGTGTGTTTAGATACGTAATAATGAAATCAAACCAATGGTAAAGGATTTCATTGACTCACTTTTATTTATTTGGGACACATTCCTTATACACCAATTGTTTCTATTTTGTGGTGTTTATACTACCCATGATTCATTATGATTATTATTCTATATTTTATGCTATTTATGTATCCATATGATTTTATTTATTTCATGTTTCAGATGATGGTACTCATTTTAATGTAGTGAGGGTTAATTTCACAATCTCATTATTATGTGAGATTTTTTCTATATAAGTATTTTTGGGGTATATTTGTCTTCCACATAAATTTATGTGAAAAATGTATTCCAAATTATACTTAAATTATTATATAATTTTTTTTAAGTAATATATCAACAGGATTAACTTTTATAAATCTTTATATGTTGAATCTTTTAACATTTTTTTTATATGAGGAACATTGTGCCTTATCTGGAAAAGTACAAGGAGAATGTTTTGTATCATATATGGAATGAATATATTTTTCATATTGCATGATTCCCTGTTTCCTTGAATATAAATTAACTCGGTGACATGATTATGTAATAATATAATATTTTGTTTTAAAATATTGAGTAATTTTAATTAAAGAAAATTTTTTCAACGAAGAAAGTATGTTTTCCATAATAATCATTTTCAAGTTATATATAAAATGTTTCTTAAGTTTTATTTGGGATATTTTTAAAGTTTTATATACCTTTTATTAATATGTATGATATATGATGAAATTATATTTATGAAACCCATTTATTTCTATGGGTTATTTTCCCACCCGGGTTGTTAATTTTCACCTCGTTCCTATTCTTGGTTATTACCTCGGGAGTTGGGTGTGACAAGTTTGAAATTTTGGTGCATCTTTTACACCATTAATTGGAATGAAATTCTTTCATAAATGTTTAATTTAAAAACCCTATGTTCCTCATAAATGTTCCTTAGGTTACACTTGAATTTAGATATAAATTTCCAAATTTTTTTTAGATAGAACCGACCGCATTGTTTGGCCTCATTGTTTACAAAACACTATAACCAAACTATGAATAGTGTCTAGAAAATTAAATTTTTTATGTTATTACAATTTTTCTATTCATTTAATAAACCAAATACTCTGATATCATCCCTCATTAGACCCTCTCATCCATCGCAGGTCTCAATAAAACTTCAAGATCCAATGTAACTCATTTGTGAAGGAGGATTTGGTGGGGAAACTTCAAAATCATTCAAGTACGTGAGTTTCTCTATAGATTATTCTTTCCCCTCAGGGATTATCATACACAACAATGAGGTTTTATGATTCCAACACCTAGGGTTTCTTTATTAGTTTTTAATCCAAGTATTTTGGGTGTAATATTCTTGTATTAGGTTCGTTTTTATTTCCTTCTGATCATGTAGCGATGCGGTTGAAGTTTATAACAAAATTTAGGGGGGTTTTTACATAGAAGGTATGTTATTCGATTTTTATGAATGAATTTATGAGTAATATTTTCTTGATTTACTTATTAAATGTGTTCCACATATGTTGTTTGTGGTGTGAAAACCATTTTCAATGGAATTGGTCAATCGTTGCTTGTTTTTCATGTGCATCTCTTGTGGAATCATTGGGGGTCATTTTATGACATATGAATGTGGATTATTGAATGTTTCTAGGGAATCTAATATTATGTTGATAGTGTCTTGATGTGGTTTTGTCATTGAAATAGGCGTTTTGATTGAGTTTTATTTGAAAAACCATGATATATATGTTGAAAGTATTTTTAGAAAAGTATAAATGATTTATTGACTTACAAAACGGTGAATACATGTTTGTGTACTATTTTGGTGGGAATATTTTATTAAAATGAGGATTTTAACGAGTAATTTATTATTTTGGGGGTTAAAAAGTTTGATAAAATTTTATAAATTTTTAAAATGATTTATTAAATTGATATAATGGTACAATATATGTTTGTGGGCTATTTTGGTGTGGCCATGATGTCAAAACGAATTTGAATGTTAAAAAGGGTATTATGTGACTTGTGTGCAGGATTTATGGTGAGTGTATGATTTGAAAATTAAATTTCCATGTTAAATGTTTATATTATATCATGTGGAACATGATTGAGAATAAATAGGGAAACTTAGGTATCTAGATAGGCAGACCAAGAATAGTATACTAGTGATATGGTAGTGGTTTCACCCCTATTTCACTTATCAATATTGATGATGAAAACACTAACTATACAATGATAATTTTTGGGGACCACTAGGCCATTGGATTTTACCCTTCATGTGGCTTGTGGATGAGATATACATTTGTTATGGATACCTTTACACCGAGATATGATGTACCCTGGTCCCCACAGGTAGTTAGTGCCACAGGGTGTTCCTATGAATACTTATCATTGGATTTATTGTACATACCATCTACATGTTGTGTACTTTTCTGGAAAATTAAGTAGATTTATTGTTTTATTAAAAGTGTACATTCATTAATTTTCCCTTCTTCTAAACTGTTTTTATTTTAAGGTTGCTTCTCTTTGAAATTTTTACTAACATTCTTCTTTAAAAAATAAAAAAGAATTATTTTTTAAAATGTTTATCACATGGAATATTTTTGGGTGGAATCCTATTGTGATTAAGGTCACACCCGACTTACACCTTTGGTTTTATATATACTTGGTAATGTTTGTTGTTGGTTTGGGTAAATGTCTTAGAACAAGATGTTTTGGTTTCAAGAAGTCCTTCTTGATGCAGTGTCATGTAGATGTCTTGAGGGTGAGGCCACCATTCCATGACTTGGTTATTGGGATGTAATTTTTTGATTTATTCCCTTTTGGTAGACATTGGTATATTTTATAAACCTTGTAATAAAATTACAAAATTCATTTACTAGTTTCTTTGAAGTTTTCAGATTATGTTTCTCTGTTATTGTTGGTTATTTTTTGATTCTAAACATAAGTAAATTGTTCGAAACAATTATTCATCATACTCGGGAACTTGTTCCATCTTGTGGGGATATGTAATTCCCTTATATCCTTTACAGGTAATGGTTCTCTTTTTTTCTTTGATTGAGACAATATCTATATTGTGAAAACAATGTATCAAATGAGGTTTTCTCTTTTTCTATAATGTTATTTTGTGAAAGAGTTTGGATAGAATGAAGATAGTATTTTCACGACTTGAAATTCCTATTATGAGCTGTGTTCCTGGGAAGAACAACTCATGATATGATTAAATTATATAGGGGATTTTGGGTTTTATCTAAGTATTTTTCTTCTCATGGTTCGTTAATGTTTGGGGTAATAAAAAGTGAGTACGGTCAGTGGTCTTAGTGGGCTTGTAGGTTATGGGAAGGCATGTGGAGCCCAGAATAATTTCATAGAACAGTCATTGTGATGGTTATGTGATGATCATATGGATTATTATATAATTTTCAATCCATACACTAACAATAATTTCTTCTCACATTATATTGGATCTCGTTGTTTTTGAATCATAGAAACTTGGTTTTAAAGTACAAATCACTTGGTTGGATAAATTTTGAATTTTGTGAAATGATTTTCTAGTAAAGAAGATATTGATGAATCATAAATGTGTGGAAATTAAATTTTTGAACTTTTTTGAAAAGGAAATTGGGATGTTTGCACATCTTTTGAATGAATGATTTGTGTCAATGAGGGTTTTTAAAATATGTTTCTAAGAGAATTTTCTTAACGGTTGAAAATAATTAAAATGGAATGACGTGTTTCGTAATTTATATGTGGGGTTTTGAAGAAATATTGTGATTGGTAAATAGTGATAATTTGATTTTTTAGTCATTGGAAATTTCATTAAATATTAATGACGAACCTTAATTAAATGGGGGTTGATAAAGTGGAATTTTTCATGAAATAATAATTTGATTGAAATGAGATAACTTTTTTTGAAATTAATGTGTTTAAAATGAAATTGAGTTTCTATTTTAATGGTTGGTGATTTTCTAAAAAATGTTTGTATGATATGAATCATGTTTTGATATGAGGAAATATGTTTTGATAAATAATTTGATGTGTCAGTTGAATGCATTGGTTTTGAAAAGTTGAAAGAATTTTTCTTTTAAACTTTGGGATTTCAATGACTGTCCACATGCATGGGTTTTCATGGGATGATGAATGGTTAAAGGCACAACTAGTTAAGTATGGTTATGCATATGAGATGAATGCCTAGTGTGGCATGGAAACATGCATGATTTAGGCCCATGGGATACCAATGGTAAATTATATAACCACCAACCTGGTTTAATTTCAAATAAATCATAATCAATGGAAATTCGATGTTTTAAAAACTGGAATTTGGTTTGTGTATTTTATGTTCTTTTGTGATTAATGATATATGATATTTTTATTTCAATAACCCCTCTTTTTTGAATGATATCTTAGGTTTCTGTTTTGTCAGTAAGTAGGGTTGAAGTGATGGTCTGTCGTTTCTTTTGAAGAGTGCTTAGGTAAGCCTTTGTGATAGATCAATTCATGTGTTTGGATCTAGTGTATGGTTTACTTTAATTGAAGGATTAGAATGGTTAGGTCCTTAGTTTTTATTATTGCCTAAGGTATGACCCCATAAAGAGATAATTAATGATTAAGGTGTGGCCCAGGTAGTTTGTAGTTTGAATGTTCTCAAGTTGATCAAAATAAGGACTCTCTTACTATGATTTAAGGTTGAGTTTATCAATCATATTTTTAGGATAATTGATATCCTATCACAATATATGTGTGGATGAGGAAGGAGTTGAATGTAGTCATGGTTTCATGAGTTGTTAAAATTTTCAAAGGTGATGTTTGACAACATTGGGTCTAAATGTTTTATTTAGAAATGGTGAATGAGAATTCTAGTGTGGAAGGTGAAAGCGTTATGGGATTTTCAGTGTAGGATGACATCCTAACAACCTTTCAGTCATTTGTTAGTCTCACAGAATCATGGGTTTTTTTATCCATGAGTGTGGAAAATTTAATTTTTCGATGTTGTTGTGGTTGATTATAGTAAAATGGGCTATATGGGACGCTATTCAAGGTTCCAATCTTAGTAATTTCTTTGTCGCATGTAAGGGTCATGTTTAGTGGTGTCTTGTGGTGTTGTGTTTTCTTTTAAGGGAAAAGGTGGATGTTATAGAACCATTCTAGGGCTTCTTCATAAATGAAAATGTGTCACTTTTCCAAGAATTTCGGAATTCCTTATTATAAGTGAAGGTTTATTTCTTGTATTATTACTTATACTATTTCTTATTCACGGTGAAACAAGTGATTCGTGTTCATGTAATAAGTCATTGTAATGGTGAAGGATCCATGAAATGGTAAGTGGTTTTCTAGATGTGGTGTGTTTCGTTTATGTTTTTAGATCATGATATAGTCACTTAAGGAACGAAATGAAGAATTTATATTTCGGAGTTTGAGTGTCGGACTGTGAGGTAGGAGATGCTTTTATAATCTGATCTGTAGTCATATGTCCTCGAGTGAAGATGGATCATAGTTAAGAAAACAAGGGTTTAATGGGATCCAAATTTAAATTCTATCTTGAATATGAAATTTTTGTATAGTTAGAGGGTTTGATGTGATGGTTCCTTTTCATGTGGTCCAATTTGGTGGAATGCGATTTATGGACTCTTTCCCTCATTGTTCTAATCCATGTCAGGGGAAAAGTCCCTCCTCAGTTATAAGGTACCAAGGTGGGTTTGTTTTCTCAACCCCCAAGGCTTGAACCCTTGTGGGTGCAACTCTTTGTATGGTTGTTCATGAAAGAATAACCTTATAGGATCTTTTAGATCTTGACTTGGTCAGACCCATCTATGATGCAAATTTTTGTGGGAGTTTTGATCTAAATAATTACCCTATTCAGTTGGGGATTGTCCCCCCCCCCCCCTTGTAGTGGGGATTGGGTATTTGGTGTTGTTTTTGTGTCATCTTGGTCCAGTTGGTTAAGAAGATTGATTATTATGGCGGTGAGACCCACTGTGGGTGTCGTGTAGGTTATATTGGAATTAGTATAATGTTAGTATATCCCTTTTGGTGCAGAGTATTTTATGGCCTCCCTTGTTGGTGTCCCAATTCTGTCTCGGGAAATTATGTTGTCTCTTATAGTGGGGAGTCCGTTCGGGTTACCACATATCAAAAACTCAGTTTTGTTCTCAATGTTTTCATGGTAGTATGTGGTCTCATTCAGAGATATCTAAACACCAAAATCATAAATGGGTAAATTTTGTGATTGCAGCATGCCCAATGGCTTCATTGAAGTCAGGATTTTGTATCCTCATTCAAATTTTTATTCGTTTGAGGTAAATTACATGGTCTTCATTGGTTAGTAGTTAAGTATTTTTGTTTCGGAGTGTGGTTAAATTATGTCTTCCGAATTTAAGAAATTCGTGTATTTTTTGGCTGGATAGAATATATATTCTATTGTTGACAAACTATAGGTGTTTTGGCATTTGGTTGTGGGTGACCCTTACTACAGTAGTCCGTCTTGGCCTATCGAGCCAGCTCATAACTCTCTTTCCTTGATGGTAGTGTCATTATTTACATATCATTGAAAACACCCCTTTTAACTTTGAAATAGTATTTGGTATTATTTTGTCATCAAAAATTTATGTGTATATCTAGGGGTGAAATCCTTATCGTGGGGATAATTTTCACAATAAGGATTTTATTTTTCACTTCATTTTAGTTCTTGCTCATTTCTTCGGGAGCTGGGTTTTATAGGTTTGAAATTTTAGGGCATATTTTCCTTATTTCCATGGCCTATATATCCCTAAAAAGGATCCCCATGAAACCCCTAAGTTCCCCTTGAATGACCTTTGGTTCCCCTTGAATTTTTAGTAAAATGGAATGTTTTTTGGTGGACAAAACATGATGCATGATATGGCTGTACGGTTTACTGAACCATGCATCCAAACTATGTATAGTGTCCAGAACATTAATTTTTTTTATGTTATTCCAATTTTTCTTTTCCATGATAAACAAATTCTCCCTTTTATTCTCCCATTCAACTCTTGCATCCATGGGTGGTCTACAAGCTTCTTTAAGATCCCATATAACTTTCGTTTTTGAAGATAGATTGGTAGGGAAAAATGAAAATCATGAATGTACATGAGTTTCTCCCTTTCTTCTTCTATCATATTAGGGTTTATACCATTCTTTATTAATATCATTTGTTTACATAATCTATGGATTCTTCCTATGGGTTTAACATTGAATTTTTGGGCAAAATATTCTTTGATTATGTAAATTTTCATTCTCTTATGGTGCAACAGTGGTGTCGTTGACATTGCACAAAAAGATATAGAGTTTTCTGACATCTATTGTAGGTTATTACATGTGTAATAATTCTTTGATGAGTTATCCTTGCTTGATTTACTTATTTAACATGTTCCTAATAAGTTTTTTTTGTGAATTTTTTTTGGTGGAATTAGTTAATCACTGAATTTTAATGTTTCATTTTTGATTAACGTTGTGTATTTTTCATTTGTAAATCTTATGGTACCATTTAAGGTAATTTTATAACATATGATAGCAGTCCATTGAATGTCTCTAGGTATACCCATTTTAGGATGGTAGGCTCTTGAGGTTGTTAGGCCTAGAAATTGGTACTTTTTAATGATTTTTATGTGAAAACCCATGTTATACTTCTTGAAAGTGTTTTATGACACTTTTAAATGATTTATTGAGTTTCTAAAAGTGTAAAAAACATTTTTGTATACTATTTTGGTAAGTATGTTTTCTTAAAAGTGGGTTTTGAATAGTATGTTATGACTTTTGGTATTAAACGTTTTTCAAAAATTATGTAAATTTTATATATGATGTATTAAATTGTGAGAAAGGTGTGATATATGTATGTGGGTTGTCTTGGAATGACCATGTTATTAAAATGAATATGAATGTGAAAAAGTGTATTATATATCATGTGTGTTGGGTGGTTTCTGTGTGAATGATTTTTAAATGGCATTTTCAAGTTCAAATTATATTTGATAACACATGAAGCATGATTGACCACAAAGAGAGAAACCCAGGTATATGGTTGAGTGGAATCAGACTAATATTCTAGTTATCCAATAGTGGTTTCATCCATGTTTCACTTAGTAAGATTAGGGTAGGCAACACTAACTAAACTATGAGGATGTTTAGGGATCACTAGGCCATTAGGTTTTCCCCTCATAGTGGCTCATGGATGAGATATATATGTGTAATGGTTACTTTTACACCATGATAAGATGTACCTAGGCCCCCACAACCAGCTTGTGCATAGGGGTGATCCCGTGACTAGTATTCATTGGGTTTATTGTACTTACCATCGGTATAAAACGTGTTATTATGGAAAATTTTATAGAATGAGTGTTTTATTTAAAATTGTACATTATTAAAATTATCCCTATTTAAAACTATTTTCATTTTATGGTTTTATCGCTTTTTGAAATTTTTACTAACATTCTAATTTATTAAACATGCATGTTTTTTTATTAAATTTTTTATCAAATGGAATCATTTGGGGTGGAATCCTATTATTCTTTGGCTCACACCATAAATACACCATTGGGTTTATATAGATTGATATTTTTTTAGGTTTTGATAAATCTCTTAGAACCATCAGTTCAGGTTATTAGTAGTCCATCTTGATACAGTGTCTTGGAATTGGCTTGAGGGAGTGGCCTCCTTTACATGAGGTCATTCTTGGGATTTAATTTTTGGCTTTCTTCCCTTATGGTAATCTTTTCGGATTTGTATAAACCTTGTAATCTAATTTTGAAAATTAAGTAATGTTTGTTTTGTTGAAAATTTTCAGATTTACTTTATCTATTATTGTTGGTTTTATTGGGATTCTAAAATCATGTAAATAATTCCCACAATATTATGCATCATACATGGGAACTCATGCCAGCCCATGTGGAAAGGGAACAACCTTTGGGCCTTTCCATTGAACAGTTCTAGTGCTTGTTTTGATGGTGACTAGATCTTGTTCATGATATCTATATCATAATATAATGATCATTATGAAACCAATTTATTTCTATGTTTTCTCAGATGATAAATGATTTAGGTTCTTTTGGTACATATATCTATTGTTTTCCTTATGTGATTGGTGGGACCTATATCTCCCTCCAATGCATTGGGTAAACATTTATATCTCTCGAGATATATAGTACAAGAATGGGATGTGAACTTGGGTTAGTAATACATGGATTGAATTAGATGAAACATGATTTAGTAACACATGGCTGGAATGAGGAGTGAACTTGGTCCTGTAAAGGAACATTTCCATTATAATGATCTTGGCTATAATCCTTGACGAATATTGAAATTAATTTTTATAATTATGTGTTTGATACAAATTTCATGTATTTTGTTATTACCTACATAAATATGTTCATTTATTATTAATAAACCTTTAATATCAATCCCATGCCCTGATATCATGGTCATTGATATAAAGGATATGATTTTAAAATGATCTATTATTATCTCTTATAATTATCATGTGACTAATATCTCACTTTTTTAACCTTACTGATAAATTTAGGTCACTAATTCTTATGTTTATTTTCCATAGGATACCAAGAAGGGTATCATATAAGATATTCCAAAATGGTGTTCTAGATATGAATGAAATAGTGGGAACCATAGAGATATTTTATGAACTATTTTTCAGGTTTCCCAATTCCTATAGACAATAAATATATATGGTTCTGGAATTGTTTTGTTATGTTAATAAATGTATATTATTATATATATAAGTAATATATATGTAGGTATGAAACGTGTTTTAATAACTTGTGTGTCCGTACAAATTTGAATGGAAAAATTACGATAGCAAACATAGTTAAATAATTTGAACATTAAATTAAAAAACAATAAAAACTATAAAAAACCAATCAAAGTGCTTTATTTATGGGGATGATGAGTTTGTGAAGAGAAATTATTGGTCAAATGATGAAGGAAATGGTAGCTAGATTGTGTGATATTAAAAAGAGAATATTGATGAGTGAAAGATCAAGAATATTACAAACAATTTGTCATTATTACTAAAAAATAATCCTAATTAGGGACATTTTGTGAAAAAATTGTTATGAAACACTAATAAATCACTCGGTACTGAAAATATTCTTGTTAAATATCTGCAGAAAAAAAATTTAGATTAAAACGATGTATATGAACATATCCTTATTAATAAAATCCTTAATATTTTCCAATTTTCAAGGTACTTCAGTTGATTTTCAACTGAAATATACCACTATCATCACATGTTTGTATGTTTAATAGGGTAGAACTAAATATAATTAAGAATGTTAATGATAATTAAAAACTAAGAAAATGCATATTAATTATTTTCAAAATAATGATAATTAAAGAAGAAACAATTTAAACATATTACAATATATAATGCTAAATATGATATATGTACTCATCGTAGTAGTAAAAAATTATATTATCTAAATAAACTCTTTAAAAAATAAAAAAATGGGAAGAAATATAAGAAAAAACTCTTCTAGAACGATCAACTCATCTATCTAGCACTAAATATTGATCTACTTGATTATGTATGCACTATGCGTCCCTGATACATCTCTACACTTAGTCGCATGGTCTTGATTTCTATTTTGTGTTTTATTGGATGATGTGTCAATGATCCATCACTCTCTCACATACAATGTAAAATAATTGAAATTATCAATGAAGTGAAAAAATAATTCAAGACTTTTTCTCACAATATGTGAGGATAATCCAGTTGTTTTCCACCATGTGGCATGATTTTCTATGTATCATATTGTTTATAATGAATAAAGAAGATCTCTATGATATAATTTGATACATAAAAATGTGTTAATTTATAAAATAACCTGGATGATGGATAATTATTAGTTCATTATTTTATAATTTCATGAATTTCTAGACGATACCTAAGAATTCTCACAACATCACCATGTTGGGATCCCCATTGTACATTAGTTTTTTTATTTGATAATTCTTTGTCTCTATAAACAAAATACATTTTCAAGGCCTTTTTTATCTTTTTAGCGACTCCATACCCTTAAATATATGATGAGATTTTTTTAGACCGTGGCATTACCATGCATAATGGTTTTACCCAATATGAAAA
Source organism: Viscum album (assembly GCA_963277665.1). Classification (NCBI taxonomy): domain Eukaryota; kingdom Viridiplantae; phylum Streptophyta; class Magnoliopsida; order Santalales; family Viscaceae; genus Viscum; species Viscum album. The sequence goes on from OY728162.1 coordinate 1,208,056,915, forward strand.
TTTACCTTTTTATTCATTGTACTTCAGTACCAAAATCAGCCTTCATCCACTAGGAATCATATATATAGATCACAAATATATATGATATATGCTCATTCTTCAGTTGGAGTTTCATTATAGATGACAACATTGGACTTGATATTATATACCCAATAGTAACATCATTTTACTCCTAAAATATCCATCATCCATGGACTGAGATTTCATCATTGAAAAATAAACTTGTGTAAGATTCATCCCACAACACCATTCATTGATATTGAACTATCACCGGTGATACTAAATTCAACTTCATTAGGATAAATGCATAAACTATAAAAACATTAATCAACCTTTTATAACGTCATATAGTTTAATTTAATAGACCTAAAAATGACCTCAACATCCAATTTGTTTAAACTCATTGAGAAATTTCATTAATCTTATAGCGTGCATGAATAACCTAAATTGTAGTTATGATGTTTAAAATCATTAAATTCATAGTACCTATGAATCTTTATTATTTATGTAGATATAAAATCCAATGATTAATTACATAAATCCACATAAATATATATTCCATTTTGGCACATATATCACAATTGATCTATAGCCACCCACTATCATCATATTACATGAAAGAATATTCATCTACATGGTCAATGTCAGTGATCTTATTTATTAGGTATCACCATTTTATTTGTCCTTTATGAAACATTTATGGTCTTCCTCCTCCATGATTATGTAGTAATTACTTTTGAAACATGTTGAAATATTATTAGAGATACCAAAAATTATAGTGATCGGTGAAATCCTCACTTGTTTCAATTTATAGATTCATATCTAGTAGCGATCAAAATGTAATAGTGTATATCAGAGGTTTTGATTACTTATTATGAAAATTTAAGACTCATTATATTCAAATTTTATTAACATCCATATCATTTCATAAAAAATTATCCTCACATATATTATAGCATCGATATGTTGAATTCCAATCAACCCCAAATCACATTCTTCTATTCTATTTGATTCAAGATCGAATAATTTTCAATAAACACCATTGCGGTGTAATTTTTAGGGGGATAATTAACATAGAATATTGGCCACCTAAGATTATATTTTCATCATATATGAACCATATATTAATTTCTAATCTACAGAGATTCCATGGAATGATTGATCCCATGAATGAAATTAAACCAAAAAAGGTCCATGAATTGATGTTGATGGATGTATATGGATGGGTGATTACCCCTCTATAGTGTATCATGGATTCATGGAATTATTTCAAATATCATTTAATAATTACCATATATGTTTGTAGATGGTATATTTTTTCTCATGATACATCCTTAGTTCGGTGGATATTACCTTAATCCTGAATGATATATATTGAAAATTTTACTACAAATATATGAAATCTATTTCACACTATAATATGAATAGAGTATAATTAAACACTTCAAAACCTAAACATCCCAAACAATAAAATAAATAAAAATTTAAATATTTCAAAAAAAAATATGAATTTATTTCAAATATTTAATTTTGGAATAAATTCCATGAACAATGAAATTAAAATATTAAAATCAAATATATACCCCAAAAAATATAAAAATGAATAATGTAATGGAATTATTTAATTTTTATTTAATAATTGACAAAAAAACATGTTTTTAAATTTAATTCCTAACAAAAACCAGATTATGTATTCTAAAAGTACATTTATATCAAAATTAAAAACATTTCAATGTTCAATAATGAAGAATCAACATTTTTTACAAAAATCCCGGAATTTTATCTCCGGCACAGATTGATCATATATTCCTTAATTTTCTTAATATAGAGCATTTTCATATTATTATAAAAAAACTCCCAAAAAATATGTATAAACAACAATAAATTATGGTTCATGTAAAATACAACCACATAAAGAATTTATCTTATATTAAATCAAAAAATTAATCAAATTATTATAATGAGATGAAATCAAAAGAGAAAAAACAAAATATAAACAATACATTTATTTTTAAAATGATTTCCCTAATTAACCATCTCATGTAGAATAAATTTTTCCCCCATTAATATAATATTATTTAGTTGAATGTTGTTTTCCATTTTATTCTAAAAAAATAAATCAATAATTTTTATATAAATTAAACACATATTAAATATCATCCAAATGAATTACTAAATACCACTTCACCTCCATTAGAATAGTGCATCAAAATTTATGTTCTCCTAATATATTAAAATTCTATGGGATCAGGTCCCGTGAAAAGTTTTTACAATGAATTTTTACCTATGAAAAAGGAAATGAATAAAAAATAACTAATGAAGAGTTCAACCTAATTTAGGGTTTTCAATGCATAACCTCTTTAATACATATAATACATTTTAATTAAAATCATATGGTTACAAAAAATTATTTTAACCATCAAATATATTTGTTATTAAATATTAATATCCTTGATGATGAATTACATCATTCTATTTTGAGAAAATATGTCACCCATTAAGAAATTAACTTCAAATCATGAAAATAAATTAATTTTTATAATTTTCTATAAATTTATTGTGGGAAAAAATGAAGGAAAACTTTTCAAATTTAATATAACTCCCCCACATGTAAAATGAAAAAGTTTCCCCGCTATAATAATAGGTGGTGGAAGGAATATTTAATAGTGTTCAAGAAAAAGATTATATTGAAAAAAAATTTAAAAATAAGGATTGTGAAGTGAGTTAAAATTTACTTTTTCGCTCAACTTATAGTCATCGAAATTTAGAAAATTCACAAGAATTCCACCATGCATAGAAATAAAAATCAACACAGAAACTGATGTTTACATATGATGAATGATAACTCATTTTTATTTAAAAAATTATTTCTAAAGGAGAACATAAAAGAGAATTAACATGACCTATCAGTACAAAAAAATCAATATATTGGAAATAGATAATAGACATTATAACGATTATATCATGTAAAAATTATGTCCAAAAATATATTTATGTAACTAACAATATAGTCCACAATTACAACTCAAAAAACTTATTAATCTAATTAAATTTATTTAAATTATAAGAAATATTCAATTCTTTTGGATTATTTAATAATTTTAGAATAGAAAAATAAAACCCCCCTTTAGCCATTGAGGAAGATATATGGTTTCCCCACTTGAAATTATTAAAATTTAATGCAGCTAACATGGGGATTAATGAATTTAATAGTCATGAATACTTCAACCAACGAATGTTTGAAAAACAATTGATATGAATATCATGAATCATATTGTCCCTCTTAATCATAAAAAACAATCTTGATTCTACTATAGTATATTTAACCCCTTCTTATTATTTTAACATTTATTGTATGGTCAATTTCTAACAAAATAATCTCTCACTAAAAACCTTCTTCTGCACCAGGATAATTCTACAAAAGGATTGTATATATAAAGAATCCTAAAAAAATATTATAAACATATTCTAAAATAAATAAATATTCCAAAACAAATAATCGATAATTAAATTTATTGGGTGTATACATATTAAACACTTTATTTTATAGCCCCACCTAGAATTATGACCTCGTATTTCTATCCATAATAATTTAGTGATTATGTGGTCATGAGGATTATAATTTCATTTAATTTTATTAAATTTTTCTCATAATATAATATAATATTTTGGAGGATAGTGTGTCACATAATTCTTTCTAAATAGTCTTGTCACAACCCGTCCTCAGGGCCCATGTCATGACTACCCCAAGCCCGCCTTCTATAGGCCAGGGACTAGCAATTAGCACAAAAGGCGTAATTCCCTAAGTTGGGAAGACATTGCCTTTATAATAGTAAACAACAACAACAGTGTATTCAACTAGAAGTAAACACTAATTAAAATTGAATACAAAATAATGTGCTAGAAAGTAAATGGGCCAGAATACAAACCCAACTGAAAATCATGTAAAAGTAGAAAAAGGGAAAAATAACTGGTACTAAAGAGAAGCTCCTCAATCGTCCTTTGGGGTTCCTACCTGAAGGGTAGGTTCAGATGGTCACCTCAGTAGTCACGTCCGTCAGTATCCTCCGTGTTCTGACTCGTTGCATGTACACCTCTGGGTACCGTCCAGTCGTGGTGCTCTCGGCGTCTGTCAGTGCTATCCATCGTCTGCATCCAACACAACAAGGTGTGGGCATAGCCCAAGCAGGGGTGAGTATAACAATACTCAGTAGGGACCCTGATACCTGGAAGGTCTCACAATATCCACTAAGTATAAATAGAAGGAGATAGATACAGGTATGAAGTAACAACTAGCCCTACTTAGGTATATGCCCATACATATACCTAAGTTACCAATCACAGCCCGACTCCAACTCTCGAGCCCAATCGCAACCCAGTGTACAAAGGAATTAAAGTTAATCACCATGATGATAATGGTTGAAAGACATGGCTCGACACACACAGGTATGCCATAATATTAGAGAGATATAGATGATAAGATGTTGCCACTGGATCATCTATGCTATCGGACCCACACAGGATATAGGATCAGCTAAGCTGTCAGACTCACATAGATTATAGGCCATCTATCTCATCTAAGATGTCAGACCCACACAAGATATATGTCAGCTATCTTGTCTAAGCTTTTGGACCCACACAGGATACATACCATCTATCTTGTCTAAACTGTCAGACCCACACAGGATACGGGCCGGCTATCTCGTCTAAGCTCTCGGACCCACATAGGATACATACCAGCTACCATGTCTAAGCTTTCAGACCCACATGGGATACATGCCAGCTATTCTATCGGACCCACATAGAATACAAGAACAAAATTCAGAACTGTCAAACCCACACAGGATTCCGGTACAGTAGTCATCGCAATCGCAGACAGCTCTAGGGTTTTCGCACACATCACGCTTGATTCTAGGATGGTCTTCTCCTCGAGCAAATTGGGTAAATAAATCAGGTATCATGAAGTCCTAATTTGATGTATCTTGAAGTTATGTCTTATTATAAAGAACCCAACATGACAGACAACACGTCAATTGGACGCCCGGTCTGAAAGTTATTCGCTTTTCCATTCCAAGGGCCCGGTTGGATTTAAGCTCGTTCCAATCCTGGACATTTTCCAAAGTTTCCAAAAACTCACATAGAGTTTGTCAAGAGGACCGCATCATCGAGTGGGTCAGAGTGTCCCATACGGAATGTCGTTCGGACGTGCGGTCTTGAAGATATACACATTTAAGCGATGTCTGGCCCGACCCGTCAAGCCCAGTGGGATGGCGGGGTCTGCCCGAGCTGGTTTGGTGGGTCCGACCCAATTGGGGGGTTAGCCTAGCCCTGTGGGGTGTGGCCACTTGTAGACCCGGCCCGCAGAGCGGGCCGGTCCTGTTTGCCCTGCTGCGCCGAGCGACACCGCCTCTCCCTGCCTGGCCGACCGAAGCCTGCCGGTTCTATCCGGCGCGAACGGCCCCCACAGCGGGTCGTTGTTCCTCCCACACAGTGCCAAGTGGCGCCGTGGGTCTTCAGCCCGGCCAGCAGGTGGCCGACAAGTTCACCAGGCGAGCGGCCCTCAGTTGCGGGCCGCGACACCTCGACCTTCCAGCATGACTGGCTATACCGAGCGAGTTCCTCTAGCCTGGCCGGCTTGCGGCCGGTCAGTTCTTCTCTGGCCGAGCAGTCTATAGATACGGGCCACAGTTTTCTTCCATGCAGCCGGCACGGTGGCGCCGATCCACCACTACCGCGGTCCATCTTGGACTTAGACTTCGGTTCCATAACATGGCACGATGGTGGCACATATTTTCATCTGCCATGGTTCTTCTCCTACATGGTGTGACAACATCACGCCCTATTGGCTCCGCCTCCATCATTATCAAGATCAACAAATATGGGGGATGTTCGGATCATGTTCATGCATCCCGAACCCTCCTCGTTGTTACGTTAATAGTTGTAAATTCACATTCCGCAATTAGAATGATGAAGTTCGGAAACATAAAAACTCAAAACAACCCCTACCTCATATTTGACGTTGCACGTCAACGAGAAATGGAAGATGGTGTCGCGGAAGTCAAGTGTTGTGGAAGACAAACATTAATTTCATTGACATCAAGAAATGTCTGAATAAGAAGCGTAGTCAATGTTCATCATGGTTGGATCCTCCTCTTGTGGCTTGGACAAAGATTGAAGATGGTTTCATCATTCCTCATTTGAGAGAAAGGGCGTTCTTCATATTTTTCAGGGTAGAATGCTCCCTCTCTAATTCTCCAAAAGTAATACCAAGGGAAAAAATGTTCCAACCCAATTAAAAGAATGTAATGTCTTCTTTTAATGTTGGAAAAGTAAATTCAAAAGATTTCAAAAACTCAATTTAATTTATTGAGTTATTAATTAATTGAGTTGGAACCATAATGAAAAATGTGGATGGTTGAAAAAAAATTAATAGGGGAAAGGTGGATTCATTATTTTAATGGGAAATCAAAGAGTTTCAAAGGGGGGTTTCAAGGGGAGTTTAGGGGTTTGTGTTCATGTGGGACCCACCCCTTATTATATCCTCCCAAGGGAGGTTAGGGTGTGGTGGTCCCCACCCATAACCTTCACATAGATACTTTAACCACTTTCCAAATAAAAATGTGTTGCACTCACTTTTTTTTTAAATTTATAATTTTAATTAGTAACCCCAATTTATAACATCCATACTATATAAAATGAAAATTTATTAAAGGTCCTCTTAAACAAATACTGGCGCTATGAGTTCATCGGTGTCCTCAGATTTCAATTTGGAGCACCTGTTCAAAAGACATAAAAACCCACACAAACGTTTACTAAACTTATCTGAACAAAACTTCGGAAATTTATTATGGGCACACCGGGCCTCAGAATCAGGCACCATCAGAAACTATGGACTCGAGAAATTCTAATGAATTTAGGGGAAAAAATTCCTTGAAATTTTCTGATCTTTACATTACATACTCCTTAGGGATTTACATCCCCGTAAAGCTACAACACACACTAGGGTAACAAATGGAGGTACTGAGCATGCATATGAGCCTCACGCTCCCATGTGCTCTCCTGGAGGATCCCGTGCTACCGGAGAATGTGCAGCAGAGGAATAGACCATCCTCGCAGGACCCTCTCCTATCGATCCTAGATCTCCATTGGGACCTCCGTGAATGTCGCTAAGTTATCAATGTCCACCTCCCCATGGTCAATGATTTGGGACGGGTCATGCACGTATCTCATTAGCTGAGATACGTGGTAGACGTCGTACACCCGGTGCAACTGAGTTGGAATGGTTAGGTGGTAAGCCATCTCACCTACTCTGTTGAGGACCTATTACGACCCGTTAAAATGTGGAGATTACATTCCTCCTCAGCAAAACCTCTGTAGACATCGTCTAGGTGAGACGCTTAGAAAGACGTGGTCGCCATCCCCAAACTCCAATGGTCTCTGTCTCCTATCATCATATGACTTCTGTCTTCTCTGTGCATTCTTCATCCAATATTGGATGATCTGCACCTTCTCCGTCATAGCCTACACCATCTCTAGTCCTACAAGTGCTGACTCCCCTCGGTCAGTCCAGTATATAAGTGATCTGAAAGGTTGTTCGTACAGTTCCTTGTAGGGTTCCATTCTGATGGTGGAGTGGTATCTGTTGTTCTACACAAAATCCACCAAGGGTAAGTGATCCTCCCAGGTGAGAACAAATTCGAGGACACATGCACAGAGAATGTCCTTAAGAGTCTGAATGGTCCTCTTAGTATGACCATCCGTCTGAGGATGGAAGTCAGTGTGCAAGCGAAGCTATGTCCCAAAAGCCTCCTGTTACCCCGTCCATAGCTGGGAAGTGAAATGAGAATATTTATCAGAGATGATAGTCGACGGCACACCATGAAGCCGTATGATCTCGTGAAAGTATATGCATACCATTCTATATACTGAGCCCTTCTCTATGATTTGTAGGAAGTGGGCTGACTTGGTGAGTCAGTCTACGATCAACCAGATAGAGTCGTGACCTCTGGATGTATGTGGAATTCCCACCACTAAATCCATGGATATCCCGTCCAACTTCCACTCTGGATACTCTAAGGGCTGATCAAAGCCTGTTGGAACCTGTTTCTCCACCTTCACTTTCTGTTAAGTGAGGCATCGAGAGACAAAATCTGCTTCTTATTTCTTCATACCTGGCCACCAGTGCTGTCGTTGGTGGTCCAGATACAACTTTTCCACTCCTAGATGTACCGATAGAGGGGATGTGTGGAACTCCCTCAACACCTCTTCTTGTACTACAACTGGTACCATGGTACGTCCTCTAAAGAGGATGATGTGATCCCCACCTTCAAAAATACATCAGGTGCCTACCTTGAGTATATTTGAGAACATCGTCTCTCACAATCAATGTCCACACGTTGTTCCTCCCTGACTCGTTGAAGGAGTGGAGGAGTTACTGTGAGGGACTATAGAAAGGAGACTATATCTCTATCCATAAAGAACATCTATCGCGTGGCAGCTTCTCCATCGCCACTCCTAGGAGCTAAATGGTTGATTATCTACTGAGAGCATTTTCTACAACATTCCCCTTCCAAAGAGTATAGACTATCTCAAAGTCATAGTCCTGGCGGGACTCAAGTCATCGTCAATGTCTCAGGTTCAGGTCCTTCTGCGAGAAGACATACCTAAGACTCTGGTGTCCAGAGTATAATATAAAATGATCACCCATTAGATAGTGTTGCCACATATTCAAGGTGAAGACCACTGCTACTAATTCCAGGTCAGGGGTAGCATAGTTTTTTTTGTGTTTCCTCATCTACCGTGAACCATAGGCGATCCCAGCTCGATCATTCATCAGGACACACCCATGTCTACTCACTGATGCATCACAGTAAACTACGTTCCCAATGCCCTCCTCTGGTAGCCTCAAGATGGGCACACTGGTCAATCTCTACCTTAGCTCCTAAAAGGGTTTCTGACATCTCTCTGACCACATGAAGGGTTTCCCCTTCTTCTTCAATTATTACAGCGGTGCTGCAACACTAGAGATATCTGTCACAAATCTCCGATCATACCCTAACAGTCTCTAGAATCTCTACACCTCCGTCACACTCATGGGTGGCTCTCAAGAAAGTATAGCCTCCAACTTCGCTTGATCCACTACAACTCTAACCTCTGAGATGATGTGACGTAATAAGTGAACCTCTCAAATCCAGAATTAGAACTTCATGATTTTAACATAATGCTGGTGCTCTCGTAGTGTATCCAGTACAACACAAAAATGGTAGGCGTGCTCCTCCTCAGTTGTCGAGTAAATAAGTATGTCGTTGATGAAGACTACAAAAAATCGATCAAGTTAAGGATGAAAGATCATGTTCGTGATACTCATGAACACTGTTTTTGTGTTGGTTATGCCGAAAGGGATAAACATGAACTCATAGTGGCCATATTGACACATAAAGGCCATCTTCTGCACATCCTCCTCTCGAACTCTGAGCTGGTGATAGCCTGACCTATGGTCTATCTTTGAGAACCAATGTGCTACCATGAGATGATCAAAGAGGTCAGCAATCTTCAAGAGTGGGTAACTTTTTTTCACAGTCACCTGATTCATGTGACGGTAATCGACACGATGTCTCAAGCTCCCATCCACCTTCTTGGCGAACAAAATCGGTGATGCTTGGGGTGAAACACTGGGTTGGATAAATCCCGTCCCCAACAACTCCTCCAACTATACCCATAGCTCACGAAGCTCAGTGGGATCCACACGATATTCTAGAGTAGATAACAGTGTTGTCCTGGAGTACAGATCCATATAGAAGTCTACATCCCTGCGGGGAGGTAGTCTTGGAACGCATTTAGGGAAAACATCCTCTTACTGATCCACCACAACAGAAAATCTCAGACACTGCACATCAACTACTACGAGGATGATACTACCCAGCTGATGTGTGATCAGCTGCCCCCTCCTCTGCATATGTCCATCCTGCACTACTAAGGCTCCCTTCTCACTGGTGAAGGTGAAAATGGTCCCATCAGTGTGGATACACTGCACTTTTCACATAATATAGTCAATCTGAGCATGAACTGTGGATAACCAATCCACAGCCAAGATGACGCCGTATGGCCTCGACATCGCTACAAAAAGATCCCAGCTAAAGATCTCACCTCGTAGAGTAAGCTCACATTTTCGAAACTTGTGTGTAATCATCTAGTCTTTTACCATCGGAGTCTCTATCCATAAGGATCGAGCCAAATGCTCCATCAGATTCTCCGAGCTCCAAATGAGGGCAGTGGAAATAAAATAATGACTCGCATATGTGTCTACAAGTACTGCAACAAGGTTTTAGTAGACATAGATTGTACCTAGAATCATCTCAGGAGCATCATGGTCGTAGGCCTCGACTGCCTGGAGCTGATCCAACCTCTATCTGCCTGCTCTCTTTGGTCTTGGTGGACCTCCTAGTGGTGTTGGTGGTAGAGCCTTGAAACGTCCTCCACCACCCACTACTCGGCTAGCACCTCTGCCTCATCCACCTGCCCTTAGTAGACCACCACGGTCGATCCTCTTCCTCTGCCTCATCCACCTACTCCCGGTAGACCACCACGGGCGAACCTCTTCCTCGGCCAGGGAGGTCCCTCTACTGTCTGCTGGTCCTCTACATGGTGGCTTGGGTAGTCACGAGCTATGTGGCCCTACTCGCCGCATGCATAGCACTGCCTGCTCCTCTTATAGTGGACTCTGTCTCGTATGCCCCACACAACCAATCCTGTATCCTCAGATCGCCCACCTGATGGCCTGGTCCGCTTGCACCTCTACATCATCTATCTACTGCCGGCTACAAAAGTCTCTCTATGTGTCACCCTATGGTGGGTCTCGCTGCTAGTGACTGATTAGCGAGGAAAATCTCTTCTAGAAGGGCTTTCTCCAGCACCCCCGCCTACGTCGGAATGCTGAGGGGAATCATCGAAGCCTTGATCTCATTCATGAGTCCCTAATCAAAGTTCTGTGCCCTAAAGAATGTTTCCCATACCATGTTCATGGAGTAGCATGAGAGTTCATTGATCCTCGCTGAGTACTGAGAAACTGTCATACTGCCTTGTTGTAGATGGAGTAACTCCTGAATCTGCACCGCATGATGTGATACTGAAACAAACTCTGCCTGGAATAGGATTTCGAAGTCTTCCAAGAGTAGTGATGCCTCGTCATGTACCTGGAGAATCAGGCACCACCGTCAACATGATGTTGTGTGTAGGAGACCCACGGAAAGGATCACCATAATTTCGGCTATTTTCCCTACCAATCTGAAAAATCTCATGATAGCCTCCAGCCAATCCTCAACTGCCTGCGGGTCCGTCTCTCCCCGGAACCTGGGTAGCCTCTGTAGCTGGGACTCGTGCAATGCACTCCAGAGGCGTGAACTCTCTACTGCTGGAGCTGGTGGTATCGGTGACCCAGCGAGTAATGGTACCACTTGTGCCTCCTCTATGATGGGGCCCAACAATGAGGCCTCGTCGCTCGGTGGGCTACCATCTCATACATAACTCGGAACCCTAGATGGATGCCATCGTTGAGCCATACTAAAAAGAAATAGGTTTTCTACAATCAGAAATAGTATACCTGGTGAGCTGACACAAAGTAACCATGAAGAATAATTTTTCAAGGAAACACACACAAAATCAGTGTTTTTGTGCACTGAGTTGGAGATTAGAAGTCAGAGTCCTAGTGTATGGGTATGTCGATCGCCGCACCAACACTCGTTTTCCTAATCTGATAACCACACCCAAATAAACTTAACACTATTGACATTGAAAGAATAAGAGTCAATATTCTATGGAAGAACCGACTCCTCTGATACCAATTTGTCATGACCCGTCCTCGGGGCCCATGCCATGACTATCCCAAGTCTGCCTTCCATAGGCCAGGGGCTGGCGACTAGCACCAAATGAGTATTTCCTATGCTGGGAAGGAATTGTATTTATAAAAGTAAACAACCAAAATATAGTATGTAATATAAAGTAAACATTAATTAAAATTGAATACAAAAGAGAGTGCTGGAAAGTAAATGGGCTAGTATACAAACTCAACTGAATAACAAGTACAAGTAGAAAAAGGGACAAACAGATGGAAGTAAAGAGTAGATTCGGGAATGTCTTCTAGGTTACTACCTGAAGGGTAGGTATAGATGGCCACCTCAACACTCACATATGTTAGCCTCATCCGTGTGCTGACTCGTCGCAAGGTCCACCTCCAGGTATCGTCCAGTCATGGTGCTCTCACCCTCCATCAATGTTGTCTGTCGTCTGCATCCAACACAACGAGGTGCGGGCATAGCCCGTGCAGGGGTGAGTATATCGATACTCAGTACGGACCCTGAGACCCACAATGTCTCACAATATCCACTAATGATAAAAAAATGATAATTATACAACCACGAAGTAACAACCAACACTACTTAGGTATATGCCCATACATGTACCTATGTTACCAATCAAAGCCCGGCTCCATCTCTCAATCCCAATTGCAACCCAGTCCACATAGGATTTAATGTAAATCACCACGATGATAATTGTTGAAAGACATGACCCAACTCACATAGGTATGCCACAATAGTAGAGAGATATATATGATCAGATGTAGCCAGATGATCATCTAAGCTGTCAGACCGAAACAAGATACAGTATCAAAGAAGTTGTTGGACCCACACAAGATATATGCTAGCTATCTCATCTAAGATGTCAGACGCACACAGGATACAGGCCAGCGATCTCATCTAAGCTGTCAGACCCACCTAGGATACCGTCCAGCTACCTCGTCTAAGCTGTCAGACCCACACAGGATATAGGCCAACTATATCATTTAAGCTGTCAGACTCACACAAGATACTAGCTAGCTATCTCATCTAAGCATTCGGACCCGCAGAGTATATAGGCCAACTATTTTGTCGTACCCACAGAGGATATAGGCCAACTATTCTGTCGGACCCACATAGGATTCTGGTACAGTAGTCGTCGTAGTCGTAGCCAGCTCTAGGATTTCTGCACACAACACACTCGATTCTAGGAGGGTCCTCTCCTCGAGAAAATGGGTTCGATACATAAACAATCATGAAGTCCTGATTTTATGTATCCTAAACTTTCTTCTCATCATAAGGAACCAAACGCGGAAGACGACACATCAATCAGATGCTTGTTCTGAGAGTTATTTACTTATCCATTCTAGGGACTCAATTGGATTTATGCCTATTCCAGACACGTCCATTTTCGAACGTTTTCCAAAACTCACTTAGAGTATCTCAAGAGGAACGCCTTTTCACGAGGGTCCTAGTGTTGCAGATGATGTGTTGTTTGGATGCGCGGTCCTGAATATATACGCATTTAAGTGATGTCGGCCCCGGCCCGTCAAGCCCAGTGGGCTGGCGGGCGGCCCGACCCGATTTGGTGGGCCCGACCCTATTGGGGGTCAGCTCGGCCCGGTTTGGCACGTCTGACCCGGCTCGGTGGTCGGCCTGACCCAGTGGGGTTGTGACCCACCTCCGGACCCAACCCATGGAGTGAGCCGGTCCGGTTCACCCGGTGCGGCCTCTCCTTTCCAGGCCGGCCGAAGCTAGTCGGTTCTGTCGGGTGCGAGGGGCCCACATAGCAGGCTACTGTTTCACCAACACAATACCAATTGGCACCGTTGGTCTTCATCCCAGCCGAAAGACGGCCAACGGGTTCCCCTAGCTAGCGGCCCGCAGTTGCGTGCCGTGAATTTTCCACCCCGCGGTGCCTACAGGCGCCGCAACCTTCCAGCTCAGCCTCCTGTAGCCGGCCGGTTCATCCATCCTCGTCAGCTTGAGGCCGGCAGGTTCTTCTACAGCCGAGAGGCCTACAGAATTGGGCTGTGGTTTTCCTCCATGCGGTCGGCATGACGGCGCTGGTCTACAACTGCCACGACCTGGCCTAGCTATGACATTTGGTTCTATAATGCAGCGCGATGATGCTGCATCATTTCATCCTCCACGGTTCTTCTCCGGCGCGGTGCAACGACACCATACCCTAGTGGCTCCGCCTCCATCGCTATCGAGATCAAAAAATGTGGTGGAGGTTTGGGCCATGTTCATTCGGCCTGATCCCTCCTCGTTGTGACGTTTACAGTTGGAAATTCACATTCCACAATTAGAACGATGAAGTTCAGAAACATAAAAACTCAAAAGAACCCCCTACCTCGTATTTGACATTGCATGTCGACGAGGCACGACTGATGGTGTCGTGGATGTCTGGAATCACGAAAGATAGACGTCAATTTTTTTAACCTCGGGAAAAGTCTGTAGAAGAATCATAGTCGATGTTCCTCGAGGGAGGCTCCTCCTCTTGTGGCTTGGATGAAGATCAAAGACGGTTTGTCGTTCTTCCCTAGAGAGAAAGGGTGTTCTTCGTGTTCTTCATGGAAGAATGCCCTCTCTCTAATTCTCTTAATGTTCCACCAACGTAAAAAAATGTTCCAACCCAATTAAAATAAAGTAATGTCTTCTTTTATTATTGGAAAAATAAATTCAAAAGATTTAAAAAACTCAAATTAATTAATTATGTTATTAATTAATTGAGTTGGAACCTTAATGAGAGATGTTGGATGGTTTAAATAAATTTAATAGGGGAGAGGTGGCTTCATCAATTAAAAGGGAAGTCCATGAGTTTTAAAGGGGGTTTCAAGGGGAGTTGATGTGTTTGTGTTCGTTTAGGACCCACTCCTAGTTATATCCTCCTAAGGGAGGTTAGGGTGTGGTGGGATCCACCACTAACCTCCACCTATAGACAGTAACTACCTTTCAAATAAAAATGTGTTGCACACACATTTTTATTTAATTTCTAATTTTAATTAGAAACACCAATTTATAATGTCCATCCTGTAGAAAACGCAACAGCGGTTGAGGTTCCCTTAAGTGAATACTGGTGCTGCGAGTTCATCTGTGTCCTTGTATTTCAATTCCGAGCACTACTTCCAATGATATAAAAACTCACACGTACGTTTACTGAACATACCCGCAAAAACATCAGAAATTGATTCCAGGGACACCGGGCCATGGAATCAGGCGCCGTCAGAAACTGCAGTCTTAGAAAATTCCAAAGAATTTATGAAAAATATTCCCTTGAAATTTCCAGGTCTTTACAAGTCTGGGGTCTTGAGTGTAACACCCCTAGAAAATTTACTGTCAGAAAAAAAATGTTACTATGTATTTTAAAAATGATAACATTTATTTTTAAAAGACTACCTAATTAGAACTCTATAGATAAATGATCATATCTTGTTGTAGGATTATGATATTTTAAATCCGTGGATGTTTCGAAGGTTCTGTTTGAGTGAGAAGAAATCGCATGGAATGAACATGTGTTGGCTTGTTTGGATAGTTCTTAATCTGATAAGTGACCCCAACTTTTAGTATTATGTTTTGTGTCAGGAAGATAACCGTGGTAATATATGAAACCATTGGTGAAGATAACCATGTTTATGGGTCATGGAAGTAGATTAATGAGAAATGGTAAGAGACCCAATAATGAGTTGAAAGTGAAGTGAGACTGTTTGACTTTATGGATAGGGATCAACAAAGATGGTGATTTCCTTTAATGTGGGGAGAGTGTAATACCGGTTTAAAAGTGATACTGTAAATAATTCCAGTTACCCAATGTCATCAATGTGTTCTTTCAGTTTTGATATCCTACGTGATTATTACACAACATTTATGTGGTCTTATACTAGATTTTTGTCATGATGGTTGAACACCTATGATGATTCCTAAGGTGCATCTGAATGAGGACAATGGAAACTAAAATAAAGAATCTTAGAATATGGGTATATTTATTAGTAAGATAAGTAACATCATTGGGTAATATCTTGAGGTTACCTAAGATGGGAAACAATGTATTATAGAACCACCATATGGTCATATTACCTAGTTCATAACCTACGGAGGTCTCTTCAGGACACTAAGACTATGTTGGGAATTCACTATTATCCGAAAGGTTATAAACTCATGAAAAGGAACCATGATTAATTATATCATAAATAAAGTATCGATAGGTAGATTAAAATTACACCCTAAATGATCCACCTCTAGAGTTATATTCATCAAATCCAAATTAGTTTCATCAGTTCAAATACTAACTCACTATTTGACATGGAACCAATCAAACAAAAAATTCATTGTTTGAATTAGAGTAAGAGACCCATATCATAAGGATAAATTCAATATAATATAAAAACATAATATTAATCATCCAATAATCACAAATAATTATTGAAAGGCCTACATACTATATCTATAAATCATTCTGAGTTTATTCTTTTAAAATTATCAACTAGGTTGTAAATGGAACAAATGTATTATAGGATAACAATAGGGTTAGAGAATCGTGTTCATATCCTTAAGAGGTCAAATCCTAAAATTAAGATATAATTGGTTATTAATTGTCATTTAAGTTTCAATTACCTTCTCAAAATGGATTGATATTAAACATAAAAACTAGATTTTTTTACCAAATGGATTTGAATTACTTCCAAAATGCTCCAAAAAACATGATATATTCAACATATCATAATTATGAGATACAATTTCTATTAAATGAAGATTTTTTAAAGAAAAATGGCCATATAAAAATTCATCTGATTAAATAGGTGAAAATTCTCATATCTTAAATATAATTTTTATAATCTCAGTAATAGATAATGTGAAAGCCATGCAACTCATATAAATAGGGAAAATCTTACTGCCGATCTCAAAAAACCATCTAGGTTCTAAATTTTAATACCCTTGAATGGATTTGGAAATTATTTTTATTTTTAAATTATAATAAACAATAATTTAAATTTATAAAATTTAAAAATAATCTTTTTTGTTTTAAATAACACATTAAAAAAGACTCAGTATGATTCAAAAGATTTATGGACTGATATTAATCGAACTTTTGTGTAAGGAATTGTTTTGAATGGTGTTCATCTGATTTAGGAGAACTCTCAAAAAAATTTATTACAATCACCACTTCATAATCTATATAAATTAACTTCCTAATTTTCCTCTCATGTTTCTATATTATTACTAGTAATCATTGTTATTCAAATTATATATAAGAGACTCTAAAATATTCATTCACTATACCAATGGTTATTTCATCAATTGAAACATGATTATTCCTAAAAATATCCTGTCCTCGTACATCCATGATAATATTTATTAATTTAAAACAAACTACAATTGGATATTGATTGAAACATGAAATTATTTTTCATCTTTATGAGATTATAGGTATACTTCAACATTTTATATTTTAAGAACATCCACACTAGTTCCTATGAACGACCTTCCTATAATTATATTTACTTTCTTGTCACACTCCATTTTGAAAATGATGAAATCAATGGGAAATCTAAGACTTTTTATATTTAATAAAGTATTATATACACATCCCTGTATATAAGTATATATCTTATCAATTATCTATGGAAATAAATTTACTGGTTTGATCTCCTTAAGACCCAGATTTTGATATATAGATTTTGGTATAAGAATGATGCAAGATCCTAAATCACAAATGAAAATGATCTGTCCACATTATCATATTATAATGATGATAAAAAAGAAAAAAGTATCTTTTAACCTCGGTGGTATGAAATAATTAGGGATAATACTATTGTATTTAATCATATTAATTTTGGAAAGTTCCCATCATATAATTTTATTACCCATGAAAATTTAAAAAAATTATAAAGGAATGGATTTTTGTCTAATGATATAACAATCATATTTATAAAAAAGTGTTATAGATATATTGATGAATTTTAGTTATATTGTTTGATAGCTACATTAAATCTATTTAAGAATGGGATTGGTGGGATTATAATATTTCATTACTTGTTGATTAATCCCCTTATCTTAAAACCTCACTTAGTTTATAAAGTACTTCAATAAAACCCATTTCATTTTAAAATATTATTTTTTTATAACATTTGATGTATTTTTATTTTATTTACTCTCATAATTTCCATAAATACTTCATGATTTTGTGTTTTAAAAATGTTCTAGCAAGACATACCTAGAAATAGTGTAGGTTGTTTCTAATACAACTACATTTTCATGAATACAAGTAAACATGTCCTAATGGACCGAAGTGTTTATTTGTTTAGGAAAAGTAGACAAAAACATGATTCCTTCATTTTGGATGAATATACTAATTATAATATGTGTTTTTTTATTTAGGGATAACATTATTTCATCTACAATATAATATTATATCATTCATAGTACACTTCTTGGATTCATGGTCAAGGGGAAAAATAAGGGTGAGATCAAATGCCCACTAAGTTCAAATATAGAGTAAGAAACAATGAATCAATGACACTATTCAATATGAAAATGTTATAAATGAAAAAAATCCATTAAATAAATATAGATAATGAATATAAAATATGTACAAGTAGTAAAATAAATCACATGAGATTCAGATAACTTGATTAGGAATAATCAACATAGACATGCTAATAATTAAAAAACATTCCATTTATTCGATGAACTATTAATGAAATGTATCTGTAGACATGTATTTTCAAAATATCATTGATAAATAATAACTAAATAAAAATTAATACAATTCCTAATTTTATAATTCCATGTTTCCTAATAGTACGGTACCCTTACTGTCAAGTCCTTTCAAATGATGATTTATATTGTACTAGCTAAAAACCCATTAGAATATTCTAACAAACTTATTGGTCCCCTAATATTAATGATACATCAAGGAGCTATCTTATACTGGCACCCAACCTTGTTGCAGCTAACTATATAATTCATTATATCTCGAATAAATTATTTAATTAATGAACAATGTGTCTTATCAAATATCTTCATCGAGTAATACATGAAAATTTATCAATATTTATCCATATTATAAATTACTAGTAATTTAAGCACCCTATGAAAAATTGGTATACATTTTAGGAAATAATTTTATACATGATTGATTAATTTTATATTTAGGGAAAATTTAATGTCGAATGATCATATGATGTATAATATATCAATTAGAGTAATTAAAGAATCCATGATGTTTCAATATCATCCTTGTATAAACTAGTAAAAATCATCCAAATATTCATTAAGGATGGAATCAATTCAACTTATCCCATTTGGAGTAAGGTTAAAAGACCTTTTTATGGACGAATGTAATTAATATAAAAAATTGATGAAAAAAAAATTTATATAAATATCCTTTTCATTTTGAATGATATTTTTGAAATATATTTTTTAAAATCACTTCTAAAATTATTTCATTAAAAAATAAATCATTAAACTTGCAATGAATTTTATTCAAAAGTGACAATGGGTAAATTAGTACCTACTGTACAACATAAAATGAACATTCCTTTTTCATAGTAAAAGGTTAGAATGTTTTTTATTTTGAATGTGAGAAGAAGATTACTTTGAAATAATTAATAAATAAAAAAAGGTAAAATTTTCATTAAGAATCAATTTTTGTATGATTAAAATCATTTTTTAAATCCTTTTTAAATTGTATTTTTTGCGGAAGAAAATGTGTTCTCTGACTAAAGAGTGAAATAAAGCCAGGTTGTCTTAAAACATTATCCAAACTATTTTTGAGTACAAAATAGTGGTAAAATTAAACTATTAGATAGGAAAGGTCATAAATATAATCATTATTTGAAAATTAAATCATTTATTAATCAATGACCTAATAATTTCCTCTGATGTAAATTCACATGCAAACACTTCGGATCAAAATGAGAATTTAGAGTAAAACCATAAAAAGACCATAACATTGATGTCATAATTCATTAATAAATAGACTATGTGTGTAAAATTTAAATACTGATTACAATATTGAATACATAAATTAATAGTAAAAACTTATTATACATATTATCTTATAATATCAACATCAACAAAGAAGTAATAAAATTCAATGAAAAGAAATTTGGTTATAAAAATCTGTTCCACATAGTAACATTTAATTCTAAACCCCTTATATGAAATAATTGAAATTGAACACAAATTATCATCTATAATAAATTAATCATGATATTATATGTTAAAATTTATAAATTAAGTCCCAATATAATAAATTATGTGCATAATAATAATGTATGTCCCAATAAATGGATGTTGAGATGGCGTCCCTTACTAGTTATTATATTTTGAATAATAATCACCATGAAAGTGTTAAATTAAAAACAAACATTAAATAACATTATGAAAATATAATTAGTTTTGTAAAATATCAAAAGGTCTAGTAGATACACCAAAAAATAATAAATTGGTGAATATGGCATATGTATCGTGGAATGAAAAGCAAGTCAATAAACTCTTACATTTTGTCTACTTTCAGATCATCATCCTTTATCATCATATATAATGTCTATAAAAATATTAATAACTTAAACCAAAACTAATTTATTTTTTTATTATCATATATCAAATTCTAATAATATCTTAATACCCATTTGTTTATAATATTTCATCATTTTCACTATTTTTGGGGTTAGTATCCTAGTTTGTCAAGTATGTTTTATAATGTTATTTTATGCCTATTACATAGATCATGATTTCATAATACTTAAAATGTAAATAATGATGTAAATATCATATATATACAGTACAAATGTTTTTATTATAATCCATAATTCATATAGATATGAAATGAAATTCACCTTTCATGATGAAAGTAGGTCGTACGAACGTGTTAATGCTACTCGAATTATTTATCATATTTTATGTAATAAAACATAAATGAAATATATATTTTCATTATAAATATAGTATAACATTTATATCATATATGAAGCATTATTTTGTTAAAACTATCCTATAATGCATTCCATGTATATTGTGATAGTAATCACACTGCCTTGAGGAGATGGGAGTCCATACATTCACAAACGATGTTATCATATCCCTAAAAAATAGAACTCATGAAGGTGACTATTAAATAAGAGTTGTATAATTGTAATGAAATTACACATATCTCATATATAATATATAATTCACATTTAAATAATAATTCACACCATACAAGGTGGTAAATAATGAACAAATAATCATCATTTTACAACATTTTAGTTTATCTTACACGAATGGTATCTTCAATACCCAACAGATAGAAGTGTTTTTAAGAGTAGGTAAAAATCATATAACAAAAAATATCATTATATTTTGGATAATAGTTTTTATATAATTATGTAATAGAAATAATTGAATGTGTTGAAACATAAATAAAACTAAAGAGATCATTGAATAATCATACCTCATTTTTAGGTCACTTCTTTTGGCTCATACTAAATGACTTACTTTATTAGTTATCATACCAAGGTGAGGATTATATTATGATGGGATAGACATACGGATCCTTTTTTAGAGTATATTGGGAGAGAAAATTGGCGTTATATTTGTTAATAATTAGGATGGATGCCTGCCTATGTATAGTGAATGAGAGGTAGAATTCTTGTAATTTTTTTAAAAGGGAATTCCACCCATGTTATTTCCACATCATGTGGTTCCAATAAGGAACCCTATTACATATATGTGTTTATATGTTCAAAATATTAATATCAAATGGCCTTTTTACAAGTTTTTAGGTCATTTTTCTGCTTATAGTTATGGTTTATTCCTTTCTTAAAATAATTTTTCTTTTAGTCACTGTAATTAACTTGAGTTATATTCACTGATATTTTTTTAAAAAAAATAAAGTAACCATATATGAAATTATAAATTACTATCATTAAAAATATGAAATATAATTTTTACAAATTAAAATCAGGGAATTTTGAGAAAATAAATGAAATTTAATCCCACAGATGGGATGACAAATCATGGTTTTAAATTAAAATGATCAAAATGTTTCTATGTTTTTTTGTAAAATTAAAAATTGAATTTATTCCAATTACCAAAACAGGATTAATAAATTTGAAATTTAAATAATTTTATATTAAACCTAATTTATAAAATATAATTTGACTTTATAAATAAATTAGACGAGAAAACATTATTGAATAAAAATTATTTATTTTTAACTATTCATCAAAAAATAAAGAATCACATAAAAATATCATAAATTCAACCTAATATGATTTTTCAAATATTTAAAAGATGAGTTTTATTTTGATATATAAAATTTACAATAGTAAAGAATATTGGATTTCAAATATGTTGCCCATTAAAAGTCAGTACAAGTTAGTTTATATAAATATCTTTTTTATGTGTATAATTGAATTCATTCTAATATTATGCACATCATATATATTGTATGAATATGTAAATAATTTATTGAAAACATATAATATTTATTTCATTAATATAATTAAATAGTATTAATTACATTAATTCATTATGATAAAACACCATTGTGAAGATAATAACACATCCTTTACATTAATTTGGTAATTTATTTTAATTTCTAGTTAATTGGAAACAAATGAATTAATTATATATTTTTATAAAACATAAATTTTCAAACATTATCTATTAAAATTAATAACAACTAATTTAATAGCAATTTTATATCTTATTACATTAAAAATAGTTTTATAAAATAAATTTGTTCTGTAATACTCGGTCTAGCATGTAACGCTGGTCATTGTAGATAGTAATTGTCGCATATGAAATAAGGTTACTCAATATTATATTAATTTCAAGATATATTATATATATAATTTATAGAAAATATCAAATATATTATACATTCTCATGATATTATATTCACTTATGCATTTGTTGTTTCATTCCATACACACTATTGAAAAAAAATGTTCTTACTTTAGAATTTGGCCTAATTACATTCTCCCCACCCTACTTAAATTTCATCTTATAAATTTATAAATTACCATATTAATAAATTGTTTGATATTTCCTATGATTAAATACCAAATGTTGAGAATTTTTATTAAAAAATCCCCTCTAAATTAGAGAATGTGGGGTTTACTGGTCACACAGACTAACATACAACTATGTATCTAGGTAAGAGAACATTAGAGGCTTGTGGAGATACACAGATTCAAGAAAATAGAAACTATTTATAGGGAGTGATTTATATCATAAATAGAAAATAATTGAAAGATAAATGGATTGTTTAGGTCCTCAAATCCATAAATATATGATGATCAAAAAGACCATCAGTTCAATAGTAATTATGTTTTAAGTATAACATTTTTTATTATCATTTTCCTAATATTGAGTAATTAATTTACAGCCTAGGAATATAAGGTAATATATTTAGTTTATATATTTATTTAATATTTTCATTGTTTTTATATTCTTTTATCTATTTCAAAGTCATCCATTACTTCATGAAACAGATATCCAAATATTAACTCTGCTTCCGGAAGCACTAAGAAAAACATTTAATGGATCTTTTGGCCATGAAAATAATTCCAGGCCTTAATATTTCACTCTAAATATTCTCAAAATCCAATATGGAAAATATATTAATATATTAAACATAAAATTAACTATATTTCTTCATCTTTAGTATTTATGTCTACAAATTTCAACCAAAAACAGTGAAAATTTAATGAATACATCACATAGGCCAGTTGTTGGTGTAAATCCATTTTCACCCTTCGATCTTGGGTTTACCTATTGTGTACTTAATGAAAATTATGGGTCAGTAACTAGCATACAATTTTTCCTTTCTAACAATATATTAATATGATGGAGAACTGTGAAATGAGTTTAATCATTTAATATCCTTGTACCTATAGTTTTTAACACATGATTTTATTGACCATGTTATATAATTATATTTATATATTATCCCTAGATTTAATCAATACCATTCAATATATGCCTATAAAATTAAATTCATTATTTATCAAATGAATCTTGTAAGAGGACATATATTTTCCATAAATTCTTCCAAAATATTCTTAATCACGTGAAATAGAAAGATATATTTAAAAATTTGGATTCATGGTCAACCATAATATCATAATCCCATGATATTATCCATTAATATTATGTTAATGAAGACATGTAAACATAAAAACATTAAAGAAAAAATTATCTATTTAGGGATTCATATAAATAAAATATTATTGGTAAAAAATCTACAATTTAATTATCAACTCCATGTAAATATACTAACCATTTTATTTGAACATATGTTGATCCTTGGTCTAATATTTAAACTAGTAATTTCATTTTCATATCTATTAAAATCCTTTGTAATAATATTTAATTAAAAAAGAATTATTCTAAGCATATTTTCTAGAAGCGTCAAACTTGGTGCACATTAAGGCCCATTATCGTATACCATGTAATGCTAGAGTTATGACCAATACACATTATCAGAGTTGTTACCCCAGGGAACATATGTTCTCAAACCATGTCCAATTTTATTATCCAAACATGTATGTGTTTCTAGGAGAGGCACTTAATATATACCTTATAAAAAATGTATTATTTTATTCTATATTTATTCACAAGTTTTACCATAGGGTTATTTTTTCTAATCAATGTTTTCCAAAATCTAGTTACCAGGGTTTCTATAAAACATCCTATTTTACCAAAAGTTACATCCCAAACTAGAAAACATGGAGATGGTGTCTAATACCATTTCATTTTTGTGATTACAAGGAATAAAATCCCTATTGGCAAATGAGTGAAGTATTCTTGGTAATCTAGATGCATAGATAAGTATTTTATTATAAATACTACACTAATTAAAACTAAATTTCTATTATTTTATGATAAATATATTTCATGTATGATATTTGTTTATATCATTCTTAGTACACCTCATGGATTCCATGGGAAGGATTAAAAGATAATGTTGATCTCAAATTATCAGTATGGTCATTTATAGTGGAATAAATAATGAATCAATGATAATAGTAAATATGGAAATATAATAACAAACAAAAATGCCATTTAGTCAATAAACATAGCAAATAGACAATATGGAAGTGTAATAACTCAAAAATAATTTCACTTGTTTAACTATATTAGGAATAATCAATATTAAAATTAAAATAACTAAAACACATGACATATAATCTGCAAACTGAAATTGAAATTCATCCATAAAGATGTTGACACCAATGGTTATGGAAAAATAATATCTTAATCAAAATATAGCTAACACATAATTATTTGATTCTATATTTTATAGGTACAAGGTATCATCAACAAGATGACCTTTCAGAAGAAGGCATAAAATATACTAGGTGGAAACCCCGTTAGTTTGGGCTAGCCAACTGATTCATCCCACAAAAATACTAATGCATTGAGGGGATATGAATATTTATCCCCCAATCATGTCGTATATATTTATTGAATTCCTTAAATATCTAATAATTGGATTAATTCATGAAAAATGTTCCTTATCAAATATTGTCATTGATTAAAATATGTGGACTTATTAATATTTAAATAGGTATCAAATAATAGTAAATATTACCTCAAAAAGTAAAAAATTGATTATGGTTTAGGAAACTATCATAACTATGATAAATGATATTGATATTTATGGGAAATTAATTGTAAAATGATCAAATTAAATTTAATATTTCAAGGGGTCTAACACAAGAATGGATAAAGGAAATGCTAATAGTATCAATTTTTAAATAAAAAAAGAAACAATCAAGTGAAAAATAATTATATTATCAATAAAACATATCCCACGTAGAGCAAGGACTAATGGTTGTCATATTTTATGAATTAAATTACTAAAAAAATAACTCATAAAAATATTCTTGTCAAAAATATGCTTTTCAAATTGAAAAATAGTTTGAAAATTATTTTCTTTGAAAATAACAGTTGGAAAAGTTTTATTTAAAATATATCATTTTAAACATGAAAGGTAATATTTGAAATATTGAAAATGGATAAATTATTAGATGTCATTAAATTTAATAAGAAAATCCCCTTTGCATCAAAAAAGGATAGAAAAATGACTTGTTCGAAAAGTGAAAATAGTATTCTTTTAAAATAAATTTTAAAAGACAAAAGGGTAAAATTGAATTTCATAAATAATTTAAGAAAGGATAAAAAAGTTTTTTTAAACCATTTTAAAATGTATGGTGTTTAGAAGAAAATATGTTCTTCGACTAAAGAGAGAAATGATGTTGGGTATTATTAAAAACATTTTCTCATGCATTTTGAGTAGGCAATAGTGTAAAAATGGGACAATTTATGGAAAAGGTCATGAATAACTATAATAGAGTAAAAATAATTTAATTTTTAAACAATGATCCAATAATTTCCTCTGATGTATATTCAAGTGTAAAAAATATGAAACAAAATGATATTGTGAATTAAACCCCTGAAAAGGCCATATTTTTTATATTAATATCAATATATAAATATACTATGTGTGACCATTTTAAATCCACATAAAAAAATCAAATAAATTAATAAAAAGTATATATTTTTTAAAAACATTATATTATAACATTAACGACATTGAGGAAGTAATTTATCCCAATAAAAATAAATTTGGTGTTGAAATTCTTTTGTGCATTACAATGATTAATTTGAATCCCCATATATTAAACAACTCTTATTGAAACTAAAAATTTCATAAATAATTAATGAATCGTGATATTAAATTTAAAATTTGTTGTATGTACACCATATATAATAAATTACGTAAACAATATTAAATAAATTCTTATAAAATGGAAATTGAGATGAAGGCCCTTAATACTTTGTAACTATTGAATCATTATCCCCAAGAAAGAGATAACATTAAATTAAACATTAAATACCATGAAAATAAAATAATTAATTATATAACAAATCAAAAGGTACTGTAGATAAACCAGACAAAACAATTAAGTGGTTAATATGTTATTTTCTTCATGGAATGAAAAGTGAGACATGAATCTATTACCTTGTATTTAATTTCAGGTGATTATATATTATAATTCATTATAATGGATTTAATAATGTTACTAACTTATACCAAAACAAGAATATTATATATAATATCATATATTATCTCTATATAATATTTTATTACCATTTTTTAAAGACTATTCATCATTTTTAGTATTTCTGGTGTTAAGTTACTAGGTTTTTAGGTATGTTTTAACTTGTTATGTTTGTTCATATTACATTGAAAATGATTTCATAATATTATGAATAAAAAAGTATTTAAATATCATATACATACATTATATATTTATTTATAATAATCTATAATGTTTGGATATTATAAATGAAATGCATTGTTAGCAGAGACGGTAGGCCATACGTATGCATAAATGCCACTTCTATTTTTTATCATATTTTAAATTAATTAAAACAAAAAGATATATATTAATATTTTAATTAAATTATAATATTTACGTCTTACGTATCACATGAGTATATTAAAAAAGCAATAATAAGTTCCTTGTATTTTGTGAGTGAATCATATAGCTTTGTGGAGGCGGTAGTCCACACATCCATAAACAGTGTTATCATATACCCAAAAAATGGAACACATGAAGGAATGTGTTATAAGAGGATAAAATATTTTAAAAGAAATTATAAATATCAGAAATGTCATATATAACAATCTTTTCTAGAATAGTTTCCACATTGAGTGTTTGTAAAGGAAGAATGAACAATCATCCTTTCACAAGGTAATAATTTTCCATATACCAATGGTGAGTATGTAACCAATTATATAGATGGGTGTGTAATTGGTGGTGGAAACATAGAATAAAACATTTCAGTATATTTTTTTAATGATTTTATTAAATATGTATATAATATAAACATTGTTAGGAGTGGATAAAGAAAAAACTATAGTGATCATTTAATAATATTACCTTATTTTTCGGGTAACTATTTTTGGTTTATACCAAAACACATCCTTGTATGGATTTAATCATAAGGTGAGGAATATATGATGTCGTTATTTCATTGGGTATCTTATTATATTATATAATGGATGATAAATGTTTCTTGATATGTGTGAATAAGTGTGAGGGTTGAGTGCCATTTTATAGTGGTGGTGGAGTGGCATTCTTATAAATTTAATAAATGGGAAGTACACCCGTCTTTTTCATATGACTTGTTGATGAAATAATAATATAAATTAGATAAACATGATTATAGGGTTTTAATATGGAATCAAAATGTATTTTGGAAATGTTTCTAGGTCATTTTGTCTCTTAATATTAAGGTTTAATACTTTTTTTATAACTTTTATCTTAATTGATATATTTAATTTAAAATAAATTCAATAATATATTTGCTCAAATAAATGGTGAACATATTAAACATTATAAATCAGGATTATTTCATATATGAAATCATTTTTTTCAAAATTCCGACCACATAACATAAAAATTTTAAATATAATTTTGACCCACTTACAGGTTGACAATGTGGGTTTGTAAGGTAAAATGTTCAAAAGTATTAAATGTTTTTATATTAAATTTCAATTTTAAATTAACTAAAATAACCTACATTTTAATTATATATGTAATAATTATTCATTTAGATGTTAATAAAAATCATAAATATAATTTTATTTATTTAAATAATTGGGACAAAAAAAGTACTTTTCAATTATATGTCATTATTTTTTACTATACATTAAAAAAAACTTCATCAAAAAATATAAAAAATCCCCCCTAAGAAAATTTTAGTGTCAAAATTTCAAAAATATATTTTATTTTGATTTATAAATTTATATATGTGAAATTTTTATTTAATATTGGTTCTTCATAAAAGAAAGATAAATGTATAATTATTTAATGATAGGATTTTATGTGATAAATTATATTTTCTAATATATAATCCCATTAAATTCAACTAGACAAATATTTAAAATATTTTATTTAATAATTAAAATATATATTTCATCAATATCATCAAATAATTGTAATTAATTTAATTTTATATTATAAAACACCATTGTGAGCATAAAAAGACTTCTATTATATTCAATTAGTTTTATAATTTGTTTCTAATTAATTATAATCCATTGAATTTATTTTATATTCTCATGAACCCTGTATTTTAATAATTTATATAATTTTATTCATGTGATCAAATTTTATGTATTATTTATGTATTATTATATTATATAATAATGTTTTATTGATATATTATTGCCTAGTAAAACTCAGTCTTGTATATAGCGCAAGTCATTGAACAAGGTCATTGTAGTGTGAAAGAAAATCTAAAATATCATTAAATGAATTAAAATATATATCATATATTTAAATTATTTCAAAAATTAATTATATTATAAAATCTCCAGATATTATATTCCCTTATGCAATTTGTGTTGTGTGTCACACATTCTATTGAATACAATTTTCATCCGGAATGGCCTGAAGGCCATCTTTTTTTATTGATTTTTGATCAAACCTATTTCAAGGGATTAGGGGGAACCCTTAAAAGTTCCATAGGGTTAGATATTACATTTATAATTTTCTTGGATACATTACCGGACCCATATGACTTAATGAAATCAAACAGACTAAGACTACTAGAAATCACCCCTCCACTACTTTTGCATTGTGATCATCTCTCCAGCATTGCATAGATGTTCAGCTAGGTGTATTTTGTAGACATGATCCTTCCTGTTACCATTGGATATTTCATACCCTCTCATTATACCAAATATGTTAGCATTAATAAGGTGAATGTGTCTTCATCTTCTTCCTCTGCAGTTGGTTCTTTGTAGAATTTGTTTGGGAATATCCATATCAGGTGGCCCTGAAGGCCATTAAAGTTTCTTGAAGGCATTGTGGTGGACCGAAGGACTTAAAAGTGGATTTCAATCCTTATGGTCCCAAATCTATTGGTGTCCAAAATTCATTAAGGAATACAAGGCCAAACCTGTGGCCTAAGGTGAATAGTTCTGACTGCTAAAGTACTAAAAAGTAGCTTCTATAGTACCTACTACAACACTACTATAGTATAACAGAATTATGCCTCTTCAAAGTTTCCAGATTGGGTCTTGTGGATGCACTTAGATATACCTCACCAACTAGACAAAGGATTATATACGAATACAATGTTCTTAATTTATAATTTCGGGGTGTTACCAATTATCACCTCAAATTTCAGTTATATTTTCATATAATCATCCATATGATAAATCCATAAATTTTAGTGTATTTTCAAAATTTATGTAGTTTTGAATTCCCATTCTCTTTCTCTTCAACTGCCTTCAGTTATACTATAAAACATTCCCATATCACTAAAAATTTTATCTCCCAAAAGGTAACCCATTTACAATACTAGTTTATAAATCCTAGTAACTATATATTTTCTTAATGAACCAACTTTACCAAACATGATGTTAATTAACACAATTAATTACCATTTATAACTAAAATATTACTTCTTATATGGATATTGAATGTTAGTTGTATGATGTTTTGGGAATTTAGTGGTTGTAGAAAAATTAATTCGATATTTTTAATTCTAGGATTGATTTTTTTCATTCAGATAACTATTTTTGTATTAGTTAATAAATGGATCATTGTTACCTTAATTAATGACCAATATTCATCAAATATAATGGTGTAATCTGGTTATAAATAAAGGGAAAAATTATGAAAGAAATTATTCATGTGACTATATATCCAAATGCCTCTACAATTTTCAATGAAGGAGTTATCATTGAATGTTATAGTAGTACAAAAATTTTTGTTACTCGTATGAATTAGTCTGTTATAACTTAATGTATGATTTTTATTTTGAAGATATTTTTCAATGAATTTTTTATACTCTTCTTTTACGTCTGAGCAGTCACACCCCCAATGTTGATCGAATTGATTTTGATGGCTTGGTTTGAGAATATTATAAAAAGTTTCCATAAGATAATTTATATATAATGATTTATTAGAAACTAGATAAGTAAATCCCTAATCATACTCATAGTTTCACAAATAAGAAGACCCATATCTTGAAAAAATATAATTAATTTTTGACCCAACTATTTGGTAGTTCTCATAATAAATAATTTAGCATCAAAATCTTTTAACTAATTTCCCAATGTGACAAAAAACCTATCATTAGTTCTTGGGTACCCTATTGTATCAATATTCCTTAAGTAGAAAGGAATGATCCCCAATGTTAGATATTTTACCTCAACTCATACAATGGAAACTATAGAATAGTTCTATAGATTTTTCAAATGAAAATAAATTCATCATCATTAGGTTGCCTATTTAAGGAGAGTAAATTAGAGAGGTTTGGGTGTTTGATCTCGTAACATATATTTTACAAATTTATATTTTATGATATATCTCTTTATATAATTTTTATTTCCATAATATAATTCTCTACACTAAATTTTGTGTTTAAACAAACCAAAATATTATGTTAAGATGTTATTATTTAATTTTAGAATTATGACCTACCATGAATTGGTGGATTTGAAGAGGATTGACTATATTATGTAACATTTAGGGTTTAAACATGTTTATAATTTATTCATTCATTAAAAATTACTTATAAATTAAAAAAAAATTATTATAAAATATATGTTTCTATAAAAATAATTATGCATATAATGAACCTATATTATATTTCATTTATTTAATAATTATGGGTGGTGCATTTTTGCAAAATTTATATATAATATATGTAATAATATTATTTAACATTCTGTAATATTTTCATTGGATGGGACATTGATAAATGTAGTTTAATGCAAAAAATATATTTTCTCTAAAATATGATTTTTGTCCTGATTATTGAAATTATTTTAAAATAAATTTATACCTCTAATAGAAATTGTATATTGAAAAAAAGACTCCATATTTGGAGTTTAGATGGTAAAATTGGGAAAATATTTCCCTTTTATTTTTTCATTATAAATACAATCCTTGGTAAATTTTTGTGACCTTATTAAGAATAAAATGAGGAAACAATGGTTAAAATGCATGGTGATGTATTTAAAATTCCTATAACATTTCTCTTTATCCTGTGGGATGAGTTTTGATACCCCATTCTTATAAAATTATAAATAATATGGCCACCAAATATCTTTTTTTCATGATGGATACCTTTATATTATTATTAGAATATAATAAGGAAAATATTTCATAGTGTTTACATTAAGGAAACCAATTATTATTACAAAGGTAAGAAGTGTATATGTTCAAATATACATGTTTACTTTAAAAATAAATTTATTTTATTTGATCATGGAAATTGTTTTATAATATATATTGATTGAATAGTTACCTTAATTTCTTATGTATCACTAAATATATATCTATCAAATTATTTGATAAATAAATTAAATGATTTTAAAAATATTAAAAGTAAAACTATTTTGATGAATGATTATGTTCCATGAATTTTATATAAAACTATTTATTATTTTTAATGTTTTTATATTTTAGATTCAAATTCATTTGCTATTATGTTGTCTTTAATGAGAAATTAAATGATTAGTGTAAAAAATGAGAGTAGTGATATTTACTGTTAAATTATATAGTATTAAATTTTTTAAGAATCATATAAATATTGGATGAATATAGATATTATTAAAATGTTAATAAAATAATTCCATTGGCCATTTTTTAAGTAATAATTACCTTTTAAGTATAATTATATCCATTTAAAATTCAAAACTCATTACCACATGTAATATTAATATCAGTTAAACAAGAGGTTAATCCAAAAAGATAATATTTAAAATGTCATGAAAATATATATAAATTATATTGGATTAATATATTTTGATTTTATACAATGTTTCTAAAAATATCTTACTATTTTTACATGTTTTCTAGATTATGAATTAATTATTTTTTAATTATTTATTATAATTTCTATAATAAGTTTTTCATATATTATAAAAAGTAACCCCTTGTATCATTTCAATAAACCACATTGAGATATATATCTGAACAAAAAATTACCCAAATATCATCTAAATTTCGATATCCTTGAATTATATGTGTGGGACTTCATGGATTTCTATTAAAGGGGTTCTTAATAAGGGATTTAATGGCGGACTATTGAAGAAGTGGTAATCATCCTACCAGACCACATTAAAATGATTTCATCTTCTATTTACTATAAATATATGGTATCTTAAATAAAATAATAAAATAATATCCATTATATACTAAATTAAATATTATATTGAAACCACCACTATAGACATTCTATTATATCAAATGGCATGTGAAATTATCAACTTTGTGTACTTGTGGAATACAACCACCATATTGATATAATATTCATTTTCACCTCCATATTTCTATGATTTTATTCATGATGGGTTTGATTTTTATAATTTTACATAATATATTTACATGATTATATAATTATGATATAATATATACATTCTTTCCTTACAATTAGTTGGAAAATGAAATAATTGATTATTTGTATGTGTTGACTACCACCTCCATGATGCGACATGATTTTTTTAATTTCCAATTTACATGGAATGTAAAACTTATAGTTTAGATAAAAATTTATTATATTTAGAAAATAATAATGTCTCTATAAATAGGAATTATTATTTATTTGTCATTGAAACCATTAGTCAAAATGGGAAAGCAGAGTTCAGGGGTACGTATGACCTATCGTCTCTATAGAAGGATTCATTTTGGTATTTATACCCTTTATAGACGATTATAAATATTTATATAATTAAAATATATGATATTTGTATCATAAATAATGTTCTTTATAGTATGGAACCATGATAGTTTTATAGACACCAAAACTACCAAACTGAAATAATCATGAAAAATGAATCTATTTAAAACAATAAAAAGGAATTTAATAAAGAATTTTTAATAAAAATGTATTTATATTTTCCAATTGAATAATATATAATATTATATGTATTTAATTTAATATCTTATACAATTAATGTATAATAATAATTATTATATTTGAGGTTATAATATCAGTGTAGCATGTCAAACTTGAGTAAAGGGATTTTTGATATAAACATATTGTTTTTGGATTTGTTAATGATTATGATTACAATAATATAATTTCATGATACATATCTCATGAATCTCATAATTTTATTCTCTTATATATATATATTACCAATATATGTCTTCCATTATTTTTACAATCATTAATTACTCATGATATAAAGAGAATTGTTTTATCTATACGTAAACAGTCCCTTTTCTCCCTTACATGTATTTTCATAGAATATCTACATATTTTTTATACTATTATATGATTATTTATTAAATTATATTTTTCACATGGTTTAATTTAAAAAACATTTAAAATGATTCTTATTTTCATTTTTCAAATGAGGTTCCTTTAGCATTTTACTAAAAATGTAAAATGAATCCTTTTTAATATACACTACGTAAATCAAATTTCCCACTATCATGAATTATAAATGTTTTGAATAATCCATTAATATTTTAAAATGAAATATTTAAATTTTATTTTTCTATTATATTCAGTATGTTTTTGTATTTTCAATAGCTTATTTCAATGTAGAAAAGGAATATTTTCTTATGAAATGCTCTAGTGATTTAAATGGATTATTTAATTTATTATAACATCCTTCGAATCTATGTATTATTTACTAGGGATATGGTTCAGTGATATAATATTCATTCATAATATATATAGATTATGGATACAAGGGTGAAATTTTTATGAAAATAATTTTAATTTTCCCCAATTTATTTTATAAATATTTTTTAATGATCAAATTCAATCCATATAAACATTTTTATGACTATGTGATGAGCGGGACTAAAATTACAAATCTCTATAGTAAATTGGGAGATGTTTAGTGTTCTATGAGAGTAGAGGGTATGTGGGAGGTTATCCCTTGTATTAAATAGGGTACATGAGAGATTATCCCAATACTAATGTAGGTACAAGGGTGGTTAGACCTATCCTAAAATTTTATGAATGTATTGGTGGGCATCATTGACATAAGATTTCTATGACTATATATAAGAACCCAACCTTAAACATTACATAATCTTGAATTAAGTTAATATTTCAAATTGAGGATCTATTCAGGCTTAGAGCATTACAAAATTATGTCATAACATATACATAACAACTTGAATATTACATGTAGACACATCTACTCTGTTTCTATTTTTTCCACAAAATAAAAACACTTGAAAAAAAGTTTCATGTTTAGTTCAATATTTTAGACAGTATGACATTTCCGGGATCACATCCTTTATACTATTCCACTTTATGTCTTGTGAAAAACATTTTGTAAACATGAGATAAGCCTAAAATGCTCAATAAGGGACACATAAAGAAAGAAAACTGTTATTTTTTTTCAAAACCACAAGTAATCCATGAATACTTTATCATAAGTAATAATTTTCACCTTTATTAAGTAGAAGATACTCTTCACTAAATAAAGATCATTGCATAACCTTCTGTAACCAAAATATTACCATAAAACCTATATAAAGAACACATAACATATAAAGGTAACTTTGGACATAAACATACTTAAATTGAAGAACCATACAGTAAACTTCCACACATATCACTAAATGGAATAGCCATGCAGCCAGCTTCAATACCAAGTGAAATAGATGTTATAGTGTAACCTTCCATCTTGGTTTAACATGACACCACCCGTCATTTGGTTTATCACATAATCACCCATAAAATGTCCAAGTACCATTATAAAATCCTAAAACACAGAACAAATATAAAGGAAAGATAACATTTATACATTTCAATCATGATATATAACAGAAATATTTGACATAAGAAATCCACTATTAAAACCATTTTAAATACCAAAATACGTAATAGAGTATATTGTACTTATTTTCCGTTGAAAAACATTTCAGATTGTTAATGAAGCTGAAGATCAAATAACACTTGCGGTGGTGGAAAAGGTCATTGTCACCAAATAAATTAAAAAGAACCATTCCTTTTTTTTGTTATTTCATAAAAAAACTCAAAGAAAAATATCCCCGTTGTATGAAGTGAAAATTCGAAAGGGTTTTATACATTGCATGAAAATATGTTTCAAGGAAGGATATTGAGACGAATTCACTTACCTCATGTCCGACTAGATCCATTTGTCCTTCAATATACTAAAAAATAAACTAAATATAATTTATACATTCTAAAGTACCTTTTTCAAGTTTCTTTTTCCTTTTCTAACACCTATTACGATGTTATAAACATTATGTAATCATTTATGTTAATAACGGTCGTTATGTCGATATTTGTTACATGAGTCAAAAATGGACTTCTTATAATTACATTTTGTTCATGTGTTCAAATTATCATTATATAAAGAATGATATTCATGATTTAGATATCATATATATCATATATATTTTCTATATATATGTATTTATAACAGTATATAACATTTGGAGATAAGAAGTGAAATGCACAGTTCATGGAGACTGTAAGTCATACGTATGCATGAACATTACATTAATTTAAATATCATATTTTAATAGAATGAAAACTTAATGAAACATAGGTATATTATAATCCCAGTATAATATCATATATAATTTCATTAACTCTATCCTTTACACATTCCACTTAAGGAATAAATGAGTCATATCACTTTGAGAAGGAGGTAGTCTGCACTTCCTAAAATGAAATTATCGTGATTACCCAATATGGAAACAATGAAGATATGCTATAAATGAAAAATTCAGAATCATAAATAAAACATAATTTTTTTTTAGGGATTTGGAGAAGTAAAATAAAACAAATGAACATTAGAGAAGGCTTTACATTTAAATTGGGTAACTCCCTTTCGTTTGAACCAAAAAGGTTTCTTAAATTGCTTTCTGCCTAAGGTAAGGCTTCTAGGATGAAGACAGGGAAGTTGGGAGATTATTGGAGTAGAGTATGGAGTAGAAAAATGGTTATATAGGTGTAAGTAATTGGTTAGACGTGGTGTCCTTTTATAAGGGAGAGGAGGGGCTCTTTAAGAATGTTTGAAAATATTATTTTATTATGAAATGATTTTTGGGTTGTAAAGGTCAAAAAATCATTAACTTCAAAGATAAGGTGGCCCTGGTTAGAAATAAAACCATTCGATAATAATTGGGAATGTTTTGGATATTTTTTTAATTCTTATCTTCTTATTTATTTAAATCATTCATTAATGACGTAAACAATGCATCATAATTATGTACCAAATAATTTTATTTATTTGATGTCTAAAAATTCAAAAAATTACCATGATGTAGAAAATATTTTTAGATTTATAATGAATATTTATAGTCAAATATATCATTTATATAACCTAACATTAAAATTTTCTTAGTAAAAAAATACATCTTTATGACATTTATATTTTTACTTTTTATAAAAAGTTATTAATGTCGTTATCTTAACCATGTGACTCCATGGGTTCCCAAAATTGACCCATGGAGTATATTGGTCAGCCATTACACATAAAGTAATGTTAGGAATAGTTTCGAGGTGATTTGATATTATTATAACATTATTTTTACCTTAATTACCCTAATTATCTTTAATTGTAGTTAATAAAAGTCAAAAATTACTATTCATCTAAATGTTTTTTCATCCCATTAAACAACATTTTTCTTACTAATGAAAACCATGTATGTTGGATTTTTGAAATTCAATTCAAGGAAACAATAAAATCTTATTTAAGTTAAAAATTCAGTTTTTAATTACTACTTAGTGGTTAAATTATTCACCATATATTGATGTTTTTCAGAAAATTACCAAAAATTTACCCTAAGATACTTTTTATATTCATAATTAAAAAATTATTTATATTTTACCAAATTCAATACATATAAGTTTCAAGAATTAGTTTATAATTAATTGATGTTGTCAAAATAAGAAGTGTTTTTTAAGAAATAATAAATATCAAAATATTGATATTTGTCGATGTCCAATTTCAAAGTGAAATTACTTCCAATGGAAAAATTGGAGTAAATTTTAAAAATATAATATATTTACAAATTAAAATCAATAAAATGGATAATCTGAACATATAGATAAAATAGATTAAAAGG
Organism: Viscum album; assembly: GCA_963277665.1. NCBI lineage: Eukaryota > Viridiplantae > Streptophyta > Magnoliopsida > Santalales > Viscaceae > Viscum > Viscum album. The sequence continues at coordinate 1,208,094,845 of OY728162.1, forward strand.
CGGTTTTGAATTAAAATACATCATTTTTCATTATTCATTAAAAAGTATTCTTTATCAGAAAAATACCAAAAATTTACACAATGTAAATTTTGGTGTCCCGATTCTAAAGAAGAATTTTATTATGTCAAATAGAACATATAAAAGTGAAAAAAACTAGATTTAATGGGGGTTCTCCATACAAATTCAGTAAATCAACCTTTTAAATAATATTAGAGAATTTATGCGAAAAATAATTTTCATTCAAATTTTAAGGATATAACATTTGTTAGATATATGTAAAAACATTTTACAAACATATATAATAATATTTTAGTTAGTTCTGTCAATTATCTCCAATATGATGGCTCGACATTAACTACCCTTTAGTATAATAATATTATATTATTAGTGTGCTTCATAATATTTCAAAGAAACCCATTGTTACGTATAAGGTATGATATCGAACATAGAATACCCTTTAATGTAAAATAAATACTTAATTCATAAAATATTAAGAAAAAGATAATGTATTATTTTTTTATTTACCTTTTATGTTTCATCCTTCCCCCTTTTGGAAATTTCACCCCACAATTTTATTCACTTATCAAATAAATGTGGGTATTTATGCCTCATAGCATTTTTAGATTCCCACATTGCATCTTCAACCATATGGTTTTTTCAAAAAAAACCATTAACTAGTGAATTACCTTATTTTACAACACTTTATCTCTATGGTCAAGAATCTGGATTGGTTTTTACTCAAAAGATATATTCTCTTCCAACTGAACTACATCTGGGATCAAAACATGAGATGGATCTAGAATATAATTTCTCAACATTGAAACATGAAACATATTGTGTACCTAGGATAAACATGGAGGTAAAGCCACTCTATTTGCAACTAATACAAATTTCTCGAGGATTTTATAAGGTCCAATGAACCTCAAGATTAACATTACCTTCTTTCCTAAACACATCACAATTTTCCAAGGAGAATCTCAGAGAAAGACATAATCACCATCCTCAAAAGAAAGATCCTTCCTCTGGTTATACTCATAAATTTTTTGCCTGCTCTGAGCTGTTCTAATATTATTCAGAATCAACTGAACATTTTATGTCATCTATTCTACCAATTCTAGTACCATCAGTTTCCTTTTACGTACTTCATCGCAAAAAGATGGATTTTGACATTGTTTTCCATATAATGAATAAAACGGATCCATCTTTATACTGGAATGAAAGATATTATAATACGAAAATTCCACAAAATAAATATGTTAGTTCCATCTTCCCTAGTAATCGAGTGAACACACATGTAGCATATCCTCCATGCTATGAATTTTTCACTCAGACTGTCCATCTGATTGTGGATGAAAATTGTTAATAAAATTTAATTCAGTACCCAATGACTTTTAAAGCCCTTTCCAAAAGTTATATATAAACGTAGGATCACGATCAGATAAAATGGAAAGGGGAACTCCATGCAACCTGACTACCTCATTAACATAAAATAGATAGAGTTGATCTAGAGACAAAGTATATTGAATTAGAAGGAAATGAGTAGATTTAGTCAACAAATCAATTATATCCAAGATTTCATTATTACCTAGAGATGTCTTTGGTAATCCCACAACAAAGTCCATTTATAAATTTTTCCATTTTTACTCTAGCACCGATAAATAATGAAGTATCCCTTTTGGTAAATTCCACTCTCCTTTAACCTGCTAACAAGTCAAACACAACATAGTAAAATAAGTGTAACAGCCCGAGATTTTATGAAAAATAATTATTTTTATTTCACTAATGTCTTGTGTTGTACGCTACACGAAAAGGATCTTGCACAACACGCATCCTTGACTTGCCTTGCATTACACGCAATCGCGACCTTCCTCGATAGCGTGTGTAGTACGCAATAACGAGTTTCACTAAACAGCGATATGCTATTAGAATGTTATTAAAACTAGAATATATTTTTACAATTTAATACAATGTTGGTCATTGGTTGTAATTTCACATTTAAACCAGACATAATCAAGTGTCAATCTTCTGATAGATATTGTTTCTTAAAAACACGCTATTTGTTTTAACAGCGGGATTTAATTATAAAAATAATTAATGAAACTTCTATGTTATGAATTTGGTAAAATAGACTTCATTTTTGAATTCGGAATATGAAATATAGCTTAGGATGAAATTTTGGCATTTTTCTGAAAACTTTCAATTTTTGATGAATAGTGAAACCACTAAGTGGTAGGTTAAAAACTGAATTTTGCATAAAACTTAATTTTACCGCTTCTGTGAATGGAATTTCAAAAACCCGACAGACACGGTTAATATCATGGACTAAAATATGGTTCAATGAGATGAAAATAATTTTTGGTGAATAGTAACTTTTTAATTTTTTTACCACGGTTAATAGTAAATAGGGTAACTATAGGTAAATATGATATTACTATTACCCTAACACATGTCCTAATTCTATTTGATAAGTGTAATTCGACCAAAAACAACCTTATGAATAGAATATGACCATTTAGGCCCACTTGGATTAGATTAGGACATTTATTATTAATTTATTTAAAGAAGGGTAAAAATAGTTAAAATCAAAGTTTAATAAGTAAATCATTTTTAATATGGGGTTATACATAAGATAATTTCGATTGTAAATATTCATTAGAAATCTAAAGAGATTTCCTACATGATGGTATTTTATTTGTAATTTTTGGACATCAAATAATTTAATTTATTTATGACACAAAGATGATGCAGTAATTATCTTATTAATGAAATATTGACATAATTGATGTTATAAACACCAAAATAAATGTAATTTGAGAATTTTTATGAATTGCACTAATTTTATAGGTTACTATGATATATTAGTGTTGATTTAATCAACTTGGTTCGAACATATAATTCTGTTATGACTTTCACAAAAATCATATATCAAATAGTGTCAAAATTGACACAAAATAGTTTTTAAATCAAATATTATATTATTAATTGTTATTTTATTCCTAAAAATCTAAGGTTCGGCCAAATGACTTAGATAAGGATATATGTATTAATAATAAACAATTTGGGGTTCGTTTGGCATGTTATAGTAAGTGTATTAACCATATAGTGAAAGGAAACAAAAAGACACGGTAAAAGTTAAATTATTTAACTTAGAGTTAAATCTAATTGATAAGGTTAAAATAATACCCTAAACTTGTCTAAATTATATTAGATGAGAGGATTTCGACCCATCCCCACCTTATCCTCTAAATAAATCAATTTTGAGCTAATTAAAACCGAACTTGACTTTATAATAAAATAATATTTTGAGATATTCCTAAGGTGCCCCTCTCCTCCCTTATAAAAGGACACCTCCTCCCCCTTCCTCCTCACACCAATTTGAGCACTCAAGCTCGGAAAACCTCTGCCAAAATACCTTCTCCACTTCCCTAGAATAATCCTAGAGGTCCTGGTCTTCTTCAAATACCAATCATAGTTCCCTAAGTGGATGATTCAAAGAAGCGTTCCAAAGAAGAGGTAATATCCATTACCGATCTTTTCAATTTATTTCTTCTTCAACTTCTTCTTCTTTAGTTGTTTCATAACAAAGTAATAACATCAGTATCACTCATATACTGATATGTTATTTTAAGTATGAAACAACCCTATTTCACCATCTATCCATCATACGGAAAAAGAAATCACCACGCGTGCGTACGTGCGGAATACCGTCTCCACGCCGTGGTGTAATCTATTTTCCACCACCACCTTACATGGATGGGTATAATGGTGTAAAGAATCAATATACATATTTATTAAAACATCATATTGATTCTGATATATTTTATTAACCACTCCAATTCAATTCAATATTTATGGAAATGATATCATCGCTCGTGCGTACGTACGGACTACCGTCTCCACGACGCGATGAGATTCATTCTCCATGTTAACCATTTAAGAATGATTATAAAGTATATATAAGAAATAATAATGAAATATATGACATTATAAAGCTACTGGATTTATGTATATATATATGTATGTATGTCATCTACTTACTTCCATTTCAAGATAATAATGAAAGTAAAACAGCGTTCATGCGTACGTACGGACTACCGTCTCCATGAACGGTGTTTTTCATTTTATTTATCTATCTATTATATATATATAGACTGAATATATATGATATATAAATCATATTTTATATTCTGGAAGTAAGTAAATCATGATATAAGTAATAATGATGTCAAGAACAACAAGTCAAAACACCTACAATAAATGAAACGATTTTACCCAAAACGCTTCTTTAACATGGAATTTACAAAAGAACGGGTAATATAATGTCATAAGTGAACCATATATGATATCATAACAATGAATATGATTCTGTAATAAGTAAATGACATTATTTAAATCATTATACAGGAGGTTCGGACACTTACGAAGCAAATCGGACCTAAGGTAAGGGAAATATCACAATCTCATTTTTATCCGAGATTGTTTATTCGTAAGTATTTACTGGGGTGTATTTTATCATCCACATCCATGTTTCATCAATATGTAATATTATTTACATCCACCTACAATTGTTTAAATCCATTTTTACCCTTCGGTGAGTTTTTAGTAATATCTATGAAAGGAATCTTTTGTCGTACGAGGTACTTTTTGACTTTTTCGACAAAAGTACGAAGAATGTTTTTTTAACTTATACTGCATGAATGGATTTTTAAAACATTATTTCCAAAAAGCATAATTTACAAGTTTTGAAGTTTATTTTTAATCAACTTCTTTTATTTTAAAGTTGTATGACATGTTATGAAAGGAAAAATGTTTTTTTGAAGAAGAAAGGATATTTTCCTCAAGAATGGAGTTCAAGTATTTTATCAAAATTATTTTCCATCTAAGATAATAAAAGGGTTCTGTTTTTATCCCTATTATTACATGGATTTTATTATGTTGTGATGGAAATATTTTTATGAATTCCTTTATCTTATATGAATTGTTTTATGTTGTCATGTTGTTTAAGAATCCCATTTTTATTACATGTGTTACGCTATGATGTATGGTTTATGATTATGTGGCACACATAAGAAAGGATTCATTATAAGATGGGTGGGACCTATATCTCCCTCCAATGCATTGGGTAAAGATTTTATATCTCATGAGATAGACATGGCTGGAATGGTAGGTTATATCGGTTCAGTGAAACAGGACTGGAACGAGGGTTACTCGATTCAGAAAGGGACTTTGTCCACTAAGATAGTCTTGGCAATTAGTCTTGACTAACAAGAAATGATTCTCTATGATTATGTGTGTATGCCACAAAGTTTCATGTTTTAAGTTATGATTATTTTGATTTCATTTCACTACTATGATTTATCCCATGTTATGAAATTATGCTCTCTTTTGCAGGTTAAGATTTCCAAATGTTATGTTCTTATGAATATGATGTGGTTGATTTTTATTTTGTATACCCTTACTGAGCATTTGAGCTCACCTTTTTTTGTTTTCTTTTCCCTAGGATATAAAGAAAGGTTTTAGGTAAAAAAAAAGGGAAGATCTTTATGGGAGATATTGAAGATCTTTCACAACGATTAGAAGATTACGTTCCGAGTTTCCAAATACACTAAACTATTACGATCCATGTGTGTGTGTTTTTGTTATGTACTAAGTATTCCGCAAAAGTAATGTAAAGTCTATGTACGTCAGGCTTCGGGTCTCTACAATAAGCAATATCTCTTTTCTTTTCATCCCACCAATAATACTGCCAAAAATATCTATACATAGTAGTACTTCCAGGATGAACTGAAAATGAAGAACTATGATCTTCATATAATAACTCATTCTTCAACGGTGAATCACAGGGCCTGTGTAATCATTTCCCAAACCTCAAAACACAATCATTATCAATGTTAAATTCAGGAGACATACACTTATGAACCCACTCTAATGTTTTCGGCAAAACACTATATTTATTTTGTTCTTACTTAATTCTGTCTGATAGAGATTATTCTACTGACACAAGAAATAAAATAGAGGAATTTCATGCACCAGCAACATCTTTTCCAAAGTTCATCAAATCAAAAAACCAAAGGATCTCATTCCAAATTTATCTTGGTTAACATAGCAATACATTTTCTACTCATAGCATTAGCCACATTATTTGGTTTTCCCAGATGGTAAAGGATTATGCCAAAATAATTCTTAATTAATTCTATCCATATCCTCTGTCTCATGTTTAATTCATTCTGAGTGAATAAAAACATTAAACTATTGAGGTCAGTATATATTTCACATTTCACTCCATACAAATGATTCCACAAATGTTTAAGCAAAAACAACACCAGCTATTTCCAAATCATGTATAGGGTAATTTAACTCATGAGGTTTTAACTGACGTAAAGAATACGCAATTACCTGATCATTAATCAAAATGAAATTACTATATTGATTTAACAAAGTATCACTATAGAAAACAAACTCTCTATTTTTGGAAGGCAGTGCCAAAACTGGATCATTCACTAATCTTCTTTTAAATTTCAGAAAACAATCATCACATTCTTATGTCTAGATGAACATAACACCTTTTCAAGTTAATTTAGTCATTGGATTAGATAATAATTCAAAATTCTCAAAAATCCTCCAGTAATAACCTACAAAACCATGATAACTACATATATCAGTTATATTTATGTGATTTGTCCATTCCTCAACAACATTTGTTTTAGCAGGATCAACAGTTATGCCATTTTTTGAAACAACGTGACCCAGAAATGAAATTTTTTATAAACAAAAATCACACTTACTGAATTTCAAATAAAATTTCTTTTATTTTAAGGTCTACAAGACAACCCTTAAATTAATCTCATTCTACTATTTTATTTTGGAAAAACATAAAATATCATCAATGAATACAACCACAAACTTATCAAAGAACTCCTAGAAGACTCTATTCATATGATCTATAAATACCGGAGGATCATTGGTTAATACAAAATGCATAACTAAAAATTCATAATGGCCATATCTAATGTAACACCCCAAGCTTCCATGGTATGTTTCCCTTTGAATAATGCAATGGCGTGAATTGTACGCAACTTCGAGATTCTAACAGACCACAACCAATCAAACTAGCCATTATGAATAGTAATACCTAATTTTGAAATTTTATAAATTCTATCTCACAAAATGGACTTAATTTTTGGATTCGGAATATAGAAATTATCCTAGGGTCAAATTTTGGTACTTCTCAGATAACTTTCATATTTTGATGAATAGTGAAAATTACTAAATTTTAATTAAAAATAACTTTTTAAATTGAAATAACTAATATTGAAAAACTATGCATTTGAGTGGTTTTAAGTATATTTAAAATATATTTTTACCATTTAATTAAATTTTTGTCATTGGACATAATTTCACAATTAAACCAGACATAAACAAGTGTCAATCTTTTGATAGTTATTATCTCTTAAAAACACGCTTTTTTGTTTTAACAACGGAAATTAATTTTAAATTAATTTCTGCCACTTCTGTGTTTCAAATTTGTAAAAATGGATTCCATATTTGGAATCAGGATGTTCAAATTGTTTAAATAGGTAACATATATTTTTAGACATTTTGAATAATTACTTCGACAAATATTTTATTTACCATTGTTAAAGGGTAAATCTGGTAAATAAGGGTTAAAAAATAATACTATAACAAAAATAAATTACCCTAAAACGTGTCCTAACATTATTGGTTGAAACATGTCTGACCATGGCCATATTCAGGTCGATTTTGGGACCCCATGGAGCCACTTGTAAGTGATAGGGACGCTTTATTTTAATTAAGTTAAAATGAATACAAAAATGACACAAGCATATATCTTTTTGAAAACCAATTGTTACATAGGGTTAAATATTTTGGATTTTCAACTATAAATATTAATTATAAATCTAAAAAGATTTTCTACATAATGGTTTTTTATTTATATTTTTTAGACATTATATAATTTAATTTATTTATGACACAATGGTGATGCAGTAATTACTAAATTGATGAAAAATTAGAATAATTGATATTATAAATAGCCAAATAAATGTAATTGGAAACTTTTTATAAATACAAATAATTTTCTAGGATAATAAGACATGTTATGATTTATTTATTTAACGTTTTTCAAAGTAATCATTCTGTTATGATGTTTACAAAATTCAATTATTGAATATTGTCAAAATTGACAGAAAAGAGTTTTTAAAACAAATATTATATTATTAATTGATATTAAATTATTAAAAATCTATGGATCGGCCAAGAGACTTATATCATGATAGGTTTATAATTAATGGACCACGTGGAGGTCTCTTGGATGTATATTGTATGTTTATTAACCATATAATATAAAAATACAAATAGACATTGTAAAAGTGAAACTAATTAACTACGAGCTAATACTTAAATATAAGGTTAATATAGTAACCCAAACATGTCTAAATACTATTTGTTGAGTGTTTTTCGACCTATACCCACCTTAACCTTTAAATAATCCACTTCGGAGACATTACAAACCGAATATGAATTTATTATAAAATAATATTTCTAGCTTTTCCAAAGGTGCCCCTCACAACTCTTATAAAAGGGCACTCACCCTTCTCATTAATTCACACCTTCAAAGCCTTTTGGTTCGGCCAAAACCTACCCAAATACTCTAAAAACATCCATCACTTCATCCTAGAGGCCTTACTTTATTCATAAAGCCAACCTATGGATCCCTTTTGATCAAATCAAAAGGAAGAACCCGAAGAAGAGGTAATGATTTGACCACCCTTTTTCAAGATCCTTTCTTCTTCCACTTATTCTTTTTTGTTATTTATATTCTAAAATAATAACTCCAGTATCTTCTATATACTTTGATTTTATTATAAATATGGTACAACCATATTTAGTATTCTATCAATCCTTTGAATGGCATGTCACCATACGTGTGTACGTACCGCTTACCGTCTCCGCGTCGTGGTGTAATTATCATTCATTAAATTATTATTTGGATGGGTTTAATAATGATGTTTCATTCATGTAAATAATAAATATAACATGATAATTATTCCATCTATATAATATAACATCCAATTATATATTATTTTAACATCAAAAGAATGATATTGTTGCTCGTGCGTATGTACGGACTACCGTCTCCACGAACACGATGAGATTCATTCTCCATCGTATCCATTCAAGTATAATTCTCATATGATGATTAAAATTAATTTTTAAGGACTTTATATCATTATGGATATGAATAATATAAATCCCATTAATAAAAAATATGGCTCACATAACAAATAATATAAAGTAAAATGAACCCGTTAACACCCGAAATGACGTTAATTCTATGATATTATTAACAAATCAATGTTAAAAGATCATATATGATATCATATTAATTAATATGATTATTTTATAATTAAATAACAATTATTTAACCATTATACATGAGGTTAACCTACCGTCGACCAAGGAAAAAGTACAAAGTAATGGGTTTCTTATCTCACTTTTAATTCCGTGAGATTTCCATTGTTCACCGCTTATTTATTACTTGTGGTGTATTATGTACTGCCATTTGATATGTATTATCATAATACTATTTATATTCATGATATTATATGATTCATCTAGTTTTTATTGACTATTTTTCACACGACTCGATTGTTTACAACAAGGTAAGGGGTTTCTTATCTCACTTTAAATTCCGTGTGATTTCCATTATTCACCACTTATTTATTTCATGTGGTGTGTGTACTGCCCATGATTGTATTGATTTTGTAATATACATTAATTTATGGATATTTACATAATAATTGTATTATACTTCTTTCATGGGTGCATGTTTCATAAGTTACCAAATCGATAAGGGAATTTGAAATTTCAATTTCCACTCATTCGGCTTTACGCATACTTCATTGATTATTTTACTCCAATATTATGTGTGGAATCACTATTAATTTGAGTATGTCATAATTTACACTCCCCTTTCTTTGGATGTAATTTTTATACCCATAATCACTCTATTGATAAATTCTCAAGTCATCGGTATGAACTTGATAATAGTAATTTTTACTCAATCTCGATTTGGTGAGATAAACATCCAATTCATTGGTGTTGTTTTTACAAGAATATGTGTGAATGTCCTTTGATTGTTTTACACTGAATATCCAATCATATTTCATGTATTTATATTTTTTACACATAATTATGTCTTGATTTATCCTTAACCTAAGGATACGGCCTTTATGAGAGATTTCATCTCAATTAACATTCCATTGAGACTTCTTTGTTATTATACACCAATTCACTTTTAAGTGGTGTATATAATGTACTTTGACATAGTATATCATGAATCCATTTAATCTAATGATATTACAATGTTTTTATTACCTCAATTATTGGTATTCAAGTGTCTCTATTTTGGTTAAAAACTCTAACTAAAATAACATTTTTAAATGTTTTAAAGACTTATTCTTCTAAATCTTGCTCACTAATGTCCATGTTTTAAAAATTGTTTTAAGGATTTATTTATATGGACATTAATGTTTTAAAATTAAAACTCTTTTTAAAAGTTTCAAAGTGGTATGGGACACATTGATTCAAAAATCTATTTTTTAAAATGGCTTCTTGAGAGATAGTGTGACTTTTAAATGATTTCAAGAAAAAGGGGGATATTTCTCTCAAATAGTTTTGATGATTATTTTCATCTATGTCAATATCCTTCATTATTCTTGATTAAGGTTAATATGATACAATACAATATTCCATATTGTATCGAATGAGTTATTTTTTACTGTGGATGTGCTATTTTTATACCATTCATGGTTTGTGGATAAAGTATTGACATTTCGTATCCTAGTTTTAATATGAATTTTTATGTTATGTTTGAAACTTTTTATATGAGGAATGCATTGGACTTAGTATGTGACAGGTGGAGTCCACTATAGATCCTCGATAAATCGGTAGGTCTCATGAGACAAACTAGTGTCTTGACACAAGGCCTTGGCAAAATATTATTTTTAGTCTTGGCACGAGGCCTTGGCTATGTGGTTATGATAGTCTGGAATTATGAATTCCATCATTATGAATGTGGTTATTGATATTGTATGTGATTGTTCGACTATTAGAATATCCATGTGAATAAGTAAATGGCATTATTTCATTTTATATTTTCCATATTATGCTGAAGTTCAAGTTTAAAATGCTTTTGTTTTAGTTATAATTTTCTTTAAGTGTTTATGCTTAACTATGAATGATTCTTCTATATTGTTATCCTTACTGAGCATCTGAGATCACCCCTTTCAATGTTTTATTTTTCCAGGATGTGAAGATGTAATTTATGAATGAACTGTATGGATAGTATGAGTGTGGACTATGGAGACATTTTTGTTGTAGTTTTCATTTTATGATGTAATGTAAACTTTATTAATGTATCTAGTTATTCCAAGGCTACTAAACTAATTGTTCTTTCGAGACTTGATCATTCTTTTGATCATGCCAATGTTATGTAATAATGCACCGACTTTTGGTAACTAGGGTCGGGGCATTACAGTTGTTATCAGAGGAAGTTTAGTACAAACCTTGGAAGCTAGATTTAGATAAACTCTGATTAGAGCACGTAGAACTAAGATGAACTTTGAGGATTAGTATAGAAGAACTTCCTAGAATTTTGGTATTGTAGAGATTTTGTGAGTTTTCCGAGTGATACATCCCTGTTTGGATACGAGCAGGTAGAGGCTGCTCTGGCATAGATGTACCTAGGGGTAAAACCCAAAAACACCTCTTTGAGCTAGACTCGAACGGGAACTGGTGCACGACAACGGGCCCTGCTGCACTCTTGGTTATGATACTCCCAGGGGATATGCTTAGGATAATTTACATTTTCTTTACAAACTGGTTTGAAGTATTATATATATAATATGAGAGTAAATGAACTTGGTTAATCCTAATGTGTTTCAAATTGAGAATATGGTGACATGTTAATCTCTAAATGATTTTATGACTACTATTACTAACACAATGCTTTTAGTTTTAGTCAATGGCTGGATTCCAAGGAAGTCATAGTGACTTTGAGAATGATGTACAAGGTGGGAACGGTGGTGAAAATGACCAACACAATGGAATGTTGATTCACATAAAATATATTGTCTTCATGCCAAATCAATTTTCCAAAAGTATGATCAACAATATAAATATTAACCAATTCTCGGACTCAAAAATGAAGAGAAAGGTGATGAATGATAAGAGATCTAGCAATGGAGACCATGGAGAAAGGAATCCTCAATTTTCATCATGCAATAAATGTGGAAGGAGACACCCAGGAATGTGTCTCAAGGGGAAAAAGAAGTACTTTACGTGTGGGAAGGAAGGACATAAATTGAAGAATTGCCCAAGAAAAATGAAGAGTACTATGGAAGAAGATAAAAATGGTCCCAAGAGTCCATTTATAGTCATTTTCCATAAATGTAGAGGACCAGGCCATTACCCAAGTGAATTCCCTTTTCTATAGTATATTTTCTTGGTCAAAGAAGATGCTATGTGGAAATAAATGGTTGGAGAAATGTTTAAAAAGTATTAGTGCTCCTTGTTGATGGGTTTACATTGGAATAATTTTCTCTTGTATTTTTAACCCTGCAGTTTTCCATGGGAGAATGATATTTGAGGAAGAATTATCTTTTCTCTTGTGGATATAGTTATAAATAACCATTTGGTTTTATATGATCATTGGGTTTGAGGAAATTATAAGTTATCAAAATTTGGGATGAAAATTCAAGGTATGAGATGAGATTTGTGGTTAAATTATTTTATGGTTATTCTGAAGAATTTATCCCATTTTGGTAATGTTATAAAATATAGTTTTTGAAAAAGGATAACATGCAGACTGTGTGACAACCCATCGCGTCGGACAAAGCTATGGGAATCGAACCCACAACCAAAGTGCGATTGGGATTTATCACCTACCACTGGACTAAATGAATTCCCTGGTTAGTGTGACAATTATTTTTAGTTAAATGATTTTATTGATCAATAATAATTTGATTTGGGATCTTATGTATTATAAAATGAATACCCTTATTATAAGAAAATGATTTGGTGATTAAGTGATAAAAGTTATTTTGTATGTTTTTCGCTATTGGGAGAACACTATATGCCCAAGGAAAATAGAACAGTATGGGATTTCATTTGAGTAGTAATGGTGGATTTTTATCTATGTTTGTATTGTAGATTTATAATGATTTGGGTTATTTATGGATATGATTAGGTTAATTCCTTTTAAGTATGTGACATTAAGAGTAATTAATGTCATTTGTAGATATAATTTATCATGGAAGACTACATTCTTAATAAGTTTTGGGTTTCAATATTAGTTTGGAATATATTGAAGGATTTTAAGGACAATTGATTATTGAATGGTATTTATTTAACTTTGGGGTATTATTGGTTTAATTTTAGAAATTAATATTAGTGTCTATTTCGCTCAAGGAATATCCTTTTGGGGGATCATTAGATCTTTTACAAACCATTTTTGTTTTGATTAATCTCTAAAGACAATGTAAATATATAGTTCACCCTGCATGGATCATGTGATTCTATAGAAGTTTATTCTAGCTCTTTCTTTGTGACCAAGTATTCTTAAATACTCATTGTTCAAAAAAATGAGTTAGTGGTAAAAAGTTATTAAATAATGAAACTCTACATAAAAAGTAAGTATATCTCTCTATGTTCTTAGTCAATATCATAAATGAATTCCTCGTCCTTGTGTAATGTAACATAAAACAAAAAAAATGTTGTCCATTTACTTTTCCTACTGGGAGGCTAAGGACCATTTGTCCCATCACAAGTTTGTGATTTTCTTATTGTTAACTTACTCCTGATCATGTTTTCTATCCTTCTCCATCAGAACTGAACACTTGGTTTATCGTCCATATCCATATTTTCCTACATGGAATCCTAGTATGGGTTATCTTGGGTGACCTTTATACCTCTTTTAATTTCTTTTAAAGTGATAGTTTTATTGACTCTTTTTCCAATGTGCGACTCTCCATTATATTCTCAACCAATCAAATTATCCTATGGTGAAATTTCGGTACTTCTCGGATAACTTTCATATTTTGATGAATAGTGAAAATTACTAAATTTTAATTAAAAAAACTTTTTTTATCTAAATAATTAATATTGATACATTATGAATTTGAGTGGATTTAAAGCATATTTAGAATATATTTTTACCATTTAATTAAATGTTTGTCATTGGACATAATTTCACAATTAAACCAAACATAAACAAGTGTCAATCTTTTGATAGTTATTATCTCTTAAAAAAACGCTTTTTGTTTTAACAAAGGGAATTAATTTTAAATTTATTTCTACCACTTCTGTGTTTTTAATTTGAAAAAAATGTATTCCATATTTGGAATCAGGATGTTAAAATTGTGTAAATAGGTAACATTTATTTTTAGAAATTTTGAATAATTACATCGGTAAATATTTTATTTACCATGGTTAAAGGGTAGATCTGGTAAATAAGGGTTAAAAAATAATATTATAATAATAGAAAATTGTGATAAAACGTGTCCTAACCTTATTGGTTGATACATGTCCGACCATGGGCATCTTTGGGTCGATTTTGGGACCCCATGGAGCCACTTGTAAGTGATAGGGACACTTTATTTTAATTAAGTTAAAATGAATACAAAAATGACACAAGCATATATCTTTTAGAAAACCAATTGTTACATAGGGATATATATGTTGCATTTTCAACTATAAATATTCATTAGAAACATAAATCGATTTCCTACATAATGATATTTTATTTATAATTTTTAGACATTATATAATTTTAAATATTTATGACACAATGGTGATCCAGTAATTACTAAATTAATGAAAAATTAGAATAATTGATATTATAAATACCCAAATAAATGTAATTTGTGACTTTTTATAAATAAAAATAATTTTATAGGATAATATGACTTGTTAGGATTGATTTAATTAACTTTTTTAAAAGTAATCATTCTATTATGAGTTTTACAAAATTCAATTATTGAATAGTGTCAAAACTGACATAAAAGAGTTTTTAAAACAAATATTATATTATAAATTGATATTAAATTCCTAAAAATATATGGTTCGGCCAAAATACTTATTTCATGATAGTTGTATCATTAATGGACAACTTGGGGGTCTCTTGGATGTATATAGTATGCTTCTTAACCATATAATATAAAAATACAAAGAGACATTGTAAAAGTGAAACTAATTAACTAAGAGTTGATACTTAAAGATAAGGTGTATATAGTAAACCAAACCTGTATAAATCCTATTGGTTGAGTGGTTTGTGACCTCTACCCACCTTAACCTTTAAATAATTCACTTTTGAGCCATTAAAAACAGAATATGAATTTATTATAAAATAATATTTCTAGCTTTTCCAAAGGTGCCCCTCACCCCTCTTATAAAAGGGCGCTCCCCCTTCTCAATAATTCACACCATAAAAGCCTTTTGGTTTTACCGAACCCTGCCCAAATACTCTCTCAACTTTTCTCACATCATTCTAGAGGCCTTACTTCAGTCAGAAAACCAATATAATGAGCCCTTTTATCAAATCAAATGGAAGAATCCGAAGAAGAGGTAATGATTTCACCACCTTTTTCAAGTTCCTTTCTTCTTCCACTTCTTCTTTCTTTGTTATTTATATTCTAAAATAATAACTCCAGTATATTCTATATACTTTGATGTTATTATAATTATGTTACAACCATATTCAATATTCTATCAATCTATTGAATGACATGTCACCATACATGCGTACATATGGCTTACCGTCTCCACGTCGTGGTGTAATTGTCATTCAATAAATTATTATTTGGATGGGTATAATAATGTTGTTTAATTCATGTAAATAACAAATATAACATTATAATTATTCTGTCTATATGATATACCATCCAATTATATATTATTTTAACATCAAAATAATGATATTGTCCCTCGTGCGTACGTACGGACTACCGTCTCCACGAATGCGATGAGATTCATTCTCCATCGTATCCATTCAAGCATGATTCACATTTTATGATTAAAAATAATGTTTATGGACTTGATATAATTCTGGATATGAATAATATACATCCCATTAATAACAAATATGGCTCACATAACAATGAATATAAAGTAAAATGACCCCTTTAACACCCGAAATGATGATAATTCTATGATATTATTAACATATCAATGTTAAAAGATCATATATGATATCATATTAATGCATATGATTCTTTTATAATTCAATAACAATTATTTAACCATTATAAATGAGGTTAACCTACCATCAACCAAGTAAAATGTACAAAGTAAGGAGTTTCTTATCTCATTTTTTATTCCGTAAGATTTCCATTGTTCTCCAATTATTTATTGCATGTGGTGTATTATGTACTACCATTTGATATGTATTATCAAAATCATCATTATATTCAAGATATTATATGATTCTTCTAGTGGATACTGACTATTGTTCATACAACTCAATTTTTTACAACGAGGTAAGGGTTTTCTTATCTCACTTTAAATTCCGTGAGATTTCCATTATTCACCACTTATTTATTGCATGTGGTGTGTGTACTACCCATGATTATATTGGTTGTGTAATATAATTTAATTTATGGATATTTACATCATCATTGTATTATACTTCTTTCATAGGTGCATGTTTCATATGTTACCAAATCGATAATGGAATTTGAAATTTCAATTTCCACTCATTCTGCTTTACGGATACTTCATTGATTATTTTACTCCATGATTATGTGTGGAATCACAATTAATTTGATTATGTCCTAATTTCCACTCCCCTTTCTCTAGATATACTTATTATACACATAATCACTCCATTGTTAAATTCTCATGTCATCGGTATGTACTTTATAAGATTAATTTTTACTCAATCTTGATTTGTTGAGATAAACATCCAATTCATTGGTGTTGTTTTTACAGGAATATGTTTGAATGTCCTTTGATTCTTTTACAATGAATATCCAATCATATTTAGTGTATTTATATTTTTCACACAAAATTATGTATTGATTTATCCTTAACCTAAGGATACGACCTTTATGAGAGATTTCATCTCAATTTACATTCCATTGAGACTTCTTTGTTGTTATACACCAATTCACTTTTATGTGGTGTATATAATGTACTTTGACATAATATATCATGAATCCATTTACTCTCATGATATTACGATGTTTTTATTACATCAATTATTGTTATTCAAGTGTCTCTCTTTTGGTTAGAAACTCTAACTAAAATACAATTTTTAAATGTTTTAAAGACTTATTCTTCTAAATCTTGCTCATTATTGTCCATGTTTTAAAAATTGTTTTAAGGATTTATTTATATGGACAATAATGTTTTAAAATTAAAACTCTTTTTAGAAGATTCAAAGTGGTATGGGACACGTTGATTCAAAAATATATTTTTTTAATGGCTTCTTGACAAATAGTGTGAATTTTAAATGATTTCAAGAAAAAGGGGGATATTTCTCTCAAATAGTTTTGATGATTATTTTCATCTATGTCAATATCCTTCATTATTCTTCATTGTGGTTAATATGATACAATACAATCTTCCATATTGTATCGAATGAGTTATTTTTGACTGTGGATGTGTTATTTTTATACAATTCATGGTTTGTCGATAAAGTATTGACATTTCATATCCTAGTTTTAATACGAATGATTATGTTATGTTTAAAACTTTTTATATGAGGAATGCATTGGACTTATTATGTGACAGGTGGAGCCCACTATAGCTCCTCGATGCATCAGTAGGTCTCATAAGAAAAACTATTGTCTTAGCACAATGCCTTGGAAAAATCATATTTGTAGTCTTGGCACAAGGCTTTGGCTATGTGGTTATGATAGTCTGGTATTATGCATTCTATCATTATGAATGTGGTTATTGATATTGCATGTGATTCTTCTACTAGTATAATATCCATGTCAATAAGTAAATGGAATTATTTTATTTTATCTTTTCCATATTTTGCTGAAGTTTGTGTTTAAAAGGCTTTTTTAGTTATAAATTGCTTTCAGTGTTTATGCTTAACTATGAAAGATTCTGATATATTATTATCCTTACTAAGCATCTGAGCTCACCCATTTCAATGTTTTATTTTTCCCAGGATGTGAAGAAGTAATTTATGAATGAACTGTAGGGATAGTATGATTGTGGAATATGGAGACTATGTTGTTTTAGTTTTCATTTTATGATGTAATTTAAACTTTATTAATGTATCTAGTTATTCCAAGGCTAATAAACTAATCGGTCTTTCGAGACTTGATCATTCTTGTGACCATGACAATGTTATGTAATAATGCACTGACTCTGGGTAACTAGGGTCGGGGCGTTACATCTAATATGAAATGCGGTCTTTGGAATGTTAGCTTCCTTTACTTTCAACTGATGGTGCCCCAACCTCAAGTCAATATTTAGAAAATACTATGCTCCCTAAAGATGATCAAACAAGTCATCGATATGATGCAAAGGATACTTGTTCTTAACAGTGATGTTATTAAATTCTCTATAACAACTGAAAAGTCTCATTGAACCATCTTTATTTTTAACAAATAAGATAAGATCACCCCATGGGGATGTGCTAGGTCAAATGAAAAGTTTATCTAATAACTCTTTCAATTGCTTATTTAACTCTAAATGTTAAATTTGTGACATTTGATTAGGGAGTTTTGAAATTGTCTTAGCATCAGGAACAAAGTCTACATTAAATTTAACTTCCTGATCATGTATAATAATAGGTAACTCATTAAAAAAACATCATGATAACAATTTACCAGTGGCACATTTTTAATCTGAACAGTTTAATTTTTTTCAATAATATGTGCAAGGTTACATTTATTTCATTCTTTTACCACTTTCTCAGATTCCTGATATGTTATGAAAAGTAAAGGTTCATTATTGTACAAAAACTGAAAAAATTTCTAAAAAAACCCCTTTAGCTGTGCAGTCAATATTACCATGATAAATAGAAAGTCAATCTACACCTAAAATAACATCAAACTATACTAGAGGAAAAACAATAAGGTTTTCAAGTATATTATTTCCGCACAAAAGGATAGGTAGGTTCTTATATTTTCTTTTAGTCTCAACATTTCTTGCATGTTTTTTAGACATAATTTCATGATTCATATCTTGATATGTAATTCCCACTTTACTTGAAATTTTCTCAGAAATGAAAAAGTGTGTAGACCCTAAATCAAACAACACATTGGAATAATATGCACAAACAAATAGTGTACCTGATACTACTTCATTCGATGGCCTAAAATCATCTAAAGTAGTTTCAAATTATTTCACCATCCATTTTTTCTTGTATTATGGATTCTTTACCTCAGTTGGGTTCTTAGTTGGACACTCATTTTCATAATAAACCTTTTCATTACACTTAATACATCATATCACTGGATTTTCATTGCATGCTTCATCATCTTCATTACAATTACATGAAATATTTCCAGACTTACCTCACCAAAATCACATTCAAGACTTTGATAAAAACTCTACAGGTTTCTTTTTACCACACTTCTCACAAGATGGATATTTAGTTTTCTTACCTCTAGGATTTTTTGATGAATTCATTCACTTTACATGCCAACTCAACCTATTATTCTGTTGTTTTTCATAGAACACCGTATCATTGTCAAACTCCATTTCCACCTTATCTACACATCAAACAAGATCTTCATAACTTTTGATCTCACAAGAGTCTAATCCTCTTCGATATCTCAGCTTCAGTCCTTAGTAAAATCGATTTATCTTACTATTATAATCTCGGATGAAATTGGAAGCATAAATTTCCAGTCGAGTAAACTTTTCTTCATAAGAATCCACTAAGTAATCCTCCTTCCTCAATTCCATGAATTGTTTTCCCATCCTAAGATGAACCACCTTAAGAAAATATTTCTCAAGAAACATACAATTTAATTAATCTCAATCAAGAGCATCAATCTTCTCACTATCCCTGAGATTGTTCATCATCGACCAACATTGGTCAGCTTCACCTTCAAAATGGTAAATAGTAAGACTAATCATTTCATCTTCTGAAAACCCCCATGAAATCAAAAATCTTCTCTAATTCTTTAATCTACCCTTCTAATAGCATAGGGTTAGATGACTTTCTAAATGATGGGGGATGTTTCCTGATGAATGCTCCACTACTGACTTGTTCCTCTGCGGTTGATCTGGATGATCTCGTACATGGATACCACCACCATTTATAGACTGATTCAACTATTCCATCACTATAACAAAATATTCAGTTCTGATTCTAACAATCTCAGGTTGCTGATTTGGAAGTTTGTCTTCCCCCTGATGACGTCCAATCATAGCTTCCATGTTTCCTCTATAGAAAACCATTCTAAACACAAAAATATCTTAGGTGAAGCAACATGGTAATTTTTAAATGCTATATCATTTCAATCATAACGTAAATTAATTTATGGATATTAATTTAACAACACCCTAACATTTAAATTTGTCTAAACCGAACTCAGATACCAACTATAACAACCCGACCTTAAACATTACATAATCATGAATTAAGTTAATAATTCACATTGAAGATCTTTTTAGGATTAGAGATTTAAAGTAACAGGTCATAACATATAAATAAAAACTTTAATATTACATGTAGACACATCTACTCAGTTTCCATTTTTTATCAAAATAAAAACTCTTGAAAAAAAACTATCATGTCTAGTTCCATGTTTTAGACAGCCTGACTTTTCCATGATCTCATCCTTGACCCGATTCCACTTTATGTCATCTGAAAAACATTTCAAAAACTTGGTATGCGCATAATAATATGATTAAGGGATACCAAAGGAAGGAAAAATATTAGTTTTTAAAAATAACAAGTAATCCATAAATACAATATCATAACATTACATTTCACCTTTAGGATGTAGAAAATACTCTTCACTGAATAAAATATCATTTCATACCATTATATAACCATAAGCTTACCATAAAACCTATATAAAGAACACATATCATATAAAGGTAACATAAAACATAAACATACTTAAAGAGAATAACCATACGGTCAACTTCCACACATATCCATAAATGTAATAGCAACATGGATAACTTCTATAGCCAATGCATTGGAGGTTATAACATAACCTCTCATCCTAGTTTATCACGACACCACCCGTCATTTGATTTATCATGTAACCACCTCTCAAATTTCTAAGTACATATATAAAATCACAACACATACAAAAAATATAAAGGAAAGTTAATATTTATATATTTCAATCATAATATATCACTTAATTATATTGACACAACAAATCCAATATCAATACCATTTTCGATGCCAAAATAAGTAAAAAAGTTTATGGTCTTTATTTTCCTTTAAAAAACATTTCGGCTTGTTAGGGAAGTCGAAGATCAAATAGAGTTCATAGCGGCAAAAAGGTCGTTGTCACCCCATAAGTTAAAAAGTAACATATATTTTTTTTTGTAAAATACTTCATAGAAAAGGATTCCCTTTTATTAAAATGAAAATTCAAAAGGGTTTTATACACCATATAAAAATATTCCTCAATGAAAAGTGATTGAGACGACGTCAATTACATCGTGTCTGACTAGAACAATATGTCATTTAATCTCTTCAATAATAAAATAATGTTAATTTTTACTTCATTAAGAAACTTTTTAAGTTTATTATACCTTTTATATAAATTATTACCATGTTTTAAACATTATGTAATCATTTAATATAAAAATCATTGTTTTGTCGATGTTTGGTACTTAAGTCCAAAATGGTCTTCTTATAATTACCTGTTGTTCATGTGGTAAAACGTTAATTATATCTAGAATGATATTAATGAATTAGATATCATATATATCATATATATTCAGTATATATATGTGTTTATAATAGTACATAACATTTGGAGATAAGAAATGAAATCCACCGTTCATGGAGATGCTAAGTCGTACGTACGCATGAACTCTACTTCAATTTCTATTTTGTATATTAATAGAATGAAAACTTAATGATACGTTTTTATATTATAATTACACTATAATATCATATATATTTTCATTAAATCTATCCTTTTTGAATTTCTTGTAAGGCATAAAAGAGTCATATCACTTTGAGGGGGCAGTAGTCTACACTTCCTAATATGAAATTATTGCGTCTACCCATTATGGAAACCATGAAGAAGGTATGATATAAATGAAAGGTAAAGAAGAATAAAGATATAATTAACATAATATATATCATATATAAATATAGTACAATCCTAATGGCCATCATGAGAGGCCGTATGAGATAATTGAACAATCAACATTTCGTGAGGCATTTGTTTGCTATCCACAGAAACAATATGTACATTACCCATTAGATGGGGGTGTGTATAGGTGTAGTTTGAATAAATCTAATTAAAATTTAAATTTATATTGAGGATACTAATATTTTTCTAAAATAAATGAATAAAAATAGTTTAGGGGGTTGGAGAAGTAAATTAAAACAAAAGAACATAAGAGAATATGTTACCTTTAAATCGGGTAACTCCATTTGGTTTGAACCAAAAGGGTTTCTGGAAATACTTTCTACCTAAGGTAAGTCTTATAGGATAAATATAGGGTTCTTTGATCTTATTTATGTTGAGTTTTATGAGAAAAATCTCTTCAGAGGTGTGAGGAATTGGTTATAATTAGCGTGATTTTATAAAAGAGAGGATGGGCTCTTTAGGAATGTTTGAAAATATTATTTTATTATATAATTATTTTCGGTTTCTAAAGATCAAAAAATCATTAAATTCAAATATAAGGTATCCCATTATCAAAATAAAATCATTCAATAAGAATTGGACATGTTCTGGATATATTTTTAATTCTTATCTTCATAATTATTTAAATCATTCATTAATGATGTAAACAATTCATCATCAATGTGTCACAAATAATGTTATTTATTTGATGTCTAAAAATTATAGAAAAATGACATGATGTAGGAAATATTTTTATATTTATAATTAATATTTATATTTAAATATATAAATTTTATAACCCTATATTAAAATTATTTTAGTAAAACAATACATCTTTATGACATTTTTATTTTTTCTTTAAATAAAAAGTTATTAATGTCATTATCTTACCCAAGTGCCTCCATGGGGTCCCAAAATTTACCCATGGATTTTCTTGGTCAGAAATAACTCATAAAAGAAGGATAGGAAAAGTTTCAATGTGAGTTTATAATATTATAACATTATTTTTACCTTAATTACCCTAATTAGCTTTAATTGCTGTTAAAAAATGTCAAAAACTACTTTTCGCCAAAAATTATTTTCATCCCATTAAAACAAATTTAACTTAATAATGAAATCCATGATTGTAGGTCTTTTTAAATTCAATTCAAAAAAATGGAAAAAATTTCATTTATGTGAAAAATAAGTTCTTTTACGACTACTTAGTGGTTTTACAATCTATCAAAAATTGATGTTTTTCAGAAAAATACCAAAAAATCACCATAAACTAAATTTGATATTCCGAAAACAAAATTTATGACTATTTCAAAAAATTAAAACATAGAACTTGCATTAATAAATTTTATTATTAATTATCATTGTCAGAATAAAAAGTGATTTCTATGAAATAATAACTATCAAAAGATTGATACCTGTAAATGTCGAATTTAAAAGTGAAATTACTTCTAATCACGAAAATTGGATTAAATGGTAAAAATATAATCAATTTGAACTTTAGAAAAAAATTTAAGGATAATATAATCATATAGATAAATTAGATTAAAAGGGGGTTTTTAATTAAAATACAACATTTTTCATTATTCATTAAAAATGAACTTTATCTGGAAAATACATAAAATTCACACAAATTAAATTTCAATGTCTTGATTCTAATGAATAATTTTAGTTTTTAAAATAGAAGATATACAAGTGAAAAAAATATATTTAAATAGGTTTTTCCATCAAAAGGTGGTAAATCAACCTTTTAAAAAATATTAGAGCATTTATGGTTAAAATTAGATTCATTCACATTCTAAGGTTATACATTTTATTGGATAAATGTAAAAAAAATTAATAAACATATGCAATCATATTTTTTTTAGTTTTTTCCATTCTTACCAATATAAAGGCTAGGAGTTAACTAATATTTAAATTAATAATATTATATTATTAGTGTGAAATGTAAGATTTCGAAGAAACATGTTGTTGCGTATTGGTTACACTATCGAACATAGAATCCCTTTTAAAGTAAAATTAATATTTAATTAACCAAATATTAATAAAAAAATAGAATTTATTATTTATTTATTTTCCTGGGATATTACATTATAATTATATATAACATTATGAAAATATTTTTTTACATGATCTAATTCTAATGTTTTTTCTCACAGGTCATGTTAATTGATTCTTTCATTATTCTTATAATAAAATATGATATGATTTATTCCATGACTATTGTTTATATACTAAAAATAATAATGGATTATTTAAAAAGGTTAATATCATATTTCCATGCTCATGAAACACATTTTATGTTTAAATAATCATTGATATACCCCTAGTTTATCAAACCAATCATCTAATCTAACCTATAATTATTTATGATTTTCCCTAGGATATGAAGAAAGGCATTGAGTCCGATGTGTATAATAATGGTGATTGTTTTGAATTACTATATTAGAGATGAAATATATTTTTTTTATCAACTAGTTCATTATGTGTCAATGTTTCTAGAGAAACTAAACCATTATTCGAAGGCTACAGATCAAAATGTTGGGTAATGATTATTAATCTAATAAGATATACTATTTTATATGTAAAGTATGGCCACTTTGGTATCTATCAGATATAGTATTAGTTACCTTTAGAAACTAGGATGTGAAAAAATTATTGAGAACCCTTAGGATAATCATATTTATGGGAATATGTCTTATGTTTTGGTAATGAATGAAGTGTTAATTTCATGGTAATATAATCCACCTATTGATACTACACATGGACATGATTCTTGAACTAACTCATCATAGTTTAAGAACTCAAAGAAGTGTTTTAGGAGTATATATCAATATTTATTATCGTGTGATGGTAGTGTTTTATTAATATACACCTGGTTTGACATTTATGATAGATACGGTTAGGTTATTTAAATTTTTTCTTATGAACCATTATGATGTATTTGAAAATATGATGATCATGGATGGCCTAAGTTAACAATATATTGTCACATACATAAAATATGTATTCATGTTTTACATATCATATTAATTATATTTCATGATTATGTGATTTCCCACTTATATTAATGTTTATTATAGTATGATTTTTTGTTTTATATAATGGATAAATCCCCAAGGAACTATGCTAATTCCGAATGTGAAAGAAAATGAAATGATTTTCATTATGAGAAACAATTTTTTTCATTTATGGAATGAAAATTTCATTAATATGATTACCCAAAATTACCTACTCATGATTCATACTGAGCTTATAAAAGTAAAAATAATGGAAACATGTCGTATTTATTCCTCCACCATAACACCCCAATAAATTAAAATATAATCATTTTAGAATAATATTATTCTATTGATATAATTAATTTTATGTAGCCCTGATTTACCATGAGTTATACATAATAATTATTGTCTATTATATGTTGTGTGACAAGAAATATAGAGTCTCACATAACCACAATATACTATTAATATTATTATTTTACATGGAAGTTACAACCTAGAGATTATATAGGTGGGTGTTAATAGGTATAATTATATTAACTTTACAAATTTATATAAAATATTTTTATAATCATAAAATTGAATTGAGAAAGAATTATATCTAGATTTTTGTATAAAACTGTCTTTCTAAAATGGTAATTTTTCCATATTTTATTGAAGTAATAGTCTTACAAAAATTTCACACATTTATAAAATATATTTTAAAAAATGAACTTCAATTTTTCAAATTCTAATTACGTTATTTTCATAGGTTTTGTTATTGGTATTTTTCTAAAGAATGTAATTTTTTGATAAATACAGAACAATAATAAATTTCATTTGAAAATATACATTTCATATAAATATTTTATAATGTAAATTTATATATTAATTTTTTTAAGGTGACATTAGTTCATGTATACATATATTAATCTAATTTATGTCATTAGATATAATTTCATATTAAAATAAGATAAAAAAACTAGGCAATCAATTGATCATTTTAAATTTAAAACCCCGCTTTCTTGACCCTTAGGTGGGATTAATATGATCCTAATATCATTCAATTATATGATTCATATTTTGAAAATGGATTAAGTATTTGTAATATCATAATTTATAATTTTTTAGGTCATCATAATTTTTTAATAAATTAATTTCTGAAAATGTAAAATTAATTATGGTGGTTAAGGTGAAAATAATTTTACTTTGTGTTTAACAATTAATATTTAGGTGAAATATCACCTATAAAAATTTCAAAAACAAATAATGATGATATTATCATTTTTATTGAATGAATTTATTATTGTTGAAACAATATGTAATGTAGACATTCCAACAATGTTTATATTTTTACATTTAACAGAATGTCACTCCTAATCCACTATATAATGACAATCACCCATAACTATTCCACACCTCTAAAGCCTTTTTGATCTCTCAAAAATGGAAAAAAAAAATACAAAATACCTACCCTCATCCTAGAAGCCTCACATTCGGCTTAAATAAAACCAATAAATTATTTTCGTATAAACCAAGTTGAGTTTCTTCAAAAAGTAGTAACATTCTTTAATGAGCTCATATGTGTTATTTATTTCTCCACCACATAATATATTCTTTTATATAGAATATATATAAAAATAAGTACAATAAATATAGTTATATATTATTATATTAAGGATATGATCTTCACATTGACTCTGTTCTTTCAAATGGGATGCAAAAAAATCATTCTTTTGTACAGAGGACTACCGTGCCACAAACCTATGTCATTCAATCTTCCATTGTCTCTGTTAAAGGTGGAGAATAAATATGGATTTATGTTTTATATATTATATTCATATATATAATATATAATATATTCATTAATAGATAATTTTAATATAACACATAACATTATGTGTTCCACTTTTTTTGGAAATATGATAACATCATTTGTGGATGTGTGGACTACTGTCTACTCAAAAAAATGTGATTCATTAACACATTACATAAAATGTATTAAAAATAAGTTTATTAATAATATTTCATATATATGAATTAAATATGATACTAAAATTATATATATATATATATAACAATTATTTTTTCATTTAATATGATAGGAAAATGGAAGCATCATTCCTGCATACGTACGACCTACCATCTCTATGAATGGTTTATTTTATTTCCAATAATTAAAATTTATGGATTACAATAAATTATTATAAAAAGAATATATATAATATTTTAATCAGGTTTTACATTATTTATACTAATAAATCATGATATATGTAATATTAACAAAAATAACAAGTTTGAACATAATCGATAAACTATAAAATTAACACATAAAAAATTAAAAATAATGAAAGGCTACTAAGAAAAAGGTAATATTATATAATAATATGATCATATATGATTTTAAATAAATTATAATGGATCTATTATATTTTAATAAGATTCGTAAAATGATTATACAATAATGTATATATCATTGAACCTAATGGGAGTATAAGTGAAGGGATTTCATCTCAATTTACCTTCCATTGAGTCTTGAATGATATTTTATACCATTTCACATTATTTAAGAGTATATAAATACCCATTAACAGTTAATATCATGAATAAAATATTCTTCAAGTAATTTTATGATTCAATTTGAATATTTATTATCGATGGGGATTTGATTTGAAAATTACCATGTGGTGTAGGTTGATGAGAAATCCCACTTTCATTCATGATTATAAACATTATCTTGAAACAATCAGCATATTTAAATAATTTTCATTAAAAAATTAAAATTATCCTAAATAAACATATCATTAACATATATTTCTTATTTCCTAAACGATATAGTATTTTTACCTATGGTATTTAATTCTATTTTTAGATTAATATCATGTGAAATATTGATAAATATATATTCTTTACACAATACATATATTTGGAAAGGCACATTATTCTTTGTTTAAATCGATTATTCAATATATGATAAAATTTTTCAACATATACAGATCGGTGAGGCCCCAAAATTATATATCCCATCAATAAATCAGTAAGTTATCATAGGAAAAATCATTTGGACAAATTATATCGGTTTGAACCTATAGTTTAAACTATCCTTATGATAGATATTCAAAAACGAGGTTTTCATGTTCCTGAGACATGATATCCAATAATTAAAAGATTACTTATTTTAATTTATTGTTATTACCCATGAGATTTTCACTACGATATAATCAATGGAATCAAATCATCCTCAATTTATTTTTTAAGTGGCATGTCTATGTTGTGAATTACCATTCCTTTTTTTATTATGCCTATTGATTCATTATTTATTTTTTTATACTTAACCCTTGTGGAGAATTTGAGATAACCCTAATTTATCCCTTTCCCTAGTATATATATAATAATTCTTGGAATTATATTTACTTTTTCTATGATTTTTCTTTATTTATAATTTATTTTATTTTCAAAATGTAATATTGGTATTAGGTATGTAATTATTTTTCCCAAATTGTTAAACTATTCAATCCCTTGGGATTCGATTAACTTATCTATGTCAATATAAAATGTAAGGAACCAGATATGGGATTCAGGATTCATGGTCATTAAATATTCTTGGTCGGAGTGGACACTCAAGAGGGGGGGTGAATTGAGTTCCAATTAAAAATTTCTGTTGAAAACCTTAAGATTAAATCCCCCAAATTGAAAAACAGCCCAGTCAATTAAGGCAGTAGAGATATAGGTAACTTATTGTTCAACAGGTTTCTCTAAGGTTGATTAATCCTCAGTAAGGTTAGTTTGATGACTAACTTTACTTTTGAAACAAGTTTACAAAACAAATCTCTTATACACACTAACCAAAATTGACTATCAGAGTATATGCAAAAACAGATTTCTTGTTTAAAAAAAAAGGGAGCACAGCGGATAAACAAAAAGGCAAAGTAAAGAAAAGAGTAACAAGCTATTTCAAACAAGAGGTTCAGTCTTAAGCTAAGACTTAGTCCTCTTCCACTTGGTGATCACCTGCCACCAAGCAATTTTATAAAAAGGATTGATACACAGCCTGTATCGGGCTTTACAACAGTTTTCAGAAACTGTCCAAGTTTGACAACCTCTGCCACAGTTATACGTGGGAAAACAAATGACCAAGCCACACCAGGCTTCATCCACAGTTATACGTGGGTAAAAAATGTAAAAAGGTTTGGGATAGGGATTTTCAATATCCCTCAGTTTAAGCACGGGAGACAGTGTGTGTAATACTAACACACTGCTCACAAATGTAAAACACTTAAACACAGTAGAGCAAGAGATAGAAAGAAGAAGGTTTAGAGTGCTCTATAGTGTTGGCAGATCAGTTCTGGACTCGTAGGAATGAGTGACTTGAAGCTTTGGTCCTTTTTCTGTAAGTTGACACTAAAACCGAATGTCGTGATTTCCAGACTTCCAGATGTTCAAGTGCTTCACAGCATGGCTTTTAGGAGACGGTTCTTTCAGTCGGTTCACTTGAGACTCTTTTGTTCTTCAGAATGAATGCTCGAGAGTTCTTCTCTTTGTGTATATGTGTATCTCCTTCTCAGTTGTATATGTTAGACTATGTGTGTCCTTCCTCTATTCTTGTTCGTGTATGTCACTGTTCTTTTCGTTCCATTCATTACTTTTTCTTGAATGCTTCTCTCTTCTTTTTATACTCCTCCATATATGCCCTTTTTGTTCACCCGAGGCCGACAAGATAAATAGTCTTGAGTTACACATGCGATCTTCCTCGTACATTGTATTATTTCTTGATATGTCTGCAAATATCAGTAAATAATGTTAGGTGTATTAATTTGTCTAGATAAGACCGTTAGATTAGTATTAATCAAATTGGTAAAGAAAAAAAAGTTTGAATATAATAATAGACTGGTCGAGAATGTATGTCACTGTGGACTTCAACTGTGGTCTTCCAACTGTGGACTTCCTTCTGACTGCTGACTTCAACAGAAGGCTTGCTATCTGTAGGCTTGCAATGGTAGCTTTTACTCCATGTAACTGTAGCCTCTCTAACTGTAGACTTGTAATATAA
Organism: Viscum album; assembly: GCA_963277665.1. Taxonomy (NCBI): domain Eukaryota; kingdom Viridiplantae; phylum Streptophyta; class Magnoliopsida; order Santalales; family Viscaceae; genus Viscum; species Viscum album. Next base: position 1,208,125,189 of record OY728162.1, read on the forward strand.
AATTTGTAGAACTGTAACCTTTGTCAACTGTAGACCTCGATCATCAGTAGACTTAGTCGACAGAAGCTGTCTAACTGTAACCTTGACTGTAGACTTATGACTGTATGCTTGTTCGACTGCGAACTTGTTCCAACTGTAGACTTGTTCAACTGTGAACCTGAGCAGAGAAAACATTGAACAGAAGTCTTGTAACTGTGACCTTCGTCTGTGAGCTTTGACAATAGATAGCGGTAGACTCGTGACTGTAAGCTTGTATTAGTCTTCGACTGTAACCTTGTAACTGTGAACTTATTGCAACAGTAACTTAAGGTGACAGTTAGCTGTAACTGTGACTTTGAAAAGAAAACTCTGACTGTTAGCTAACAATACTGAACTTATGTAAATACTACTGTAAGCTGTTACAGTAAAGTTATGAGAGTAAGAATATGAACTGTTTAGAATAAAATACGTTTAAGCATAGAATAATAAGATTAATGCAAGGTTTTAATACATCATAATCAATGTTTAAGCATGATTTGGGATTATCAAAACAGGTGATTCCAATAATCTCCCCCCTTTTGATAATCACAAATTATGTCAGTATGGAATGAAATATAGATGTATCAGAGAGAAGTGTGCAAAACACAGTATTAGCAATATGAGCACAAAAATTAGGTATAATCCTCAAGGATTTCTCCCTCTTTGTATAGGTTCATTTCTCCCCCGAGTTTTCCCTATTTCTCCCTATCCTATTTCTCCCCCTTTGTGATTAACAAAAAGAAAGACAGAGAGAGAGAAAATAAACATGGTATTAATAATGAGAACATTACATGACCCAAAACGTGAATACATGATCCCTATCAAAATAAACATAAACAGACTCAATCCTCTTCATCTGTAGGTAAGGGAACTTTTCCTTTGGAGGAAGAAGATGGAGCAGTAGGTGAAAGATCAATAGGCTTAGGAATTGTAGCAGGAATGTCTAGAGGGGCAGCAACAGATGCTCCTGAAGGCCTATAGTGAGTAGCTTGCCGAGGTATCAGTGGTCTAAGGCTTCTGAGGGCATCAGCAGGAGACATTACTGAAGAACCACTGGGGTTGTAGACAGGTAGGGCAGGAGGAACTATAACAGGTGTGCAGTCCACATGAAGAAAAGGTAGGAGCAGATTCCTGAAATCCATGATGATGTTTCCTCCTCTGTCCATGGCAGATAAGAAGTCATTTTTGTTTTCCAAGAATTTATCCAAAGCCGGGGTCAACTCTCGTAGCTTGCTAACTTGTTCTTTGAAAGCTTGAGTTACAGGAGGCAGCTTCATAGTTTCTAGCATGAGCTTGAAGTGATGGTTCAACTGATGCTTGCTGAAAATCCGATCAAAGTAATAATCCACTTTAATTTTGATGGCCTCCTGAGAAGCAGTAGCAGCCTGCAGGTGCTCACGAACAAAGCCACTGACTTCTCTTGTAGTAGCAAGGATCTGTAGGTCTGATTTGTCATTTGCACGGGCCTGAGTAAGCTCTTCTCTGAGCAGGCTTCTAAACTGCTCAAGGTCTACAGGAGAGCTAGATGAAGGAAGGGACTTGACTGAGAATGCCACTGTCTCCTTGAAAGACTGAGTCAGATTTCCAATCACTTTCTGAATGACAACATCCTGATTGCTAAAGTGTTCTTTTACTGATTTCTTGAAAGCCTCAAATACTTCCACAAACTGCTTGACCACTTCTTTGATGTATCGAATCTCACTGGCCACTTGTGTCTGAGAACTGCTCAGGGCAGTTAAAGAAGCAACTGATTGTCTGAGGGCCACTACTGCTCCAGTCCAGCTTTCAATTTGAGTGTGGCACACTTTCATTTCATCCATCACTTCTTTGATTGGACTTCCCACAACAAATCCTAGAGATAATTCTAAGGATTGTTCTACATTTTTCAGCTCATCAAAAAGACTGGTTTTCAATTCAGCAACAGACTGTCTGATGGTCTCCTTCATTTCATTCTTTAAGGATTCAAGGTGTTCCTTGGTGGCCAATCTTTCAGTTTCTAACACTGGAGAGCTGTTAGTTAGGATAACTGGATTTCTTGGTGGTTGGTTTTCCTCATCTGAATCCTCATAATTGAGTCCTAACACCATGTATCCTGGATCTGAGGTCCATCCTTCTATATCATACAGTACAGAGACTGAACCAAAACGCTCCCCCTCACTTGGAGCTCCTTCCTGAACATTTTCTACTATCTGCTCGACTCTGGGTAACTCTAAGTTCTCTTCTGTAGCTCTAGCAGGTTCCATACTTGCTTCCTCTGTAGGTTCAGCAGTGAGGTTAGCCTCCCTCTCTGTTGAGTCATCAACCACTTCCATGACAACAGTAGTAGGGACCACTCCTACTTCCTGGTAAGACACTGACTTGTCTGTATACCCTATCAGAGGGCTCATACTAAGTTCTTCTGTTTCTTCACCACGGATCTCCTCTTCATCTTCTGCAACAGTTTCTTGATTTTCTTTTGAAGCTCCAGCCTCTTCTGCTTCGACTGTATCATCCTCGTCAGAGGTGTCCTTGACAAAATATTGAGATTATTCTTCTTCTTCTTCTGTAGATTCAGTCTCACTGTGTCTTAGTACAGGTTCTCTACTAGGTAGTTCTTTTGGAGGGCTTGCTGCTCCAAACTCCACTGTCCTGACAGGACTGTGAGTAGTCTCAGGATCACTCCCTTCATCAATTGGGGTGTTTTCTCTTGCAGAGTCACCAACTACTGCAGTCTGTTCATCAGCTGAGTATACAGGTTCAGGCTCATCAGGCTTTAAGCCTGGATCTCTCCTATCTCTTGGTCTAGAGGGATGAGTAGAAGGGCTAAATTTCTCATAGATTCTCTCCTCATCATTCACCCATGATTTCTTCCAGGGATTCCAACTGATCCTCATGAATTTGCAGATTACTTTCGAGATACATACACTGTTCTTTGCCACTATCAACTCTTCCTGACTTCCAGCTGCACCTTTCACTTTCAACATTACCGAAATGAGTTTATCATGAAACAAGGCACTTGATTTTGAGCTTGCCTTTATCATGTCCTCCATCTGAGCCATCAGCAACCTACAAAGGTTGACCTTCATTCCATGTTTTAATAAGTACATCAAGTAAATATCCTGGTGCTTCAGAGTTGCAAAATCTCCTCTTCTAGGACTCAGTACATGCTGAATAAACTTAAACAGAAGCCTGTCCTCTCCACTCATTTCAGCAGCAATAATCTTTCTTACTATGCCATTGCCTGTCAGTTCTTCAAGAGCCGTCTCATGATCAAAGATTCACCTATTTGGAGGAGCCGCTCCAGAATAGTAGTTGTAAATACCCTCATGAGGAACTCTTAAACATGCAGCCCATTCAACGGATGAAAAACTGACTTCATTGCCGTTTACTCTGGATACCAGTCTATGCAGATCATCCTCTTCCTCGAACTGTAGATATTCATAGAATTCCTTCACCAGCTTCGGGTAGTACGGTCCATTATTGTTTGCGAAGCATTCGGTCCATCCTTGCTCATTAAGCACTACCAGTACTAATGATCTGTTCGATAAAATCCACTCTTCACTTAGCTCCTTCTCAGCAACTATTTCTCTCTTAGTCAGATGTGGATTAACAGGTCTTATCGAGGCGTTCCCGGTGCCACTGGATTCGACTCGAGTCCTCTTCGGCATTGGTGCATCTTCATTGACAGTCCGGGGTCGCTTTGTTCTGGCCATTGGAACTGAATGAGGTTTCGAGGTTCGGTTGAAGGTTTAGGGTTTAGGACTTGAGAGAGCAAGGGTCGAGATGAGTGGATTGAGATATGTTTGATGTTCTAAATTTTATCATTTAGGGATTTAGAAATAAACGTATAATGAAAAGAAACGGTTCGAATTCCCACAAAAATAAAATAAGGTTAAACAGCGAAACAGCCTACAGAGAGATGTAACAGTGAGGTACACCGGTGAGGACTAACTGTGAGGTTTCAACTGTGAGGTTTCAACTGTGAGGTTTCAACTGTGAGGTTTCAACTGTGACGTTTCAACTGTGAGGTTTCAACTGTGAGGTTTCAACTGTGAGGTTTCAACTGTGAGGTTTCAACTGTGCTATAATTAATCATACCTAACTCATGTTTGATGTAACTTAATCTCTCAGAATTCAAAGGCTTTGTAAAAATATCAGCTAACTGATGTTCAGTGCCAATGAACTCAAGAGTGATATCACCTTTTTGATAATGATCCCTCAGAAAGTGATGTCTCACATCAATATGTTTTGTCCTAGCATGAGATACTGGATTTTTAGAAATGTTAATAGCACTTGTATTGTCACACCTTATAGAGACATGTTTGAATTGATATCCATAGTCTAGTAAAGTGTGTTTCATCCACAAGATTTGTGCACAACAGCTACCAGCAGCTATATACTCAGCTTCGGCAGTAGACAATGCAACAGAATTCTGCTTCTTACTACACCAAGATACTAGTGACTTGCCTAAAATGTGACATGTTCCAGAGGTGCTCTTTCTATCTAACTTGCAGCCAGCAAAATCAGAATCAGAATAACTTAATAAATCAAATGATTGTCCTTTTGGATAAAGTAATCCCAAATTGGGAGTATGTTTTAGATATTTGAAAATCCTTTTAACAGCAGTCAAATGAGACTCTTTTGGATTGGCTTGAAATCGAGCACACATGCATACACTGAACATGATGTCAGGTCTACTGGAAGTATGGTATAGTAGACTACCTATCATACCTCTGTAATTGGTTTGATCCACTGGTTCACCAGTTTCATCACTGTCCAACTTGCAAGTGGTGCTCATAGGTGTGTCACTGCCTTTGGTGCCATCCAAAGAAAAACGTTTTAGAAGATCTTTAATATATTTACATTGGTTCAAAATAATACCATTTTTATTTTGAAAGATCTGAAATCCAAGGAAAAATTTGAGTTCTCCCATTAAACTCATGTCAAACTCATTTTTCATTATTTTTGAAAAATCAACACATAAAGAATTTTTAGAAGATCCAAAAATAATATCATCCACATAAATTTGTACTATTAAGACATCTTTAGAAATCCATTTAATAAAAAGTGTAGGATCAGCTATCCCTTTAGTAAATCCTTTCGAAATAAGAAAAGAGCTGAGCCTATCATACCAAGCTCTTGGAGCTTGCTTTAAACCATATAAAGCTTTAGATAGTTTAAAAACATGATTAGAAAAATGGCGATTTGTAAAACCATGAGGTTGTTCCACAAATACATCCTCAATTATATATCCATTTAGAAAAGCACTTTTAACATCCATTTGATATAGTTTGAAATTCAGATGAGCAGCATAAGCAAGTAATATCCTAATGGCCTCTAGTCTAGCCACGGGTGTAAAGGTTTCCTCATAGTGTATTCCTTCTTCCTGACTATACCCTTGTGCAACTAGCCTAGCTTTGTTTCTGATTATATTACCAAACACATCAACTTTGTTTCTAAACACCCATTTAGTGCCTATGGTAAGAGTGTCTTTAGGTCTTTCCACTAATTCCCAAACTTTGTTTCTTTCAAACTGATTTAGTTCTTCTTGCATAGCCATTACCCAGAATTCATCACTGATAGCATCATTGACATTTTTGGGTTCAAGCTGTGAATGAAAAGCTTGATGTTCAACCTGATTTCTTAGAGAAGCTCTAGTTTGTGTTCCTCTATCAAGATTACCAACAACAGCATCTAAAGGATGATTCTTTAGAATCCTAGTTGATTTGGTAAAGGTTGAACTAGAGATTTCAGGTTCATTTATAGGTTCGGGTTCCACAGAGGAAGATTCTGGAAAAAGTCCAGAACTGGATGTTTTTATTACAGGTTCTTTAGATTTGTCATTAAGGTCCAGAACAGATAAGTCTTCTTCAACATCTTCAAGAGAAGTTTTAGACTCATGTGGATCAGTCTCATCAAACTTGATGTGAACAGATTCTTCCACACATTTGGTTTTCTTATTGAACAATCTATAGGCTTTACTAGACATAGAGTAACCCAGGAAAATTCCTTCATCACTTTTTGGAGCAAATTTATCAAGATTATCTTTAGTATTCAGAATAAAGACTTTGCAACCAAAAACTCTAAAGTAATTAACCCTAGGCTTCCTATTATTCCACAACTCATAAGGGGTTTTCTTAAGAACCGGTCTAATCAAGACTCTATTAATAACATAGCAGGCTGTATTTACAGCTTCAGCCCAAAAGTAAACAGGCAGGTCATATTCATTAAGCATAGTCCTTGCAATTTCTTGCAGGGTTCAGTTTCTTCTTTCCACTACACCATTCTGTTGAGGTGTCCTAAGAGCAGAAAAATTGTGAGCATAGCCATTGTGTGAGCAGTAAGATTCAATTTCTTGATTCTCAAACTCACGGCCATGATCACTCCTCAAGGTATTAATCTTAAGTCCACTAAGATTTTCTACAGACTTAGAGTATTTAACAAAGGAAGAGGAGGCTTCACTTTTGCGAGCTAGAAATTATACCCAAGTATATCTAGAAAAGTCATCTACAAGAACATAAACATAGTGCTTCCCATTTAGACTTGAAATTCTTGATGGTCCAAACAAATACATGTGAACCAGTTCAAGTGGTTGAGATGTTGAAACTTCTTTCTTTGGTTTAAAAGAATCTTTGTGTTGTTTTCCCTTTTGACAGGGATTACACACTTTGTCATTTGGGAATTCAAGCTTAGGTAGGTCTCTAACTAGGTGTTTCTTAGAGAGTTTTCTAAGTGAGTGAATGTTGCAGTGTCCTAATCTCCTATGCCACAGCCAAGACTCTTTATGAAAAGCATTTAAGCAAGTAACATTATGTTTAGCTAAAGTGTTTAAGTCAACAGCATAAACATTTTCATTTCTTAAGGCAGAAAATATTAAAGCATTTTTGGAAATATAAACATCACAAGAATTGTTTTCAAACTTGACATTAAAACCATCATCACACAATTGAGAGATGCTAAGTAGGTTGTACTTATGTCCATCAACAAATAAAACTTTGGAAATTAATACTGAGTCAGTGTTACCAATCTGGCCTAAGCCGATGATTTTTCCTTTTGAGTTATCACCAAAAGTGACATATCCTCCATCAACCTTTATTAAGCTTTTGAAGCACGAATAGTCCCCAGATATGTGTCTTGAACATCCACTGTCTAAGTACCATACCTTTTTGTAATTTCTTTTCAAACAGATTTCCTACAAAACAGATTAGACAGGAAATGACTTTGGTACCCAGATTTTCTTGGGTCCAGATATGTTAGCAATCAAGGATTTAGGTACCCAGATTTGTTTTATGGGTCCCATACAGTTAATAGATGCAACGGATTTAGAGAGATATACTTTATTTGATATACAACTATTTAAATAACCAGTTGAGGCATACGAATTTCCAAAACTGGAACTTGCAGGATTTTTTCCAAACTTGGGAATAAATCGGGTTTTAGTAAACTGTCTTTCTCCAGGTTGGTATCCCAAGCCAGTAGCATACTTAGGTGCAAATTGCTTTCCTAGGAGTTGGGTTATAGTATCTTTCCATTTGTGAATGTTTCTAAGTCCTTTCTAAGTTGTTCATTAGATAGTTTCAGTACTGTATTCTCCTTTAATAATTGAACATTTTTCTCTTTTTCTACATCAAGTGCAGACTTGACACTTGCAGTAAGAGCATGCTGTTTCTTTAAAGACTTATATTTATCCTTTAGTTCATTACACGTTTCTTCCAGCATATTACAGTATTCAATCAATTCATCTTTAGACATATTTTCAGAATCAGAACCAGATTATGCTTCACCTTCAGAATAATAAGAGTTTAAAGTGGGAGTGTCTAAGGTTACCTCAGATGTGTTTGTCATGAAACATATATTAGCACTATTTCTTTCAGAATCACTAGATTCTGATTCACTTGTGCTGTCTTCTGAAGCACTCCAGGTGGGCTTCATAGCTTTCTTATAATTCTTGTCCATGTACTCATATTTCTTCTTGAATTTTAACTTAGGACAGTCAGCTTTGATGTGTCCTTTCCTTTTACATTCATAGCAAACTATGTCTTCTTCTTTATCAGTTTTCTTCCAATCTTTCTTCCACTTACCTTGTCTATCATACTTACCCTTGTAGTTTGGTTTTCTGAATAACTTCTTCTTCCTATAGAACTTCTTGAATCTCCTTGCTATTTGTGCCATCTCGGCATCACTGTCAGAATCTAAGTCTTCACTAGATGAGCTTTCAGTTGGTATATGCACTTTCTCCTTGTCTTTGCTCTTTGATGCAGTAGACTTAAAAGCTACATATTTTCGTTTTGGTTCCTCATCTTCCTCTTTATTTACCTTGAGCTCTTCTTTGTACATCATCAGCTTACCAATTAACTCCTTGATAGGCAAAGTTCCAATATCACAGGATTCTCTAATTGAAACGGATGTGCCTCTCCATCTGTCAGGCAGACATCTCAATAATCTCATGATTTGCTCCTTTGCTGGAACAATCTTTCCGAGTGAGCTCATTGTGTTGACTATCTCATTAAACCTGAGATACATATCAGAAATAGGTTCATCAGCTTTCATCTTAAAGTTATCATATTTGATAGTATAATTATTTAACCGCATTTCCTTGACATTAGTTGTTCCTTCATGAGAAACAGCTAAGGTGTCCCAGATTTCAAAAGCAGTTTTACATGCAGAAATTCTATTGAAATCCTCATCTCCTAGAGCACAGTAGAGAGCATTCACAGCCTTACAATTATTATTGTAAGCTACCTTAGTAGGTTCATCCCAAGTTATTCTTTCAGTTTCTGGAATCTTGTATTGAGACTCTATAGCAGTCCAAATATCAAAACCCATACTTTCCAAATGAATTTTCATTTTGAGCTTCCATTGGGCATAATTCACACCATTAAAGAAGGGTGGCCTGTTAGTAGCAGCACCTTCTAGTCTATTATCCATAAGGAAATTTTAGAAAATGTTTTAAAGAGATAAAATTTAGAACTAACAGAAATTTAAGATCTTTTAGATTAAACTACAATCACAGTTTAAAAACAAAGAGTTAAAATAAAACTTTGAGCAAGTATAACAGAGATAAACACATCCTCTGATACCAAATGTTGGTCGGAGTGGACACTCAAGAGGGGGGGTGAATTGAGTTCCAATTAAAAATTTCTGTTGAAAACATTAAGATTAAATCCCCCAAATTGAAAAACAGCCCAGTCAATTAAGGCAGTAGAGATATAGGTGACTTATTGTTCAACAGGTTTCTCTAAGGTTGATTAATCCTCAGTAAGGTTAGTTTGATGACTAACTTTACTTTTGAAACAAGTTTACAAAACAAATCTCTTATACACACTAACCAAAATTGACTATCAGAGTATATGCAAAAACAGATTTCTTGTTTAAAAAAAAGGGAGCACAGCGGATAAACAAAAAGGCAAAGTAAAGAAAAGAGTAACAAGCTATTTCAAACAAGAGGTTCAGTCTTAAGCTAAGACTTAGTCCTCTTCCACTTGGTGATCACCTGCCACCAAGCAATTTTATAAAAAGGATTGATACACAGCCTGTATCGGGCTTTACAACAGTTTTCACAAACTGTCCAGGTTTGACAACCTCTGCCACAATTATACGTGGGAAAACAAATGACCAAGCCACACCAGGCTTCTTCCACAGTTATACGTGGGTAACAAATGTAAAAAGGTTTGGGATAGGGATTTTCAGTATCCCTCAGTTTAAGCATGGGAGACAGTGTGTGTAATACTAACACACTGCTCACAAATGTATAACACTTAAACATAGTAGAGCAAGAGATAGAAAGAAGAAGGTTTAGAGTGCTCTATAGTGTTGGCAGATCAGTTCTGGACTCGTAGGAATGAGTGACTTGAAGCTTTGGTCCTTTTTCTGTAAGTTGACACTAAAATAGAATGTCGTGATTTCCATACTTCCAGATGTTCAAGTGCTTCACAGCATGGCTTTTAGGAGACGGTTATTTCAGTCGGTTCACTTGAGACTCTTTTGTTCTTCAGAATTAATGCTCGAGAGTTCTTCTTTTTGTGTATATGCGTATCTCCTTCTCAGTTGTAGATGTTAGACTCTGTGTGTCCTTCCACTATTCTTGTTCGTGTATGTCACTGTTCTTTTCGTTCCATTCATTGCTTTTTCTTGAATGCTTCTCTATTCTTTTTATACTCCTCCATATATGCCCTTTTTGTTCACCCGAGGCCGACAAGATAAATAGTCTTGAGTTACACGTGCGATCTTCCTCGTACATTGTATTATTTCTTGATATGTCTGCAAATATCAATAAATAATGTTAGGTGTATTAATTTGTCTAGACATGACCGTTAGATTAGTATTAATCAAATTGGTAAAGAAAAAAAAGTAGGAATATAATAATAGAGTGGTCGAGAATGTATGTCACTGTGGACTTCAACTGTGGTCTTCCAACTGTGGACTTCCTTCTGACTGCTGACTTCAACAGAAGGCTTGCTGTCTGTAGGCTTGCAATGGTAGCTTTTACTCCATGTAACTGTAGCCTCTCTAACTGTAGACTTGTAATATCAAATTTGTAGAAATGTAACCTTTGTCAACTGTAGACCTTGATCATCAGTAGACTTAGTCGACAGAAGCTGTCTAACTGTAACCTTGACTGTAGACTTATGACTGTAGGCTTGTTCGACTGCGAACTTGTTCCAACTGTAGACTTGTTCGACTGTGAACCTGAGCAGAGAAAACTTTGAACAGAAGTCTTGTAACTGTGACCTTCGTCTGTGAGTTTTGACAATAGATAGCGGTAGACTCGTGACTGTAAGCTTGTATTAGTCTTCGACTGTAACCTTGTAACTGTGAACTTATTGCAACAGTAACTTAAGGTGACGGTTAGCTGTAACTGTGACTTTGAAAAGAAAACTCTGACTGTTAGCTAACAATACTAAACTTATGTAAATACTACTGTAAGCTGTTACAGTAAATTTATGAGAGTAAGAATATGAACTGTTTAGAATAAAATACGTTTAAGCATAGAATAATAAGATTAATGCAAGGTTTTAATACATCATAATCAATGTTTAAGCATGATTTGGGATTATCAAAACAGGTGATTCCAACAAATATGTTACATCAGGATGTTTAGTAGAATCTATGTGAACTATATTTTGGAAAATATGGATAAGGGAACACAACCTGAAGGTATACTTTGGTTATAATTATAGAAGAACATCATAAAAATTTGATAAAGTATATATTATATGGGGCTTCCTAGAAATACATACTTGTCTTGATAATATAATTAGATTTGTTTATGGAAGAGATCTACTTATTGGTGACAACTCCAAAATGGTGTGATAGGCCAAACTTGAGTGTAACCTAGTACATGACAAATGGAATTACTAAATATCTGTTTTGACACTCCTAAGAGATTCAATTATGATAATTAACAATTTATTTAGAAATCATTATAAATTACTTTAAATTAAATATATCTATGAAGAGACAAAAGATATGATTATAATATTTATGTTTCATATTTTTTTAATTTATTTTAAGAATCTCACCATATTTTGAATTATATATTATAATATAAAATTAATTATTTTGTTAGATAATCGAGTATATTCCAAGGCTTAGGAATTTCTCCACCGATGACGAATAATATAAATAATCATAAAAAATATATATATTTACATTCTAATGAAACCAATAGAAATGTTACAGGAATGGATAATAATATATCTATATTAAGGATGCTTCAAAAGGCTATGAAAAATAACCTTTCCTAGATGGAGAAACCTATTGAATAAATAGTTTCTCCTTGGCTAGATTTGTAACATCCAGGGAATTTTATAAAATAAATTCATTAAAATTAATTTAAATAATATAATATATTTCATTGAACACAATACATATTTTAGCTTCATCACACATAGTAACAATTTTATCTAGTTTTTTATGAAACATTGAGTTTGTTTGATGACTTATGTAACACACTAGCGTGAGACTTATAAGATAATAATATACTGTTAATATTATTATGGTTGTTCTCTCCTAATTATTGGATTGGATTAAATTAATGAGATGAAAACATTTTAAAAATACATCTTACAAATGCTCATAAAAATAATTTATTTATTTCCAAATCATTAGATATGAAAATAATGTCTAATTGATTATAATGGATGTGTTTTTTTTATAACTATTTTATAACAAGAATGAAATTTATCTTCATAAATTATATTATTATATTTTTGTGAAATATATTAATTAAATTTATATGTTATATATTTCTTAAATTATTTGTTATTAAACCAATAATATTTATACACTTAATATATGAATTATTCTAATTTCAACTATAAAAATACGTATATTTTTAAAGGTAGTTTTACTACCTTTTAATTACACACCTGTTTTAAATCTTATTTTTGGATTTTTTATAAATGTTAGATGAAAATATATGAATATTTTTTATTTCAATATAAAAACCAATATTTAAATTTCTAGAATTTTTGTTTTTTATTAGATATTTTATAATTTTATTAATAGTTAAAGACGCCAGATTTTAATTGAAAAGATCTTTTTCATCTAAAAAATTTACAGTGTTAATTTATATATTAATTAGTTTTAAATTATAATTATAAATATTTTATATCATTAAATCCCATTGATTCCATTATAGAAAATTACATATTGAAATTGTAAATCAAAAACATTTAAATTTTTTAACCTTCTCTCTTGATAAATCCACAATGTCATCCTTTCTATGTGATTAATTTAGAATTATCATATACAACTTTTATGATTGTATTTTTGAAAAATGGTTTCAATATTTTGAGACCTAATTATTTTATTTTATTTCATGTTCAAAAATTTTTATTGAAAATAATAGTATATTTAATTATAATTAATTACAAAATAATTAATGTCAAAGTGAGCATACTTATTTGTTAAACATCAATCTTAAGGGAAACAATGAGATGAAAGGAAGTCCAAAACCAATTCCATGTCCATTATTATAAAATAAACCATATTTTATATAACTTTGATCATTTTAATAGCCACATGCTATAAGGGAGACTTCCCAAAACTATTTTCTATTATATAATTAAAAGAATATCACTCCCTCTCTACTATAAAAAGGAACCTAACCTCCACACATCTTTATACCTCTCAAACCTCATAGATCATCCATAAACTACAAAAATAAAATCCAAAAATATATAATATTATATGATAATCATCACCTTTAATGGAAAAATTCCATGTAGGTACTTTCATGTAATCCTAAAGGAATAACTTGAAAAAGGTGTAACATCAATCAATGATAATTTCTGTTTCATTTCATTATCCAACAAATTAAACTATTTTTATTACATGATTATAAAATTACCTTAGTATCCTAAATATAATTATTTTTTTATCATAAGTTTTATACCTAAACCTTTACCCACATACATCAAATGGGATACACAATCATCATTTTTGTGTCTGGAGGACAACCACCTCACGAACTGATGTTGTTTATTCTTCCATTGTCACCTCTGATGGTTGGGAATAATGATGTACCCAATGATTTTATATTATAATATATATATATATATAAATGTGGTATTTAAGACTTATTTAATATTATGAAATTGTTATATGACACATACCTTCATGCAATAAAATTTTTGGTAATATTATAACATCATTTGTGGAAGTGTGGAATACCACCACCTGAAAGCGATATTATTTGTTTACACAATATATGGAATGTATTAAAAATTTCTGTAACTAAAACTATGTTACACACATAAAATATATGTTAATTCTTGAAAATATTACATTTTAAACAGTAAACTTGTATATTATTTACATTAAAACATTTTCACATTTGAAAAGTGATAATGTCGTTCATGGACGTGTGGATTACCGCAGTCTTTAAGTATTTTGAATTATTTAAAATCAGATGAATTTTATTTATAATTGTAAAAAATTAAATTACATGGTATTTATGATTTAATTTCATTATGTAATGATAAATATTACTTACCTTCTCTGCATATTGATCATTGAAATATATGAATGTTACTCATGCGTACATATGACCTGTCATCTCCCAGATTGTAATGTCGTAAAAATTTTCATATCCATAACTTATTATTGGTTTTAAAATTATATTTTAAATATAAATATATTAATTATTTCATTATTATTATTCTATAGATGTTTTAATAATGACCCCTTTGAACATAGTTGAATTTCAAAATGCAGTTTTGACATATAAACCAAATATTGTTAAAGTATCTGACATAAACATTATTGGTTAAGTAATTATATATAACTTGTTTATAAGTTAAATAAGATTAATTATAAACCATTAATATTTTCTAAATATAATATATAGTTATCAAAATTATTTTATTAATCAATATAGAGAAAAAGAAGGAAAAATCAGACTCAATGTAAGTCATTTCATCTCAATTTACATTCAATTGAGAATTATTTGTTACTATACACCTAGTTGCATTAATATGTGGTATATATGAACCTATTTGTTGTTTTATCATGAGATTAATTAATATCTTGATATTAAATTTTTTAATTTATTTTATTCTTTCACAGATCTCATGATTCAAAATATACTTAAGAAGTAGTGTATTTCTTAAATCAATATCCATTTATTGGGAATCAATTGTATGTAATTAGTTATATTATTCCAATATTATATCTAAAATGAAAATTGATTTTATTATTAATTATTTTTATATTAATTTTTTAGAATTACAATTTTCAATCATTATTAATCTTTGATTTATTCTCACATAAAAAGTACAATCATTTTAAGGCTCTTTCTCATCTCACTTTTATTTTAGTGACATATATTCCATATTCGAAAATTAGTTTTGTTATATGATTATATTGTATACATGAATTTATTTTAATATTACTATCCTAATGATTATTGGGGTTTACATATTATTTTTATGATCTATCTTTTATTGGGTTTACGGTTTCAGTGTTACGAATGTGGAAATGTATTTTTTCTCAATTTTCCTTCTTTGATATACTTGTAATTTTATAAACCTATAATATATTATGAGGTTTGTATAATTTTCCATTGACTTAATATATATGAAATATCTTTATTTTCATGATATTCTATCTTTCATTTAACTATATTCTGCTAATGGATTTATTTATTTAAATGTTTTAATGTGATATGTGACCCATTGGAATTTTTAAAAATTATTATCATCAACAATGATTTAATGGTTTTTTTGGGTTATTTTAATTTATAAATGTAAAAACACATTAATGTTAAATATTATACACTAGGTATATTGTTTATTTATACCATTCTCATTTATTCATTTTATGTATTTTTGTTGTTTCAAAGAGGTTTTCATGAAAAGTGTTTCTTTTATATGGTTTGATTTTATACTAAAGAGATTATTATAGAAATAACTTCTTTCACATGGGTTAATAATTTTTCCATGTGATTATATGGTAAATTATTTCTTTATCATGGGTTGACCATGTTTCTAATGTATTTTCATGGAACCAATTTCATTTCCATGGGTTAAGAATGTTTCAAATATATATTTTTGGATCCCATTTCATTTCCATGGGTAAATCATGTTTAATTGAGATTGTTTATAGAAATAAATCAATTTTCATTGGATAATCACATTAAAAATAATAATGATTCTTTCAATTTTTTTAAGAATTCACTATATATTCTATTATTGGACATTATAATTGATGGGTGCACCTAGATCATTTTGGGTTATCCCATTATTGCTTATATGATGGGTGTACGTAGAGAGTAATGTGATGTATTGCATGCTCTGAAGATTAATGTATAACATATTGGTTATTCCATATGTAATTGTTATTTGAGGTTTATACATGATTACATTGAGATTGTGTTCCATGTTAATAATATGTTTTCCTTATCATTTCAATGTGCTTATAATTATTCAAAGGATTTAGATTAATATCATATGGCACATGATTATTGATTCTAATGACTCTTTAAATTTCCATTATTTGATTTTTCATAATCCATGTATTTATAAATATGAATATTAATACGATATACTAATTCATTTTTGATTATTAAGTCATACCCTTGTGATATTTTTTTATTCCCCTGAAGAAATTCATTTATTAATGTATACATTTATCCTTACTAAGCATCTGATATCATGATTTTTATTTTTCAATTTCATTAAGTTTTAGATAATGAGTTTGAAAAATTAAGGCATATAAATTCATTCCCACAGATGGTGTTTATGACCTAATGTGAAATAAGAAAATATGGGTATAATGGGAGATTATTTTAAACATTATGAACCAGATGTTCATGAGTCTATGTTGATGATATTTTTTATATAGAGTTTTCAATAATTAGATAAAAATATGGACCCCAGAGGTCCTATAAAATTTAGGTGATCTATGTTTTCCATTTAATATTGTAAGGTTTTTTTGGAAAGATATAGTGTCCCAATTTTTGAAATTTTCCCAAAATTTATTGTTATGGATTTCAACAAAGGATCTGAATGTGTGGGTCTGAAGATAGTATAGTTGGTTTTAATGGGATGTTTATATAACATTGGGTATTATGATAATTTTATGTTAGGATATATTTGTAGTTATGGATACCTTTGTAGGACTTTAATCATAAGGATTATCATATATTCACCATCATAAGAAATCCATTATAGGTTTTTAAGTAGTTAAAAATTTAAAGGGTATAAAATATTTATTTGGAGACTTTTTATTAGTTTCAAGAATATTTAAAACTATGTTTTAATGTGAAGTATTAATTTTTTTTAAAACATATGCCTTAATTTATATATAACATATATGTTTTATATGATCTTGGATGATGAGATAATTATGGTAAAATGTATTATCATATAGAAAACCACATGATTAAAATGTGATTTTGTAATTATGTGTGTAATGATACTTCAAAATAAGATAGATATATTTTGGGAATGAAATATAGAAGGTATTAGATAACCATTGAGTTTAATAAAAAGTTTAATTTTTAGTTAATTGATGTTATCTGTGATATAGGGATAGGGAATTATGAAGTTTTAACTATTTCTTTTTCTATTGAATTTTGATGATTATTTTATCATATGTAGGTTCATTAATTTTTAAAATTATCATTATATGTGATAATTGTATTTTGTTTTTGATAATGTCTAAATTAACGTTAAACTGATTAAAAATACCTTTTAATGTGTTTTAGTCTCTCAAATTGGATTTTAGTGAATATGGTTTGAAAAAATCATCTTGAATACTCAACTTAGGGAGAAAAAGATGAAAATTTGATAATGGATAAAATTCACTTGTTATTTGAGCATATTTAATTTTTTTTCAATATAAATGGTTAAATAAATTCTTCAACATTTGGAATAAGTATCTTAAAATATGATTTTATCTTTTTAACGTATTTTATAATGGTATTAGTAACCTTTTACACACCTATTTTTTTTATTCATTGACATCCTCTTAAACATGTATTATTTTACTCTATATTAGTCCCTGGGATATAGTTCTTCCTTTCAAATCAAATCTTTTAACATCCCACTAATTTCGCCACTATATTTAATACTTGTAATTTGAATCATACAATAACATTTATGTTTCAAACCATCCCTTTTTAATAAAATGTTTTTATCCCTTTATAATATGTGGGTTCAATAATGGAATTCTAAATATTTTAATGCTAAGATAACAATGATGAATTTTTTAGAAGAAATACATTTTAAGGGGAGTAGGATGTAAAACTCCAAAATTTTAGGAAATATCAAATGTAAAACAAATTTAAACATTTCAATAAATTTAATTACATGAAATACAAATTATTACTTTCATCACACTCAAAACCATTTTTTATCCTATATTTCAGATAACATTTAGTTCCTTTAAAGACTTCACTTATACTGAATCCCAATTCTTAAAAGACAAAAATATAATATTAATATTGTTCTGATAGTTATCACCTTGCGATTGGAAGGTATGTAATTAATGATTTAGACTATATTATTAAAATAGATCATACACATGTTCATAAAATAAATTTATAATTTAAAAAATAATTATAAATTAAAATATTTTCCAATTGAATATAAATGATCAATTTTTATGAAAATTGATTTTATGACAAGAATGAGATTATATCTTAATAATTTAAATTATTCACTATTAATGAAAGATATTATTGAAATTTATCTGTTGTATTTTTAATCATATTATTTTAAAATCATTAAATAATTCTGATAGGGTTAATAGAAGATTAAATCAAATTTTATGTATAAAAAGATTTGTATTTTTTAAAGGATGTTTTACTGACTTTTAATGGTGCACCTGTTTTAAATATACTTTTTGAAAATTTTATTGATTTTATTTGAAAAAAATATTTTTTTTGAAATATGAATATCTATATTTACATTGGGTGATTTATTGGTATTTTTTTTGAAAATGATGATACATTAATTAAAACTGAACGACACTGAATTTTATGTGAATAATTCATTTTTATCTAAATAATTTATTGTTTTAAATTAATTTTTAATTTTTTTATAGTTAAATTAGACAAATTTAATATAATTTGAACAAATTTAGGTTATTGGAATGAATTTCAAATAAAAATTTGTCATAAGAACATTTCAATTGTTTGGAATTTTCCCTTTGAAAGCATGTTATATCTTCTTGTCTATGAGATTACTTTTAAATAAAGTTATGTGAATTTTAGGATTGGGATTTAGAAAAATTGGATAAAATATTTGTAATAAAAATAATTTATAATTTATGGTAAGGTTATTGTAGATTTTTCAAATATATTTTATGAATGTAATTAAAATTAATTACAGTGATTCAGATAAACATGTGTTAAGATTGTTGTTTATAATTAATATTAAGGATCTAAATGATGTAGAAACATGTTAAAAAAAAATTTAATAGATATTTTTAGACAAATACCTTTATTGTTTTAATTGGGATACTTATTGGAGAAACATGATGTTCGAGAGACCACCCAATAGTGTTTTTATGTTTATATTTACAAAATTCCACTCCCCCACCACTACAAAACGACACTCAACCACAACAATTCCTCCCACCTCTCAATACATTTTTCACATAAAAAACAAATCTAAATAATATCCAAAAATATATTAAATTATCTAATAATCCTCACTTTTTTTCAAAGAAATCCATTAAATTATTTTGTTGTAAATTAATGGTAGTTACCTGAAAAAGTAGTAACATTCATCAACAATCACTTTTGTCGTATATCATTCTAAAACCACTTCAATTATTCTTATTACATTAATATATATTAACCTTATTATCCTCAATATATTGTGATTTGTTTTATTTTTTTATTTTTAACCTACAACATTACAAACTACCATCAAATTTGATAAATAATCATCATTCATGTGTACGAAAAACA
This sequence comes from Viscum album, assembly GCA_963277665.1. Taxonomy (NCBI): domain Eukaryota; kingdom Viridiplantae; phylum Streptophyta; class Magnoliopsida; order Santalales; family Viscaceae; genus Viscum; species Viscum album. The sequence continues at coordinate 1,208,144,609 of OY728162.1, forward strand.
AATGTCATGGGAACTAAAGTCATTCATTCTTCCATTGCCACCAACAAAAATTGGATATAATAATATAATTTATCATATCATATCTTACATATGATATTTATGATGGAATTATGATTCTTTTATTTTTATATAATACATACCTTCATGATTTCCTTTTTGTGGAAGTAAGAAAACATCGTTTGTCGACTTATGGACTACGGATTCCCCAAAGCGATGTGATATGTTCACACATTACATATAATCTATTAGGTACAAGAATAATTAAAAATATGTCAAATTCATAAAATCTATATGATATTTATTATTTAAATAACTTTCTATAAATATAATAAATCATTTCTTTAACCCCTTTTCGCATGCTCAAAAGGTGATAACATCATTCATGGACATGCTGACTACCCTCTCCTCAATGAGATATAATTCCCTTCAAACAAATAAAATTATATGAATAAGTATATATTTTTAAATACTATGGTATTTCTTATATAATTATATTTCTATACAGATAAATGTTACTTACCTTCTTTTGTTAATGATCATTGAAAAATTCGATTGATGCTCATGTATACATATGGTCTGTTTTCTCCATGATTGTAGCTTCGGTTTTTTAATCATAACCATAATTTATGATTCAATCTATAATTATAATTGACTTATAAATATGATTATTATATAATGATTATTATTTTTTATATTTTCAAATAATGTCCTCATTAACATTAGTTGTCTTAGCTATGTAATTTTAAACACATAAATATGATATAGTAAAAATAGACGACATGAACATTATATATTATGTAATTTTATATGACTTATATATAAGTGAAATAAAATTAATAATAAACATTTAAAAGCTAATTATGTAATTATATATTTTACATAAGTATATTTTTTATGAATATATAAGATAAGACTGAAAACCCATAATCAAGGTTATTGTGTTCGTCTTAATATACATCCCAATGAGACTTATTACTAATTGTGAGACTAGTTACTTTTATATGGTTTATATTATGACCTAAGAATATCTATGTAAATAGGTTCATTTATTTCATGATATACAATGCTTCAATTTATGTTTTCCTTTCATGGTTCTCATGATTCATAACATACTCAAGTAGGATGGGAATTCTTAACACAACTTCCATTAATTGGGATAAAATTATAAGTCATTGGTTACGATATACCATTAACTTTTTATACCATGAATATGCATCATTGGTTATAATATCTACTTAATGGTGTCTACAGTTTTAATGTTATAAAATCAGTAATTTATTATGTTCCCAATTTTCCTTCTCTGGATGATTTTTTATATTATACTCTTATCTTAACATATGAGGCATGTATACATATATTATGACAGGATACATAATGACTCATATTATTCTAATTATATTCTAATTTTTATATAACATTATTTTATTCATGAGGTTGTTGATTCAAATGATTCAATTTGGTGTGGGAGACTTTGAAATGCTTACTAATAATTTTCTATGATAATGTTTTTAGTGATATATTAAGGTTATTTCCATTAATATATTTCAAAATCACTTATTGTTGGTAATCCTACACTATGTGTATTTTATATTGATACCATCATCATTACTTATTTTGATGGATAATTTCTATTTCAATGTGGTTCTAAAGAAACCTATTTATTTCCACAGGTCTATTAAATACTAATAAAATTTTCATGGAACACACTTTTTTTACCAGGTTTAATCATGGTTTGAAGGGATTATTTTGAAAAAAAAAATCGTTTACATGAGTTTATCATGTTTTAAATTGAAGTTGACCATATTTCATATTCCATCTATATTGGTTCTCTATGGTATTAATGAGATTATCTTCCAAGAGACTGATAAGTTTTGCTTATTGTTTTATGTGTTTATAATTATTCTAATGATTGAACTTGATATTACAAGGATCATTAGGATTAATTATAATGACTCTTTATATTAAAATGATTTTATGTTTCATGATATTAGTATTTAGGTGTATGAATATTCATATGTTCTATATATGAATTTTTATTATGTCATTTTACTTTTCATGAACTAGCTAGTTCGCCATAGTAACTCGATAACTAAGCTTATCATGTTATGTATCGAATGGTGTTCTTGATCCCAATGGGTCAAATACTATAACCCGGTATCATATAAGATGAAAGAGGGAATTTCTTTTCCATAATCATTTTAAAAGAAGAGAAAAAAGTCTTTATGAATACAATAAAAACACTGTACGGAGTGGTTTACCAGTATTCAAATTGGTAAAAAACCCAAAATTACTATAATGATGTACCTGAACAGATTTTAAAAAACCCAAATTCCCAATGTATAAAACTCTAAAAGACCATGGATCAATATCTACTAATTTGATACAAAACTATACCTCCATTATCAGTAGGAGAATAGAAAAGTATGAAGGAAGCATGTTGAGAAAATAAATAATAACTGGGGGGAGATCACCACTCCAATATTATCTCTCCAGGTCAAAGGCAATCACATACATCATTTTAACCAACTCATGATACCAAGGCCTAGCTCTACTCTATATCAGGTTCAAGTATCCATGAATTATATGACATACACCATCTGGTGTAATAAAGGATACTCGTCAATGATAGCGATCATTATGTGCTTTATTAAGTATGATACATTCAATTCAAAATATGACATCAAGTAGTTTCATGTTGAGAAGAAGAAAAATACATGAATGCTCAACATATTATTAAGAGAATGAATAGAAGGGACTTAAGACGCCTTTCTCCCTATTTGTTCCAAGGGAAGTAGAAATATCTATCACATTAGAAAAAATCCCCAAAGTAATATATTGTATGTTATCAAATATTTGTTAAAATAAATGAATTATATTCACTATTATCAAATAGGGAAGTCACTAATGATGAATCTATGGAAATGGTACCTCTCATAGTCTCCAATCGTCTATCCACTTCCTATAGAGACTCTTCCACTATGTGATGAGGATTCATTCAGTTTGAATGTGGTTGGAACGCATGATCCAATGATTCAACTAATTGCACCACAATTTGAATAAGAACTTATGATCCCATTCAACTACAAATATTGGAATAAATATGACATAAGATCTCCAAATTACTCAAGCTTTCATAGGACCAACAGATCATGGGTTCCTTACTGAACACTTTTTTTGAATGACCATGATTTCCACAATGGTAAAAAAATCAGTGTTCCTCACAAAGGTTCTACATGAGTTCTAGAAACCCCCTTCATTCAGGATCCACCATCTGAATAATTATCATCCCTCTTTCCTTTAGATGAATTCACCTCACCACTTGGAGAAAAATTAACCCCTCATATCTCGGGTATTGTAGACAGGTCTATTTATATCATCAATAGTATATCCATCACATCATCTAAAAAAGATATATTTATTAAGAAATATTAAGAAGGAATTTAATATCAAACTGAAAAATTTAATTATCATGTATTCATTTTCTCATTTCATACTACCTTAGGTGAACACTTCACTAGCTTAGAAATATGTTTTTCATAATATGTCACAATTTTATTTTCCACCTCATGTTTGATGAATAGTAAATTCTTGTTTAATAGAACCCACTCTAGATATAATTTATTGTTTAAAATAACATTTAATTATTTCCACTCTTAGCCCTCATATTTAGTTATTATCACATTCATGTCCCACAATATCCATATCCATCCCTCCAGCATCATGGTGGAATACTTCACCTTGATCTCCTCATTTGTTTCAAAGAATCAAAGCAACTTCTCCATCGTACTTAACCATTACTCAAACACTTGATTATATTTGGAGACATTGAATTATTGTGAATTATTGTGAAGGATGACTGGAGAATTATTTTGGAAAAAGTCATCCTTAGGTTCAACAGATGGATCCCGAACATGAACTGGTGTTGGTGTTGTCATATAGCTTGGATAGTATGCACAACCATGTTGAACATACATGGTTCCATAAGAGTAACTTCACACTATGGTTCAATAGAATCTCTCTTTTGGTTCATATTCAAGCATCTTCTTAGAGGCATGATGGTACACAACATCATTAGTCAATAATTAAGACATAAGATTTGACACTCAAATATATAAAAAGGATAAAATTAATAAAAACGGAGAATAATAATATATTTGGATTCCAAATATTTCCAAACAATACGGGAGGAAATTAATAGAACTAATCATCAAGATATAGTTTTGGACTCCACCCCTAGTGACTTAAGGCTCATTAAAGTGATAGGTGGCCATGAACTCAATTGAATCGACCAGCCAATCCCTAGAAGATAACACAATTTTATAATAAAATCAATAAAAGATAAAAAATATACCTCTAATACCAATATGACATGTACCTTCCTACATACCCCGGTATCCCAATAACCACACATTTCCCAACATGTCATGAAGTGTATCCCAATTTCCCATGGGATAGTGACAAGCTACTGACATTATACAACAAGAATGTTTTAATGGTTTTTCCTCAACCATGGATGAAAAAATAAACATGTCTGTATGAATAAAAGAAATACCACACAGAGATTGGTGTATCAAATGTTGGATAGGTAAAAATCCCTAAATTACTACATAAATGTAATATAAAATATTATTAAAAAATCCATGTACCAACAAATAGAAATCTCCAAGACCAATGATCAATAGCAGATACAACCTCTATGTGGAACCATAACCTTTATCGAATTTGGATAAAGATAATCTATAAACAACTAATGTCATAAGTATATTGTGTGAAAAACTCCCAGTAAGGTCTCACCATGTATTCCATAATAGATTCCGAAATTTAATAAAACAATTAAATATTTCATGTTCAAATAAATAGGAATGGAATTTCAAGGAAATATTAAATAAATTCACGATTTACATTTCAATGTGTGGAAATAAATTAAAAAAATGGATCCACATACTAATTATATTAAATAGTGCATATAAATTTATTAGGAATATAAAATATTTTACAAAAATTACCATAAATTTGTATCTCATATATAAAAAATCTAGAAGCATGGTCATAAGAAAAAAGATATAATACTTCTAGGATACCTAATCCTCCCACACTAGATAGGGGATCCATATATATGTGTATACACATGTCCTTCAGACACTGGAAAATGGTGACTCGTCACTATCCCATCAAGAATGTTACATGATTCATTATGTTTTGTTTCAAATATAAAGCATCAAAATATTTATATCCTAATAACTCACTAAATATGTTATATTTCATGTTCTCTAATTCAATAAATGATGTGAAAATCATTTGTAAATGGTTACAAATACAATTTTTCATATTCTACTTTTTCAGAAGAACCAATTTTCCATTAAAAACTAGAATGGGTTTTTAATAAAAATGTCAATTTTTTCAAGATAAAGCCATTGGGTTTCTATCAAATTGATTTTTATAACTCTTTTCACAAATAGATACATTCTAATCAATTTAAACAAATCAACTTCAATTTTCAAATTAAAAATGTTTTTTCAATACTTTCCCATAAATGTCACCAACACAGCCCAATTTAATAGAATTAGGGAGTGGGTTCCCAATTTCATACCAAATAAAAAAACCTCCAATTTAATAGAATTTGGTTTTTTCAAAACCATTGGAAATAAATTTCATAAAATATAATTTATATCAAACAATTTGATTTAAAATAAATAATTCTATATTAATAAAATATTTCCATCATAACGAAACCACCTAAATCACTCATGGATACATGAAGCCCGCAACAGAACCTTCCAACTTGAAAAAATGAATAGAATATTTAGAAACTCAACATATATACAAGGATCAAGGAACAAAATGTTTATATCCATCAATCCTCTAATGTTATATCAATCTATAAGTATAGAATGACAAATAGATGAAGATATATAGGGAACTCTTACCAATAATGTCACACTATAATTGAAAAAACTTTAAATTTATGAAAGAAATCACCTAGAAAGGTTTGAGGTCCCCACAATCACATGAGCATGGATCATGGTATGGGGGAAAATAAATTTTTAGAGGAATAAATAAAATCTTTATCCAATATTATTATTTTAAAATGAGACTAGTGACTTTACTTGTTGTGTAACCTAATTACACATCATTTAATTGAACAATCCCAAAAATCACCAAACAATATGTATCTTTTTATAAAAAAGTGGACTTATTAATATTTTATAATTTCAAAATAATGTAACCAAAATAAATTGCATTTAAATCCCCAGTATTCTAAAGAACCAATAGGTTTGATGGTGAGAATAGAAAAAATATATGACATCACCATTATAGGTTATCATCTCAATTATTCCTCATCCCCACCCAAAAAAAAGGGAAAACAAAAAATTTATTAAAGCGTACATTATAGAATGTTTATAGGATTTTGAAATACCCTTGTTCTTTTATTATATTCATTGATCACATTCATTTTTAGTTCTTATGTTTTCCTGTAATAAGAATCATATATAACCCTTATTATTTTTCGTTTCCCATAATATTTAAATAATAATATCAAAGAATTTATGTCTATAATGTATTTAAAAATGATTATATTTATTTCTAAGTTTGAAATAATAGAATATGGATATAATGGGATGTGATGTTTATCATTATGATCATTATTTATGAGTCCATGTTGATGTAAATTTTTAATGTATGTGTTTTTTGTAAATCATTAAAACTGTATTTCATAAGGTTCCTATGGAATGTTAGTGATAAATGTTCTCCATTGTATCGACTAGCGTTTACAGGAATTGAATCTATTATTTCTCAGTTATCTCAATCTGAAGATTAGTTATCATTTGAAACTAACTTACTGACTAAAAAATTTTATAAACTCTTGTAAGTTCAATTAATAGAGTAACTTTAAAATAGATTTATATTTCAAAGTACAATGCAGTGGAATATTCAATATAGTTTAAAACATAATAAATAATCACTTCAGATATAACTAAGAGGTTCAGTCTCAAGCTGAGACGTAGTCCTCTCAAATAATTTATATAAACATTGATCCACACCGTGGATTGGGGTAAACAACAGTACAAAGACTATCCAGGTCCTCTGACCTCTACCATATCTCTATGTGGGAAACAAACAATAGCACACAGGCTATCTAGGTCACACTTGACCTCTATCACTATCCACAGTGGGAAACTATGGAGTATGGGAATGATTAGTAAGGATTTATAAATCCTCCATTTCATCAAGGGAGATAGTGTGTGTATGGAATATACATAGTATACACACTTCTCAAAAAGTAAGTAAAAGAATATCTTAGAGAGAATATATATGAGTTTAGAATGCTCTAGTGATTTGAAGTACAGCTCTAGAGTCCTTTTAATTAATCAAGAAATTTATTTGAGTCCATCTCTAGTTTTTGTCTAAAAACAGAGTGTCATTTTCTTCAATGACTTTCAGGTTAAGTTTGATCAGCTTGAGTGCATGAAGAGATAGTTGTAGTTCATCACTCCTTGAATGTTCAGCTTGTGTTCTCTTCTTGTATGAATGGCCTCATGTATGACCAGTGTTCTTCAAGTAAGGTAGTGAAAGGATATCACCACTCTATTGTGTATATGTGTATCTATTTGTGTCTCTTCCTGGTTACTCTCAAGGTTCTCTTTTATATATTTAGCTCCGGTAATGGGAATAATTACCCTTTTACAAGTACGAGGTACGTTTCCTGATATTTCTACAACTATCATTAAATAAAACCAAGTGGATTAAAAACATCAAATAGGACTGTTAGCATTATATTAATAATATTGAAAAAATATAGAGTTTGAGTAACAGTGACTGGTTAACAGTCATCTTCCATCGGTAGCTCTCTGTCGATAGACTTGTAATGGTTGCCTTGTGTCAGTGGATGCCTTCTATCGGTAGTTGTTACTCTATGTAACAGTAGCTCTATGTATCAGTAACTCCTTCAATCAGTCGCGTTGGTCTATCAGTAGCTTGCTTGTACCGATAGCTCTTTCTATGAGTAGATATTTATATCGGTATCTCCTTCTATAATTAGATCCTTCTATAGGTATACATTGATATTAGTAGACTTTTATAGTTGTATTGGTGGACTTCATATCTGAAGTTGTCTGTCTGTCTATTTGTATCGGTAACTATGTATCAGTGAACTATATTTTGGTAGCTCTTGCTATAACAGTAGAACTGTCTTTTTGTCTATATCTGTAGCTTATGTGCATACCGGTGAACTTATGCACATCATTGGACTTAACAATTATCTATTCTATACAAAACTTGTCCATATTGAGTTAGAATTATTTCAAAGTATGTATAACCATAGATAAACATTTATTAACATATTCCATTTATTATTTTGATATATTTATCATCTTAATAATAGAATTTCATAGATTGAAAGAATTAATATATAGACAAACATTATTTCGGATTATCAAAACATATTAAAGCATAATTTGAATTATTAAAACATATTAAAGCATAATAGGGATTATCAAAACATATTAAAGAATAGTTGGGATTATCAAAACAAGTGAGGTCAATAATATCCCCCTTTTTGATAATCACATCTTATATTATTGTAATCCAAAATACTCATTAATGTATCAGTATAAAATATAAAGGGTCTTTTATCACATTTTGAGAAATAATTTTTTCAAATGTGAGATTTTAAAAGAATATCAGAGAATATAGTATTAAAAGCAATTGTTTCATAGGTACTGATAAAAATAATGTTCTAGAGTTACAAAACATATGTATCAGAGAATAGATTATTAGATTCAGATGTATTAGCGGTATGAAACAATTGTATCAGAGATATACAACATATGTATCATAGGTAAAAAAAAATATGAAAAAAATATACCAGAGGGAAATGTTTTATGCTCATAAAATATAATGATTCTTCAAATCAGTTCTCCCCCTTTGTATTATTTCTCCCCTGTTATATTGTTTATCCCTTATTTATCCTCCTTAGATATTATTTTATCCCCCATTATGATTAGAAAAAAGTGGAAAAGAAAGGAAATACACGAATAGAGAAGGAATAGAAGGTAAAAGAGAGAATGCAAGCATTTATATATTACTAGAGGAAAGAAAACATAGAAATACAGAAGAAAACAAAAAATAATACTAGTTATTCACATAAAAGGTCATATCCACTAATCAATCAACCTCCTAAATATCTAATTTTGATTTGTATTTGGGTTCAGAGGTAGATTCAGGCTGGGTAGTTTATGTAGAAAGCTTGGGAATTCCAGAAATCATGATTGGTGGATGTGCAATAGAGCCTGTTCTTGGCCTGTAGTGGGTATATCCCTATGTGATCATAGGAGTGATACTCTAGATTTCTTGGACAGGAGTCATTTTAGGAATGGATTAATACTATGCAGATGCATGTTGGGATGGAGGTGCAATGATAGGAGTTCTGTCCACATGAAAAAAAGGCAACAATAGATTCCTAAAGTCCATTATGATTCCTCCTCCTCTTTATATAGTAGAAATAAAGTCATCCTTGTTATCCGTAAATTTATCTAGAGTAGGAGTCAACTCTTTGAGCTTGTTGACTTGTTCTTCGAAGGTTTGAGTGACTGGAGGTAGCTTCATGTGTTCTAACATAAGCTTGAAATGGTTGTCAAGTGAATGCTTGGTATAAACCCTTTTGGAAGTAGTAATCCACGTTGTCTTTTACTTATTTCTAATAACTAGTAGCCTCTCTCATAAAATCCTGAACAATTTTCATTATCTCCCTAGTGGTAGTCACCACTTGGGTCAAGGAAGTAGAGTCGACAGAGCCACTGGTAGAAGACTGTCCATGCTCTTCTCTCATCACTGGTCAAAACTGATCAACATCTACAAAAGTACTAGATGAAGCAAGAGGTTTGACAGTGAATGCAACAGTCCCCTTGAATGATTGGGTTATATTGGTTATTAGCTTATGGAAAACCAAATCCTTAGTACTCAAATGCTCTTTGACCGACTTCTTTAAAGCTTCAAAGACATCCACTAATTTCCTTACTACACCTTTAATGTAATTGATAACATCATTCATTTAAGCTAGAGAACAACTCAAGTAAGTTAAGGAAGCAACAGACTGCTTAAAAGCATCAACAACTCTTGTCTAGCTCCCAATATGAGTATGACATACTATGATCCCATTCATCATCTCTGTCGTACTGGTTGATATAGTACATCCAAGAGAGAGTTCAAAAGATTTTTCCATTTTGCTCAATTTTTTCAATAAAATAGTTCTTTAATTATTCAACTGATACAGTCCATGATTCTTTTAACCCAGCCGTTAAAGATGCATGATCAGCCTTAGTAACAAGATTTTCAGGTACAACTATAGGGGCTCTTTCAGACACAATACTAGCCAAAGAGTCATCCATAACATATCGAATGGATGAAATCAAAGAGGATTCCATTCATCTTATATGTTCAACAAAGGAGGTCTTATGATCAGAATTCAACTGCTCTAGATCATCATTACTTACCACATCCTCAGGTAAAAACATAGAAAAGATATCATAGTTATCTTGGGGTCTATTCATGGGTGTCTCATATTCAGAATCAGGGTAATCCAACCCACAAAGAACAAAACTCGGGTCTTCTACCCAGTGTTCAATTCCATCAGGTACTGAAACATTTCCTAGTATAGTTGTATGCTCCCCCTCAACTTCTGCATTCTTTTATATACGTATAGAAACAAAAACCTCAGCAGCTCGGTCTTCCTCATAGGAATCCTCTACAACCATCTCCAATTCTCTAACAGCAGTAGGCTCCTTAGGAATAGGTGTAGGTCTATCTACTTCATCAAGGACAACCTCTAGCATAGTAGTAATTCCAATCAATGGACTCAAACTCATGGTGGTAGAAGCAGATTCTTCAGTTTCAGATTCTTCTTCATTGTCATTCTCTGGAGTAGGTTGGTCTTCCTCATTAACTTGTGTTATTTCATTTTTTCCTTCCAAGACTGTTTCCTTTCCAGATGATACAATTTATGCAACAATACTTGGAGGCAAGTCTGGATCCCTTCCATCAGCTATAAAAGTATCCTCTAATCAGTATATGCACTATACTAAGGTTCTTCTTCATCAGGTCCCAGACATGGATCCCTCACATCCTTAGGCCTAGAATTATGATCCACAGGATTAAACTTATCATATAGATTCTCATCATCACTGACCCATTCTCCTCTCCATGGATTCCAATTGATTTTCATGTACTTACCAACAGTGATAATGATGCAAATATAATTCCTTACCACTACTTTATCATCCTGAGACTCAACTACTCCCTTCACTTTGATCATAATCGAAATTAACATTGCAAAGAATAAAGCATTGGACTTTTCTTTGGGCCTGGTCATATCCTCAATCTGAGTAATTAACAGTCTACACATATTCACCTTAACACAATGTCTTAATAGATGCAGCAGATAAATATCTTAGTATTTATGATTTGAAAAGTCTCCCCTTCTTGGACTTAGCACATATTGGATGTACTTGAATACTAACTGGTTCTCTCAATCCATTTCTGCAGCAACCACATTTCATCGTGTACCATGTCATGTTAATTATTCCAGAGCAGGTTCATGTTCAAAGATGCCACTGGTAAGAGGTACTGATTTAGAGAAATATCCAAATTGTTCTTCATGTGGGACTTTTACACATTCATCCCACTCAATAGAGGAAAATCTATTTCCTTTACATTCATAACTGAGACAATTCTATTATCAAATTATGATTTTTCAAAATGATCAAACTCATAAAACTTTTGTACCAACTTCAGATAATAAGGCCCATTGTTGTTCAAGAATCATTCTACCCATTTTTGATCTTCTAGTAATTCCAAAACTAAAGACATACAGGACATCAACCATTCTGCGCACAAATTTTTCTCCAATACTATTTCCTTTGAATTAGATGATGATTTATTAGTTTCTTCACTTCACTTCCACTACTAGTCTCTCTTTTGCATCTCTTGGCATTCATCTCATCATCCATTTTGCTGACTGATGGTCTCTTTACTCTTGACATATTTCAAATCGTGAGGCTTTGGGTTAGAAGATTCTGGAAGCTAAGGCTTTAATGTAAAGGGTTTGAGGTGGATCAAGATGAGGTTAAGAATTATGTTTTATCATTTAGGATTCACAAAAAATAAATAAAACACAATAAGTAAAATATAAACGATACAGATTCTGGCGGCTAAAGATACAGAAGTTAAAAAAAAGTGCAATCCTAACAGCAGGGTATACTGGTGAGAATTCATAATGGTGAGGTTCCTAATGGTGAGGTTTCTAAAGGTGTTGTTTCTAATGGTGAGGTTTCTAACTGTGAGTTTTATAATGGTGAGGTTACTAATGGTGTGGTTTTTAACGGTGAGGTTTATAACGGTGAGGTTTCTAACAGTGAGGTTTCTAACGGTGAGGTTTCTAACTGTGAGGTTTCTAATGGTGAGGCTTCTAACTGTGAGGTTTATAATTGTGAAATTTCTAACAATGATATTTCTAACTGTGTTTCCTAACTCATCAGCCTTATTTCCAAAAACCCATTTAGTGCCTATGGTCAAAGTGTCCTTAGGTCTATCAACCAATTCCCAGACTTTGTTTCTTTCAAATTGATTAATTATTCTTGCATAGACATTTCCCAAAATTCATTGTTGATTGCATCATTGATATTTTTATGTCATAACTATGAAAGAAATGCTAGTTTTTTAACATGATTTTTAAGAGAAGCTCTAATCTGTGTCCCTCTATCAATATTACCAACAACAGCATCCAAAGGACGAATCTTTAGAATTCTAGTTGATCTAGTTAGGGTTGGAATAGAAATTTCAAGTTCTTCACTACATTCAGGATCACAAAAAGTAGATTCTAGAATATGCCCAGAACTGGTTTTCTCTAAAACTGGTTCATTATTTTTTTATTAAGATACAGAATAGATAGATCTTCTTCAAGATTTTCGAGAGAAGACTTAGGTTCATGTGGACCTGTTTCATCAAATTTCTATGAATATATTCTTCCAAACATTTGGTTATTTTATTAAATACTATATAAGTTTTACTAGTTATAGAGTATCCTAAAAGGATTCCTTCATCCCTTTTAGTATCAAATATGTCAAGATTATCCTTAGTATTAAGAATAAATACATTGAAACCAAAAACTCTGAAGTAGTTAACTTTAGGATTTCTATTATTCCATAGTTTATAAGGAGTATTTTTAAGAATAGGTCTAATCAAGACTGTATTTATTACTTAACAAGCTGTATTCCCAGCTTCAGCCCAGAAATAAACAAGTAGGACATATTCATTAAGCATAGTCCTTTCAATTTCTTGAAGGGTTCCATTTCTTCTTTCTACTAAAACATTCTGTTGTGGTGTCCTAAGGGATGAGAAGTTGTGACTATAGCCATTGTGTGAGCAGAATGATTCAAAATCATGATTATCAAAATCAAGACCAAGATTACTTATTAGGGTTTTAATCTTATGTCCACTAAGGATCTCTATAAACTAGGTGTATTTCATAAAATAAGAACATGCTTCACTTTTGTGAGAAAGAATGTATACCCAAGTGTATCTAGAAAAGTCATATTCTACAAAATAGACATAGTGATTCCCATTTAACTAGAAACTATAGAAGATACAAACAAGTCCATGTGAACCAACTCAAGAGGTTGAGAATTTGAAACTTCTTTCTTTAATTGGAATGAAACATTATGTTGCATTCTCTTTTCACAATGAGTGCAAACTTTGTCTGATGGGATTTTTAGTTGAGTTAGGTCTCTAACTAAATTCTTCCTAGTAAATTTTCTAAGTGAATGAACATTGCAGTGTCCTAATCTTCTCTTCCATAGCCAAGAATCTTTATGAAAAGCATTTAAAAAGGTAACATTTTTCTGGCTAATGTATTCAAATCAACTGCATAAACATTTTCATTTCACAAAGTAGTAAATACCAAAGAATTTTTAGAATAAAATACTTGGAAAGAATCATTTTCAATTTTAACATTGAAACAATAATCACACAACTAAGAAATACTTAATAGATTTTATTTTAATCCACGAACAAATAATACTTTAGAGATTAAAACTGAGTCAGTGTTACCAATCTCGCCTAAGTCGAAGATCTTTCACTTTAATTATCACCAAAGGTGACATGTCCTCCATTAAATTTGTTTAAACTCTTGAAACATGAGTAATATCTATTTTTATGTCTTGAACTTCTAGTGTACATGTACCATATATTCTTATTGGAACCCTTTAAATAAGTTTACTACAAATCAAGTTTAATCAGAAAATGATTTTAGTGCCAAGATATTCTTGGATCCAGAGAGGTTAGCAAGAAAAACATTGGGTACCCAGATTTTTCTAATGGGTCTCATATAATTTAAATAATCAATAGATTTTTAACGATAAACATTATTTGATCTATAACAATGTGAATAACTAGTTGAGGAATATGAATTTACAGAACCAGAACTAACAACATTCTTTCCAGATTTTGGAATTAATCTACTTCTAATAATCTATCTCTATCCAGGCTGAGAGCCTATTCCAGTAGTATATTTTGGTGCCACTTGTTTTCCTAGAATTTGAGTAAGAGTTTTGTTTCCATTCATGAAATTATTTAAGTCATTTATTAATTGCTAATTGGACAATTTCAGTTCAGTATTTCTCATATATAATTGAGCATTATTTCAGTTTTCTATGTCAAGTGAAAATTTAATAGAGTTGGTCAAAGCATGTTATTTATTCAAGGTCTTATAGTTGTCCTTCAATTCGTTATAGTTTTCTTCTAGGATTTTACAATATTTAAATAATTCTTCAGTAGACATATTTTTAGATTCAGAATCAGAATTGAATCAAGAATAATATGAATTTAAAGTATGAGTATCTAATGATAACTCATATGTGTTTGTCATAAAACACATTTTGGCATGATTTTTTTCAGAATCAGAAGTCTCATATTCACTTGTGCTATCTTCTGAAGCTCTCCATTTTTCCTTCATGGATTTTTTATATTTTATATCCTTATAGTCTTATTTCTTTTTTAACATTAACTTTAGACAGTCAGCCTTAATGTGTCCTTTAATTTGGAATTCATAGAACACTATCTCATTATCATTATAAACATTCTTCTAACCTTTCTTCAAATTTCCTCTTTGGTCATACTTTCCTTTGTTGTTGATTTTTTGAAGAATTTCATATTCTTGTAGAATTTCTTGAATCTTCTGGCTATTTGAGCCATATCTTCATCACTATAAGAATCTGAACATTCAATTGTTTAGTTTTTAGTAGGTATCTGATCTTTTTCCTCATCCTTTCTCTTTGAGGCAGTATACTTGAATTCCATTGACTTCCTCTTTGGTTCATCATCTTCCTCCTTGTTTACCATCATTTATTCATCATACATAATTAACATTCCAATTAGTTCTTTAATAGGTAGTGAACTAATGTCGCATGATTCTCTTATGGAGACTGATGTGCCTCTTCATATTTTTGGGAAAAATCTTAATTTCCTCATTATTTTCTCTTTTGCAGGAACAACTTTTCTCAGTGAGCTCATTTTATTTACAATTTTGCTAAACCTGAGATACATATCAGAAATAGGTTCATCAGGAATTATATTAATATTATCATATTTAATAGTGTAGGTTTTCAATCTCATTTCCTTAACATTTTTTGTTCCCTCATGGGAAACAGCCAAAGTATCCCAAATTTCTTAAGTAGTTTTACAAGCAGAGATACGATTAAATTCCTCATCTCCAAAAGCAAAGTACACGACATTCATAGCTTTACAATTGTTATTGTATGATTTTTTAGTAGGTTCATCCCATGTAGTTATTTTAGTATTTGTAATCTTATACTAAGTTTCTACAGAAGTCCATATGTCAAATCCCATACTTTCTAAATGAATTTTCATTTTTAGTTTCCATTGGGCAGAATTAATACCATTAAATAAAGGTGGCCTTTTGGTAGAAGCAACATCTAGTCTATTATCCATAACTATATTATAAAAAATATATTCAAAGAGATAAAATTTAGAACTAAGAGAAATTTAAGATCTCTATGATACAACTAAAATCACTGTTGAAAAACAGAGTATTTCGAAATCTTTTATAAACAGAAACAATCATCTGATACCAAATGTTGATCGGAGTGGATACTCAAGAGGGGTGAATTAAGTTCCAATTAAAATTTCTGTTAAAAAATTTGTGATTAAAATCCCCCAAATTGAATAACAGCTAAACTGTAGTGATTTTATAAAGACTGTAAGTTTTTAATTAGTTTCTCAATAGATTGATTATTTCTCAGTTAACTAAATCTGAAGATTAGTTAACTTTTGAAACTGACTTGATGACTACAAAAAGTTATAAACACTTGTTAATTTAATTATCAGTGTAACCTTAAAATAGATAAATATTTCAAAGTACATAGTAGCAAAATATTCAATATAGTTTTTAAAAAAATAAACATAGTAGATATAACCAAGATGTTCAGCCTCAAGCCGAGACTTAGTCATCTAAACTAATTTATATAAACTTTGATTCACACCCCGGATCGGCATAAACAATAGTACAAAGACTGTCCAGGTCCTATGACCTCTACCAGAGTTCTACATGGGAAAAAAACAATAGAACATAGGCTATCTAGATCACACTTGACCTCTACCACATGAGAAACATTGAGTGAGGATATATAAATCCTCCAGTTCAGTACAGGAGACAATGTGTTTATGTAACATATAGAATATACACACTATTCAAAAAGTAAGTAAAATAATCACTAAGAGGGAATTGATATGAGTTTAGAATTATCTAGTGATTTGAAGTGCAGCTCTGGACTCCTTTTGATTAATCAGAAAAGATTTTGAGTCCTTCTCTGGTTTTTTCCAAAAAACAATGTTTCATTTTCTTCCTTGACTTTCAGGTTCAGTTTGATTAGCTTGGGTGCATGAAGTGATCAATGTAGTTCTTAACTCCGTGAATGTTTTGCTTTTGTTCTCTTATTATATGAATGACCTCATGTATGTCCAGTGTTCTTCAAGTAAGGGAGTGGAAGGATATCGCCTCTCTATTGTGTATATTTGTATCTATGCATGTCACTTCTTAGTTGCTTTCAAGGTTCCCTTTTATATCTTCAGCTCCAACAATGGTAGTGATTACCTTTTTACAGGTATGAGGTATTGTTCCTGAAATTCCAAGCACTATAATTAATTAATACTAGGTAAATTAAAAACATCAAATATGACCATTATAATTACATTAATAAGATTGAGAAAGTATAATGTTTGAGTAATAGTGATTGGGTAATAGCAATCTTCCATCAGTAGCTCTATGTCGGTAGATTTGTAATGGTGGACTTCTGTCATTGGATGCCTTGTATCGGTATCTGTTACTCTATGTAACAGTAGCTCTATGTATCGATAACTCCTTATATCGGTAGAGTTGGTCTATCAGTAGCATTCTTGTACCGGTTGCTCTTTCTATCGATAGCTATTTATATCAGTATCTCCTTCTATTGGTAACTCCTTCTATCGGTAGAGTTTGATATCAGTAGAATTTTATAACTATATCGATGGACTTTATATCAATGGTTGTTTGTCTGTCTGTTTGTATCGGTAACTACGTATCAGTGAACTTGATATCAGTAGCTTTTGTTATAACAACATAACTGTCTTTTTGTCTATATCAGCATGTTATGTGCATGCCGATGAACATATCCATATCCGTGGACTTAACACTTATTTGTTCTATGAATAACATGTCTAGATAGTGTTAGAATTATTTCAAAGTATGTATAACCATAGATAAACAGTTATTAACATATTCCAATGATTATTTTGATATATTTTTCAATTTAATAAAAGAATTTCCTAGAATGAAATAATTAATATATAGATAAACATTATTTGGGATTATCAAAACATATTAAAGAATAATTGGGATTATCAAAACATATTAATGTATAATTGGGATTATAAATACAAATTAAAGAATAATTGGGATTATCAAAATAGGTGAGGTCAACAGAAATATTTGTAATTTCATATGGTAGATCATGTTTTCCTATAATTATCTCCATGCAATGGTGTTATACTATTCGTTAAGAAAAAGATATTAATAACCAAGAAAATCATACCCTTAATAGTTCATCAAATATATGTATTTGTTTTCTAATGATATTTAGAATACTTCCACATCAATCAAAATTACATTATGTGATTCAAATATCTTTTCTAGGAAAGTACATTCCATACCAAATATATGTTCTCGCCTATAATCAAATTGAGTTGGATCCTAGTCTATATTACTTCGAATAACCCATACAAATTCATTATAATAGAGAGAAATTATTGAGGAATTGAATAACTCTACTTATAAGTGTACTATGGAGGAATCAAAAAATGTAGGAAGAATCATGGGAATTAGTGGAAATTGGGATGAATAACTACCCTAATTTCTTTAGAATGTAATACTCCAAAAAAATTTATGAATTAGTTTATATTGGAGAGAATGTTGTCAAACCCATGAAATCACAATATATTCTTATTAAAATACACCTAAATTGATTGATATCTTTAATTTCATCTTGTACTGAGTTAGCATGCATTAAATTCTAGAACAAATATCTTTAATAGCTTGTGTTACAAGCTAGACTGAGTCTTACTGGAGTACAATATACTATTAATATTATTATTTTACATCGAATTTATTACCTTGAAATTATATTGGTTGGTTATGAATAGGGCTGAAAAAATTATATTTAACTATTCAATAAAATTATTTTGCAATAATACTACACAAATGAGATAAGAATGATCCTAGTTTACATTTAAAAATTTGTTTTTCATAAAAAGGAAAATTTTCCCCCATTTAATGGCACACCTACTTTAATAATAAATTATGAAATTTTTATAATATTTATTTCACAAAATAATAATTAAATTCGATTTTTTTATGTTAAAAAATTCTTATGGTGTATTTTTTGTATTTTTCTGAGAAGATTCATTTTTGGATGAATAGTGAAAATACATAATTTTAATTAAAACTGACTTTTCATATAAATAATTTTAAAGGTTAATTTAAAATTTCAATTAGTTATAACAGAAAAATATATCAAATATTACATCTATCAATTCATCATCAGTAATTTGAATCATTGTAATTGAAAAATTTGATATATATATACTTATAAAATTTAAACATTTTCACTTTAAACACTTGATTTTATATCCCATCTTTGGGATATATTTTAATTTGACTTATAACACTTATGTGATTGGAAATTGTAAAAATGGGTTCCATAGTTCCAATAACAATAATTTAAAATTTATATTATACTGATGATAGTTTTTGACAGAAAATGTAAATTAAATCATTTATATTTAGTTACATCGATTATAGGGAAATGAATTTTCTTACTAGTTAAAATTTATTCTTAAGGGGAATAATGTCCTAGAAACAAGTCCAAACTACATTTTATGTTAATATTTAAATAATATCACCCTTTAAATCTATAATCTATTATAATTTTTGTACCATTATGTATGTGATACATCCCAATAGTTTTTATCTTTTTATATTTATAGGAATGAAACTCCTCCTCCAATATATAAAGGCACTCATGCTTTAACATATTAACACATATCAAGCTATTGAATCACCCAAAATGTACCTAAATAATAATAAAAAACATGTACACACTAATCATAGAGTTATTGGATTAGTCGTAATGAAAAAAAATAATGTCTTTTTATATAAACCAAAAGGAGTGACCTGAAGACGAGGTAAAGTTCTTCAACGAGATCATTCTTTTTATTTCATTCTCTAGCAGATTTTTTTTGTATATTCAATTTTTAATAAAAGAAGTTTAAAAATATATTTAATTTTCTTTATCTTTTCTATATAACCTACACATTCACACATTTCCATTGAATTTTATATGCAATCATTGTTCATGTGTGTGGTACACTACTGCCTTGAAAATCGTTTTCATTTGTTCATCCATTACAATATTTCGAGGTTGGTAATAATGATTGACATATACATTATTTTACATATATATATATATTATAATTATTCTGTATTTATTATATTAATGTTCTATATTTTATATGACATCATGCATTCTATTTTTTCAGAATATGATAACATCGTTTGTGGACAAGCGGACTACCACCTCCTCAAACTGCCAAGAGTCATTCATGCTCTACATGGAATATAAAAAGGGTTGGTATAATAACAATATGAGATATATATTAATTAAACATTATACTAGAATTATAATATATATATATATATATGTATCTATTTTTTATTTCATTTAATACATTATGACACTTGAAATGGGCTTCATGTGTACGTACGACATGTCATCTCTATGAACTGTGTATTATATTTCCTATCTACAATAATTATATATTACTATAAATAATAATATTCTGAATATATATATATATGTGTGTGATTTATATCATTTTTAAATTATGTTAATTTCAAAATCATGATATATGTAATATAAAAAAAATAAGACAAAACATTCTCGAATAACTAAGGAATTAATAAAAAATTGTGAAAATGTTTAATGATTATTAACAAAAATGAAATATGATTTTATAATAATATAAAATATAATATTACTAAAATTATTATAGATATGGAATAATTTAATCAAATGATTTAAATAACTTTAAAATAGGTTAAATATCATTCAACTCAGTTATATTATAATGGTAAGGTATTTCATCACAGTTTTCATTCTATTGATACATATATATAATTATGCACTATTTTAAATTTATGCTCTATATATATTTACTTATTGAAATGTAATATAATTAATACTTTATTATTCATGTTTATTAATTTTTAATATATATTAAATCATCAAAGGTAGTCTTATATGAATATTACCAAGTGATGTAGGATATTGAAAAATCATACATTCCTTTGTGTTTTTCACATCCTCTTCAAATAACCACTTTATTTTAATAATTTTAATTAGAAAATTAGGTTTATCCAATATATCCATATCATTTTCAAGGATATGTTTATTTACTAAACCATATACCATTTTTTGATATAGTACTAACATCGACAATTAACAGATTATCTGGGGAAATATTGATAAATATGTATTGTTTACTCAATACGAATATTTCATAAGGAACAACGATTATTAATATAATCAATTATCCAATAAATAAGAGAATATTTTGAAATTTATTGATTGGTGGAGCGTATAATTTATATTTCTCCTCGATGCATTGATAGGTTCCCATGAGACAAATTAGTTGGCCATATTAAATAGTTTAATACCTAGATTTTTAAATTGTATGGAGGATAGATCATGAGATTAGTGGTTTTAATATTCCTAATAGATAAAATTAGATAACTAATCATTAATATAATTTCTATTATAATTATTATATTAGATATTTTCACTATGATAAAATATATGGATGAACTTTATTATCAGTTTATTGATTAAATGGGATGTGTTTTCAATTATTTACCTTGATCTGTTTATTATGATTAATGAATAACAAATGCTTCTATTGTAAATAAACTTTACAAAGAATTTTGTCACACAATTATTTTGTTTCCTTTACCTAGAATATGACGATCAATTATGGTAAATATTACCAAATATGTTGATCCCTTACTTTATTTTTTATTTATTTTTTGTTCCCAACAGTGTGTGGGTGTTATATATGTAATCTGATTTTTCAAAACTACTAAAATATTTTGTCTTTTGGGATTTTAAACTTGTAAATATTCAAATATAATAATGTAAGGAACTGTATCTATGTTTCTGTAGTATGTTTCATTACATTAATGAAGAAACATCTACGTAATTTTTGGGGATCTAAATCTCTACATGTTATTGTGTAATATATCAATTTCATTAAAAATATATTTTTTAATTAGTTGGTTATTTCCATGAAAATTCATATTACTTATCAATTATAAGTTTAAGCCGATAAATGGTTTAATCTCATTTTGAACATAATGAAATAGGATAAAAATTACTCCATGGATTATGAAGAGTGTAGAGGGTTATCATTCAACAAGTACGTTCCTCATATTCTTCATATGAAAATAGAGAGGTAATTTCTATAGATAAAGAAAGAGGATAATTAGTCTATTATTACATATGAGGAATCATTTATAAAACAATAAAGGTAAGCTTATCATATTGTTATAATAAGCGAAATTAATATTAACTGATTATTATGTGGATTAAAATGAAGTATTTATAATGTGTCATGACTAAGGGACTGTAGTAGTTATGAATGTTTCCTTCATCATGCGAATAATATAAAAATAGAGAATGTATTTACCAATAAATTTTAGGGTATTGATAATTAATGAAATATCAAAATAAATTTAATATAATAAGAATAATAATTGAGGAAATAAGAGGATCCTTCCATTTTCTCAATGTGAAGAAGGATACATTGATAAAATTTTCCTATGGGTATAAATAAATGACTTAACTATCAAATGGAAGTTCATAAATAAATTGAATGAAAAATTTATTGGATGATGTTATCATGTGATAGAGAAAAATAACTATAGAATGAAACACATGCACTCTAGTGTTTCAAATGTATGTATTATTGTAATTATGCTATCTAATGGGCCAATATCAAGGGTAACAATAATAATTGATCTCAAAAACCTGTTAAGCCTAGAGAAAGAAGGAAAATATGATGGGATCAAAAGTTTATATGTGTGTAATTAAAACAAAGAGATGAATTTTGAAATTTTTTGACAATATATAACTAATAATATCTTATTTGATTATATATCTACCTACTATATTATATCTAAATAATTTTTTAGGGTTATTGAAATAACACATAAATGATAAATGTTGATTTAGAATTGAAAATACTAATGATATGATGATCACAATATTAGTATATGATTCTTAATTGGTTGTTGTTTATGGTAATGTGATTCAAAAAATCACATTATCATCATATATTTTGGTTTTATTTTATCATAGGATTGTATTGTATTAACATAAAAAAACCTCACATCAATTTCTATAGAAGTTAATTTGAATTTAATATTCTGAAAAAACCTCAGACTATATATTATTTTTTGGATTAATATAATATTTTTATCCAAATTACATCAAATATATAGTTGTTGGTTCCTTATCAAAAGTGGTGTTTATCTTAGATTCTTTGGAAGAAACTCAATATTTATAATAACTCTATTACATGGGAGTTTGTTAATTTATATATAGAGAAGATTTTTAGTATTCAACAAAATCAATATTTTCAGTTTTCAATCAAACTTATAATGTGTGATACACCTAATTTAAATTCATCATAAATAATATGCATGATTGAGTTGGGTGAATTGATGAAACATGTCATAAATAATCATTAGAAGGTATTTATTAAACCATTTTTCTCACATTGGGGTGCCACAATTGTTTTTATTAATAAGATATTTGGATCAATGAATCTTTGTATTAATTATTCAGAAAAGAAAAAATCACTATAAATAGAAGATATCCGCTAACCCATATTTACCACTTGTTTGATTAACTGTGCAGAGATCGAAACTATCACAAGATTGATAGTCATTTTACATATAATAAAATTAGGGGCATGATGCATTATATAAACTAGACAATACTCCATAAATGATATGGAAACTATGAATTTATAGTGTTTCCATATTTCATTACTAATTCATTCACTATGTACATGGATTTAATTATTAGAATGTTTATAGAATACCTTGATTAGTTTTTCATACAATGTTCAGATGATATTATTATATATTAAAAGTGAAATAAAGATCTGGGAGATCAGATGAGGATTTAAGTGTGGATCCAAAGGATGTATAAGAAGAATGAAAAATCAATTTGTTTTATTCTTTTAGTGAAAACTAATTCATTTTGGGTAATATAATGTCATTTGGTGGTATATTGGTGGATCTATAATTTATAGAAGTTATTGAACATTATCACAGACCCACCACATTGACTAATATCCATATCCTTTATAGACTCTATGGATATCATATGTACATCGAGGGTAATGTGTTAACACTATATAATCCACTCACTATGTTATCTTAGAATGGATCCATGTTCCTTTGGAAAAATAAATGTAATTAAAATTTCAAGGAACTGAAGGGATAGTTTTTCAGAAAGAACCTACCTAAAATACCTTGTGGTGGATAAGGTTTTCTAATTGATAGTGATTAATTAGAGAATTAGATGAGATGAATCCTCATAAATATCATGATAGCATATTCCTCACAAGAATTCTATATTCATGGGTAAAGATACCCATATCATGATTTAGAGTTAGTTATAGTATATATTTCATTAATGATATCAGAGAATAAAAATTATACAGAAAGGTCTGATAAATATTGTAATAAAAAAATTAAAGTATATTTTCCCTCAAATATTGTTTTATACGAGACATAGAATATAGTGGGAGAAGATTGTATATTATTACTGCTCAATATTTTCTAACCATTGTAGGAGAAACATGTTAGAAGAATCTCTAAGATTAAGAGATCATTCTATCTTATCAATGATGAGGATCATAAATGATCAAATATTTCTAGAATTTAAAATGATAGAATTGATTATCTTATTGGATTGGGAGAAATGACTTCTTCTACCAATTATTTTTCAATAATCTATCCACATATTGATTAAAAATTAACAGAATAAAAATATAGAATTAAAAATTAAAGAAATAAGTATTTCTAGGTTCAACCTCGATTGTTATATAAGGATATGTTTTATAACTCATGTATGTGGTCTATCCATTCTATATTTGAAGATGGGGAATGTTGTATGAGGTACATAGTGTATCATTCTCCATTCATCCAAGACTTATGCAGATGTATATATACCTAAAACATTATTTTTAATGGAACAAAATAAAGTGACATATTTCATAATATAAATCTCGATGCATGAAATTTTAATAAGTTAAGGATGAGACACTAATTCTTAAGGGTATGTTATAACCATTACCCTAACATTAATGAAAAATTTAAAACTACACTATAGATTTTTTGAGTGGACCATCCAAAATGTATAATGGCCATTTTTCTATTTTTGATGTTGTTGGTGACTGTGAAGAATTTATCATAGTTCTTTTATATTTGGGAATATTTATATCTGGATCATATTTATACAGTATACATTATATATGTGGACTTTTTCCAACGAGTATGAAAAATTATTGTATCCATTCATGATTTGTGTGTCACCTTGATTTTCTTCCAAAGTATTCAATAAGATCTAGATATAAATTTGAGTTTCATTAATACTTATCATCCTTATATATATGTTTACTCATAAATAACCATTGAATCACCATAATATATGATGATATATATTTATAGGTATTTTCTGGGTGGTATAATTAAACACCCCCACCAGTCAAGTATTCTTACAATATTATATTTTGCTCACACATAGATATGGATCCCTGTGAACTATTCTATGTAAATAATTGTATAATTACATCATGTCGGGATAAATTTAGAGAAATAATGTTTTTTGTAATGACTTTGTTGATTTAATGGTTGGTAAAGTAATATCTATTCGTTACCATTCAATGAATGTTCAAATTCAAATAAAATGTTCACCTAATAGTATTCTATACAATCTCTTATTTAATTTTGGTGAGAATTTATTTCCATGGATTTATGTATAAAATAATTTTATAATTATTAAGATGAAATTATTTTTTATATTTCGGTATATTTCATGTTAGATATTCATTATCAACTATGGACGACAAAATGTATCTTTGAACTTCCACAAATCTAATCTCAAGTTCCTATTTTATTCAATGAATTTATACTGAGGAATTAAATACCTAATAACTCACATGTGTTAAACATATAGGTTATAAAAATGGAGAAAATTATTTCAAATGAAGATAAATACATTGAGATCTGGGATTGTATAGTTGAATTGATATATGAATGAACATCTCACTAGGTTAAATTTCTATGAATGAATCTTAAATTCAAAGAAGATTCTTGGAAACTAAATAGTGTGGTGAAATGGTGATATAAACATTTATTATGACATAGTTATGGAATTTAGTGTGTTAAGTTAATTTAATTGTGTTAAAATGTAAACCCCTGAGATTTTATGTTATTTACTGTCTAATAAATTTAATTATGTTAATAGAATTCTCGACAGGAACACTGAAATAAATAAACTACGATATACTGTTTACATATTTTTATCTAATAAGGAATATATCATTTATCAATTTGATTAGTTTGGATGAATATTACTATTTGTTATAAAATTAGAGTTTACCATATTCAAACTGAATTTAATCATTATCAATTAGTTACAAATGAAAATAAAATTCAGTTGAATGTAAAAGCAATGTTTTCTTGAGTAGAACACTTTTATGTGTGTAATGAAATTTTAACTACATTTATTAAATAAATCACTATGGTGAAAGATTATAATTAATTGTATATATAAATATATATATATTATTTTAAGTCAAATGTTTTATCATCCTGAAGATATTTTCTAGGCATGATATTAATATAATTTTATCTTTTAATTAAATAATTATTTTGCTGAAAAATAGATTTTATCTGATTATTTCAACATATTTGTTTTTTAAGAGAATATTCCACTTAAAAAAATTGAATCATGAAAATTGGAACCAATTTTTTGAATGAAGATAATAAAATTTTCGAAATGGGGTGTGTATATTTTTTGTTAATATGACTTGTAATCATGGAAAAAATTTTCCTCTTGATATAGGTAAAATGTGAAATATAGGGTTTTCACTATGGGTTTAGACAATAAAATTACTCTAGAACACGAATTTATCATATTTTATGTGTTTAGTTTTACCATTCTCATTTAACTCTCATAATATGTAAACTTGGTGGAATTTTCTAATTTTATGCTTTATATTATTATATGAAAAGAATAAAGACAAAATGTTACTCTATTAAAATTAGTAACCCTAAATTTTTTATATGCATATGAGGAGGACATTTTCTATTATAAACACCTCTCTAAAATATAAGAAAATGCCTTTCGCATTATAATTTATTTTTAATTTATAGTGAATTAATAATTAAATGAAATTTTTATATAGCACAATCATAATATTTATTCAATTAATAGTAAAATAGAATAGATGAATTCAAATATATTTAATGTAATAAAATGATGGTGAATTAATGTGTTCCAAGAATTATATAGAAAAATATACCATATTTTAAATGTGTGAAATGTGAGGATTTAAATTATATTCACGTCATGTTGTATTTAAGGTAATATTATACTATGATTATAAATAATGACAATTACAACAATTTATATTAAATAATATTTTACTAAATTATATAAAAATAATTAATATATAAAAATAAGACAATTAGGTTGGTATATTGTCTAAAATGTATTCATATTTTCACTTTTTAAGGAATTGTTAACTTATTTTAATATTACAACCCATTATTATTAAAATGTATTTAACATGGTAATGAATAAATTGCTTAATAAATGTGTAAAAATAAAATATAATATTTAAGATAACATAAAAACTTGTCTAAATTTAATTTTATAGTGATATTTAAACATTATCATATCTTTCATCAAATATATAAAAACATGGAAGCATTTGGATTGTGTATGAATTAATTATATTTTAATCATATTTGTAAATTACATGTGTTTCAATTCCATGGATTAAAAAAGAACACCACTTAACCTTTTGAATTACAATACTTTTGATCCATATATACTTACTGAACCCCATCAAATTATCTTCCCATTTTCTATATCAATGAATTTTAGGTGTTATTAATTATTAAAGGTCATTTTGGAGTCCTTAATAATAGATAATAAATAGCCCTACTGAATAAGAGGTAATCCCCATACACAAACTCTTTCGACATAGTTTACATTATATCATATATACATATGTTTTATGAGTTGTAAAATAATATCATTTGTATCCTTAATATTTTAAAATGTTTCTATGTTCATGGAACTACTATTATCATGAATTATCAAAAATTATATGAATTGAATTTCCCTTCTGATGTGTCAAATTTAATAAAGTGCATACACAACAAGATAAATCCAACAACATTTTACTATATTAAATGTAATATTAAATTTAGGGAATAAATATGGCTATAATAACTGAAAATATCAAAATATGATAAAAAATATAAAACAATATAAAAAAATATGTCAATTGGGACAGCTCGATCCTCCCAGATAACTAAACCCATGAACGAAACTATAGAAATGAACCTGAATATTATCATTGAAATATTAATTTTCGAAATTGATATATATATATATATATAATTTAAATGAAATATAAGATAATTAATAACCCATAACGTATTAGATATTTTTATGAGGTAGAAAAAAATAGTACCAATATAAATTTAATGATTAGAATAGTACCTTTACTATCAAAATAGTAATCTTGCCTATAGAAACAGTAACCTAGATATTATTATAGTATCCTCACCTATTGAAGTTAAAATAATATTGAAGAATATTATGAAATTAATATATGATATATTTTTCTCCGGGTATAAGTGAATGAATTTTTTTCAAATAACAAATTAATTTTTCATATTTTTTAAAAATAGAAATATAATAATTTCGCTTTTTAAAAAAAATTAAAATTATTTAAAAACAACCTTTTTTATAATTTAATGGGTTTATTAATTATTTTTATGTTTTATTAAAATTTTTATATAATTTTTTACATCATAATTAATTTATCAATTGGTAAATAAGTGATCATAATATTAAAATTGGAATTTTCAATTAAGGGATGGTTTTATATACAAATTATATTTCACATTATATTAATAAAATTGATTTAGGTTTTGGAGTAAAAATGTCAAAAAACTGTTTATGGTGGAATTTTGGAATTTTTTAAAATATTTAATTTTTTTTAGTGAATAGGGAAACTTGGAAAAATAAAATATTCAACATTATAATACATGTTCATGAATTCTTGATCCATCGATGATGTAATATAATTTTATTTTGAAATCTCATGAACCATTTACTATTGTTATTCTTGAAATAAAAAATAAAATAATGATTAAAATAATTAAAAACAATTCCCCTATAAATAATACCCCTCACAAACCCTTCTCCTAAAACGCTCTAAGCCTCAAGTATATCAAATTTCTACCCAAAATAAATTTTTGATACTCTCCAAAATTATTATCCCTACTAGTCTCACCAAATGACCAATTCTAATTTCCTTAAGGATAATTTCTAGGGGACAACGTTTAAGAAGAAATATTCACTGTTTACCTCTTCTAAATTCATTTCTTCTTCTATATTCTCTTTATATACATTATACAACAAGACAAAAAGAAGAAACATTGTAAATATACTATAATTTTATAATCTCAAAATTATATTTAACATATACCCTCCCATATTTTTTCTCAAAAGAAAGAATTTTTTACAATATAGTTAGTTCAATGCGTCCATGAACAATGCCTTAATTTCTATCTAAATCCTTCACGGATAGAAATAAAATATATTGTTATTATTAAAAAATATTATAATAATTAATTAATTACTTATTTCATGATCTATAATATATTATTAAATTTTTCGTCAAATAAGATGAATATATTTCATGACACTCGGTAAAATGGCCTAAATGAATATACCATATAATGATAGAGTTTCTAGAGATATGTTTATCCATATAGTGGGAAATATGAGTTATTTAGAACTGTTACTATTTATATATACACATGAATACCATTTAAGGTTCATTTAATAATTTTAGATCCATTTGAAAGGGAAATCAAAAAAACATTCAAGAGATTCGGCCATTGAAGCATGATACACGCACTCTCTATATAATGAAATTATGATTTATATACTAATGAAATGGTTATCAATGAAAAAAATATAATATTACAATATCATATATATATATATATTAATTAATTAATTTCACTTTATTATTCAAGACATTATGTTCATTGACAATATCATTCTGGAATATATGGTTAGAGATCTGCCCAAACACATTTTCCCTTTGGGTTTTTACCATCCTCTTGATAAATATTTTTTATATCCCTTTAATGATATTGAATTATTTTAAATTACAATATATATGTATCTTACCTAAATAAATACCTTATTCTCCCTTCATTCGACTAGAAAATACATTCCAGAAGATTATTTCTCAAATTAATTCTTTAAAAATATAACCAAATAAAGGGAACATTTTTATATACAAATGCTTTTATTAAACCATTATTTAATGTCCTTATTCTAAAATTATGAAAAAAAAAACTATACTTAATCATATTCAATAATATATGGAATTCTATTATATTTATTTAATTATTCTATCTAAACTCTTTATAAAGTCTCCTTTTATTTCATTATGTTTTATTATTATGTAACGCATTCCATTCCCTATGAAATTCTAATATAATTTTATTATTATTTATTTCATTTTTTAGAAAACATAAGAATTGAAATGTTATTATGATGATTCACATATGGTTCTCCCACACAGAGGGTGTTTTTTCTCAAGATATATCATTTTTTGGATTAAGGTGTAAACATAATTAATGATGCATGTTTTTCAACAATGTGTTTTTTTCATGGTGGTTAGCCTCCACTTTTTATTATATAATGTTTTATGTTTATTATATATTCCTATATTTAAATGAACATATTATTATATGTTCATTATGTTATTCCAAATATTATTTTTATGATCATTTCCTTTTATGATACCATTTTTTGACTTTTGATTGATATGATTTTTTCATTACCATGTTCATTCCCAATTGGGGTCTTAACCCTCCACTTTGTTCATGTATTACCCCTAGCTATCATGTGTAGGTTTATGACTTCATTTTAATATAGGAACTCGTTATCGATTATAAATTATAAATTATTTTTTTATTTTCATTTTGAGATATTATGTACCCAGTCTTCCAATGCCACCAGGATTCATGACCTATGTATTTTATTTAATGGATATTTGTGTCAAATTTCTTGTACTATTTTCTATGAAAGGCATGTATCTCTATAGTAAGTATCAAAGAATGGTATTTTTATTTTTTCTCATTATGACCATGAATAGTTATTAATAAACCGATATATAAGTATTTGTATTGGAATGTTTACTAAAATTATGGTGAAGTATATAGAATGTGGTTTCAAAGAAATTACATCCATTTTGATATACTAAATATGGATGTGGGTTTCGAATAGTTGTTCCTAGTGATAGAAACCAAAAACATATATCATTCTGTATGAAATTAATTATAATAGTTTTCATAATAGTTCTTTTATGCCGAATATTTTATCTATCATTAGTGTATAAGATTTGAAATTTTCAAAATTCCTTACTATCCAATAAGTATAAATAGAACTAATTATATATTTAGAAATCCTTTTTTTGGAATTAGAATTTTTCCATATTTTGAAACTTATATAATATCAATTTAGGATATACATTAAATTAATTAATTATTTGTTTTATGTTCATAATTCTTTTTCAAATATGAATTTTAGGTTTTCTAATCTCATCACGTCTGTTATTCTAGATAATAATATGATATATAAGAAACCATAAAAATAACCAATTTTATATAAAATATTTCAAATCCCCAAATGAAATGCCTAACCTTGTAGGATTGGGAGATAAGAAAAACCTTTTAGTATTGGATTAACTAACTCATTCAATTATTAATAAGAAGCAATATGTGGAATATACCACTTATCTTATGAAATAATATGATTTTGTAGACTAATTTACATAAACAATGGCTACTACAATTAGTTAATATTCTAACACCCTCATCATAGACAAATATATTAACTAAATTGAGATGAAATTCACATTCATGTAAAACAAAGAATAGGATAATATTGTGTTATAATTCGATCATCTTAATATTGAAGTTTATATATTGTTGAAATTGATCATGAAAATGAAGTTAAAAAATAAACTCCATGGAATTGGATTCAATAATGATAATATTATTAAATAAATAATTTCCCAAAAATCGCAATATTATAATATAGTGGGAGTTACTTATATAGAATGACAAGGAAGATGACTTTATCAGGCCATATTTGTAAAAAAGTATAATTCATTCATGCTATTTCTCAAGACTTTTCATCAATAACAAAATTGAGGTGGAAAATTTATTTAGTGTTTTAAAGAAGATTCTATAGAAATATACAGTGATTTTGAGACATTTTATTTTATGAAGAGTTTTTTTGTTGATAATTTACGGTCGAGATAAAGATTTTATGACTTTAGTTGCATCATTTGGCTACAGAAAACATATGAAAAATGGATTTTATTTCCCATGGATAAATATATAAATATTATGATTGAATTAAAACTCGATATCCATCATATCATATGTGTGGGAATAATAGACCTTAAAACTATCTGAAGGGAACTAACAGATTCATCATGTATGAAAATGTGGGGCATAAGTTTAATCAATTTTGGTGGGATATGAATAATTCCACTAACATGTTAGAGGAAAATATGGTCCCTAATAATACTCATTATGTTGTAAAATTTATCATCTAAAATAAACATGGGAATTATGAAAACTAATTCTCCAATTATTACTTATTATAGAAAATCAATAATGAAAACCTCTATTTCCAAAAGATAAAATTATGTAATATGGTATCACTACTACAGATGTGGATCCTAGAAATGATATGGTGATACACACATTAGTTATTCATTCAATAATAGAGAATTTAATATTTAATTATAATTTAATAAAATAAATTATATCATTGAACTTTTGTATAATTATTTGAATACCACCTCAATATATGAGGGTTTAGTTATCTATATGGTTTGAAAATGGATCAATTATTGCATACTAATTATATAACTCCTCCCCAATTAATGTTTGTTGATTGACCATCCAAATAAATATTGGCTTACATAATTTAGTGGAGTATGATAATATATTTGGTATATATTCTTATAAAGCATGTTTTTATAAATATATTATATTTCTAGATGAATATTATATAATTTTCCTAAACCCACAGCCAATATCCACAATGTTTTAGTTTCTTTGGAAATGAAAAAACAATCTTCTTATTTTTTATGAAATCTTACATATATCATATAATGATCATCTAAATGGTAATATTATTAGGAATACCCTATATACACCATTTTTAATAAAATTTTAATGTAAAAAAATAAATGCTGACCATAGTATATCAATATGGTTATACATGAGAGATATAAATCTATGATAGTATGAATACATAAAATAAGAACAAATGTATGTGATCATGACCATAAATTTTGATGTTCATAACCAACCTATCATAGTGCATAAATTTGATCCATGAATTTTTATCATTTTAGAAAATATATTCTATAGGAATGAGAAATATTCATAAATAAATCATTGACCATAGTCTCATGTTATCAATGAGGGGGAAAATTAAAAATATAGGAAACTATTTCATAATTAAAGGTTATACACAAAGACCTCAAATGTACAGGACTAAAATATTTCACAATATTCCCATTGTGGATATGTACACAAATATTTTATATAGTGGATGAGTATAATCATATTTCCCATAGTGTATCAGGATTAAACTATCATCAAAAGTGGATTAGGACACTCCTATTTCCAATAGTGGATGATACCAATGTACATGTTTTCCATTTTTTATTAGGATATATAAATTTTTATCTAATGATTTAGAGGGATATCTTGGGCCCACAAATCTCATAATGGAAAAAATACTTATATATTATTCAACATTATAAAACATTAATTGAATCATTACGTCATAACTAGTGTAATGGAAAATATTTTTAAAAAATATCATCAATTCACTATAGCATAACACTTAAAAAATAAATCGATTTCATAAAAATTTCATTAAAATATAAATTTACCAAATAGAGGATGAATAAGATGTTATAATTTCATATTATCCCATGTAAAGAATAATTTACATCCATGAATGTCATCTGAGATGGAAAATGATTTTGATAGAACACATGAAACATTTATTTAGTAAAATATCAACCCACATTGAAAAAATGATTTTAAATAATATTTATTTTTTATAATAGTTTTATTTAAAAATAAAAATTAAATTTGAAATGTAATATTAAATAAAATTAACGTTTATGAAAGAGTGAAATTTTTTTCACTCCATATACGTTTGTACAAGGAATTATTTTATATTTTCAGAAAAATAAAAAATAGATTTTTTTGTAAAATGATACGAATAATCCTTTCAAAAAAATTTGTAATGTGAATAAACAAAAATATGTGTTTAATAAATATTTTTTATAATTATGAAAACTTGTTTTATTTTTTTAGAAAACATTGTTTGTGGGAAAAATGGGTTTTCATCAAAGATAAAAATAGAGATTATTTTTCATAAAAAAATATTATATCAAACTCATCAGAACATAAAGAGAGAAAATGTATGGAAAATTGTATTGAAAACAATTAACAAGAGTAGAATAAAATATATGTGTTTAAAGATAAATATATCATATAATTTGATTATTTGGGATATAATCATGAAAAAGTCGGATAAACTATTATATTGTAACAGAATATTCTTACCACATGGATAACATTGAATCATGTGCCCATTAAAGTGGTATCAACAAATGGATATTTAAATCCAAATAATTTTATAAGGAATATTTATAAAATACATTTATTTCATTTATATAAACCGTATAAAAAATAAGTGGTCAATATGGCATGTATATCAGAGATAGAAAAAGTGAGATAGAAATCCCTTTTTAGCTTTTGTAATCATTTTTGTTGTAACAACCAATAAATAAAAACATAAAATTAAACAATATTTATCATGAAAAGAAGGATATTAATGAAATAAACTATCTATCATGAATTATATTAACCTACAATTAAATAAAATTTGAATTTTTATATTCCGGCATAAAATAATATACTATCAATCAATTACCTTATGTCTTGAATTCCTTCATAAAAATTTAATCCTCCTTTTATTTTGGATTTTATTTGGATTCACTGAAATGAGTCATATGATATAATTATAACCAAAATATAGATTATAGGATGATATTAAATAATTAAGGAGGTTATTGTGGTAGGTCTTATTTAATGAAAATGTTGTAGATGTGTGATGATGAGAGGAGAGGGGTGGCCTTTTATAAGTGAGGTGAGTGGTAAACCCAAAATATAATAAAATAAAAAGTATTTCCCACACATTTAACTTGACACATGGATCTAAAATGGTAAATAAATGATCTTATAAAATATATGGTCACAATATGGTTATCCAATGGGTGTTGGATGTGTTTTGGATGATTTTTTATTTAGACCCTTATGAAACAAATTTTACCTTAATCATAGTACATAATTTTTTATATTTTTACTATTAAATGTAGTAAAAAATTTAGCTGATAATATTTTATAATATAGATGATTTTTATTCCAAATATGTAATAACTTTTCCATGTTACATTCATAGAAGTGTAAAATATTATTTTAATATCAATCCCACAAACATGATGAGAAGGTGGGTTTTCATTGATAAAATGTTCTAATCCTTAAAAATATTTCATAACCATTTTAATTATAAAAATGATAAAAATAAAATGAATTGTACTAATAGTTATATTGTAGAAATATTATATATATTAATAAAAGCTGAAATTAGTTTTTCTGATTTTAAAAGGTTTAAAAGAAATGATAAATCTTTATAAACCCCTGATATTTTTCACTATTGATCAAAAAATATATCTTCTCATATAATAATTAAAAAATTTACCCCAATATAATTTTTATATAATAATTTATAAATTGAGATTTAGTTTTCAAAATAAATATTTCAAAAGTATTAAATATTAGTTATAAAATAATTGTGCCAAACGCAAGAAAACTGCTTTTATAAAAACTCATTTTAGGCATAAAATTTTGTATATTCATCTGTATTCAATAGAAGAGACATGAGTTGAATGTTTTGAAATTTATTTAATACACAAAAAAATTATTTCATTAAAATAATTCCAATTTTATAAATATATTTATAAAAAATGCGATTTATTTTATAATAATAGTTTTTTTCAATAAAATATTTCTTTTTTGAATTTTTTTTAATTATAATAAATTGATCACCATATAATTAATACTATACACGTGTGTAAGATATGTATTTGAATAATTTTGTTAATCCTATTCATACTCATTACTTTAACAAATTTTTGATAAATATTATAAAAACAATAATATTTTAATATTACGTTACATTTTATTTATACATCATGTTACATGTATCACATTATGAAGATTGTGTTTAATGTAATTAAATATAAAAGAAATAATCTATGTAATAAAAAATAGAGAAATGATTATATTTATTGGAAAAAAATATTTTTCAAAAAATTCTTATGGTGACATTTTCTACCCCATTAAGAAGAATGTTTCCATTGAAATTTGCCACATCAGGACCATAAACTGAGGATACTTCAACATCACTAAATTATAGTGTTCTTTTATATCATCACCAAGATGGTATATTTTCCACAAAGAAGTAACACGTTAGTGGTCTTGTTTCATATTACATCTAGTGAATGATCCAGAATCTTTTCTGACAGTTCATCATAATATATATCATGATTTTTTGGGTTTACCTCTAGATTTAATCATGGAGTGGATCATGAATGTACATCCCCAGTATAGATACAGGGAATATATCTTCAACCTGATAGAGGTTTAGTGGAATCATCAATTTATAGTTTACTATTGAAATATAGTTTAGAATTTAAAAGGGACTAATATACCTATGGTTTATATTTCCTTTGTATTATAAGAATATTTTCATCCTTTTAACAATTTAATCAATTTATACTTCATCAATTATTTTCAAAAATAAATATTATTTATTTATTTCTGAAGTAATAACACATCATAATATCAATAATAGAATGATAATTCAATATATATATATCTATATTAAGAAAACAATTTCTCACAACTAATTATATAATATTGATATATATTTATATGGTCAATTAATATATTAATATCTAATACCTCATCTAATGTTCAACATAAAATATTCCATAAATGGTTAACCACATGACCATTACAAATGATTAAAATCCAAAATATTATAACGTAGATCACTAAATTTATCAATATCAAATTAACTATAATCCCCCAATTTCCTTAAATTAACTCTCGATTATCGCATATCAAATATTTAAATACCTTAGTCACAATTTTTCATGTATCATTGTAATAACTTTAATTACCATATAACCCTAATGAAAGTAGACATACATCCTCATTCCATGATTTAATTCATATATTATTTAATATATTCAATAAATCCAAAAAAATCTATAATGTCTATCAAAATTAATACAATCCACTTTTTACAAAAACTATTAATCTATTTAAATTGAATCATTACTCTCAAATTTACATTTTTCATATCAATCTTCCATTGATCAACAATTAACACCATATTATCAACATTAGGAACATATTAAGGGTTATATTCCCTTAACTAAACTATCACCATGTGATTAAATAACTAGTTATTGTCATGATAAACATTCTACATATTATTTAAAATATATAAATATAAACTTAAAAAAATAATCCTTATATATTTCATGAACAATATAACATAATTCATTAATTAAAATAAATAAACAAATAAATCAAACCCTGAAATTCTCTAATAATGAATTATGATTCATAATATTATTCCATGATACAAATTTCCCAAAATAGAAAAATATTAATTGTGTCTTGACATTATTTAACATCAATTTAATCAGGCATATCAAATTAAACATAAGAGAAGATATTATTAAATCCCATACCTTTAATATGTCACTTGTATTCTCCCCATCATCGAAAAATAACCATTACTTATACAATATTTTGGATTTCCTTTATTATCGTTACCCTATAAGATATCAATTTACATAATTTCCATAATCTCCACATTTGAAACAATAATCCATTGATGATATCTTATTGAGTCCAATATTCTTATCCACTGGGTTAACCTACCATTTCATTATCCCTACACTATTACATGCATCATGTATTTTGTTTTCACACTCAAATCATATTCATATATCACTAATACATCCAATTTAATGTTACTTTACACATTTATAACATATATGAAACATAATCTTCTTTCTAATATGGTCTCCACTACCTAAACCCTCAATAAACACTATCATTAAAATCTCTAGTGAGTCTATGACTTGGTTAAGGTGTAATTTATTATTCTTATATCAAGATAATATGTTAGGTATAACAAAATATCCTTGACTTCATTTTTTATCCCATTTGGATTCTCTTTGACACATTTAATACCACATTCATTGTTGATCATCTTTTTTATGGTCCCCTCTAAGTGATAAAAATAAAAAGTCATAGTTTGAGTAATATTAATTACAATGGGGAACAAGATAATTTATAAAACACTAATATAGGATGTCTAAATAACAAAACCTTATTTATAATCTTTGAAAATATAGGTTTACCCTTATTCAGTCATAGTCATCATATACAACAATCATTCATGATTTTTCATAATGAGTTTTTTAAATTTACAATTAATATCAACCTATAGATTCAAACTAGGTTTGCAACAAGGACCAATTGTATTCTATAGGTGATGATCAAGTCCATAAAAATACATCATTTTTGATGATATTACACAGTTGTACCCCTATAGAAGAACCAAGTCCACTTAGAGTATCTAGACAAGAAAACAAATTAATCCAGTTACCCTATAATTCACATAA
Organism: Viscum album; assembly: GCA_963277665.1. NCBI lineage: Eukaryota > Viridiplantae > Streptophyta > Magnoliopsida > Santalales > Viscaceae > Viscum > Viscum album. Next base: position 1,208,183,477 of record OY728162.1, read on the forward strand.
ACTTCATTCCATTATCATTAACTTTGACTCATTCATAGACTTATCCTTAGAGATTTTTATAGAGAAATCAATAGAAAAATCTGATAGGGATCTCACCAATAGTTTATAATCCTGATTTCAAATTTTTTTATAAATCATTACTTTGATTCCAACTATACTATCCCAATGTTTTCTTAAATATATCATCTTTTTAATGAATTTTCATTATATTTGATAAACTTACACCCAAGGACCACAATATTTTTGTTTATATTGATACAGGGAAAACAATATTATTGTTATAGGAATAAACTTCAATATCTCCAACAATGATATTCACACATAGTACGCAACATAGGAATAAAAAACCTATATCATAATTTATATCCTAGTAAGGGAACCACAAGAAATTGTAAATTCATAAGACATGTTACGGAAATGTAATATATGTCCATATTATAAAGTAGACATATCCCTTGTATCATAGAAACATTTTATTCTTTATTTTATTTGGAATATGTTAAATGAAATTTCATTCAAAAGAAACTAATAGTTTATTAGTATTATTAATCATGATACAAACCAGATATTTATTTTATATTTGAAAAAAATACAACATATTTTTTTAAAGAATAACATTACTTCCTATAGAAATTCTATTCATATTAATTATAGTGTTTTTCATGGATTCCTATGAAAGGAAATAAAATATCAATGATATAAAATTCTTGATAGAGGTTAATTACAATTTATGCTAACAAGAATTTATAAGCATAATCACCATTCTATAGTAAATATCTGAACATAAATTCCATTCAAATAATTTTTCTATAATAATCATTTTGGAAACATAAATAACATAATAAAAATTTCAATTAATAAATAGCATGATGATCATAACTATATATGGAATAATAAATATCGGAAGGTAAATAGCTATGAACAATTTCCATTTAAAAAATAAATTTAAATAGAAATGAATCCATAGAAAGTATCATTTAAAAAATATCTTGATTTAAAATAACTAAAATCTTAATAATGGAAACATTTAATTATTAGATAAAATTATCTTGGACATTATGAAATATTTTCTAGTCAAGACCTTCCTCGAGTTAGTTTAAAACTGATGGGTAGGAATGAATCATAAACCCATTTAACTAAGTCTATCCTCCTGATTAATATCATAAAATATACGATAAATATATGAAAAATCTATAAATGGTAACCACCCATATATTCATTTCAAATTTATTACTCATATATCAAGTGAACAATTTAATTCTTGAAAAAAAATTACTAGGCATAAATTTTCTATATATAGTTAAGGATATAGATTTTCCAAACATTCATTAATTAAATAATTTTTTTTAAAGTAAAAAATTTATATATAATCATTCATATTGTTTAAAAAATAATAAATATCAATTATACCAGAATGTTTATTCTTATTTGAAATTTAATTTCCAATGAAAAATTATAACCAGAATGAGATTGGTTCATGATAATGTAAACTCTCAAAAAAGGAAGTGAAGTTGTATAATACTTTATACCCCTATGGTACCTTTTAAAATGTGACATCTTGAAGAATAAACATGAAATTAAATATAAATAATCATTATTAATTATGTATTCATGTTAAATAGATAAAAGAGTAAATATATATAAACCATAAAAAAATTAATAGGTGCCTATTAACAAATATCTTTCAATGAAAAGGAAATTGAGACAGAATCCCTTCAAATTAACATAAAATTCATGTGATCATTAATCAATGAATTAATATGTGTATCAAATGTAAATAAACTTAATAATTGAATTACAATATTATATAATCAAAATTTATTACATATATATTATTATAATATTAAAGACAATGATAGTGTAATATTACCCAATTAAAATAAATTGAGTTATAAAATTCATTACAACACGGTAGTTTTAATGTATAACACCCATAGTTAAAATTATTGAAATTAAAACATAAAATACAATAAATAAGTAAATACCTCTGATATTATGTGCAAAAGGGAATCCATATACACTATATTAGATAAATTTGGTGTATAATATTGTAATATGCCTCAATGAATAAAAATTTAGATAAAGTCCCTTTCCACTTGGTAATATTCATGTGAAATCCCATGTGATGAAGTAATTCAAATTGAAACATCAAATACCATGAAGTATTAATTATTAGTGATATTTCCTAAAAAGGGATATTATTTACACTATATAAATGAAATTAATCTCACAATAGTAAAACATTCATCAATGATGTGAAATTAAGATGAAGTCCATATCATAGAGATACTTTTGGTTTAACAAGATTTAACATCATTTATAATGGATTTATGAATGTTAATAATTTATAACATAATGATATTCGTATTTATGATAAAAAAATATGATATTATTTTGACATCCTATTACTGGTTCATTATTAATCACTCATTATTTCCACTATTACGTGTGTTCATTTCCATGTTTTCTTATTCGTGCATTGTCATGAATGTTCCAGTTGCTGGTAAAGGATATAAGTACATCATATGAGGAATGATATCAATGTTATAAAAATCATTTTGTCATGTTATTAATTTTTTACAATAATTACAAAAATTTGATTATTAAGAATGGATCACATCGCTTCGTGGAGATGGTAGGTCGTACGTGTGAACGAGCGACATTGTCATTCCATTAAATGGTGAAAGGGTAATTAAAATAATGATATTTTAATCATATATAATAAAAATATGTAATATATTTCACATATTTTCATTTAATTTATTTTTATCCCCATTTATGTAAATATTAAGTGAAAAATTAATCACATCACCATATAAGCTGATATTCCACCTTAAAACGAGTGACAATATCTATTTTTAAATGATATAGTGTTTAAGAAATATAATATGAAATTATAATTACACATTATAATAATGACATAAATATTATACATTGGTATAAATCCAAAATTACATATAATGGTGGTTATAAAAAATGAATTTCTTTAGTTGATGAGGTGGTAGTCCTTCACACAAACGATTGATGGTTTGGTTTCAAATTTCCTAGAATAGGATATGTATATATCTTATTACATTTAAATTATCACCTATAATAATATTTTAGATATTGGTGTTATTATATTTTTATGAATAATATATATTTTTGTGGTGAAGAAATAAATAAAACAAAGATGGTTGTTTAAAAACATTAGCCCTTCTTTAGGGGAAATCTTTTGGTTTACACCAAAATCAATCATATGTCATATTTATGAAAAAATGGCATTTTTATATTAGGGGTGGCAAGGAAATAATTTTATTGGTGATTTTTAGAACCAAATGTCCTTGTAAGTGTTAATTGGGGACGATAGGTGGTGGTCGTTTTTTAGTGGGGGAGATGAAACAAATATATATTTGAGAAATATTTAATTACACCCATGTTTTCATTATGAAATAAGATTCTAAAATGTGCCCTTAAATATATATAGAGATATTATGGTTTAAATATTTCCATACAATGGGTTTTAGAATAGTTGGTTGGTCATTTTAACCTTTATGTTTTTAGTGTAATCACTACTAAACCATTTTTTACTTTAACAAGAGTATATAGTGTTTTACTTTAACTAACCGTAATTGTCAAAAATAATGTTTAAATTTTTGTATAATATAAATTATTCATATAAAAAATATATAATTTATTTTTTAAATTCAATTTAAATAATTTTCAGAATTAAATTTAAAATTATACTTATAGATGTGATGATAAAGTGAGTTTTCGAATAGAATGTTCTCATATGTTTGAAAGATTTTATTATCAAAATTAAAAATTTAAATTGTTCTTAATTACAAAATTTTTACTAATTATAATAAAATTAAACAGATTTACTATAAAAATGATTTGAAATATAATTTTATCTTTTGAAGTAATTTAAATTAAATAGATGTTTAAAATGAAAATCAATATTTTTCATTCTCATAGAAAGATAAAATATTTCAAAAAATACCAAAAAATCATAAGATAATATTGATATAATGATTTATGAAATGAAGATTATTTTACCAAATATATTATTATTTTTTACAAAAATGGGTACTATATTTTAAATGATAAATTGGTAAAACATAATATTAAAATTATTAAAAAGTAGTTATAATTGGTAGCAATTAATATTAAATTTATTTCACAATGGTAGAAAAAACTTTTATTTAGAATGTACACTTTTTTAAAAAATATGTATTTTTCATTCAAATGATTGTTATATTATATATAATAAAATTATAACAAATTTTTTTTTATGTGAAAAACATATATATTACATAATTTAGATTGTACTATTCATACCAGCCAATTTAATGTCTATGTTATAATGGTATAGTACATGATCATTCATTTAGACATTTAGTTTCATTTTCTACATGCTATCCAAAAAAAATTAAAATTTAAAGAAATATGTCACAAATTCATGGTGTGTTTTATTATCCTATAACCTTGATGTTTCATTTAATATATTTTATCAAACATTATTTTTTTTCTTTTAGAATTTTTAGTGTTACATATATGATCACAATGTGTAATATAACTATGAGTTTATATGATCATTAACATAACATATAATGTTTATACTCAAAATTTCATATATCATAAATATGATTCATGGTATAAAAAATTATTATTTTAGAAAACATGGGATATAATCTTGAGAAATCATCATTATTAAACCTCGACCTATTTGACCATGTAATACATGTTTAAAATTGTAATAAATATAGAAAACCATTTCATATATAATAGCTAACTACCAATATCATCGAAATAGTGGATCATGACTTATCACGTATTTCCCATTGTGGATCCAGACAAAACTATTCCAAATAGTTAATTGGGATGCACCTATTCCTTATAGTGGACTAGGATAAACCTGTTCCCCATATTAGATCAAGTCTATTGAAAGGTTTCTTATTTTTATCTAAGGAGATATTAAGTTGTAGCTAATTAATTGGTGAGAGATATAGGAACCACTATATTAATAAAGAAAAACATAATTATGTGTTGAAAACATCATAAAACATTCATCATCTCATCATATCGTAACCTGTATAATGATAATGGGTTTCATAAACATTTCATCAATTCTCTATAGCATAACCCATAAAAAATTAATGGGTTTCAAAAATAATCATCAACATAAATATTAATTAACCAGATAAAAAATAATGATATTATCATTCAAAACTATCCATGTTAAATTATATTCAACATAAAATAATTTCATGTTATATATAGAATTATTTTGATAGATCACATGGAACATATATTGTGGAAAATAGCATTACCACATTGGAAAAAATTGTTTTAAAACATAAAAATTTATAAAAGTACTTTTCTTTGAGAATAACATTTAAAACATATAATGAAACACTAAAAACCTAATTTTCAAGATGATAAGAAATTATTTAAATACCATACATATTAAAACACTTATTTCTTTTTACATATGGCGAAAAAAAGTGATAATTGTTTAAAAAATGACATGATGATTCCTTTGAAAATAAATTTTTAAAAATTAAAAAATCATTAAAAACACATTAATAAAAAATCATTTTTATTTTCTAAAAACGAATTATAAATCATTTATTTGTTTGATAATGGTTTTTTATCGTATAGATAAATTTATTATAATATTCATAAGATTATTCTTTTGAACTCTCAAGTAAATAAAAGAGAAAAATGATTAGAAAACATGTATGATACAGAGATAATGATATGAGAAGAGAATATATGAGTTTCAAGAGATATTGATAATATTATTTCATTAAAGGGATGATGATAGTGAGAAATCCCGATAAACAATAATATTATAACAAAAAACCATTACCACATTGGAAACATTTAATTATAAGACCCATAAAAGTGTGTTCCTCAAATGGACATGTAAATGCCAATAATTTTGAGTGGAATCATAATTAAATAAATTTATTGGAAGTATATATGCAATATATATAAAATAATATTTGAATATACCTTATGTCTCATAGTATTGGGAAGTGATATGGAAATCCCTTACAACATTATTAACATTTTGAATTGTAATTCCCAATAAATCATACAATCAAATGAGGTACTAAATAAAACTAAAATAATTATATTCATTACATAAAATGTCAAAGGATAATTATATACATCAAATTATAATAACATGTGTTGTATTTTTATATGTATCATTGAAATAGTATATGGTTTATAAATCCATTACCTTAAGTATTATCTTCCTTCAAAAATGTTTGAGCCTAACTTCTTCATAAAACTTCATTTCAATATCAAAAAATTATTTTAGGATAATATTATATCAAAAAAATGCCATCCAAGATGATAGGATAAAATTAGGGATGTGATTGGGAAGGCATTTGCAGGACAAAAGAGTTTTGGATGTGTGAAGAGTAGAGGCGTGGGGTGTCTTTTTATTAGTGAGATGAGTGGTACATCTATATTTTTTCAAAATAAAAAAGGTGATCTGATGTTTTTATCATATAAAAAGTATAAAAAATTTCTATTTTCTATTTTAGAATATATATATGGTCTCAACGTTTCCATAAAAGGGTTTGGGAAGAGTTTTATATCATTTTGGACCCTTATAGTTTTAGGTTAACCCCAATTAAAATCATTTTTACACTGACCTTAGTAAATAATTTTTACTATTTTTACAAATCATTATGATAAATATTAAGTTATATGTATTAAATAATGTAAATTATATTTATTTCTCATATTGAACACATTTTTATAAATTCCAATAATATTATTGAAAAATATTAATTTAAAATATATCTAATATAAGCATTGAGAAATCGAGTTTTTGAAGATAAAATGATAAAATGTTTAAATTATGTCATATAAAAATAAAATATGTAAATGATTAAAACAAAAAGAATTGGATAATTATATATTTAAATTAAATATTATTTCATTTAATGAATATTAAAATAATTTTTATGTCATTAAAATCTGTAATATAATTGACAATTTCTAATAAGTACTTGATTTTTTCACTATTCATCATAACATTTCTCAAAAAAATATTATAAAAAATTCAATCTTATATAATTTTTTAATTGTTATTTATAAATTGGAATCTAATTTTTGAAAAAATATATTCTTTTAGTGTGAAGAATTAGTTTTATGATTAGTGCACAAATGGTGAAAAAATCCTTTTTAAAATAATAGTACATTAAAGCATAAAATTAGATTTATTCTTACCACTTGTATTAAAAATATATGATGAGTGTTGAAAACATATTAGAATATATAATATATAAAATAAATGAAAAAAATTCACAACCAAAATTGTTTATTATTTTTATATAAACTGAAATATTTTTTATTAAAATTGTTTTTGAGATAAATATTTCAATTATTTTTAAGTAGTTTTTATTTTAATTTCTTACAAATTTGTCACCAAATATATAATATTATATTAAATTTTAAAACCATATATTTCCATAATTTATTTATTTTATTCATAATTATTATTCCAATAGCAAGGTAATAAATATCATATTAAATAATAATATTTCAATAGAATGTCATATTTCAAAAAACAATTGATGCTACATGTAACACAAGCTAAACATAGTGATTTATATAACGTTATATAAAATATGACTTTTGTGTAATGAAAAATATCTATAATATTATATATTTAAGAAATATTTCACAATATCAGAGAGTGTTACATGGATTTGATAGCATTCCAGAAATCCTACATCAACTGTTGTGATAGAGAGATCAATCATCACATCATGTGTTATCCTCCAATTATATATAACTATGTAGAGGTCGATGAATATCCAATAGAATATTTCCCTTAATCATTTATTTTATTTCCTTGTAATAAATAATAATATCAAAAATTATTGATACAAAATAGAGAATCACAATTGAAGACATTCCTTTTGTGGGTGATTATACTAATGCATTTTATGGAGAGTTTGTTAGTCTACCTCCTGGATAAGAGTTTTAGTTTAGAATAATACTTATACTAGGATGTACAGCTATATCTATGAATCATTATTAAATATCCACCATTGATTTAAATTAACAAATGTTGTAGTTACAAGAGATTCTGAAATAATGTTTTCTGTACTAGAGTGTTTCATGGTGGGGTGCCTTGGCCACCTTAATTACTAATAATAATGGTTCGATGTTATTATACATTGATTATTGTGATAATAAAAAATTAAAATAAAGAATATGTATCCCATTCCATGGAATGATGACTTTTTTTATGAACATTGTGGGGCCAAGTATTTCTCTTAAGGGTCTTCAATATTGATATAAGAAATTAATATATATAAAAGTTGGTATTCCAAAGACTACCTTATAAACTAAGTATGTATAGAAGGAATTCTAAATAATTCCATTCAGATTAACAAATTTAGAATCACTATTTATATAAATAATAAATATTATCAATTATTATTTCCCTGAATAACTTATCAATTTCTATATAGATGTTATTCTGAAATAATCCAAAATAATAGAGGACCATTAAAAGGGAATGAATAATATACCAAAGGATTTATTAATGTACAATATATATGATAACTTTAGAAATTGAGAGTTCTAGAGAGAATATATATCATTATTTCGTGTTTGATAACATGAAAAGGGTTCTATGATTATAAGATAATGTCAATTGAGTGGTTTCCCAGACTAGTATCTATAATATAGATACATAGATTCCTTAGAAAATTCTTGTATTACCATTGATTTTTGAGAAACTTATTATGATTTAAGAAGTATATAACCAAGATGACATAAAAATGAAGTAATTGTTTTATCTACTGGTGTTAATAATTGGAGCATCAAGGAATATAGAAAAGGAATTATAGCTACACCAAAAAAAATACTACCCATTAGTGGGGAACATTTCATGATATATATTGATGATTCAGAGAAGGACATGGGATGTCTATGTATGAACAATGATAAAGTAATAACCTACCACTAAAGGCAGTTTAATTTTAATGAGAAGAACTATCTAATGCATGATCTGAAGTTGGATAAACTAATTTTTTCATGTATAATCTGATAACATTATCTATGTAATGAGTAGAGAGAAATATAAACATATAATTAGAGCATTAACTCTATACTCATGTACCAGGAGGATAATATGAAGTTAAGAATATTTTTAGTGCTGATCAAGGAATGTTAATTCTCAAAGCACTGACATATTTATGTTTTATGATTTAGGTTATGAATATTTATAAAATAAATTATTGTAATGGATAATTATTTGTTGAATAATTCACATGCATAAACCTTATCTATATAATGAGGTTGCATTAAAATGTATTGATATTTCTTATAGAACTCTTATTGAGACAATATGAAGAAGGAGATGAAAGAAAATTCTTTAAAGTGAATTGTATTTAGTAGGTGGATGTTAAAAATGAATATTTTAATGGTAAGTTTCAACCATTATATACTCTTCCATAAAATAATAAAAATAAGCATGTATATTGATATTATTCATATAAAGGCATCAATATTAAATAATTCTATATGGGTTTTTTGGATCATCTTACAAAGACCAAACCTTGCATATTAATTTGAGAAGAATTATTACATTATCAATGTTCTATGATATACATCTAATAATTAGTGAGGCTTAATGTGACTCTATTATAGATTTTATCTTACCAAGATCAAATATTTAACTCTATGTTCTGGATATTTCTCTTATATAATCTTAAAACATTTTTAAAATTTAATGTAGAATATCACTCCAAAACTGTTGTCCAATCTGAGAAAACTATTTAAACACTTGTAAAAATTTTCATTTAACATCCAAGAAGGATGGGATAAATATCATCCACTAGTTAAGTTATCAATTAATAAAATTTTGTTCATAAAAATACACATAAAAGTACATTAAATCATTTGTGTAATGTTATGTTGAACATATGTGATCTAGGATGAAGTTAGTGAATAAATGATGAAATGGCCTTAAATTGATGAGTAAATTGAAGAAAATTTCAAGACCATTAATTATCAAATTAGGTATACACACATTCAACAGAATAATTTTTCTGATAATAATTATTGAGAACCACATTTTTAGGTAATATTTAAATTGTTCCTCCTCATGTATCAAGAGATAATAGTCTTCAGATTGGGAATGAATATAAAGTTAAATACCAGGTACAGTGACCACTATGAGATTATCAATATTATTAGAGCAATGGAATATTAACTAGAACATCTAACAATCGTTTATCGTATACATGATGGATTCTTTGTATCAAAGTAGAAGAATTAAGTACAAAATTCCAGTCATATACTAAATATGTAGATAATATATTTCAAAAATGATCTATTTTATGTGGAGATTTCATTGAAGATTATTGGATATAGAGATAATGTTCTACGAAACATGATAACTCCCCTAATAAAACCACAATTATGAAACCATAAGTATGATTAGGTTATATAAGAACATAAGTTAGTGATGAAGTAGAATTACTAAAAATTCATTTCACCTTTTTTTGAAAAATAAAATTTTATGGGGGAAATATACATTAGTGTAGATAATGGAAGGACCCAGATTTCTATCAATGTAGTTTCTTATTTGATGTCTCATATTAAATAAATCACATACAAAAGATACAAAAACCCAAAATCACTATTAAATTAATTTAAAATTGATATTTATTGAATAAATATTGCTATTGTAATTTAATATATTACAATTAATGGGATAATAATTGAAAATAAGATATCTAAAATATGAATATTTATATAATCTCTATCCACATCAATATCAACACTCTTGAAGCACACAATAGAGATGATTTAAAATATTATTAATCTAATGTTAATTTTTAAAATAAAAATATTACTACAAAAAAAAAGATTGAATAGAAGTGAACTATGAATGAATGAAATATAAAATATTAATATGATGTTGGTAACTACTTGTTTGTTACAAAACTGACTGCTATAATAAGGACCTCGCCATTTCAATATTAATATGATCATTGTGAATAATAAATGTAACATTATAACAGTATACTCAAATATGGAAGTGAAAAATAATATTTATTTATATTTCTAAATAGAAATATTATATTTTTAAATGATGGTATAAGTAAATGAATATTTTAAACATGATATATTTAGTGTTTTTATTTTTATAAAACATATATGTATTAATTTATCATTTATAATAAATATAATAATTTAAATGAACATTAATTTTCATATAAATGATTTATTAAGTATTCTTATTTCATATTATATTTATATAAACAATTAATGTGTAAATGAGAAATGTTTTTAAGGGTAAAAAAACTATAATAATATTAAAGTTTGAATATTCAAAGAAATATTGATTTTAATTACAAATAAAAGTTTAGATATATATAGAAATTTATTTCCATAAAAAGAATTTCATTTAAGTAATCTACACATATAAAAATGTTTTGGGGTAATTTTTAATTTTTTACTCAAATGGATGATTTGTTAATAGTTTGATATATTAAAATACTATATTTAATTTTATTAGATAAATAAATGCATTTTCGATTCAAAAATTTTCCAAGTACCTATTAAATATAACTCACAAATTTTTTTTACTATAAATAGTCCTAAGAATAAATATTATTGGTAGTCTTAATCCAAAATAAGGAACTAATGAATATAATATTCAAAAACACCTCCCTCCACATCTTTTAAATAACGAACGTCAAAACCCATTATCCATAAAATATCTAAGATTTGGATATTTGATAATTTTAATTTGATTATCTTCATAATGCACTCCTCCATGACCATGTGATTCATGTCTTACCAAAATACCAATTCTATTTTCCATATTGGGTATTTCAATGAAATGGTACTTTAAAAGTGATATTCCTTATTTACCCCATTTATATTCATTTATTCTTATGTATTGTCCTCAAATTTCTAATAAAACATGAAATAATGAATCCAATGTAATATATATGCAACAATATTATTGTGTTAATGGTATATTAGTCTTCTTACAACCCTTATCTTTTCATAATTTCCTTTTAAAATATAATGTTTCTCCACAGCCTCTAAAAATAATGAATTTATTTTTTACCACCCACCATCAATGGTGGCCAAAAAAATATATTAGGGGTTAAATATAACTATAATATGTATTTTATAATTTTTTATGTTGTATAACCTTTTGAAATATTATTAAATTAAATAAAATGAATCTATTTCATAATTATCAGTATAACAAATGAAATGATCTGATAAAAAATGTTAATGTTATTAATAAAATAATCATTTCTATATAATATAATATATGGGTATTTGAGACTATTTAAGTTTTCTAGAGTATTTGAATACTATTTAATTAACTTCGTTATTTTTCCCCCATTTTTAAATAGCATTAGTAATTTTCCATATGTGATAAGTTGTTTTCACTATGATTTAAACACTCTCTGATGAATGAAATTTAGACTATATATATATCAATTAATTGGTTATAAATTACCATAATAATATTATATTATATCAGATAAAGATGAAATTTTATTTATTTAATGAAATTAATGAATTTTATTTTATTATTCATGAAATTTACAATAATTATATAATGATGTGGGTAGCTAAGCTAATGGGTCTCTCAGAACCGCCCTTATTCATTGGGTTATTTACTTTCTCTCTATTAATTCAATTCTCTATATCTCTCTATTTAATGTTTTGAAATTATACTAAATTCTGTATAAAATTATATTACAAATATACCTAAATAATTCACCATTCTGCTGAGGGGGTAAGACATGAATTAAGTTCATTTAACTAATGCCTTATTTAAAATAAAACATGATTAAGTGGAACATTTCTATCACATAGACTTTTATATAGACTTCATTTAAATTCATTATTTGATAATTTACACCATATTTTTAGATATATAATTTTGTACACATTTATGAATGACATTAATATTTAATTCATTCTTCTCTTTGTAATAATTATGAACCATCGTCCGATTATGATATGTGGATTGATTATGTAACACATTTCTTTACATCAATATTTCATATGTTAATGACTTATTATTGTTTTTTATTTCTTAAAACACATAATCATTCGTATTTTATGATAAGTGTGTCTATATATCTCTCTATTAAATTGGGTAATGTTTTCTTCATTTAAACACATTTTATGGGATTATGGAGTAAACCTAATCCACGATGGCACTCTTACCACCATGTGATAGTATCATTGTGGTAAGTGTTGACCTAAAATTATGTTAGGATTTCTATTTTTACAAGTTTCATATGTTTCCATTATCTTATGATATCATGTTTTTTATTTAATTATTACATTTTATTATTAAGTATTCTTGAATTTTATGACATCATGATATGCCCTTTGACTCATATGCCATTTTTCATTACCATGTTTATTATCTTAAATGTATTTTTAGCTCACCCCATTGTTTATGTATTTCCATAGGTTATCATATGATGTATTTGGAACTCAATAGACTATAAGATCTCATTAAATGGAATAAAACAATGATTATTTATTTTCATTTCATTTATTGGAATAAAACAATGATCATTATTGTGTATTTATTAGATAACTATTATTAAAATAATTTAATATCCTCAATGAATGGATTACATTGTTATATAATCCACCCCATTATTTTTTTGGTAGTCATTGACTCCAGAAAAAAATTTTGAGCTTCTTCACATAATATCATTAACCCCAATGGACCAGGAATACATCATCAGCAAGTGTGGAATGATCATTGGACCACACGCTGTAATTAATCATACATGAAGGGAGGGGGAGTATGCATCATCCATTCTCAATCATCCAAGTAAACCTACCAATTAAATCATCTTATATCAATATAATGGGTCCCTTTTTAATGATAATACTATTATTATCCATGGTACATACCTTGGGATACATCAATTTCTCCCACTCGTATTTACATAATTTTGAATTAAATGTTAATTTTGATTGATATGAAATTCAGCCTCATTTGGAGAAAATGGGAATAGAAAGTATCAATCGTTAATATGTTTGTACTACCACCTCCACAGAGTGATATAACGCATTTTTCATTAGAATATTTCATAGATGGGTATTACGATGGGTTTATTATTTATATATTAAATTTATGATAATATTATAACTATTGAATTATAATATTATTTTTACCTTATTATCTCCCAATTAGTTGGAAAATGATAATGTCTCTCAAGGGTATTTGTGGACTAGCACCTCCAAATTCTATCTGATACATTTTTATTATCTATTTTATATATATGTTAATAATAATAGATTTAATGAATACATATGAAATATATGATATAAAAATTAATTTTTGAATGTTGATTTGTTTAATAACATTCTTTTATTCCATATTTTTAATAGTGAAAATAATGTTTATGTTTATTTATATGATACCATATCCATTAATGTGGTATTTGATTTTAAAATATCTACCTTTTATGCATGATTATAAATATCTATATCATGAAAATTATTTATAATTATATCGAAAATTACAATATATATATGATAAAACCATGATCAAATTGTATATACTAGAAGTATAAAATAGAAATTATCATTAAAATTTAAATAGGTAACACCCATTAACAATAATTATAATAAGGAATAATAAATAAAATGGCTTATAATTGTAATAATTAGTCTATATATTACATTTTAAATATGTACATTACTTTGGTATAAAATTATAATAAATTTATATTTAATATACATGAGGATAGAGCACCATAAAGGAAACTCAATATTCAGGTAAGCGGTTAATGTTAAAATATAAATATTTTCAAAGATTGTTTATGATTATGTTAAAATACATGTTTACCATTCATTTTTTTTCTTTATGCACAGAGGATTCAAAATTATTTTTTTCATGTAATCAGAAATTCTATTTTTATAATGTCTAAGTTTTAAAAAATTATTTTCAATATTTTCATTAATATTATAATTTTATATTAAGTAATTTTTCCTATGATTTTATTTTAAAATAATATTTTTCATGAAATATTATTACCATTCATTATATGTGGTATTTTTTTACCTTTTTATGAAAACATAAAAGGGATTCCATTTTTAGCAAACACAAAAAGAATAGGTTTTCCTACCACCATGACTGACTAATTAATTAAAGATTAAATTACACATTATAAAGGTTCATTTTAATGAAAATATATTTATTATTATTATTATTTAATTTTTATATATTAAATGAGTAATTTAATTTTTAAAACGTTATTTTCTTTACAAAAATTTCTCATGATCTATTTAATAAGATTTTTAATTCTAATAACATTCTTTGGTGGATATTGTGATTTACTGGTTATATGATCAAATTATTATATATTTATTATTTACCTATATGACTTATGTTTATGGTTATAAAATATCAAATAAACCCACAGTTATTTCGATGATTAAAGTTATGATATATGATTTTTTGATGTTATGGAATATATAAGAATGGACTTTTGATTATATAGAAGTTTTCACAAAAATTATATATCCCTATAATGCATTAGGTTACGATTAATTTTTTATGAGGTCATAATGGTACATAAGATTTTATCAGGTTCTCAGATAAACAGGTTACAATAGAAGTTATCCCAATGCTAACTGAGGGTGTTCTTGATATTATCCTAATCCTGAATGATGTAAATGTATTTTTAGCTATAAAATTATATTATATAATTATATTGGTGTCTATCCTTGATATATCAGTTCAATTATTATTATTATTTGAAATTTTAAGCTATAATTTATTGAATTGACATTTTGAAAATGTTATGATATTTGGTATTCTATTATTTGATTCAATTATTATTAATGTCTTATGAACATACATTTTTTATTCAATGACTCATTTTTATGACCTAATAATTTCTAGGTATGATTTTATATGATTAATATCATGTTATAATTCCCTTTGTGATCATGTTACATTTAAATTATCATTGATAACACCCCTATTTATCCTTATGGATCATTTTAGGACACTATTTAATAGGTTTTATTTTACCTAGGATATGAAAAAAATTAGGTATAATTTATATAAAATTTTTTCATGTATTGAATAATAAAGAGATATATTATTTATATATAATATGAACAATAGTTTTACATACACGGTCATTCAAGGACACTAAATAATTATAGTTATGGAATGGATCATAATGTTGTGCAAGGAATAATAATCTAATAATATGTATTGTTTATTTTTAAAAGCAATGTATATCTATATTCGAAACCTAGGGGAAATCATTATACATTAAGGTTTTCTAAACACATCAAGAAAATGTATTTTCCAAAGTCTTTGATTCACTAAATTCTAGTTTTCATATTGAGACATGTTCTAATTTTTATTTTAATTTCACCTCTTTTAATATATTCATCTCTATTTTCGTTTTGTTATTTTAATATGAAAACAATTTTTATAAAATTATTGGATTAAATATTATAACTCTTTATTTTATTCATCCCTATTTTACACATAAGATTCACTTACATTCTATATAATAGCCTATAAAATAGTTATTATAGGATAAGAAATCATTTAGAACACTTTTTCT
Organism: Viscum album; assembly: GCA_963277665.1. NCBI lineage: Eukaryota > Viridiplantae > Streptophyta > Magnoliopsida > Santalales > Viscaceae > Viscum > Viscum album. The sequence goes on from OY728162.1 coordinate 1,208,200,096, forward strand.
ATTTATTTTATTCAAAAGATGTTTTGTTTTATTTGATCTACTAACATGTTTAATACCAAGGAATAACATTAAATATTTTTGAGTATAATTATAATATTAACATCAGAAATTAACGATTTATTACCCATTCACCACATCAAATTTTTGAGATATATTGTACCTATATATAAGGCTAATGTTTTAGACAAATAGAAGTAAAAAAACTCAAACAATAAATACAATGAGAATAATAGAAATAGTATATGTGTTTCTTTATTTATATGGTGAGTGTATAAAGTGTATTTAGTTGTAAAATTATTAGGAAAATGAAACAATATAGTGGGAGATAAGAAATAGATATTTGATGCGACATGGGAATAGATTGATGTAGATTGATTTTCATTATTCACAATTATACTCAAAAATTATAATGTGAATAAATATTGATGAAATGCCTATAAATTCATCAATTCCCAACATAAATTATTGATCTCTCCCTAAATTTTATTCATCAATCCAATATAAATTAATTAAATAATCAATAATAGAACAATATATTCGTCAAAAATTATCAATTTGATGTATACATTAATTTTTGTTTAAAGGTAATGGTTCCCTGATTTTCACCAATAATAATATATAATGTTTTAAAAATATAACTCATTTATAATAAAAATGTGCACACTATCATAAAAAAATGAACTGTATTAATTTTAAAAATCATGATCGGAACATACGGAATAATTTTAATCCATTACGATTTTCTCCCTAAAAATATTAAATACTATATATTATATTAATAGTAAATATACTAAGTAAAATTATATCAATATATTATATAAAGAGATAATATGAATGAAGATATTGAACCTCTATTGTGTGATTTTCATCATCTATCTTCTCCAACTCCTAAGCCAATTGTTCGAGTGTGAAATTTTAGTCTCCAGAACAACTCCATAGTAAGTCATATGATCATGATATATATGATGTGGTATACATGATTATTTGTTAATGATTACCCACCATATCTCAAATGTTTCCAAAGAATATAAATTATGAATTTATCCACATTTAAATTCCATCCCTCAACTCCAAATCTATGATATAGGTCTAATTACAAGAATTTATGTGAAGTGTTTCAGTGCATATATATTTTTCACAATAGAATAAGAATAACTCATAAACTAAAAAAGATATTCTCATTATCGTTATATTATAAAATATTCTATCTATGAATTGATTTCATGTCCATTGTAAAAGAATTTATTTAGTCACTAAAAGCTCCCAAATCATTCCCACAATGTCCATAGATAGATGTCACACTTTTATTTTAAATGTGATTTTTTTGAATGTCTATGTCTCTGTTAAAATAAATTTCATTGGATTTATTTATCTTTTGTGACATTTGAATACCCTTATAATGATGTTTATAATTAAGAAGAAGCTTCAAACAATCCAATAAATTGGTATTTGAGCAAATTTAAACTCCCTTTTTCTTCAGTCAAGATTTTACAAATGACTTATTCGACAATTTATAAGAACTTAACATGAAGATTAAAAACAATAAATTGAATATCACCCATCATCAATTAATATAAAATTATAGATCAAAATTACTGACTAAAAAATTCATAAAAAATCTCGACAAAATATTCCATTTTATTTTTCTACTAGAAATGGTCCCATATCACTAATTTGAAAACCAATCCCATATTATATTCGTACCATAAAAATGAGGTCTACTTAACCCTAAAACTAGAGACAATAGATTTACCTTCACCTAAAGATCTAATTAAAATATTAATTCTTGCATAAACTATCCAATACTTTCAATAGTGCCCGTAAATGGAATTCACCTTCCTAATGGTTCACTCAATTGGTTTGAACTCATTATGGAACTTCATATAAAGGATGAAATGAATTAATCTCTTATTTTTTTAGATGTAGTGTTCAGAATCATTAAGGTATTGATATCTTATAATCATAAAACATTATAATTTTATACTAACATTAGATAAATTTCTAAATCATAATAAATCTATATCCATTCATGATTCTCCAAATAATATTGAGATCTTGTTTTCTGGAATCATCATAAGACTCTGTTGAGTCCTATCTAACATACTCAATATCAACAATCCTTTAAATTATATATCTTATAGTTTTTGACATGTATGAAAAATACATGTTCATCCTTATACATGTATATTAGTCAATTATAATTCAATCATGCAGATATATCTTTATAAATCATCAAAATGATTTTGATTAATGATATCCATGTCATTTTAAATTTTGTGTATTAAACCCTAACTCAATCAACATGATGAAGTGGTCATAAAATTATTTTTTGGGAATTAAAATAAAAAACATAGATTTATAATATTACAACATGATAAACATTGGTATAATTTTTCAAAAAAGGACATTCAAAAAGTCTTTCATCCTCATCTCTTCCAGATTTGGTCATTCCAAAATCATCATAATATAATTTATATTAGTTTTACACATCTATATTCTCTTGAACACTATGTAATGGATAATATTGGTGGATTAATCAACTATTATATTGGCCATCATATATTTTTTGGTCATTTTAGATTATCCTAGTAATCAGGGTCAATCCACAATGAGTAGCCAAAAGTGTTTACCCTATGCAATATATTCTTTGGATACAAGGGCAAAGAAGGAAGGAAACGAAAGGAGCTTTTTGATTATATGATCAACCGCATGGTAGCAGAATTTGCATAAACTTTCACACATTAACAATAGAATGACCACATAATTTTGGGCAAGAAATCCTTTTCATTTCCCATATAAGATCCATAGTCACATAGAAGGTAAGATGTTGTCCAAAAATCTAAATTCCCTTTGCACAAATTATTAGACTACCATATCAAGGAAGATCTTTCCTTCGCACCTGAATTTTATTTGAAAATAGTTTAACAACTCATAATATCGATTTTTATAATTTAAATATATCAATTTTTTGATATTTCAAAATAAAAATTATTAATTTGATCCAAATTTTTTTTGAAAAATATATTCTTGTAACTAAGAAACTAAAAATTAAAAATCACTAATGTACCCTAAAAACTAAAAAAAAATCAATAAATTCATGGAAACATGTAATTTTTATATGAATTATCAATATGAAATAATTTATTTAGTTGAATTTATAAAAATAAAATATTATTATTTTTGGTAATGTATTGAAATATAAAAACAATGAACATTTTTGAATTTGGGAATGAAGATCAATATTTTTTATTAATTTGTTCATGGAGTTGGATGTCTAACACAATTTGATCATGTATTCAAAAAATTATCAATTCGAGGGTATTTTAAATTTAATAAAATAATTAAACCAAAGCAATATATGTGAATTAAATTATAAAATAAGAGCCACATTATTGATATATATTAAGGATATAAACATGAATTCAATGGGAGGTCACAATGATGTTTGATGATGTAAGATAATTGAATGTGATGTCATTATAGTAAATGGGTTAAATTTATATATGCATGGTTTTTTAACCTTGATATCCATGTTTATGGGATTATGTTTTTTCACTTGAATGAAAAAAAAATCTATTTTCCATTTTAACACAACATTTACTATGTTTGCATCCTGATTTAATTATTAAATCCCCTAGCACCACATTTTTTATTATTTTTTGAATGTCCAAGATAATTTTTAAAAGAAAATACATTGTACTAGAATGATTTTATACTATCAAGTGAGATTCATAAAAATTGGATTTCCTAATAAATGGTGTATGCACTACCATTTTCAAGGATTATTGGTTTATCATGATTCCCATATTTATCTAGAAACAGATTGGGTTATATTATGATGTATTCTATTGAAAAGTTGAATCATTGAAATTCCATACCCACTCTTTGAAAAATGTTCTTGTTTGTTAATCTAATGGTGTCAGGGAAACTTTTCCTCATACACATCTCTACACATGATTCTAACATTTCCCCCTGAGATACAAGAGACATTTATTTATTGAAAGTGTAATTGTATCATTACTCTTGTGGATGTTGAGGATGAATGAACAACCTATAATGTTTCCTCATAACCCCCAAAATATTTTGGTATTTCACATAATTAAATACAAGAAACTGGCCAGTGAAATAGAGAGCCAACATTTACAGATACTTTTAATATATAAGACCAACTTTATTGACTTACTATATATTGTATAGGGATTATCATAAAATTTAAATTGAATGAAATTGATATTAAATAATCTCATATCCAATCAACTTCTATTTTTATGTAGATAGGTTTTATAATATTACAAGATGTTGTGGTAGCCCTTATATTCTCTCATTTAGTCATCAATTGATCTTGAAATATTATTTAGTTATTTCTTCTATGGGGGGATATTTTTTATAATTATATATAGTAATGTGATATTCCATAATAGTTTCATGTATGAATATTTTCACCAATATATGATTAATTAATAAAATATGAAAATGGATAAAATAAAATAAGGTTTTTTTGTGTTAAAACATTTGAGGTTTTAAATTATTATAATTTATTCATGGACTCTATAGTTTTCCAATATACTTAGAAAAATTATTTTATTCATTAGAACTCAATAATTTTTCAAAATAAGAGTGATATCAGCTATCAAATAGTAAAGGTAATTGATTTATATACCTTGGTCCAACATGGATATAGTTAATTGGTTATTTTTCAGAAGGATATGTCATGAATCAGATATATTAGATGCCACATTAGCTATCATCAAGTGTGTATTGACGTATATGAACTTTTATAACTATGATATGAAAAGTTTATATAATATAACTATATCAAAATATGTGTAAATAACAATGTTTTGATGTGGGTCCTAGTAAAGATGAGATGTCCAGATTAAGTGATTATGACATGATATCACTCTTTGGATGTAATGCTTGAGGAGATAACTCATGGATTATATTAAACACAATGTATATAAATGAATCAATATGATTTTCATTTAATATCGGGAGTGACTCTCATATAGTTACTTCGGATCTAATGAAATTGTAAAACTACTAGTGGGATGGAATTAAGTCCTTAATAACTGGTTATGAGAGAACTAATGGGAATGATTTAATTTTATTGACTAAGGTATGTTCATTGTTAATCGGGTGTTATGGTGAAAGCTAATTGATGATCCTTAAGTATAGTAAAATAGATAATTATGATGTTTATATACCCTAATGAGATACTAATGGGTTGGGACTATTGGAATTAATATATTGTGACTTGTGAGACATGATTTATAAGAGATAATATAACTTAGGATAGTATGATTAAATTGGAAAATTATTTGGTAAATCATATTGAGGGTAATACACCATATATTATTTAATTATATAAAAAATATATTGATTGAATTAAGGTGATCCCTATGGGTTCACAACATTTTTTAGATATATGTAAATAATGTATTTCTAGGGATATATAATAATTAGATATGGGTATCTATCCTCTATAATCATGTGGATTAAGAAAATATAGTATCTGAATATGTGTATGATTAGTGAAATAGACCATTGTGGTTATGAAGATTATAAATCACAAAAATAATGCAATATTTTATTTCCATGTTATGTGAATTAGTTTGTTAAAGATGGGAACAATCACGATTATGAGACTAAGAATTCAGTGGGAGATGATTTTTGTGTCCTTATGTATGGATTAGTGTGGGTTAATATTTTTTGTAGACTAGCGATGTTAACTATTATAATATGACATTATTAATTGTGTATAAAATCAATATTTAAGTGGAAGGAAAATATTGGTCAATTTTACAATTTAATTTTATCTCTGATGTATTTTTTTATAATGACTACTAAAAAAAATTAACCTTGTAATTTATTTTAACATTGTATTATAATTAAATTATATCAAATATCATGATGAATTTTATTTGATAAAAAAATAAGTAAAAAATATCCATTGAGTATATATAGAATAAAAATGTTTTATATGTTACCCACTATAACAATAATATTGATGATTTATTACAATACGCTTAAAAATATATTATGTGTCCCATTTGAATCTATTTGATATGATATAGATGATATATGTCTATCAGATTTTGGATTCTCGTTAGTATATATTGATTTCTCTCATGATGATATCATTTTATAATATCAAATAATATAATTTATAATGAATTACCCTCTAATATAAATTATGTGTATTATATCTCTCAATAGATAATCATATATGTGGATATGTGTACGTCTATATAAAATTTTTATTAGTATTAATATATGTATGGATCATGTTATTTCATGCTATGATATATACTATTATGATAATAATTACCTATATGATAAAGGATTTGTGTGTTGTAACATAAGTAACATGATAAAAATTAAATAATAGAGAAATGGATTTTTATTATTTATCTTTATGGTAGATAATATCTATTACCCATTGATTGAATAAGAAAATTTTTATTTAATCTTCATCCATATGACTGGACCTAAAGCACCATTACCCTTTTTAAGTGGCGGTAAGATTTCATTATCCCCCCAAACCATCCTCAAATGATCTACTAAAAATGACTATGACATACTAGGAATATCACACATAATGGGTGGCCTTTTTTGAATACATTCATACACATTGTACCACTTCATATAACATAAAATAATAAAGATGAAATTTAATTAATTAACTGTATAATATAAATAAAATCCTTGTAAAAGACAATAGTATCAAAATAGGGTAAGGGAACATATTCTATAATGAAATATGGAATAATTTACACCAAACAATTAAGAATATGAGAAAATTACCCAAAATATTTGTTGGAAAGGTCCTCAAATTGAAAAATATTTTGATATGATGTCCATCAACTACCACTAAATCCAAGTACTATAAACCTAGTCCAATTCAATATCAAATATGGTTATCAATGAACTACATGTAATTTTTATAAGGCACAACATTGGTAGAAAAAGGAATACATACAAGGGTGAGTACAAACATACACAGTAATAAAACAATAAAATAACAAATAGAAAAATAAAAATTAATTTCATGAATAGAGTGTAGTGGGGAAATAAATCCATAATAATAAAAAATTATAGATACGGATTAATAAATAGAACATAGGATCTTTTAGTGAGTATCAATCATCAAATACCAATCATTGAAGATGTTAACATGTAACCCTAATAATATGATCCACATAATTTAGAAACCTATATCACTACAATATAAATACAATAAAGGGAGAGAACATCCTTGTTTAGTATACACTATATGGGGAATATCCCAAAATAATAGAAAGAGGTGTCACATCAATGGAAGAAAACAATATTTGGGGGGAATCACTAACTATATTGTTATATGTTCACACTATGAATATAAAAAAATTATAATGTGTCTAAATATATAAGTATCATATGGTATATGTGCCTAATTGAGTATCACATAGTTGACGTGGGATTATCTGATATATGTTAGTGTTATAATAGCTCATCCTAATATCAATCATGAGCTTCATAGCTCTGGGGAGAATATTCTTTTGTTACCACCATAGACCCCAATAAAGATACTGTATAGATGTATATTATTATGTTCCTATCCTAAATGTTATCCATATAGAATTATCATGCATCTATATCTGATTCCCAAGAATGGAGATAAATACCCAAAAATGATGGAAAATTATATGTTTTTTACTATTTGGATATATGATGTGAATCCCCTTAAATGTAGTCTATCCATGTACTACCACATTAAATGGAATGTAATGCAAATATTACATGGAATACGTTAGTGGAAAAAACATGTTTAATATTTTCTAGCTTCTCAGTATTTACCATTAAAAACCATGACATAAAAATTCAATGTTCACACCATTCCCTATAGGTTACATAACTTATATACTCTTTTGACTCCATTAGAGTGTAATTAAATAGAGGTAATTCATTAATAATCAATGGAATGTGTTTTATGATCCTCATCAATATGGAACTAGTTTTTAAATGGCCACCTCGAGGAATTATCATGACAAATTCTATATTACTCTTTTTAGTGTTACACATCATAAAAAAATTATGTTTTATGATGGATGATTCTTATTTAAGACAAAAATCCAATAAATGTTTCCTTGGGTTATAAATTTCATTTTAATCTAGAGAATGGTATTGTTTTTTTCATTTTGAATTCATATTTTTATATGAATATGAAATTATACGCCTAAAATAATTACCAAAATTGATCATTCATGAAAAAACATAATTCTCTTACATGTTTCCCATGACCCAAAAGAATTTTTTTAATAAAATATTAGCCTAAAAATGTGTTCAATGTCGCGTCATAAACATCTCTATCACCAGGTTTATAATGCCCATTTTAAATCCCACACCTTCACTACATTAGTTACCTATCAAAGCCGAATAATAACCATGTATTCTATATTATTCATTTCCAAACAAAAAACATTCACCCACAGTTAAAAAATATAATTTTATATTGATTTAAATGAATTCATGTTGAATAACTAGCATAAATGAAGGATAAAAATTAAGGAATGTTGAATGAGAGAGGTAAATTAAGGTAAGACATAAATAGATATCTTTTATTATTGTTTTTTCAGCCGACCACTGATTATTCACATTGAATTAATATGGAAAATTGAATTCTTGGTACAATCAATCATTTAATCCTGAAAAATGGAATATTTAAGAATACCAAAAATTCCCTTAGAGAAATAATTAAAATATAATATTTACTCAATTAATCTCAAATTATATTGGATAATCAATAATAAAAATTTTATACATTGTCAATCGAGTATTATTTAATGAATAACACATATAATTCAGTTTTTAATGGATATTCCTAATTTCTATCATTCATTAGAACATGTAGATCTCATTCAATCTCCCCCATATTTTCCACCTCTCACACTACCTCTCGAACTAGGGTTATAATTATTAATCTATGATATAATTTATAAATAGGTTTAGGAAATAGATATATTATATCAACAACATAATCAAAAAATCAAATTAAATCAATAAATTTATACACCTATGATGGGCCAACTTTGGGTCCCCATGTGCAATTAAAGAATACATTGATCCTATTTTGTTAAACATGTTACTATTATAAGGATTTAGATTTAAATAATGACTATTTTTTAGAAGTAAATTCTTTATTCCCTAAAACATATATTTTTTAATAAATTAATTTTTTTTATTATATTATTATCAAGTCTTTTCAATTACAATACTTTTATATTGTAATAGTGACACATCTGAAATATAATTAATATATTCTAAAGTCTCACATTTAAAACCAAAATTACTATATCCTCCACAATGGAAAATATTTCAAACATAAAAACAATATTATATGTGTATAGGGGATGATATGGTTCTTGAATCTTATTCCATAACTCCCAAGACCTTTCTTGGAGGTGTTTATGCTTCCAAATGATATATACAAGCATAATCTCTTATATACAAAGGGTCATCATCTATCACTTTTCGATATCCAGTATATACTTTTAGAATATGGAAGTATCCTTGATGTCTATCGTACCCTATGAAATAAAGTAGGATGGGCCGTGCACATATCTCCATAGTTGTAACATAAGAGAAAAAATTATACTAGTCTAGTAGTGGGAGATATTAATGGTAGAATAAAACCTCTCCCACACTATATAACATCGTGAATGGAATTATGAATCACTAGAAAATATCTCATACCCAACCATTTTTATACAAACCAAGGTATATTGATAATATAAAAACACATGATCTTCTCCCTTTAAAATTTCATCTATCATTTGTACGAATAGGACTATAATGGATCTAAGTGGTCTTTATCCACTTACGGATCACATGCACATTTTTTTTCATCTCAAGTATTAACACCAAATTAATAAATGTATTATCTATTAATTAAATCTTGATTTGTTGTTATAGTTAGTGTCTTGTGATCATTCCCATTAATGGAATTTTTATAATAGTGTTGTTATAGTTTTAAATTCTTTAACTCCACTAAATACATGTAGTACTCCCAGATCTGAATGAAATATAAAAAATAGTATCTCAATATACCCTTGGTAACATGAATGGGGACATTATAATTGCTATCAATTTAAGTGTTAAATGATGTAGTAAACTGAAACTATTTATTAAATTCCTCTAATATACCTCTACATTGTTCAAAATTAATCAAGAATCTAGGAAAAACTGATCATAGAAACTCATGAAATTAGATGATATGCTCGAGGTCAAGGAATCTTGAAAACTCTATTTAACCGTTCTCTTGAATACCTATTTAGTGGGATAACATATTTATTCTATTAATTAATTTATATTGTGTTTTATGTCCTAAAACTTATCACTAAATATATGTCATAAAATCCAATGATATGTTATATAATTATTAATTTAGAACCTCAATGGCTTCGACCAATAAAAATATCAACTTTGTCTCTACATCCACATACTGATAGGTGAGGCACTACGATACAAATTTTGAAACAAACTTCTTTATACATATCCAGAAAAACTAATATATGAGAATTTTTTTATCATTTTCACTCTAGGATTCACCACTTAGGGTGAATTATGGAATTACCACAACACATATTTATTAAGTGAGACTAGAACCATCATCCATCCCTAGAAGAATATTATATAATCGTATAGTTAGAATATCTATCAAGTGAATCTTTTCAGATTATTCGGTTATTAAATATAATGAAATATATTTGTCCCATATCACTAAAAATGATAAAGATACACAAATATTGATTAAAGGTTAGAAACCTATAAATCATAAACTAAATTAAATTTTAATGAATCCATCTACTCAGATTCCTCATGCCCCAATTGGTAAAGGTAAATCCTTATAAGGGTATCAACCACCACATTCCTCTTTCATAAAATATTGATAATCAAGAATTTATAACCCTATATGACTGTTAGCTGTTATATATATATCAAGTTAAGATCTCTTTGATAAACTATATTTCTATGAGTCTAATGGTCTATATAAACTATGTACCCCTCTTTTAGATGTTAGCATATAATTTTCATCTTGGAGAACACTATTGATAATAAATCTACATCATGGGGTTCATAGTTCTACTCATGAGGTCTAAAAACCTTGACATATATACAATCATAGTCTATATATGTCTCATTAATCAACTATTAAACACTCTAGAGAAATCACCAAAAACCGCAAATTAAACACTTTCCTTAGAAGACAATAGGAAATTAGAACTCGTTATCATGTGATTCATCTCCTCAAAATCTCTATGGAATACTCAAACCAACCAAATCTATTCCCATTACAAGAAAGGGAACTAAAGAAGGACTCAATACACTAGAATATTTCAATAAATCTTTTGTTGTACCCCCTTAACTTAATGAAGAATCATAGTTTGAGAATCATCAAGGGTGGATCCGAAGATAACAATGGCTTGATCAATTATGGTTCTAAAAATTCTCCACCATCTCATATGACATTCTAGAGGATATGAACATATCAAATATAAAAAATGATAATTTGAGTGATTTATATATATCCAGGTCCCCATATGTTTGTATAAGGTAATCAATAGACACATTATATAGATTAATAAAATGCGAATTTCATGGATGAGACCGACATCAAATGGCCCATGAAATAATAAAATATCAATTTCATTAGGCTAGAAAATTATTTCAGATAATTATTAACACCAAAGGGTATCAACCAAAATTCATAATGGACAAAGAGGTAACAAAATGTTTTAATTGAGATATCCTCCTCGATAATCTGAATCTTTGGATAGTTTGGCCTACAATTAGTCTTCTAGAACCGAAAATATCCCTTTATCTATAAAATGAAATCATCAGTACTTGGTTGAGTTTGTTTTTTCATATTTATTACCAGATTATGGAAGATAATATAATCACAATGATTCAATATTACACAATCCATATTTCAAAAATTTATAGAACCGCTGAGATGGGAATATTGGGCCTATGGAATATTTATACATTTAGTCCTCTATCATCATCCTAATATCCCGGATCTTATCTATGAACATATAATTTTTCAGAGATGATATTTTTTATTCCTTGGGTTTTAGATCAATGCGATATTATCCTTCTAGTTGAACATGAAATCAATGAACATCCTCACCAAAAACATTAACATACCCTTCTACAACATTTCTAGGATAATCATTTTATGTATCAAATACGTAGAAATAAAAACTCTAGAACTATATGGTGAATTTATTCTATATTCTAATCATATTCCATGGTCATATAAAATAAATTTCTATTCATCCATAAAGAAGAATACTAATCAATTAGATTATAATAGAATCAATATCTAATTGTAGAATTTTATCTAGCTATAAATATTTGATAAAAATTCCACACACTGTATGATGTCATGTGACATATTTATAACCACCAAGAAGACACATGGAAAACTCTCTATAATAAAGGAAATCATTTTTCAATAGAAGATATCTATGAATGCATTATCACATCTAGTAGAAACCCCTAATAGTGTAGGTTAAGCTGGTATAACCATAATAATCTCATTCTCTCAATATAGAGATGAAGAAATGAATAATTGTATATCACTAGTGTCTATGAGTATGGTTTCCAGTGTAAATAATAAAATAATTGTACCTAAAATCATGTGAGTCACCACAATGTGATAACCCTCCAATTCCTACATATGTTCACATTCCAAAAAACCCACAATTTATACCATGCATGGACTACATGGGGGTTGAGGTGTTAGGAGAGGATTATGAAAACAACTTGTTATTAATCCTATAGGCACATCAGATATTCTAATACTAAATAAAAAATCATATGTGAAACCTCCTTAACCTCTATTAGGTATCAAATCATGTAGATACCCCTCGCGTAGAGGTTTATAAAAATTATAACTAACCACAACTACATAACAGTTGAGGATTTCTATCACTAAATAATCATATCCTCTAAAAATGTAGTGAAGTCAATCCATTGGATGACTTGACTAACTATAGAATTATTTATTGAATGATCCACTTTATTTATACTTATCACACGTATGCCTCATATATTATGAAGTTAGTGGATAACTCTAGTTTGAAAATGATGGAAAATATTCTACTGGGGGACCACCAACATCACATTTCTCCTATTTCCCCTTCCAAAAAGATTTATTTCTCTAAGGATATCTCTATAACCTTGAAATAAGTGGTAAAATAACTGATAACAATGCCTAATAATATTTTTCAATAGAGTAAACAGTCAAAGAAATCATTGATGAAAACCCCTAAAATCATATCATGGGATAAACATGTGAGATCAATGTATCTCCATGAAAACAAAAAACCTAATGTGTTATGATTCTATAACCCCAATTGATTGTTCATGTGAATGAATAACAATTTTAAAATTTACTCAAACTCTATTTAATAATATGTACTCTCATCATGGGTCTTTGTGAACAAGGATCCCCAATGACTTTACACACCATGAATAAAACGAGTTCCTAGCACGAATATTTATATAAAGAGTGTCTCAAAAACTAATAAAAATAAGACACTAATGTAAATCTAATCCTTGACCACCTATGGGTTATAATCATCAACACATATATGTTTTCTAAAAAAATTTAACATATAAAACATGATTAATCTAGGAACATCCACATCATGTTATATTTGAATAATCTACTGTATAATAGTTGGTTGAAATCCCACATTAACTATATGTGGAGGGTATTCTTAATGATCAACTTGTAAGGGAACTACTCCATGTATTACCATTTTAGAAAAAGAAGATACTAACACCTATCTAGAAGAAACATCAATGATCTTATCATGGATAGGAGATTCAATAACATTAATGAAAACATCATTGTGATTCCTCACAACCCTAGTAGGATCTCTATTTAGATGCATCCTATAATTTTAAGTAATGAACCATATTTAATAAATCATATAATAGAAGAATACTTACGAATGGCATGATAAGTGATAAAAGATTGATATATGATGAATAAAAATTTTATTATTCTCTAAAATTGTTACCTCCATGTATAATGTAAACAAGAATTTCATTAGTGTCATGGGGAATTGATACATTTTTTGATTCACTATAGCTAGGTTACATGTCCAAAATCAAAACTGAAAACCACTTAAAAATTTTCTATTACCTCCAAAACCCAATCCTAAATAAAAATCAATATCCAAACTCTATCCAATGGAAAAAACATACTTTGGTACTAGTCTATCATGACCCAAACCATACGGGGACCACTTGGGTGAAGATAAACAGAGTGTACCACCCCCTTAATGTCTTTAATAGGCCTATGGAATGTGACTATAAATTTATATAAATATCATAAATAATTATATTATATAATATAATTCACCTATACAGAAGTAAAATTTTCAATAATAAAATAATAATGATGAATAAATACAAGTAACTAACTTAAATATAGTAATTTAATTGAAAAGACAAAAAGTATGATTCATAAAGGAACAAAATACTATAATAAATCACTAGAGGTAAGGATACAAGCCCAATAATTGAAATGGACAAAAATAGAACAATATTATATTTGGAAAGTCCCCTGCAATAAACAATATCATGATATCATCGTCAACTTCAAATACTATATCCTTGTATTAATATGCTCTGACATATGATCATTCCACCTTTTTCAATTTTGAATTACCCATAATATACATAATACAACACATGTTCTTGAAATGTCTCCCATAAATACATGAGTAAGTGCATAATCTATATGAAACCATTTATAACATAATCAAATGATGGAAATTCTGTGTAGCTCATAACCATAATATGGGTATGAAAAATAAACACATATGAAGTAGAAACATTAAATAAATACTTTAATAGAGGTAACAAGGTATCTTGGGTAGTTTATTATTTATTGATGATGAGAAACAAGATATAAAAGTATACAACCCCAAAAATATAAGGAACCCAATATGAGAACACACATTCCCTATCTATAAAGAAATTGGATTTCTCAATCCACACAAATTAGTACACTATAGATGAGGAAGTACTGAAATCCATATATAGGGTAACCTCACACTATGTTGAACACAAAAAAAAGTGGATTACCTAAACTCATAGTTAGAGGTATCACACATTTAGTAGAATACAAAAAAAAGAAGATAAATTAGGGTCACAGTGCAATTGTAACTCATTCAGTATCATACAATAATCAAGGGATTATCGTACACTAATGAATATGTTTACTTCCCATCCATTAATTTACATTGGATCAAAAAACTCATAGAAGGATATTCCACATATATCATATCATATTTTACCTTTTATGATGAAGTGATGCCACTCAACACATTCCATGTGGTGGAGAACACTGGATAGACTACTCATGTACCCACATCCAAATCTCATCCAAGGACATGAGGAAATAAATATGTTGTTAAAATTACATGATATATACAATATGAGTAAATGTTGTATTTTCCCATAGAAATAGTTCATCAAAGCACTACAAAATAACATGTTAATTAAATGTCAACATAAATGAAATTCATTAGGTGGTATTATGCATATTTGACTAGTAGGGTACTTAGTGTATTCTAATACAATCTATGTTAGGTAAATTTTATATAAACGATATTCCCAAGAGGGTGTATTTCATATAGGCTCACTATAAACAATCTTATAAATACCAAGGAAGATTATATATTATTCATATATTATAGAATAATAATTTTTAAAATTATGAGTATTATATAAATTCATTAACCAATTATTTTACTTTACAATATATTTCATTTGAATATTAAGAAAAAATTTCATATTCATTTTTGTGAAAATAATAATTTGTTATTTATTTAATGAATTATACAAAGAAAATTATATATTTAAATAAATATCCTTTATTCAATTTTTATAAATACCAAGGATTATTCAGTGGGCATGATGTGGTATGGATATAAATGATAAATTGTATATACTATCATTTAAATAAATAATGATTAATTTCTTGGTCAAAATAATGATATTTTAATATATTTATGTTGGTTCATTTCATGAAATATATTAAAATTATAAGTATTATAATTTGTTTTGGGGGTTTCCTAGAATAAAAAAATTTCATAAGGGCCTATTTACAGTAATTAAAGGTTTAACCCTATTTATATATATTGGTTATTTATAATTCTATCTCACAAACAATTTTATTTTTATATGTTTCCTAATACATAGTTATACACCAAATAAATCTTTCAATAAAATATAGATAAAATTCCACAACTACTTTTATATAAAGGGAGAACAAGAAATAAATTCTTCTATATCATATGATTAATTATTTCAATCACAAAAAACTACACAAGGTATCCATTTCCTCTATACAAACATGTATAATTTGAATAGATATATTCTATGGTTCATGGATCATTTTTTTATTCCACAATAGGGATTCTAGTTTGGATTTATCTTCATGATTATTATATAAGAGGATAAACTGAATTGATTAACAATAAATTAATAGATATCATGATGATGTAATTATTTTTATATATTTATTATAAATTAATTGTTAAAATATAATTTTTATAAATATTATAGGTCTTCAACTTAAATGTTATTTCAATAAGTCCATTGAAACTGATGCTAACAATTTTGGGTACCGATCCAACTAATTCATTTATAACCAAAAACATTCCTATTTTATCATATTATTCACATTACAATATATAATTATTTATTATATATTTGATTGTATAATAATTTTTATGAATTATTTTCATTCATTGTTTTTAGTTCTTAAATCCAAAACTTATGATAATTATCGTAATCATATTGATATGAACAATAATAAAAGGAGAACCTTATAAGAAAACATAAACATGTAGTACAATAGTTCTAAGAATTATTTCAACAAATCATTAATATATTGTATATAATTATAATTACACGTCTATTTTACATGGTAGATAACAGAAGAATGATTTTTAGTGATTTTAGAATATTCTGTGTGGGTGTTGGTGTCTGGTTTCATTTAAAGACACATATTGAATACTAAATGGGACACTATTGAATTGGTAGTAAATTGAATGTACTTGTTGTATATTTTGAATACCTAAAAAACATTCAACCTAAAATAAATCAAAGAATTATTCTTTTCATATAATGTGACATGTAATTATAAGACACAACATATTGTATTTTTGATGAGAAACATTTCATGAAATTATTGTAACACACTTTCTAAAATACGTTTTAGTTATCCTAAATAGATTTTAGTGTAGTATAGTTTTCTCATCATGTTATATTAGTATTTATGTTTCATCAAGAAGTTATACTTAGTGGACTAAAAAAGGTATTAAACCACTTTTGGGGGGTCTTTTGAGAAGGTAAAATTATTTATTGCTAGGGGATACCAGATGGAGTGTCACTAACATAGTGGTGGATCTAAATTTTTTTACATATATACTAGAATCTAAAAAAATTATCAGTGTATATAAATAGAATGAATATGTGGGTATAGTTTCTTGGAAGGATATAGGTAGCCAACCAGCTACCCAGTAGAATGCAGCGGGTACCCTATGGGGTCAATATAGCTGGTCAATGTCAAAAAATGATGGCAATTCATTACTAGGTTCAACATCCAATGGATCATATGACATAATTAAACCCAATAGATCATGGTGGGATATATAAAGGATATAAATAGACCCATATGGAGTCTATGAAATGTATTGTTCTAGGAAATATAATCTGAAAATAAACTACGATCAATCTTGATAATAATTTATTTCAATAACCTCCTTACTCTAGAGAAATCCATTCTACATATTTATACAACATCAGTATCTATAGTATATTCCTATAATTTTTTATGATCCATTCTATTCATAGGTTTTAGGAATATAGTGTGCGAACATCAACAGAAATGTGCCTATGAAAACCTTTATTTTTTATATTTTTTATCATTTCAATACCAACCATTGAAATTAATGTTGTTTCTATTTATTTTTATCATTAAATAAATATAAAGGGTATTTCAATTTCATTCATTATTTCTTGGAAATTAAATAAGGTATATTTTTTGAGTCCTTATCTACCACTAAAGGCATGTTCTAATAATTAATAAACATGAAAAATATTGGCGTATGAGTTGTATGTGATCATAACTGAGCTATAACTGATATTCTATAACAAATTACATGTGTATTAATTTATATAATTTTAAACATTTCAATTTAATAACCTATCTAAATTAATTAATTAATTAATCTTTCATCATATCCATATCTTAAAATATTAAATTATATATATGACGCCAACTCTTTGTTAATATATTGTTAAACAATTATAAATCTTTTGAATTCTAATTTGTTTATCTATTCGATCATTCCCACTTTGAATATTTCAATTTAAATGACAATTAATATTTCTATAAAATAAGTACTATTTAATAATTAAACTAAATTCTCCCTCTTTCTATAAAACTCCATCAATAAATAATTTATCAAAGACCACCATATTTATAAACATAATTTAGTTATTTTTTTAAAAAAATAGTCCATGTTATCTAAATTTACTTATAGCATCATTTAAAAACTATTATTTTAAAAAATTTAATCAATTCCATGAAGCATTATTTTAAATTAGGCTTATACCGTTCACGTACAAGGTTCTCTGAAAGAACACTTAATGTTTCATGTCACATTTAGTTAGTGGAATAGAATACAGTAATTGGAAAAGTTAACTGTCTATATTTATTAGAAGCATTGGATACAAAATGTTTAGAAACATTATGAATATTTATAAACCTAATATGGAATAAATAAAATACAGACATTATATGATATTTCATATTTCAAACATGATGTTCAATACATGAATGGTCTTTATTTTGGTTTATATTGAATATAAATATATTTTATTTTACTGTGAAGTAATACTCATGAAATTTGAAAATTACTTGATGTTACTCATGATGGAACTAATATATTTTAATATTAATTACTTGGTATGTTTTAAAATTGGTTTTAAAGTATTAGTATACTTTCAATTGGGTTTATTATTGAAACGTTTACTCAATTTATAGACCAATATGATGGATGAAAATGTTTTAATGACATTGTTACTATATTAAATCTTATGAAGAAAATAAATTTATTTTTTCTAAGTACATATTAATTTAGGGTAGAGACAATCCATGAAACCAATGATATCAGATAAATGCTTATTGAATTTATTATTAGATCATTTATGACCTATGAGATCACCATAATGTGAAATGGTGAAAATTAAGATAAGGGGTTCATGGAACATTAAATGATAATTTGTTTTTAATGAATCAATGAAGACTCATCCATAAGAAATATCATAAGATAAATTTAAAAAAAATTATACAAAAACATGGAATTAATGAAATACATCAAATATGATAAAAAAGGAAATTTTAAACATGAAATATAGGTGAGATGAAATCATTGTAAAAAATGTGCCATATCTAACTCAAGTTCCTCACATACAAAAATAATATTAAGTTAAATTAGAAAGGAATGAAATCTATTAATCTCATTACATTATGTGTATGTGATTATTCCCTCTTATCTTCTGACTGAAGTGAAAATAACACCAATTGTATTATAGGAAAAATTGATGAATTTGATGTGGTTTGATCCCCTATATTTAATTATTCAGCCAATTCTTATTCATATATACACTTAAATTATAAATAACATAAATATTATAGATATCAGTTGTTTAATGGTTTTAAAAACATTAAAATATTTTCAAATATATCAAAATAAAATATAATTTGATGTTTTTGAAGGAATAAACAGTCTAATGTAAATTAAGTGTTATATTTGAAAGTAAAAGAGAATCCTAGTGCTAAAAATATTGATTTTACCATTAAGGATATCAATAATTCACTGTTGGAAATCACTATAGGCAAGAAAATTTTAAATAAAACATTGGGATCTGATTGACTAGGGAAAATGACTTTTTTTTGTCTTTTCAAATAAATAGTGAAACTATAAGAATATAATAACAATTTCTAAATGACACATGGAATAGTTTTTCATTTTCTAAAGAAATATCAAGATTATTATTTATTATTTTTATTCTAAAAAATGATCATTGTGGATGGGATAAATAAATACATATATCTTCTAAACTATTGCATAGTAATTATAATGGAAATTATAATGATAAAAGGGTTTGGATTGAAAAAATATTTTTTTCATAACATTTTTGGACAAAAATGTTTTATATAAATGTCATTTTTTTATTTATAATTTTTCTAAAATTAACTCAAGAGAAAGTCACATAGATATATATATTAATTGGATAGTTGGCTATTGTGACAATGTAAACAAACTACATTGAGTTTAACTCAAGGGCTTAAATAGTTAGAAATTTTATTATTTTTTAATTAAATTAAAAAATTATTAAATTTGATATATTTTTGTTTTAAGTGTGGATGAACATCATTATTATGTTTCTATACTATAACATTTAACATTAGAAAATATTCAATTTAATAAGGGTCTAGGTGTTGTTCCATTACATCATGAATTTTATCATTAAGGAAAGAATTGTCATAATAATTTACCTTCAATAGAAAATATTTTATTGATTAAAATTAATATTCATTTGAATTAAAAGATTTCATTTTCAACTTATATCACAATTTAAAAGGGATATTTATTTATAATTAATCATTTTAACTATTTATAATATAGTTATAATGTTTTTTATTTCAATTTGATAATTACGTGATATTATATTTTATTATATTATTCAATTAAATAATCATAGATCTATATCATGTCTAATTCTTATAAGTATGTGAATATCAAATTATAGAATTCACTCGATCATGATTTTCTTAATTAAATTAATATAAATTCAGCATTTTTTTCAATTTATTAGATAAATATTTTATATTTTTAATTGATCTCATTTATCTATTTTTTATGTTCTATTTATCTTGATTTATGTTTTTAATATTTTGTTTTCTTCCTTCTATAGAGTTCACATACCAACTACTAGGTCACACTAGCTAGCCATTGTAGCTAGGATAACCTTTATTCCTTCTCATGGGGGATGAATTATTCTATTCACAGAAACTCTTTTCCCCCAATATATGTTCCATATTCTTTATCATAATCATCCATTTACTAATGTAAGTAACATATTTCTTTCTTGATTTTCTTTATTTTTTCTTTTGAAATATTTTTTTTATTGATAATTATTTAATTATCCTTGATTGAATCCTATATCACTATTGTGAAATTTAAATACCCTTACTTTAATTGTATTTTTCTTTTAAAATCTATCAAAGTCTCTATAGATGAATATATTTCCAATATATGATATATAAATAGAGTATAATTATTACTCAAATTATTTATGTTGAATTTATTTCTAATATTCTTTTTACTCTATATTATTTTTCAATTTAATCCTTTTCCATAATGTTTATTTTGATATGGTGAAAATGATTTTGTTTCTCAGAATAAGGAGAATAAATGATCAATTTATTTAAAGAATTGTTTTTTATTTTTTGATGAAATCTCTCTTGTTCATAAAATTCTTTTATAAAATTTATATGAATATTTACAAATATATATTTTCATCATGAAATCCAGTCCTAAAAACATATCTATTAAATTTATTTTGAAATCGATTATATTTTAATTTTAACAAAATCTTTTAAGTCAAGAATTTATTTAAAAAATTAAACTATGTTTGTTAAAGTAATTTTTAAAAATTAACACAATATAATATGGTTCATGTATTGGTCAACAATGATTTTATAACCATTAAAATTGATTGTAACATTTTCAATCTAATATTTATGTTTTCCATGAGTAGTGGGCCTTTACATCATACTTCGTTTGACATTAATAATGAATATACATTATCTTTGTCACATAATAATTCTTAATATTCAGAATAAATTTTAATTTCAAATTTTATTTTAAAATTTTAATTAAAATTAATTTAAATTGTTATTATTAATGGGATTTAATTTATTTGTTGAGTCTTATTATTATATGGACCATTGTATATTTTATGTGTGAATTATAGTGATCCAACCCTATTCAATGTTGTAAAATGATTATTATTGAAACATCTTATTTTTATCAAAATATTAAATTATTGAGAATTATTTTATTAAAAATTAATGACATGTTTTAATGTTTTATAAAATTTTTCAGAAAATATTAGCACTTAAACTATGTATTTTGTGCTTTTAAGTTCTATTTTTGAATTGTTGAATGGTATTAAAAATCAAATTCGATTTTATAATCATAAAACAAATTTTCAATTCATGTTTTCAATAGATTAATCCATATTAACATTTATTAATATAAAAATATGTATGAGTAGTTTTAGATAATAAAAATGGATGGTAATGATTTGAGAAATTAATGGTATTGTTGAGATATTTATTTTTTCAATTGTTTTAATATATTTTAAATCGTTAGAGAAATTTAATGAAATATATATTTTTTATGAGTTCATTTACTATTCCAAAAAAATAGAAATTATACATTTAATAGTATATCTTGATTCATTTTCATTATGGAATATTGAAATTATTTGTTCAAATACATTGAATTTTCATATGAAAATACATTCATTTTTCATTTTTTGGCTGTTTGTGTCCATAAAAAGGGGGGTGGAATTGTTTGTCACTATATAGTAAGTGTATTAATGATAAAAAAAAATTTAATAATTTTTTTTATTTTATTAAATATTGTATATTTGTTTTTAATTGACCAAAAAAATGAATCAAAACTATTATGGAATGTCATTTTATAATAACATGAAAGCTCTTTCTAGTGACTCTCGAATAGATTTTCATAATGTAGATAATTCAACTGGATAAAATATATCTTCTATATTAATCACACTGGAAACATCATGTAGCTTAATGACTATTCAATTAGTTCTATAGTATTTGAAAATCTATAAGTATCCCTCTAGCTATTAAGTGCAAGCCAACAACTATATGGGGGTATTGAGAAAACAGGTCAAAGACAACATTGGTGATGGAAATGATTTCCTTGGAATGACCTATCATGAATTATATAAATAATATACACATATTATATCATGAGTAGATATATATAGGATTTTAATATAATCCCATAAATGATTATAAAATAATTGTGATGTGAAAATTCATCTTAAATTAATATGTGATAATTCTCTGTGCTCAATTATTTCCATTTTAATTCAAAGAATAAAAAACTCATATAAATAAATGTAAAAAAACATTTTTATATCATCTATTTCTATTTTCCCTCCCATCCATAATTTTCTTCTATTTTTAGAATTGAGATTTTGTACTTTAATTGGATTTTCCTTGACAAACCTTCTTTTGATACTATTTTTTACAGGTTCTTATCCCTTAAAACCAGGGTACATTAAATTTTTTATTTCATCCTAAAGAAGTAAAATATCTTTCAATTTATTTACATAATGTTTCCAAAATAATGTTTCTATCATTTTCTATTATTCTTAGATTCTATATAGTTAATTGTATACTAACTTATAAACCCTTAAAAATTGGGGTGTGTGGTGTAGGGGGTTATAATGAATTGTTACCAAACTACCATAAAAAAATTTATGACTATTTTTATTTAATTTAACATAGTTAATATATTATAATGAATGTTACAATTAATAAAACAATCATTATTAATATTAATAATTTTATATCTTATATTATATAAATCAATATCTCACTTTGTTAATAATTTTTTTACTACATTTATGATTTTATGTTCTAATATATTTATTAAATTTATCATGAATAGTTTGATTATTTTTATTTAAAATAAAATTGAATATTTATCTAAAACAATTTAGTTTTACTTTTTAAAAGAAAAATTACCCTCACCCTACCGCTTTTTTTCATCTTACTCTGACTAAAAAACATGAGGTACAGAGCGTGAAGCTTGTAATATAATATGTATTACATGTGTTAAACCATTTCAAATATATTTAGTGTTAAAATATATATTTTAATGTTGTAACAAAATAGTTTACATAGCATGTTTCAATATTTAAATACAATGAAACTCAAGAAAATTCATGCAAGCCACAGTTTGAAACAAGTCTGTCATGAAAATCAAATACTCTTGAAAAATCAACGAATTAAAGATAAGAAAAACTATGTGATATATATTTGGATGTAATAATAATGAAACAAAGTTTTCCAACACTAGGTTCATGTTTAGGGATTATTATTGTTTGTTATGGATGTAATGATAAAAAAATATATTGTTATTTTGAAAATGAACTACATGCATGGTCATTTTACATGTCATATACTTCATAGTAAATTATAGTAGTACACAATACATATATTAACTGAATTCTATATGACCATACAAAAAATAATGATTGTATATTTTCACCAATTTTAAAACATATTAGTTAATATTTTAACATTTATTGTTTTTATACATTCAATATATGTACATTGTATATGAAAAAGACCATACACAATAGAAAGAACAAGACAATTCTAGTAACATAAAAAACACTGTATGTATTTAAAAATATAAATGTGATTACATATATGTACAAGGTCACACATAATTCCACATCTAATAAATGTCATATTCTTTAACATAAATTATTAATTTAATAGGATAATGGGGGTACATAAAATCTTCATCATAATTAAATTCAATGAAGTTAACACATTTAATAAAAAATAAATCAATAAAATTTATATAAAATTATAGAGGATTGGATCTTAAAATTATAGTTTTACAGATTAATAAGTTAAATAATTAATAAAGTAATATAATGATTGAGTTTTCATATTTATAAACATCTATATATATAGACCATATTGAAGTGAATTCTAGAAAATAGTTGTTCTATGTTGTTAATCATCACGATCATTACAAACCTATGTATATGTTATGTTTATATTTAATTTAGGTTTCTAATTTCTATGATTTATGACAAATTTGTGTTATTAAATTAATTATTATTATATTTAAATCCTCCTTCCGAATTTATTTAATATAGTCCTTTTATTCAAAGATTATTTTATATAACCATGAATCCATGGTTCCTCTCACCAATGAGTGAGTATGAAAATAAAATGGATGGAGCTCCATTTGAGGGGAGATAGTTCAGCCCCATCAAATTTTAAAATCATAAAGTATTATAAATTGTTTATATAATAATTCTATGACTCGATTTAGGTATCACTGTACTATTTTTCTCTATGTTAATGTTTGGTTTGTCATATGCTTAATAAGCCAACTAGTAGTTAATGTATCATGATAATAACATTTAATTGTTTTATTTTTCATTTGAATGGTTATTTATTTATTTATATGATGCATATTTATTTTATTATTAATCCTAATAACATATATGAAATGAATTAGTATTTAGGATATATGAAATTAATAATTGTTTTTATGCATATTTTTTTTATTTTAAATTGTTAATTAATTATTTAAAATCCATATAAATTTAAAAATATTCTAAAAACAATAGAAAACCATATTTACACATATGAAAAAAACTCTCATATATTGAACATCATTAAAGATAACACATCCCATTACATCCATCTAAATACACCAATAGTTCTATGTATTTGTTTGACCTTTGTCTGGTTACTTTTATTTATCATGGATATTTAATGATTGTATTTTAGTGATGTAACTATATAAAAAATGATATATTCTCATAAAATACAAATTTTTACATGGAGAAAAATAGTTAAGAATTCCATGTGTAGGATTTTAGGATTGTTGAGTTGACTCAATAGATAACTTAACTATGAATTAATGTGTATGAAAATACTATCACTAAAAATAATTAGGAACAATTTTACTACTACATCATCAATGTTATGATAAGGGATACATGGATCCTTTTCCACTAGAATATCTGTAACATCCCAAGTAAGTAATTAAATATAGATATTTTTATCTATGTATATTTATGAATTAGATAATCTTTTAGAGGTTTAAAATGAGAATAAA
Organism: Viscum album; assembly: GCA_963277665.1. Lineage (NCBI taxonomy): Eukaryota > Viridiplantae > Streptophyta > Magnoliopsida > Santalales > Viscaceae > Viscum > Viscum album. The sequence continues at coordinate 1,208,226,153 of OY728162.1, forward strand.
TCCAATCTTAAGCATGGAATACACTAATATTTTTAAAATATTGTTTTACTGCCTTTTGATGGAAAAACATTTTTAAATAAAACCTTTGACAATTTTATAATCTTTATTTGTCAAAATAAACATATTTTTATGATCGGGACATTGAGATTTACATGGGATAAATGAATACTATCATTTATTTTAACCACTTTGTTTAAATGTGGAATTTAATGCAAGTTTTATTATCTAATTATCTAAAACTCTAAGCCTGAAAAGATCCTCAACGTGTGGTCTTGTAATAAATAAAGATTAAGTAAGGTTTAAGGCTGGGGCCATATAATATAAATGTGATATAATATACTACATCTAGTGGTAAAGGCTATTAGGATTTAATAAAATCGTCGGAGACTAATTAATTTATTATATTATCTGACAAATAGTAATCAGTCTACAATACCAAAATATTTCTCTCTTTTTATAGAATATATAATGATAGTTGACTATAACATTATTCATGTGATCATTATTGTATAAAAAAATTTCTTAATAAGATCTAGCATCTTAGTATGGTAAAACATATTTTATATTGTAATATATCAAGATTAGTTATTTTTCATGATGACGACTTCAATTCTTTTTTATCCCTCTATTGAAGAATGTGTGGATATACACGTGGTCTTCATCAACCACATTGACGAGGAACTAGATTTACATTGAATCATATATCATTACATGAGTAGTGAGTTATGTAATCCTCATGATGACATGGATCAATAAAACACGTTCTCTCATCTTTGTGGTCATTATCAGAAGAAATAATGAAAATTTAGATACAAAATCATCAAGCCACTCATTATTTAAAATATTTGATAATATTCACTCTAAGGACCTAATATAGTCAATATTATTATCTCTATTTAGTAGTTAGAAATATGTGGTTTCATTTTATCTAATTAATTCTCAATTCCCTTAATTATCTAAATTTTTACACAAAGATTCATATGTTATAATTTGAATATCAATACACATATTATAGATAATATAATCTAATATATCATGAATGTAATTTTTTTGGTGGATAAATACATGAACTATGAAAATACATTGATCCTTATAATGAATATGAGAAAGGAACAATTAGAAACTACCATAGATTAATTCCTATACAAAGTCACCTTGACACCACCATTCCAATAAGAGATATATAAGACGATGTGCTTTGGGATATAATTAAGTATGACTTCCATGTCATAAATTATGTCACTATAATAAAAACTACATCTCATTCAAGAACATAGGTAAATATTTAGGTCAGTTCATTATAAAATTTAATTTTTCCATTTCTAAAAATTGTGTATTAGGTGATTCTAATATAACTCACATATGTATCCAATGATAGGATCCAAGTTCATTTTAAAATATTATTATAGGATTAGGTGAATATTCATGCTTACAATAAAATATGACTTGTATCAATATATTTCTATGAATAACATCAATCATTTCAAATAAGAATGATTTTAGTTTTAAATAATTTTTATTATGTACCTTGTGTAACATGAAAATGTATATTCCTTGTTTTATATGAATGAATTTTTTTTATATTTATAAATAAGATCTATAAATTTTAAAAATATATATTATATTTTTAGATTAGATATTTGGATAAATTTTTTATATACTATATCCGGAAAATAAATTGTTTGTAACTCATGACAAAACAATTTCACATTACTTATATCATTTCAAGTTGTGGAATTACTAACATTGTCATTTAAAAGAGAGACATCTAAAAATTAAAATCAAGGGAGATACTTATATTCTTTTGATAAAAAAACTATAAATTTATTTCATGATTTTATGGAAGGAAAAATTGGTGAAGGTATGTTTAGTAGAAAGGTTTAGTGATAAACTAATCTTCTATAATCAGTTTATATAGGATTTGGTGGACTAGTTACAAAATATGTTATAGGTGGATTATTTTCATTCCTAAATTTTACTAATGAATATATTATATATTTATATATCTAAAAGTTATGGTTTATGTCTTGTTACTTTGATCCATTTATGGAATATAAAAAAGTTACATATCATTATATTACAAAGGAAATTATGAATATCCACTCATGTGTTAATGAAAATTATGTTATCAATGAGTTCCATTTTCATTAATGGATTTTCAGATACTATCATTACTCAATCCTACATATAAACTAGAGGAATGGTTTTATTGATGTGAGGAACATCACCTTATTAGATATGGAGAGGAAATTATTTTATTCATTAAATCCTTAAATTATCCTTTTTTGGATATGAATTAAACACTATAGGAAACAAACTATAACAATTTCATAGAAAATCAATAATTTTAATCCTATTTGAATAAGGATGTGAGTGTAAATATGTGCTTTCAATATTATGTTTGTAGGGATGAAAATATCGTTAATATAACAATTAAAAATACACCTCAAAATAAAATGTGTATATTTAGATGTTATTCCATAAAATATGGGGATATTATATTTAAAACCAATCAATAAAATATAATGTTTGAAATAGATTACTTATTGAATTATATAGAGAAAATATCCAAATGTGATAGTGGGATGAAAATATAATTTTATAATTTTGAGTCTCAAAATATTCATCATTCTTTATAAGAATAAATCCTCAAGTACAAGTCGATGATGTTATTCTAGATATTAAGTACTATATATCAGAAGAAAGATATTATTAAATAAGATATATTTTATTTTCTACACATCGAGTTAAGTGAGACATTATTAGTTTAACATAATTAACCCTTATCAAATTAAAAAATAAAAAAGTATTTATTGTTAAAAAGAAGGAATAATCTATTAATTTTGAGATGGATTCCATGTACTAGAACAGGGTCTTGGTTTTGGTAAATCATCTTGTTGATGAAACTAATATTGGGTGAAAATGGTTACTTATAAAAAAGATGAAAATATATTAAAAAATAGTATCTTAAAATAAGGGATATTGTATAAATTATTTGATCTATGTATAAACATAGACTGTGATGACACTACATCACATAATTAAATTACGAAATATATAATAATTCTATAGTAGATTACATTATATATTGATTCTGAGAGTTAGAAATTGGATGTCGATATTTCATTAATTCATTAAAACATTATGAAATACGTCTATATGAAACAACTAGAACAATTGATTGAAAAAAAAGTATTGAAAAATGTATCGTAGTTTTATGGTCCCATTTATGGGTTGAACCATGTATTAAGATCATGGATCATTAATTTTTACCAATCTATATAATGATTTGGTTTTATAATGAATTAATGTGATAATTTTTTCTACCAGAAGTTTAGTGAGAGTGTAATATATATTATTTTATATTATGGCGTTGGTAAATTGATATTTTGAAATGATACACCATTAATATATAAATTTATTAGGTGGTTAAACTAATGATTCTTGAATAAAATATTATATGAAGAATCCAAAATTCAAGGGATCATATTTCATACTGATTAATCTAAGAGAATTATTGGACAAGATAAATTTACGTACATTTAAATTGTATTTAATAGATTTTTAATTGAATATTCTTAGAGGGGATAATTAACAAGTCTCCCTAGTATATATCTCTAAATAAAAATGTCCCCATGATCACCAGAGTAGAGATATATAGGATGTAAAATACTTTTCACCCTTGATTGTTTCTATATTGTATTCCATTATATATACTAGGATTTATTAACTATATTCCATAATAATGGGGGTATGATATTATGAGAAACCAATATAGATTCATTAGATGGTTGAAAATGCTATCAAATATATATCTGTTGTAAACATGATATTTTCATGTTTTTTGGGTTTTTGGGGAACCATCTTTTAGTTGTAACACCCCAGGACATTAAAATATTTTCTTTTTTAAAAATAAAGTTTATTTTAGAAAATGTTTTATTTATTTGAAAAACCATATTAATCTTATATTAAATAAAACATATTGTTTTCATTACTCTATGTGGAATGGTGATGTTATCTTTCATTACATGCTTGGTTGTCTTTCACGGATAGCTTGAGTAATATGAAAAACTGAGTTTTACCAATAAATAATATATTATTAAAAATATTATTATTTAATATAATAATTTTAAACTAGCCATTAAATTATAAATTATAGGATTTAATAACTTATTAATATATATTATTGATTATATTTGTTACATATAATTTTGAAATGAATATAGAAACCAAATAAATATACATGGAATGATTTTATAAAATAGTATCTTTATCTGAAAAAAGGAATTTATCATAATAATTTAAATTAATTACTATTAAAGAATAATATTAATTACATTTATAAATTATATTTTGAATAAAATATTATTATGATTCTTCTAATTTATTTTATTGACCTAAGACTAGAATAAAAAAAATATTACACATAAAATATTATATTTCTATAAAAGCAATTTTGGTGCCTTTTAATGGAGAACCTATTTTAAATATTAATTTTTGGACATTTATAAATCATATTTTGAAAAATAAAATTCATTTTTAAAATTAAATTTTTTTAGTTATGTTTAATTTTTCGTATTTTATACTGATGATTAATTTTTTAATGAATATTCTAAAATATTGAATTTTAATTAATAACTTCTTTTTCAAATAATTTATTTATAAGGATAAATTATATTTTTATATGTAATTAATGGTTATTTAGATTCTATTTTTATAAATTAATCCAATTTAGGTCATTGGAAACATTTTCTATTTGAAATTGGATATAAAAACGTAGAAAACATTTGGATGTTATTACATTAAAACCATGCTTTTTCGTCATGTATGCAGGATTAAATGAAAATTAATTTCTACCAAATTTTTTATTTTAATTTCGAAAAAATCATTCCATATTTTAAATAAGGGTAATTTTAACTTTTTAATATAGTCTAAATTGTTTTTTTCCAAAAATATTAATTACTATGATTAAAATTTAATACAACGGTTGGTAGAAAAATTAGCTTACAAAAGGACTAAACTATAATCTTAAGGAACAAAATGACCTTTAATATTTTCCATATCCATTCCATGACCATATTTTGAATCTATTATCCATTTTATTGAATTGGTAAAATTATTGGAGCTACTCTAAATAGAAAAAACATGGGTGGAAATCCCTTTCAAAACACTTACAAGAGTGCCCCACCCATCTACCATAAAAAGGCACTCATCACTCTTACATCTCCACACATTTCAAGACACATTGGGTTATCCAAGATCTACCCAAATGTATCTTTGTAATAACTCACATAGACCAATAATACATATCTTATTCATAATTACATCAAAGTAATCTCTTTGTTGAAAACCAAAAAGAGTTACCCAATAAAGATGGAAAATCATTTTTCAAGATCTTTAAGTTCATTTTCATTTTCCACCACCTCATCTCTTATTGTTACATGATTATATAATTACAAAAATATCCTAAATATACTGATATTTTTTATTATAACGGTTCTATATGAACTCACACACACATCCAATTATGGGTTAAGAACTTTCTCTTTATGTGTATGATGAACTCCCTCGTCACAAAATGACATCATTTAGTTTTAAGTTACCACCTATAATGTTTGGTAATTAGGATTGAAAAATAATTAATATATTATATATAGGATATTTATTAAGTATTTATTCATTTTTAATTATTTTTTAACACATACCTTTACACTTTCCATTTTTTTAAATAAGATATCATCGAATGTGGGACTTTGGACTACCACCTCTTCAAGGAGATGTGATTTGATCCAAAAATAAGTGGAATATATAATGGATAATTTTATTTAATAATATGTACAATAAATGAATATATATAATATTAATGGCATAATTATCTATCTGGGAAAATAATATATCATTTTATTTATAAATTTTTTCATGCACTAAAAATGTGATACAGTCTGTCCTAGACGTATGGACTACCGCATCCCTGAAAAAATGTGATTCCTTTTACATTACAATAATTCCATGTATAATTGTATATGAATAAATAACATTGTATTTATGATATAATTATAATTATGGACATATATTGTGTCACTTATCTTCTTTCAATAACGATCATTGAAAGGTGGTAATGTTACTTATTCGTAGAAACAAACTACCATCTGCATGATTTTAATGTTTGTTTATTTTTTATAACCATATTACATGATTGTTTTTAAAAACATAATTAATGTATAAATATTATATTTATTCAAGTGATTTATATATATTGACACGAATTACCATGGTCGTCCTAACAATGTTATTTTTGACCCATGAACCAAATTTTGACAAAAACACCTGATGTAATCCTAATTGTTTGATCATATTTATAAAACATTGTAATAAGTGAAATAATTTTAATAATGACCATGAAAAAGTTTCCATAAAGTAATTAACTAAAATAAGTGTATCATTCTAGTGTATACAGACACATGTGACATGTGGGACTCAAGGTAATGGATTTTGTATCAATTAACATTATATTGAGACTTATTTATTTTTATGAACCACATAACTTTTATATGGTTTTTATACTTCCCTTTGACATGTTATATCATGAATAAAATTGTTTTCATAAAATTATAATTTTCATTTACTTAATTTTATTAGAGGTATTATGATTCGAAAGTTTTAACGTGTTATAGGACACATTATAATGATTAATGATTATTTTTCTCATGAATGTTTAATGATTATATTTTCAATCTCACTATATCTATGAGTATTAAATTTAAATTTAAATAATAACATTATTGTATCATTTAAATATATACATTATTGGGAGATGTATATTAGTATTCCTTAAAATGTAAACCATTTTTAGTAACAACATTCACTTTGAAAACAATTAAATTAACTGAGAAATTATTCACTAATATATATATTATATTAAATAAATCTATTTGAAAAGGAATATATTATATTTATTAAAAAAATAAATCTATATAAAAAATTATTTGGGCATGCATTGATGGGTGTGCCTCAAAATTTATATAACCCTTTCGATGCATCGACATATCTTCCTAGGATAAATATGTTGGTCAAATTAAATATGCTTCTATCTATATTTTTAAACTATCTTATGAATAGTCCTGAGAGTACATTTTTTCTTGTTCCTAAAATATTATGACAAATAATAAATCATTTAATTTATAGATTTTTCATCTAACGTTGTTATTATCCATGATGATTTTATAGGATAAATTCTCTGGATTCATTTCTTTCTCATTTTGTTAATAAATATCATATTTGTTTATGTTTATTACCTTGTTATACTGATTATTTGTTATCTAGATATTAAAAAGTAATGAGTTATTATTTATTAACCCCAATATATTGATTATTACTTGGTTAGTTATTTAGTAGAATTCATTATTAGTTATTTACCTTACCATTATTCTTATTGATTCAATATTTCATCTAATAAACATTACCCTTACTGAGAATTTTACCTCTCCTTATTGTGTTTCCTTTCCAAATTTTTTTAAGATGAAATATATGAATAAGATTTAATGTTTGAATTTTATTTTATTTTATTACATTTCATTTTTTATTTTCTATTTCCCAATATTATATGGGTATTGTGTAATCAGGTTTTGCAAAACAACTAAACTGTTTGGTTCCATGGTGTTTGATGCTATTATATCTCGAAATCTAAAATATTTATTCACCTAATCAAGGATAAAATTGTTCGGGGAGTTATTGTTGGTATTATAAGTTTTTTTTTCAAAAACCAATGAACCCACTTTTAAAAAAAATATATTAGATAACATAATCCATAGGCAGACTTTGTCGATAAGTATAGAAGAACAGATTATAAATTTTGTATTGTAGAGATTATGTGTGTATTCTAAGAAACACATCCCTATCAGGATACTAAAAGTGGACATGGTTTTGGGATAGATGTATCTAGGGTTAAAACTCTAAAAGTTGTGTTAGGCCTGACTCAACATAACCTAGTACCAGAAAACATGCCTTCATGCACACCTATTTTGACACTCCTAGAGGATAATCATAGGATAATTCACATTTTAATTGAAAACCATTATCAATGATTTGATGGAAAATATATCCCCAAATAAACCTTTTTTATGATTATAATATAGTTTTTGATAAATGTTTTAAATTTATGATATATCTTATTCCATAATTAGAATTATATAATGTTATTAATTTTATGATGTAGACTTATATGTTACATTTTTTAGAAATTGCTCTTGGAAAAAAGAATAGTGTCAATGGTTAGGGAAAACGTAGAGGATAACCAACTAATAATGATGGTATAACTAGTATTGTAATAGAGCATGTAATTGATATATTAGGGAATCTTAATCATGTTATGACACAGAATCCTTCCCATATGGAGAAAACCACTCCATAATCATACTCCTTGATGTCGGATTGCATTTTGAGACAAAGTCCCCCATCATTTATTGTGACTAATTATCCAATTTTAGTTAAGAAATGGATTAAGATTTTATAAAAGATATTTATTGAATTAGGTTAAGGTGAAATGGATAATGATATACTTATAATGAATTTCCTCAATTGTAAGAATCCAGTTTTTCACATATGTATGGATAGTTTAAATTTTAGTATATTTAATTATTTTTGAGATAATATATATTCCTAGTGAGTTATAAAATCTCCCAAGGGTGTAAAAGGATTGTTTATATCACTAAATTGTTCTTTTAAGGAATTGTTACTTCTCATGGTTAGAGGAAACTGTGCAGGTATGCCTCATGGTTAGATCTAGCCATGGGAATGCGATGAATTTTTTGTGCAGATCCATATCACATGGTTGGCCCATAGTTTCCCTAACTATGTGAACTAACCATTATGTACCCCATATTCTCTACGTACATATTCATGGTTTGTGCACGGTCTGGGAAATCATGTGGAAAAACCAAACACATGATAAATTTTAGGTAATTTTACATTTTTACACGTAATGATCTAATTAAAAAATCATTCTTCTCTAACAAGAATTTTATCAGATAAAATATCCATTTTCTTTCATTTTGAGTATTTTTATGGCCTAACATATGGATCAATAGGTACCCATAATCTTAGATCCATTGATGGATGTGAAATGGTAATTACAGAAGTCTGTTTGAGCCACTCTTCATCTGTCTTACTCTCAACCAAGTTATCAAGGTGTAATCATTTTTAAACATTTGATAGATACAATCCATTTCATGTTGAATTATAGTCAAATAATAAAAAATTATAGTTTTACAGGACTATGGTGGGTGGTTGATTACTAATCCATCATGTTTTTTGATTTCCTAATTTTCTTGAGGGACCCACCGATTTTATCGGGTGTCATTTATTGAATTCAAATATTATTTATACAGTAATTATAACTATATGATTATGATATTTCCAAATATGTGATTGTTATTTTGTGGTTACATCCACAACTACATCCATACCATGTTGGATGTCTTTCCATAAGTTTCCTTTTAGTTTTTAACAAGTTTGAGGCATCGTTCAGGTGTGCCTAGCCTTGACCCATCTAAGGGTAATATTTTCAAAACGAAATGTCTAGATTTAAATTGTGAATTTCATAAGGGTATGTACCATGTCAACTCACAAACATTCCCAGCCAAGAAAAGTTAATAAATTTGATAAATAAATGTCAAATGTACATTGGAAAGTATACTAATTATTTGTATTGGCCTTTTTGAATGTAATTGAATATTATGATTCATATACATAGCACCACATACATTATTAATGGAAGGTGGATGGGTGAACCTTAATTTCTGAAAATGACAGGAATGGATTAAATTAATGGTTTCATGATACATGTCCTTGTCACACTAATGAAAGGTTAGACTTCAACCAAATAGACTTGTTAATTAATTAAGACTTTATTAAATTTATTCATGGTCAATAAGACTTATTAAATATTTCATGTCATAATTAAGAAATACGAGTGGCCTTGCTTGAGATTTCCTTGTATTCCATAGGGAATGACTTGATCACTCGAAAACCCCATTTTGATTCAAGGATGCATATTTTTTTGGATGAGACCCGCCTAAATCATGATTTTTTTCTATCTTTTGGATTCTTGGTATAACACTGTAGTATCCCTTCAATAATAATACAATATTTCTTTGATAAAATAACGGGATCCAACATTCACTAGTGGGTTCCATAGTTAATTCCCATTAGGCCCAGTTAATGTTTATCCTTGTTTTACCATGGAAGAACTCCTTGGACTCGGTATGCATATTATAGTGGAATGAATTGGATAATGCTAATTGGATTACACTCTTGCCCTTAGCCAAGCTATAGTCATTATTGTGCTACTGACCCTTGAGTTCTATATTTCCTTGGTTGTTACCCAACAACATCATTACAAAATATCATTATAGGATGAGATGTTACATCATATAACTATCCCTATTTCTAATGTTGAAATATTTATAAACTGGTAACAATCAAATAATTAACTGGGTACATGCTCAGACACTAAATGATTGTTGATGATAGTACATGGGTATTTAGTTAAATTTTACTTCTTTACATTATATATGAATGTGTGCATACTATTACATTTCTATTACATGGACCAGATGTTATATACACCATTGCTGGTGTCCCACTGAGATTTGTCTCACACCCTATCTGGGCACCGTTTCATACACAGAGAAGATTACATGAATGTATTTGTTGATAAAGAAAATTATACTGCATAGAACACTTTATTACTTTCTATTTAGGATGGATATTGATGTAGGATGACTCGGCGAGAACTTAGGGTCCTTGGTATAATAATCATATTTACTCTAATTTTGTGGATCATGTCGTGGATGTTTTCTTGTATCCATGTTTCCCAGTTTTCTTGTGAAATGATATATTATAATCAGTTATTATAGTTGATTCAGTTATTGTTATCCTTTTCTATGTATTACTATAGAATGGTTCAAATATTTACTTATATTACTTATGCTATTTAAATATATTATTGTTTATCCATTGTGATACACTTTGGTATTGAGGTCATAGTCTCCCTATAGACACACTTTATCCCCTCACTGCTATTCGATAGCCTCTGGAAACTGCTAACAAGCGCTTGAGTCCATATGGCACACCGAGCTCTACTAACCAATTAAGATGCATCCGAATCTGGGACTCCAAAAAGTTGTATCAAAAATATATTTTCATTTATTCTATAATATTTTTAGACAATATATTAGATATTATCAATGATATGGATATTTTTCATATTTTTTTCTTGGGATTTATGATCCCAGATTTTTGATAAAATCCAAGTCTTATGAAATATAATTGTTGTTCTCTTTTTCCTATTATAATAGAAATTATTTCACCATTGTGTGAAACATATGTTTTGTGGTGATATTGGTGATTTTTCTTATTAAGATTCTATTTTTTTTCTTTATGAGATGAGGTCAAGGATCATTTTCACATGCATTATATAGGCACCTAGAATTCGCATGTTATGCATATTTCTATTCTGTATAGTTTCATTTCACTACATTCTTTGTTTGATATGCCTATGAATGTTGAGTGATCTTTTGATACATAGATTACGATTTTTATATTCTTTGGTATTTGTCGAGTGTTTTAATGTCTCAATTCATGAGGTGCATGGGCCCTCGATGGTTGGGATGAGTAATTTACCAAGTCAATCCATTATGATATAAAAAAATGGGTGTTATTTTCCATGATAAGGTGTACGGAAACTAATTCAATGGGAATGAATATCCATTATAAAGGGAAATGACATATAAAATGAAATGGTTTCATTTTTCTATCACACCTTGTCAGTTTTTTGAAGTGTAATGGGGAGAACCTAGTAATTAAATTAAAAATGATATGAAACATACACATGAGAACATACTAGTACATGGTCATCTGTATGGGTAGTTTAGGTAGTATAACATGGGTAGTGATATTTTACTTGTTTATCTTCAATAATTGATGGTATATATATGCTTAAATATTTTTCTGGGGAATGTTCATGGTATTTTAAGAACAATGTCACCTTAATATCCACATATATGATGCTATAAGGGTGGTGATGACCACGCTAAAGATGTTGTGGGCCCTAAATCTGTAGTCCTACCACAAATATTTTCACATGATACACTAACTATTGTACCGTATTTTGTTACTAACACCCATGATCATGATATTTTACAACATTTGATGAAATCAATCCATGGTGCACTATGGGTTTTACATATGATGGTTGATTTGACTCATGAGTTCCAGTAGTAGTATCCTCCTATTTTCTCATAGGATAGTGGCCCATAGGGTGCTATGTCTTTCCTAGAGGTAACCCTATCTATTTTTGGGAATCTTGACACATATTCAGATAGAAGTGCCAAACTTGAAACAAACAAACTTTCAAATTCATCCAAGCAGTAGTGGAATGTGATTTCCTAGGATGGTCATCATTAGTTAATGTTATGGGTTTATTTCAAAACTTTCTTTTATGAATAGTTCTTTCCTTAGATGCTGATAGCTGAAAAATCTATATAGATAATGCATATCGAGTAGGATTATATTTCATTTATGGTGTATTTCTTGGTTTAACAATGTTATTACTCTTTTCACCACTTTTAGCTATTGATATTCTTTCGTTTTCTAGATTCTTTGAGGATGGTATTTTGGATGCCATTCATAAGTCAAGGAATGTATTCCACATGCCTAATTGTTTTTAATTATTCAGTCATTATATTATAAATAAGTGTACCCTGAGGGATGACAATACTACTTGGACTAGATGATTAGTTTCATTGTAGCAATTTAGTTCTCTTGGTGGTAGAAAATGTCCCCCAGAGGAATCTCATCAGTGTAGTGACTACAAGAGTAACTATTTTGATAACTCAATGGTGTTTAATTAGTGTGATGGATGGGGGAAAATAAAGCCTCATTGTGATAGAAAAACAATATATTTTGGGTCTTATTTACATATAGGGAGTCACAATGGATTATTCAGGGCCTTTCCAGTGGCTTTGAGTGGAAATGGATCATCTCTAGCTCCACTAATATGAGCGGTTTCTTTTGTGTTTCATCAAGGGAAGTAGGAATAGCACTGGAATGATAGGACATGGTGGAGGTCATTGTCGTATTAGCCAAACCCCTGAATATTAGTAGCAGCAAACAAGTGGTTATGATTGTGGTAGTCAAGATGTGGTACAGGTCCATGGACTAGGCCACATGAATGCACTACAGTTGATACATGAGGTTAAAGATGGAGGAACATCTACAATACAAGGTAATAATCTAGTGGAATCTAATATAGTATCTTTTATATTTCCTATAGGTTCATCAAATCCATTTATCTGTATATGAATCATAGAATTTCTCGTACTAGATATACAATATTATTATTGTGTAATAACCCAAGAATGCATCATTTGGATTGTAGTCAAAGTGTATACTCCAATGTAGGGACTCTCCGCTTGAGGTAAATAGATATCATTTATTATAGAACCTATTCATTCATGAGATGAATGTCTTCAATTTCACTCTTGGGATGGATCTACTTTTTTAAGATCATTTTTTTCGGTGGGGTATGTTTTCCATCACCGGAGGGTAGTAGTTAACTATATATGTGCCAGTGGGATGTCCTCGGTATTAGAGTAGGACAAGAGCATCATGGGCTAGGCGGTGTGACTGTATAGATTAAAAATATCTTCATGGAGGACTATGTTTTATGCAAAGCTAGTTTTCCTGTAGTGTTAGATCAGTTCAGTGATGTTTTCCCCATGACTATTCTATCATACCTCTTGATATGGAGGTAATGTTTAACATTGATCTTGTTCTGTGAGAATATCCAATGTCAATTCCTTCATATAGGATGGAACCAATTGAGCTTAATGAAATCAAGCAACAGTTTGGGTATATAGAGGCCAATTTATTTATATAGCCCATTACATCTTCCGAGATTTCACGTGTTCTTTTCTCCAAGATGGAAGATGAAATATTATGTCTATGAGTGTATTATAGAAGGTTGAATGATATTATGGTGATGAAATGGTATCCACATCCTTGACTAGATGATCTATTCGACCAGATTTAATGATCTATGGTATTTTCGATGATCTACATAAGGTCGAGATATCACCTAGGGTGATTAAAAATATGAGACATAACCTTTAGAAATTTTCAGAGCAGGTATAGTCTATATGATTAACTTGTTATGTCATTTGGTTATTTGAATGCGCCGACCATATTCATGTCTCTAGTGAATATTAATTTCCATCCTAATTTATATAATTTTTTTGTGAGATTTTGGGAAGAAATCTTGATGTATTCTCATACACGTAGTCACCATGTGATGAACCTTGAAATCATTATTAGTATAGTAAGATAGCATAGCCTTATGATAATCCTGTTATGTTCATCTTATAGATAAAAAACGATCATTTTTTATGTCATATCATATCAGAATCATGCTTAAATGTTGGCCAAGAATAGGTTACTTCTATAGTTTCCTCGGATCATCCAAATATCATGTGTGATATATAGATTTTCTTGAGGTTGACTAGATATTATAAGAATTTCATATATTACTTAACAATCCTTTAATCACCTCTTAATGGACTTAAAAATAATGGTGTAAAGTTCTTATGGATAGAATCATGTGAGATAGCATTTTAGGAGGTGAAAGGGTGGCTCGTATTGATACCTATTTTGATCCTACCTCATCCTAGAAAAGGTTATATCTCTTTCTGGGATTCATTAGGAATCAGCCAAGGTGCTTTGCTGAAGTAAGAGGATAGAGTCATTGTATAAAGAACTCAAAAGTTATGTCTTCATGAGTGAAATTACCCAATCCATGACCTCAATATAGAAGCATTTTTCAATGCCTTTTGTTTCAAGAAGAAATATCTTTTGGGTGAGCTCTTTATGGTGTATGTATAAGATAAGAGCCTCAAATATATCTTTCATAGTGTGAAATTAAACTAAAATACTGGATATGGCTGGAATATCTACAGTCTTTTTATTTTTTGCTTTCATATACACCAGGTAAAGGAATCATAGTTTTTTGATGCTCTATGTTAGAAAACAAAGGCACATACTATATGGGAAGCCAATGATGAATGGAAATTAATGGCCCTCTTCAATGAGATGAATGTATAGTTTCATGATAGTCATAATCTATCCTATCTCTCATCATTATCTATCACCTCTTCCCTCCTTAATATGGTGAAGGTTAGAAAATTCTCAGATTCTTAGGGATTGGTTCTCTATGAGAGTATATCAGGATTTGAACCACCTATGAATGGGTCTATGGATAGAGACAACATCCTATGTATTCTTGGATGTGTTTCGGTTTGGAAAGATGTGAGAGAGGGGTTGATGTGTTAGCCCCATGCTTCTCAGTGGGCATTTCAACTAGTTATCTACAAGATGTATTGAGAAATGAGATACCAGTATTGGTGCCTAGTAATTGAATGTATGATAACTGGCTTCATCCCTAGGTATTCCACCAGTCAGCTAGTGAAGGCAGAGCAACAATGACCTACATGCTTATTACAACTACTTCTAGAAAATGAATAGAAATTGGAAGATGTTTCTATTTATTTTTTAGTCATTTTAACTATGTTTCCTAGAGGTATAAATGATATGTGGGTAGTTTTTGAATGAATAATGTAGGTAGACCACTTCATTCATATTTGGGAGACATTCATAGTTTATGATGTTAGAAGAATACCTATCTGTAAGATCATATGACTACACGAGGTCTCTTATTCTATATATTGAGATTGTGAATCTCATTTCACATCACAATTTTTTCTAGGTTTACAAAAATCTATGGCTATAAAGGTAATTATGATCATATATTTTCACCCTCATATTGGTGGTCGATCAAAAAGAAATATACATGCCATTAACAACATACTCTGAGAAGGTTTCCATGATTTCAATGGTTCTTGAGAGAATTTTTTCCCTCTCATTGAGTTCTCCAATAATAATAGATTTCATGTGAAATTTTAGATGGATAAATCTGAGTCCCTATAAGGTAGGTCATACCATTCACCCTTATGCTGGCAAGATGTAGGTCAGGAAGCCCATCTAGGTTCTCATATCATTTAGGAGACTTCAAAGCAGGATAAGCTGATTTGAATGTTAATGAAAACTTCTTAGTCTAGTCAAAAATCATATTTTGATCATTATAAATGATCTATGTAGTTCTGGGCTAGGGACCATGAACTCCTTGAAGTATCACCTAGAATGGGTAATAGATGATTACAAAAGGAAGGAAGTTGCACCTCATTATGTAGGGATGTTTAAGATTATATAGATAGTCAGTCCGATAGACTATTAGTTTCTACTACCTCAATGCTATCATTCCAGGCATGAGGTCTTACATGTTTTATTACTTCTCCAATTTCATGTCGACACATCTCATAAATTTGATCCTAAATAAAGTTGAGTTAGATGTCAATACTTCCATTGAGGAGTATCTAGTATGCATCATTAAATGGAGTATGAAGGATCTCTGAGGTCAGTATGTCTCTTTAGTATGGGTGTTATGGTAGCATTATCACACACTGGACGAGACATGGAAGTAGGGGGCCGACATACATTCCTAGTGGATTTAATTGTTCTTAAATAGTGTTTCACCACCCTTGGATAGTGAACATGGGGATACTTTTTTTAATAGGCGAGACTATAAGAACATTATTTTTCAAAAGTGTATGAATTGATTAAATTTAAGTCTAATGTTTTATTTCTTCCCAAATATAGATTCCTAGTTAGTTAGTAAAGATACCAAGGATTTTTAGAGCTTTTCCAGAGCCTGAAACCCAAATTTTTGGGAAATGTAAGAATTTTCAGACTATTAGAGGAAATTATATAGGTAAGACGCATATATTCATCAAACCGTGCTGATAGTCTACTTTTTTAGGTACATTTATCCCTCATGATTGGAACACTATTTCTGAAACTGTGTGACCAAACATTGTAGTGGCTTCTCTTCTCCAGGTACCTTTATATGGTTTGTGAATGATTTTAAAAATACTGTAGAGAAACCATGCATAGGATAAATTTTGGGTAATTATATAGATTTACCCTAAAAGGACTAATTAAACATTCCTCCTTCTCTATTCTAGAATTCAGTATACAGAAAATCCATTGTCTCCAATTTTAAATATTTTGAGGGCCTAAACTAGCGATCAAGAGATCTTCTACATCCATGATCTGTTCATGCTTATATTTGTCATGTTGGTTGTGCAATGGTAAGTAATTGATTTTGTTTGATCCATTGTCCATTTCTCTTTCTCATGACCTAGTTATCATGTTTTATGAATCTTTTACTATTTTATCATATATACACCATTTCAAGCCATGTTAGAGGATAATATTGGATTAGAAAAGTTATACAATCCAATAGTGGGTGTTCTATATCTTGTCCCTAAAATGATAATTGATTTTTTATCTTTTATTTGTGGCTTTCTTACTTCATTCATTGGAATTTATTGAATTTATATTCAATTCATATAAACATTATAATCGTATGATTATCCTATTTCAAAATATCTGATTAGTTGATAGTAGTTAAACCCATGACTCCATCCATCCCATGTTGTTTTTTTCCATGATTGTAATTTTAGTGTTTTTATATGTTTGATTACCCTTCGGGTGTGCCCTAGCATGACACTTCAAAGGGTACACATTTCAATATTAAATGGATTGATTTAAATTTTTAATTTCATATTGTTATTTACAATGTAAAATCACCACTTAACACACCTAATGTTAGTGAATCAATTTGATAATTTATTGTAAAATGGATATTGGCATGTATACTATTTATAAGATGTGTAATTTATAAATGTAATTGTATAATAGGTTTCATGTCATTAGAACCCCATACCATGGTAATGAAAGCTATAAAGGTGAACATTGATTTAAAAAATGACTTAAAAGGATTAAACGAATGGTTTCATGCTAAGTAGATATATGACAGTAATTAAATGAATGGCTTGAACCAGATTAGCTTTTTAAAAAATAAATATGTGATTAAATGAGATCATGAACATTTATCATTATAAAACTAATGAAAGGTAATGACATGAAATATATTAAATATTACATGAAATCATTATCAAATTGTATTGGCCTTATTCGAGCTTGCCCTGGATTTCATATGGAATTATTTGAGCACTCGAGAACTTTATTCCAATTCAAGGATTCAGATTTATTTGGATAAGACCCACCTGGAACTCGATTCTTTTCTAACATTGAATGTCTTGTATAAAATTGTAAGATCCCTTCAACAATATTATAAAAGACTTTATACAAACTCCTTGGATCCAAAATTGACATGTTGTTGTCATGGTTAATTCCCATTGGGCATAGACATTCTTTAGTCTCATTTAATCTATGATGAAATCCTTGGATTCAGTATGTGTACTATTATGAAATTGATTAGATGATTCTCCTTGGATTAGCCTATTACCCTTAACCATACTACAGTCATTAATAATTTGGTGACCCTTTAGGTCAATGTTTTCTTGGTTCTTACCTTGGAAATTCATTATTTAATATCATTATGGGTTTCTATGTTACATGATGGGACCTTATATATTTCTAACATGTGACTTATTTATAAATTGGTAATAATAAAATAATGAATTGGTTACATGTTCAATCACCAGTTGAGGTATAAATAAGGTACTTGTGTATTTAGTAATATTTTACTTCTTTACATTATATATGCATGCTATCACATTGTTACATTTCTATTACACAAAAAATAATTTAAGACACCATTGGTGGTGGCCCACTGAGATTTATCTCACAACCCTCTAGATTTATTTTCGTATTTGGGGAAAATTAGATGAATACATGTGTTGAAAAAGGAAAACGTACATCTCCAAACCCATGATAACTCACTGTTTAGGATGGATATTGATATAAGATGAATGAGAGTGAGCTAGAGAGGGTTTGAATAGTATTTTGATTTTTTTTATACTTATTTGTAACATGTCATTCCTATTATATTGTATCCATGTTTTCCATTTTTTATGTAACATGCCTTATCATCATCAGTTATTCCAACTGATTCAATTATTGTTATCCTTCTCTATTTATGACTTTAGTTGACTTACACTATTTAATTTTATTTATTCCTTTATTTACATATGATATTAATTATCCCAGGTGCTATACTCTGGTATTAAGGGATAGTATCCCCACTAACACAACCTAGGACATCACTACTACTATGAATCCTCTGGTGTTTGGGGAGATTTTCTTGAAGCAAAGTGGCCCACTGGGCTTGGGGAACCTATTAAGTGGCATCCAAGTATAGGAAAACACATAAATATCTATGTTGATAAATTATTTTTTGTTAATATATAAGACATATAAAGAAGAAGAAATAGAACTCATTGTATCTATAACTTTTAAGGATACATTCTTCGAATAATATTCCCCCATGTACAAAAAACAAGGATGAAGAGGAATTTATTTATTTTAATGAAATGGGGGGGAAGAAACTGTTACAGAGTATGAAGCTACATTTACCAGGTTATTATGGTATGTAACCGATTTGATACACGACATGGAATACAAGATTTATCATTTCATTTAAGGACTTATGCCACATATTTAAAGGGTTATGGTGTTACAAAATATTTCTTTATATGATGAAATAGTTTAATGTAATGTCAAGAAAAATACAGATTTCTCAAATTCGTAATGATTATGATGAAATAAGGAGAGGAAGATGTTTTTTGTGCACCATGAAAATTGAAATGTGATAATGAAAAAGGTAATTAATCAATTATATCCTTGTGAAAACATTGGAAAACACACTAGAAAATTCTTAAAGGGAATGAGATTCTATTATAAGTGTGTAGAAAATGTAAACATGAAAAACAATGTAAACGGACAAAGTACATCCCTACTATTTAGTCTTACAACTTTAAGGAGTTGGGGTAGTAGTAAAATGAATACCCCAAGTGTGAAGAGATTATATCTTAGAAGAAGCTAAGGGGTCATGATCAAGGATATGTTATTGACACAACTAATTAAGGATATTTAATGTTCTTATGTATAAGGACAAAATGAATATGATGTCAATGAATGTTTATTAAGATTATATTTACATGTGATTTTTGAAATATATAAATATTATACTCCAATAATTTTTTGTTTGGAATTTGAAATAATATTCTAAATGGTACTGAGATTAGTGATTTTGTAACAAGTTAATATTTTAAGAAAATCCATTGAAGAGAGAAATATAGAAATTAATTTTATTTTGTATTGAAAATGATGTTTAGATAAATAAATGATGGTGATTGATAGTGTAAATGGGATATGTTTTGGCTACCTTGGAACTTATTAATGATTTATTAACAATGTGGTTTATGCTTTAATTAATGGATTTTAATTAATTTTTGGACTTATAGAGTATGTTGAATAATCTATAATCTATTTAAGGAATAAGAAGAAATAATGTTTTCAAATAATTTTTATGGTTATTAATGTTATTACCATATTAATTTTTTTTGTATATGATGATTAAAAACCACTTCATGTTATTTTATTTGTTCATTTTTTTGTAATTCGTATACCTTCTATCTCAAGTGTTGGATCATAATATTTCGAAAATATTTTCCTTTTATGAAATGGTTTTTGTTGATCATTGGATGCGGTTTTATTGATTTATATATTACATCACCCTATTATTCATCATGATCTAATAAATAATGTATAAATATTCCAAGGAAAAACCAAAGGATAATATTTTCTCTATAAAATGTAAATGTATATTTACTTATATTATTATATAATGAATGAATTCTTCTAATAATGGAAAACCCAATTAATTTTTTTTCATTTTTCCTCATTTTTTTTATATCAATGATCTTTCCACAATATTGGTTTATGTATTTTTTGTCATTAAATTTTAGTTAAAAATATTCTCTACTACTTTTTTTCAAAACATTGTTTATTGTATTTTATTATGTATCAATGTTTCCATTTCCCATATATGTTCTCCTACAATGGAACCTAATTACATGAAATATGTAATATTTTCACTATATTATTCAAAATATGTGTTATTATCCCAATTCAAGATGTGTGTTATTCAATAATAGTTTATTTTTAAATACAATCACCTTGATTATCAAGATCGAGATTAAATTGGGAGAAGAAAATTTATTTAAGGTGAGGAGAATGTTACACCCTAGGAAATTACAATATATTTATTTTATAAAAAATTAATGGGTTTCCATATAATAATATATTTGAGACGCCTAGTTATGATTATGTTACGCAAAAAATAATTTTATATTCCTCTACATGGAACACTGAGTTCAACTTGCATTAAATGTAAGAATGAGTTTCCTTGGTGGCTTGCATTACACCCAAAACCGAGTTTTACCAAACAATAATCTGTTATTAACAATATTATTCTTTAATATATTAAGATATAAACTATCCATTAAATTAACTATTATCATATAAATAACTAAATAAAATATAGTGTTTTATTCATTGGCCATATCTTCATTATAAATGAATATATAAAACAAATGAATATAAAGGGAATGATTTTATAAAAGGCTATTTTTTGTACAACCATAATTTATATTAATTTGTTAAATTAATTACCAATAGATAATAAAATTTAATATATTTAAATTATATATATTCAATAATTTTTTATATTAATCATATTTATTTTATAGGAAATAAATTAGAACAAACATAATATTTCTTATAAAAAACTATACTGTTTAAAAGCAGTATTATATTGATTTAATGCTTGACCTATTTTAAATATATAATTTATGACTTTAATAAATAGAATATGTCAAAATATATTTAATTTTTTGAATATAAACAAAAATATATGTTAGGTTTAGTTTTTTGTATTTTTCCATGAATATTTGTTTTTTAATGAATAGTGAAATAATGAATTTTATTACAAAATTGATTATTCATCTAAATTATTTATAAGAATAAGTTATATTTAAAAATATTTTTAATGAATATTTAAATTATTTTCTTATAAATTTATCTAATTTATGTAATTGAAGTAAATTTCAAAATGAAATTGGATAAACAACATATCTATTTTTAGGCACATTTACATTAGAAACTAGAATTCACGTCCCATCTCTAGGATTAATTTTAAATTAAATTATAAAAATTATATAATTTGATGTTAGAAAAATTTATTCCACATCTGAAATCATCATAATTTATGACTCATAATATAATCTTCATATTATTTTGAAAAAACATTTAGTGAATTAATTAATATTAATTTGAATGATTAAGGTGATAATTAGCTTCACGTAGGACCAAACCATAATCTAAAGGCCCAAAATGTCTTATAAAACTGTCCAAAATCATTTTTATAGAAATAATTATACCCTATACTACCTTTTTTCAATGTTTTAACAATATGGATGCCATGTTTATTGGTTAAAATGTGGATGGAATTCACATTCAAAAGATTTACAATAGTATCACTCCCCTGCATTTTAAAAGGAAGTCACAACTCAAAATTCCTTACACATATCAAGAAACTTTTATACATCTAATATCATCCCAAATAGATCCTAAAAATAGCTACCCTAAACTAATAATTCCCACTTGGGAAAAATCTATCCATCTAAGTCATTTGTTGAAAACCCAAAGAAGTTACCCAATAAAGAGGTAATATCCTTTCACAAGCTCTTTAGTTTTATTTTCATATTACACACTGAAAAATATTCTTATTTCATGATTATATATTAAAAAATTAATATAAATATACTAATATTTTCTTCTTATATTTTTTCATGGGACAGTTACAAAAACATCTATCTAATGGGTAATGAATGTACTGTTTATCTATGTGGTAAACTACTACCACACAAGATGATGCCATTAGTTTTTCCTTTACCACCTATCATGGTTGGGAATTATGATGTATTATATGTTAATATATATTATATATGATATTTATTATTTATTAAGTCTTATTTAAATTATTTATAACATATAAATTTATACTTTCCTTTCTTAGTAAATATGATAAAATCAATTGTGGAAGTGTGGACTACCGCATCCTCAAAGTGATGTGATTCATTCACAATATAAATGTAAAATATATGGTATGGTTTTACATAAAAATATTAAACATATATGACATATATATTATATTTTTTAAATAATTACATTTCTGGAAACATAATATATTATTTTTTATTACCATTTTCACACTCTAAATAGTTATAATATCGAACGTCGACATCTATATTATCACCTCCCAAACACCATGTGATTACATTTCTATCACAATAACTATATAAAAAAGTATATATGATTAAAAAAATTATATTTTTTATATATGGATAATATTTTTTAAAATATATATTGTTACATACCTTCTTTCTATACAAATCATTGAATAAATGGGAATGTTACTCATGTGTACGTACGATATACCATCTCAAGGATTGTAACGTTGGTTACTTTTTAATAACAATATTTAATAATTAGTTATAAATTAATAATTTATTTTTAAATATTATAATTATTTCATGATAATGTTTTACTATATTTTTATATGAGGACCAATTTTACCACAGTCGACCTATGAAATTCTTTTTTGACAAATGGACTGATTTTGGCCAAAACACCCAATGTAAAACTAAATATTTATGATGTTATATAAAACAATTTAATAAGTGATTTAAAAATAATTATAAACATGAAAAGGATTATTAATCAATTAAATAATTAAAATATTTTTTTTATTTAATAATATAATGACACACGTGACATTCCGGACTCAATGCATGGGATTTCATATAAATTTTTATTCCATTGAGAATTATTTGTTATTATGCACAACATAAATTTTATATAGTGTATATTATTCAATTTGACATGTTATAACATGAATATTATTATTATCATTGTATTCTAAGCATTCTTTAATTCCTTTTCATATTGTTTATAATACAAATGTTCAATATGGTACAACATGCTTTGGAAAGAATAATGATTATTTCACTCAAGAATGTTCTTAATGATTATCTTTGCAATATCACATTATTTATGATTGTTAACTTTCTCTTAAAAAATCACTTTGTTGTGTTAATATTATTATCAATATTATTTATGGATTGATATTACTATATCTTAAACTATATTCTATTTTTATATATGGTGTTCACATTGAAATTTATTTTAATAAATGGGAAATTATTCATAAACCTATATATATTATTTTAAACATATATTTGATTAGTAATATTTTATTATAATTAAATCAATTAAAAAAATGATGAATTATATGTACATGAAATTACAGGTGGGTCTTAGACTTTATATCTACCCTTGATACATTGATTAGTTCTCATGGAACATGTATATTGTTGAAAATAAGTGAGTTTATGTCCATAGTTTTAAACCGTCTTGTGAAAGGCCTTCATGAAATAGTTTTTCACATTCCTTAGACATCAAATATAATAACTACACATTTCCATTATAGATATTTCATTATCATTATAATTATCCATGAGGATTTTATATGAAAAAATATGTGGATTGATTTCATTTAAAGTTTATTGACTAGATAGATGGTGCTTTAAGTTTGTTATAATTTTATATTGATTTTTATTTATCTAGTAATTAGAATGTAATTAGATATAAATTATTTATCTATCCATATTGATTATTTTATGTCCGTGTATTGAGTGGAATGTGTTCTAAATTAATTATAATGAAATTATGCTTATTGATTCCTAATTTATTTCATTTAACTTTACCCTTAATGAGAATTTTATCTCACCATTACTATGTTTTCATTCCACAAGTTACAATGAAGAAACATATCAATAAGATTTTAAGGGATAAATTAATTTTATTTTATAAAATTTCATGTTTTATATTTCCCAATGTCATATAGGAATTTTGTATGTAATGTGGTTATTGAAAACGTCTAAACTTTTTGGTCCAATGGGATTGGAAACCTCTATCTTGGCCGATGTAACAAATTAATGCACCTGATCTAGGATTCTAGGGTCTGGGAGTAAAATTATGGGATACACATATGTTAGTTTCGAAATGTGTGTTAATTTTCTGAAATCATTGATAAGATATGTGTTCTAGCTTAATATGCGATCTTTCCGATAGAATATTTCACATGTTCATGTTTACATTGATTCCTATATAGAATATGAAAATATTTATGATTAAAATAATTCTAAATAATTATCTTATATGTGAAATTTACCCTAGTGTATTAATTTTATGTCATAAAATAAATAGTTTCTCTCACGATATTATAAAAATATAGTATTACTACTACATTCTATGTAACTGATATATTATCAATGGTTGAAGTGTATAATTTGTATTTACCACCTATTAAGGGGGTTTCCAAGAAAGGTGAGGTCACATAAAGCATAGTTTCAATATAATAATGTGTGGTGGACCCATTTAATATATTATTATCCTTATATATAAAATAATATTATGTGAATGTCATAAGACTAATGTTTTTTAGAAGTCAGAATTGCTGAAAGGTGTGTTTGTTGGAGTTTTTATCTAAAAAACTGGATTCATACCTTTAATAACTGTATTTTTAATATTAATTGTCATATTTATGCATAAAAACTGTTATTTTATGTAACATTTATTTAGTTCAATACCTATAGTATATGTAATGTTAAAATTATATAGTAATTACTCATCTATTATTATATCCATGAAGTTATATGAAAAATACTCTTAAACATATTTCTTATGGTGTATATGACATTCATCTGGTAGGGAAAAAATGCTGACTTTTTTTCTTTTTCCAAAAAATGTATAAGGATTATTCTCATGAATATTTCAAATTGTAATTTCCATTAATAATTTTTATAATGAAATTAGTGCCAATAAAAATTCATCAATTTTTTTAAATCATTTGATATCCATATCTATGGATGTTGTTAATGGTCTATAGAAACATATTATTATTAATAATTAATATCATGGATAAGTAAATTTGATGTTCTTATGAAAATATTCATCAAATATACACATATTTTGGTTGGATATATTGGGTAAATTACATGTGATATCAAAATAACTGAATAAGTTAAGCCATGATTTATTATTTCAATGTTATTGTAAGATGATATCTATATGACATTGATTAAAATAGAACTATATAAAAAATATATGGATATGGTAGTTCATTGATGAGTTCATTTATTATAGTGAAAGAAAATTAATCAATCAAATAGGTTGATGACAGAGATATGAAGCATGCTTGATATGATATTAAGACTAAGATATTATATTATATAGTAATCATTCTTATGAGAATTTTTACATTAAGACATTATCTTATTTCTTTATGGGTTCCTTGACATATCATAAGATTATAATCATGGACCTTATGAAATCTCACATAATATTACATTGAACAATGAATAGAGAGTCCAACATAATGTTAATTTTTAATCTCAATTATAATATATTTAAAATCTATATTAAGTACAAATATTAATCCTATAATTTTTAATAATATTTATTCAGTGTATATTTATTACATAAATTGAATCACTATTTATTAAGGTTTAGAATAAATGTCATTTAAATATTAAATATAAATTTATTTGTGAGTTTGTGAGTATAATATTTAATTACATATTGAATAAAGAATATAAATATATTAATTTATATAAATATAAAATTATATTTTACGTTTAAATTAATATTGATGATAATTGATGGGATGTCTTTACGGCCTAACTGAAATGATATATTCTATTCAATATTATTTTAATAAATAAATATTTATTTTCTAATATAATTTTTTTTACATAAATACCACTCTGTTAGTGTTTTTAGTTAATGTGATAGTAATATCATAATTACTTAACATGGCATATACATAGATCAAAATATTTATATAAGGACCTCTATTTAATTACTAATTATTTATCCCAATGTATAAAATCTTATTTATTTCATTTTGGGACTGATGAGAATGTTTTATCCAACAAATTATAATGTTATAATTATCTCAAGTTCAAATCAAAATCTCAATAACACCCATGATCATAAAGATAAAATAATCCTCCTCCCTCTTCAGAATGAGAGTATAAAATTATTCTACCAAAATTTAAATATTGAATTTTTATATATTTAATGAACATTACTGGGAAGGTTGTTACTTTAGGTATGAAATTATGATATAATCTATTAAATTTTATGATTCATGGAGCACGTATGGATACAAAAGGAGGAATAATATTATGTATTTGTCCATGAATTGAAATGTATGTGGGGAGACATAGGTGATCATCAATAATGAAAAAATTATTAGTCCGTGATAATTATAATTATGAACAACTAAAAAACAAATGTGAAATGACCCTCTATATGAATGTTTCCAAATTCCATTGGAAAATTTATTAGAATTTATTAATTCAAACATTTATAAATTATAGTTCAGTACCAATCTAACTACTTCCTATATAAATAGAAATATTCTAATGGATAACATAGAATATATTTGACTAAGAAAAATTATTTGATTTTTTTGGGTTTAAATCATTATGAATAATGGTCTTATATTAAAATGTTTTCTACTTTGGGTAGCCTAGATTAAATATTTTGGGAAGGCATGTGGTTTTATATGAATTTTCATTGACATCAAAAATATCAACCAGGTGATAGTTAAAAATAAAAACTCATTTAAATACAATGAAAATATATTTAATTACCATGGTGGATATTGATGGTTTTCAAATATTGAAATCGACCAGGATATCATTTCCAACTTCCCGGTTATGGGTTCCCCAAAAAGGTTCCCCGAACCTGATTAGTCACATAACCTCCAGCGCATTTCCCAAAACGCCAGAGGCTACCAAGTAGTAGTGATGACCAAGGTCAGATAATGGGAAAACTATGCTCTAATTAGCATAGTATACACACTGGAATAAAAAATCAAATTGTAGAAGAAGAAGTAATACAATACAATATAAGTAAAAAATTTAAGACTAAAATTAATATAAAGGGTAGAGAATATACAAATTATGCGTATAACTTTTGTATTGGGAATAAGTAAAAATGACACAATGTTGGAAATACAATACTACAAACAAAGTACAGAAAATAAATAGAAGCTAACATCATCTCAAGCCCCAACTTGTCCCCATGCTCTCAAGCTCCAATAGCAAACATGTACCTAATAATGAAGTGATATTTCCCCTATATATAAATTAAACCATATAATTTGTTCACATCCAAAAGAATGATTGAAATAGGGTGTGAGAAGTGACTGTCAATTATTTCATATTCTAATAATCCACAAAACGTTTGAGGGTATCATCCACCTACTTTTCAAAAAGAACAGGCGAACCCCAAGGAGAAGTTTTGGGTCAGATGAAACCCTTTTCCTACAACTCCTAAAACTATTTCTTGAGCTCCCATAACTCTAGTGTGGCCATCCTATAAAGTGGAATGGACACCATTACCATTCCTATAACAATATAAATAGATAAATATACCACTCTCTCCAGTGTTAAACCTAAATAGTCATTTAGAAAAAAATATCTTTGAAGTGATCCACCACTAGAGGAAAGTCCATATGTGAAGTCCCCTAGTCACCCAAAAATAAACTAGAAATCTAGGATGCAATTCCTCCAAACCCATGATTATTGGGTACTACTATACATTCTTAGATATACCATTATCCCTTGTGTAGAGAATACCCACCCTCTAGTGACATCAAATATACCCTATAGAAAAAAAAGGAATAAAAGTAGACCAACCAGTACATTACGAAAAAGAAATTGAAGCATGTCTTATCTAATATATAGAGGACCTATAAGAGGTCACACCCACAAACCACAATAGGTCCATCCATGTACTAATATACACTATCCTTCATTACCCCCAATGGACTGTCTGGAATCATAACATCCTCATAACTAAAGATAAAAAATCCAAAGGCTCTACACAATGACAACAGATATAAAACATTAAGAAGTCCTTGTAACATAAAGAGAACAAGATAAAACTATGGAATCAATAATCATACCTATAAAAGTAGATGGTCCAGGATCCTTCTTTTACTGGGCATGATCTACTACAAAAGTCTGACCTAGACCACGTCCATGAGACCCTTCATGACTACCCTCAGCTGATCCACCTTATTGTCATTAAAAACTTTTCGTTTGGAAACCATAACCACAACCACCTCCTCATCCTGCATGGCCTAACAAACTCTAGTTCCCTAACTGGGGAGAAGCTGGTGGTCCTACTCGTGAATGTGTTGAAATAAAATATCCCCACTCACCAACTATTGGTGATTAAAATTTGAATAACACTGAAGATGGCCCATCTTTCCACAAGATTGACACTCAACTAGATATCTCGGGGAATTAGGTGTCATGTTCCCACTCTAATCACACTGGTATCACCTCACCTATATACCTATAAATATATCCCTACTACAATATTCAACACTTAAAGGCTCCTTGAAGTGATTCCTACTATGAAATGAAGGAGTACCATCCCTAGATGCTGAACCACACTGGCTTGAAGCTCCCAACACCATCAGATTGTGCTTATTAATCAGTTCCTGATTTACTATAGTAGTTACCAAATTCATCTTGAAAACATTCACCTATGTTTAGATGTCTTACCTAATACCATCCTCAAACTTCCTATGAAAATATATCTCATCACCTCTCAAAATAAGTGTGAATCACTGAAGCTCTATGAAATGAGATGAGTAATCCATCACTGAAAGAGAGCCCTATACAAAATGTTTGAATTCCCGGGCTCAGTCGTCACTCAATGTCATGGGGTAGAAGTAATCATATAAGCTCTTTTAAAACACTTCCAAAATAATATCCCAATGACATTTCGTGTTTGACATAATATCCCACCATCTCTTGGAGGAATCTCATAGCATGTACGTCGTGATATTCACCATCCTCTATAAAGGCGTATCATGTTTCCCAATGATAGAAAACATATCCTTCAACCAAGACTCTCCAACTTATTGTCCTCCATCCCCAAAGAATGTGGGAGGATTCTACTTCTAGAACACCCATGTCAAATATTCCATAGTAGGGGAAAGTTGTGGTGTTACCCAGAAATTCTACATCATCCTCATAAAGCATTCATAGAACTCTACATCAGCACCTATGTCTGGTATAATAGTTAGTGCAAAGACAGACACAATAGGAGGATCTACTAGTTATCCCCGATCTACCCTTTTAAGTGTCTAGTCACCCCCCTACACCTGGAATACAAATACAGGATGTATTGGCAAAATTACTTTGTATGGTCAAACACACACCTTTGTTCAAGATTATCAAGTACAATAATGTAAAAGATCATAAATGGAAATTGAGAAAGAAAACATTAAATTTTTACAAAACAAATTTACACATCATGTATAACTACCCCACAATGTATTCCCTATATAATTTAACATGGGTGTGTACCACTACCAACCTGGTCGTGTAACACTGCTAAACACAGTGTGTTCATCCTATGACATGGAATGTACATGAATTTTCCCTCATGCCTGAGTTCTTCTACACGGATAGAACTGACCGGTTCTCTCCTCAGTAACACTACATGACATGTTTACCCTAGAAACGGTGTGTGATACGTATGTTCTAACCACCAATTTTTTCAGTCACATAGTGAGATACATGGTAGAATCTTCGTGGCGTGCATAAATGAGATATGATGTGTACAACCTATGTTTCATCCACTCGTGTCATTAGTCACACGGTCAGACACTCGATCTTTACGACACATTGTTTATTCCAAGTACACAGTATGTTCTACAAAATGTTTATCCACCCTATGTCTCTGCTCACCCAATTAGTCACACAGTTAGAAACTATGTAATTAAATATAATGCATGATTTTCCAAATTCTGATCCAAGATGGACCATAACACCTCATGGATAAATTTTTAACATCCAGACAAATGAAACATTACATATTCCAATACACTATCAAAATAGTAGGTATAATATCATGAAATCTATCACAACATCGTGCATATTTATCACAACTTGTATCACAATAGCATTCAATTACTAATTAATCCTAAATGTCATTACAAGAATTCATGACATGTGGTCTCTAGCAGGTTCCGATTTGATGCATGAGATTTCATACCCTCATCTCATCAGGTTGCAACAGAAATAGAACCACGATGATATCAATACTAAAAATAAAAATCAATTGTGCCACCCACTAGTGAAATCAAATCAACTCTAACAATTGAAAAAAAAAGTAAAATTGCAACATTTAAGGGAAATTTTCATTTCCATGTACACGAGTTAGATACTCCGGGTTATAAATTATTACCAACTACATATTCCTTCATATCCATGTCTATAGGCTCCAAATATTTATAGAATGTATAAAATAAACCTCTTTGATGCAACTTTGTAACATCCCGGTTCTGTGTGCCTCCCAATGGTTCCCCGAACCTAGTAGATCACATGACCTCAAGTGCATTTCCCCAAATGTCAAAGGCTGCTGACAGGAAGTGAGGCCCATGGTATGATAATGTGGAAACTGTTCCTTAATTTGTTGATTATACATAGCTGAAACAAATATATAAATAGTAGCAGATGTAGTAATATCCTAAAATAGAAGTAAACATTGGAAATAAAATAGTAACATAAAAAATGGATCATATATAAATGATGCATGTCGCATGTGTCTAGGGAAGGATCCAAATATGTAATAATGCGGGAAATAAAATACTAAAACCAAAATTAAATAAAATATGAAAACTCTAATAGCATCAAAATCCTCATCTTGGACCCAAGATCTTCTACTCCAACAACAATCATGTAGTTGATGAAGAAGGGAGCTTGACATTTTCTACACCTGCTATGATATAATATCTTTGGGTCCAAAATCATGACCCAAATAGGGTGTGAGATGAATCCCAATAGGAAACCACCAAAATATATGTGCATAAATGTTAGTGATATATATAGTAGGTAATATAAAAAATATATCAATAAACTAGTAAGTACTCAAAAGTAAACTATACTATAGTTTCCAATTACATTTATTTACATTTATTAATTATTAAATACATTTAATAATGTAACATCGGGATCTAGAATATGCTTTGTATCCCCTATATAAGAGTATCAAAAAAATGTCTCAGAATACCATCTAAAAAATTATGTGATGCAGATTCAATGCTTGTTATATGTCTTGGTAGACTCATCACAATCGTTCAATTATTCACAAACAACCCTCTAGGAATCTCTCGTGGTCTAACCCATATGGTCCCACATAGAAATGATCAATTATAAATTTCCTCCTAGGTAGATCTCATGATCAATACCCCTGATCAACATAGCCCAGAGTAATTATAAACGACCTCTTGGTTATCACTCACATTCATTACCCATGGGTCTATATATGATCAATGAATCATAAGTGACATTCAGGTAGCTCTCAGGGTCAATACACCCTTGTTCAACAAATAATAAATTAACCACAAAAGACCTCTTTGGTACCACTCATGGTCAATACCCTTAGTCAATGTCTACACCAATACACTCAAGGTCATGTGTAAATAAACATGGAAACTCCCTCAATTTTCCTGGTCCAAGTCTCTCATAGTCTAGTAGAAATACAATTCACAAATCACATCAAAGAAGAACATGTAATCCATAACAACAAAATGGATAAAATTCATATGCACTACACATGAACTTAATTTAATCAATCAAACACTATACTATAATAAACAATGCATGGTATCAGGGAAAGACTACAGGTATGCTAGACCAAATATCCATAAACAATCAATCAAGGTAACTCACCCATGGGGTGTCCCATAACATTATATAACCTTACGCGTAAGAAATAACCCTTTCTTAATTAGAAAACCACAAAATATATTAACCAGGGATAAATTCCCAAAACATCTAATTCCCCAATCATGCGTATTTGGCACATTATGTATATATAATCCAAAGAAGAACAACTAAAGGATCAAACAACCTAAATTTATGTTGTATGATCAACACTCTTGAATTCCATCTCATGAATCATCCAAGAACGATGTAGTTAAATAAAAAGTTAAAAACATTCAACCATAAAATACTCATGATATTAGAGGAATTGGGAATAAATACTCTAGATTAATTGAGAACTCACCGATGGGATTCCAACGCAACCAATGATGTATCAATCGGAGGTCAGAAAGAGAAATAGGGGCTTAATATTTTTTTTTCATTACTAAGTGCTTCTATACAAAAGCATTTGAAGAATAAGTGGTTTACGGATATGATACGTGACCCCAATCAATTATATAAAATAAAATAAAACTACATTTTGTGTTCATTAAAGGTACACATCATATAGGACCCTTAACCAGCCCCTGCTTTAGGTGGTCTTCAAGGTCACCTATACGGCCATGTACTCAATAGTTACACGGCCTATACACAGCTTCATGTAGTACCTGGGTACACGGTGTGTACTCAAAAGTACATGATGTGTATATTGAAAATTTTCCATTTCTTCCCTTTCCTCAAAACAACCTAAAATCATGATCCATACCTAAAATGAAGATCCATGTTCTAATACCATCAGTAAAGAGTGAGTAGAATATATTTCTAACACATAATGCCAGTTTAGGAATGGTTGTTGTGAGAACCTAATTATGTCAATTGGGTTTATTAATTCTCATATAGTCTTAATGAAATTAATTATGAATATCTTATATTGAATCCTTGACACTTTTGTTGTGGTTTTTCTTATGAAATAGTCACATTATCCATCATGTTTAAGGATAATGGGATTAATGAATATTGTTTTGAGAATAATGTAATATAATTTTATATATATTGAATTGTATATTCCACAATTTGTGATATAGGAATTTAAATTTTTACATTAATTTATATTTGAGAAATATAATTATGTGGGTATAGAGATGACTAAGGTGTTTATATCTAGTGATTGAAGAATATTATATTTTAAATACAATATATATTTTTTGATGGAAAGATATTAATATAAATTTACCCTTGAATTTTAAAAGATATCATCTCCCTTGAAGTTTTTAACATAAAAGGAGCCACATTTTTATTCTTGGAAATTTCTCCAAAACATTCTGATGAGTTTAAGGGATAGAAAACAGCTACCCATATCTTAGATCGTCTTGAGCCTACATATGGATATAAACTATATCAAGATGAATAATGTATGTTGTTTGGGGTTTTTTATGAAATATAGCAATGTTTTGATAGAATGATATTATTAGATAACCTATCGTGAGATATAATAACCTCACAATGAGCATGATTTGGTGAGGTGATAAATGCATTGAAATCGTAAGTCCATTTCTATTTCATGGAGAAATTAAAGTTTTTAATGATCAACATATTCAAAAATAAAATTCTCCTTGAATTTTATGAATAATAAACAATAAAATTTAGAAGAGTATCTATTGAAATTTTATTTTGAACTAGATTATACTCATGGTAATGTTAATGTGGTATACAATATTGAAGTGATAAATCACCAATCCATGTGGTGAATGAATTTTAAGAATGATGAATTTTACTAGATAATTTCATTTTAAAGAGTATGGGTGTAAAGAAATGATATTGTTAGATATCCAAAGAAATTTTTTATGTAATACATTCATTTTAAAATATAATTGGAAATGAGAAATTATTTATTCTTAATTGTTATAATATTATTGTAATTACATGAAGTGGAGAGACTATAGGTGAGTAGTCTTTGTCTCATGATGGTTCCCTATATTTTAGGAATATAATGATGGATAATATGACTAGAAGGCTATACGGTATGAATGATAGTCATCATTCTAGTTGGGACTTTTATACCGATGCTAAAATGATGTTTTAGAAACAGATATGACTATACGGGAGGTTCAGGAGGATATATCATATTGTTAAGATTATGTCTCCACATATCAACCTATAAAAGGTGAATGATAAACATAAAAATCATTCTAAATTCTTATAACCCGATATAATTATAGTATAGAAATTATTTGAGATTTCTAAACAGATTATTCTTATCTTAGCTATACTCCCTCAGTGAAATAATCTAATTTGAATCATAATTTGTTATTTTATCAATTATATCACATTATTCTCCCAAATAAAATAATTATGTTAGAGAATATTGGGCATGATAATTCTTAAGAGTTTATAAAGCATCAATGAGTGTCATCGACTATTAGGACTACATAGGCCTCACATCACTCATGTTAATTTTGGAATGGACACTATGGTGGAATGGGTTCTCAATTTATGTACACCATATCGAATTACACACAAATTGATTGTTAGGATGACTATAACATTGAAATTCTTGATGATATTATTTTTAGTTATATACAATAATTTTATTTTTCATTGAAATGCCACATCTGATTAATTTTTTTATATTATAATAATATTTTTCAATCATTAGTCATGATGTCTTATTTTTTGGATATTTTTAGTTATCCATTTAGATCCACTAATTTATTGACTAATTTAGGTGTAAAAAATTTGTTATTATAGAGCACTATTCAGAAGGAAAAATGCAATGTCTAGTTGATCTATAAATAGATTGTCTTAGATTAGTGTCATAAAATCTTTGATTTCAGTAGAAATGTCTATCCAATTGGTATTAATGGGTGATCCAATGTTTTGAAAAATACATCTTTAGTCGGGGAACCAAATATGTGGAATATAGTGTTATATTTTAAAATGGTTTAATGAATAATTTTAACCAGTGTAATTTCTAAAAAACATGTCATTTGAGTAGTTTCTATAATCCCAATTAATTCCCATTCCTGATAAATTTCACGTATCCCATATGAAAGAATATAATATATATTTATATCATTTGATTGAACTAGTAAATCATTATTTGTAACCTAATACCATTGTATTGGTGCAACTACTTATCATCCTTCATCGCCATAATAAGGTTTCTCACGGATATCCATTCATTTGTTCTATATTCGACGGAATCAATGTGAAGATAACTACAAGACATATTATGTAAATTC
Organism: Viscum album; assembly: GCA_963277665.1. NCBI lineage: Eukaryota > Viridiplantae > Streptophyta > Magnoliopsida > Santalales > Viscaceae > Viscum > Viscum album. Next base: position 1,208,262,235 of record OY728162.1, read on the forward strand.
ATTGGCCGATGTTAATTTTTGTCACTTTAGTCATCTATAAATTTTATATTACTTTTTGGGGATTTAATGTGGAATAGTGTTGAGAATTGTGACACCCACAATGTTATGTCTATGTATTTATCATTTTTATTTATTAATTTTTGCCAATTTCATTATTAATCCAAGACAAATAGAAAATCTAGAAAACATTATAAGATTTATGGTAAATATTCATGGTCCTAGTGATCAAATTAGATAATCATATATATAGTTATCACATAGGAATGTGGTTGTTTTAGGGTTAGTTCACATTCCATAGGGCTATGCAATAATGTCAAAAAATCTTTCATAGAATATTAAATTAGGTATATAATACTATTTTTTCTTGTTGTCTCTTTTAATATATTATAACAGAATTTGGGGGACTCATCCTAGGGTGATCCATCCATTTTTTCCTCTACATCCAAAATACCTTAATTATTGACCTCTTTTTATGTTATTATTCAAGGTAAATAATCTCTTCTCCCGTCATTCCATGTCCAATTTCTTATAAAAACCCATTATTTCTTATTCTTTATTTCATTTTCCATTGTGTCAAACGATTGGAATATAGTTCATCAAGAAATTAATAATCATGTTTTATAGGTTTTCAAGGGTCTCACTCAACACAATAACATATGTTTTGAAATTTTATTTTTCATGGTAGGTTAATGGTAGGATTTTTAATTTCATCGAAATTATATTTAATAAAAAAATTTGATAAGATTATATAAATTTTTATGTGGTAATTTAATAACAATAAATGAAGAATTTTATATATAAATAAGTTTCACCATGGGATGTATTAATTTTGAATTTTCTAATTAAAGTGGTTTTATGGTTTCTAATAGTTTTTCTATTAATATATATAATAATTCCACCAACTTGTCTTAAAATTTGATTCAATGATATTTATTTACCTCAAATGGATTTACAATATTTTATTTTCCTAATATTTGAAGTATAAGTTGATAGTTTCAATATATATGTCATTTTTAAAATTGTAATGGCTACCTAAATAATGTTAATAGAGCTATCAATTATTAACAACCTCCTTACTGATGCAATTATAATTCATAATTATAAATGTCAAACTAATTAGTATTTATTATTTTATTTATGATTGTTGTATGTGATATGGTCTATATGGATATTGGGTTATGAATTTTATAATATTTTTTTATTATTTATTGAATTAATTTATTTTTAAATGATTCTATAAATAGGAACCTCACGTGCATGGTGGGAAAATTTGAATGAAAACTACCCTGGCTAGGAATTTTCTCAAGCTAAGGCTCGATATTATTATATCACTTTATCTAGGGGTTTTATATTATTGAGACCATGGCTATAAATAATGTTGCATGTCTTCTGGGATTATAATAGCATGACCATGATCCACATGTGGCCTCCCAAGTTATAACAATAATGATTGAGGTTTTCAATGCATGACATGTTGTATTGTTATTATTTTGGTTTGTAATTATCTTATACACTTAAATTACTTATTATAGATATTTTAGATAATACCTTTTTTATTTATATACTTTACATTATAATATTTCATATATTATTGTTATCATAAAATTTACACACACACACATATATATATATAATCATATAATATTTATTTTTGAGATGACATGTGTTGTTTAGTCTTTTAAAATAAAATTGGAAAATGACATTTTAATGGAACATTAAACTAGAATTTGAGGCATGGAATTTTAATGGGTGTTTCCCTAAAACTAGGTTGTATTCTACTGGTTTATTTCTCAAAATCTATATACACATGATCATGGGTATATAAAACTTATTGTGTATGATGTCAATAAAGGTAATAGAGATACTTATTTTTGTGGTGTTACTTGATTACTTATACTTTATTTTGGTGTCATCATGATTGTGTTGTGACTGTAGGTCATGTGTGGGTGGTTTTTGGGGTACCTCATGGTCCTTTTTCTATTAGGGTATATTTATATATATATATATATATTCCACTAATATATCCTCCATTTATTCCATCCTATTATATAAATTTCATTGGTTACTATTTATATATTTTAATGGATTTCAAATTATTTTATTACTTTTATTTTTCCTTCATATTCCTTTTTTAGATGATACATATAATGAAAAGGGGTTTTTAATTTTCAGGACTACATAATTTATGGATACCTCATTTCAATTTGTAGGTTGGAGATTGTTATATATATTTTTTCTTTGATTTTTTGAAATCATTTCCTATGGGTATATATGATATGATTCATACAACAGATTTGTCAATGTCAATTGGGGACATGCTTCAGACCTTGTTATGGGATTAGTTGTGTAACATGGCAGGTTATCCCAAACTGTATCATTACAGGCTCTCTAATGGTATATTGTTTATTTATTTTTAGGGTAATAATTATTTCTTATCTAATTTGATATTGAGGATATAATCTCTTCATGAGATCATATTTGAACATATCTTTTAGTCGGTTGGACTTATTGTACATGGATCCATTTTAATGATTAAAATGAATTATAGCTTGTGTTAGTCAATGGTTATACATGGTTGGATATTAAAACTATTTCATTTCATTTTATTATTAGTTAAATTATAGAATATTAGAATATTCATTCCTTATAAAAACTAATGAATCAACATCTGTGGTTTAGTTTTTAGAAACTGTATCATGGATCTCATAATGTGAAGCATATCTATTAATTATTAAATTAGATAACTCTTTTATCATGAAATAATTTTTATTATATTTAATCCAATAAAAATTGGGATATTATATTTTTTGTGTTATTGATCATATATATATAAACAGAATCCATACGACTCAGTAAATGAGTGATGAAATCAATTAAAATCAAGAAGAATGACATAATATAATTAATTATATCATATTAAAAAATTTATAATAAATAATAGAGAAACAACAATATAATATTAATGATAATTTAATAGCTCACATAATTAAGGAAGTTCCATAGATCAATTCTCAGAAGAATAAGATATAAATTTCTATGATTAAACATATTCTTTTAACTATAAAATTATATTAAATAGCAATATATTATAATTAATATAGAATTATGAATAATTTGTCCAAATTTATTAAGAATGTGGCTTCATTATTTGAATGTAATACGATGGACCAGATGAATATCGCTTAAATTTCATTTATATTTGTAAAAATATCAAGAGTAAATGTTTAAAAAATATTTAAAAAAGACTAGAATAATTTAATTTTTCACTAAATAGTTTGTAAAAGAACATTTAGATTGTTTGTCAGATAGAAAAATTATTATATTGGATATTCTAGGAGGAATTATTCTAATAAATTACTACATGCCCTAAAAGTTGTAGAATCATTAGAATGATACTTTGAAATTAATGCAATAAGTTATAATATTTACTTTTAATAATTCTTAATATTTGATGGAGATAAAAATCAAATATCTTCATCATAGTGTAAGCATTTGGAATAACTTTTTAAAAAATATCATAAGAATACAACCAAATTATAAAGTCAATATGGATGTTTACTTGTGTAGGGAATTGATGAATAAGACATTGAGTGATTCTTGGGACATCATAGATGAATTATCTGGTAATATTTTCTTGTGTAAATTTTAAATAGTCCCACCAAGGAGATGAATTATTCAAATAAAATAGATAATACACAATTACTTTCCAATCTAAATGATTCCTAAATAATTGAATGTTTTTTAAGTTATTGGGTCTTTTAAAATCTCAAATAACCCTCAAATCCTATAATATTAAATTTAACAAGGATCATATCATTATTAGGATATCCAAGATTGACGTGTGAATAGAAAACCCATAAAAGAAAATTATTTTGGATATAAATTACCTTTGGAATACTTTTTAAAATCTATATAGTAAATAATAGTGGATGTGGAGTTAATTATAATGTTTCATGGAATAGGAAAGTGTAAAATTCAACTCAAATAAATATCCACTAATTTATTCCCTTGAATAACAAGTTCCTCATCACTATACATAATAATGAATTCCACTAATAACTTAATCCAATTCATAAAGATATTTTTTTTAAAAAAACACAAGATTTGAAGCAATCATACGAAAAGGTGGTAATTTTATTAATTATGTAAAACTATAAATCAATAATTAAACTCTATGGAATATTAATAAAATTATATAATCTTGAAAACCAATCAAAAATATATTTATATAATTTAATATCACATGTGATATATTCCAACGAAACTATTCAAGAGACCTCTTGGTAAACCACTAGGAAACTCCAATGTTCCCTGTGTAGAGGCATAATAGTGAAGATAAAAATAGAAAGGTATATGAAGGAGGATAAAACTAAATTCAATGTGTCTTGTCACCCATATGAAAATGCTAAAGATAAATACAATAGAAAATAAAACAAAAAATAATCACACCATGTTAGTATATATGATGATTCAGAAAAAAGAAATGATTGATGATTAAAAAGCTAAATTGGATTTTTAATATTCATCCTTTCATTTATTAAATTGGATGAGAGAATATAATGTTGATGTTTAATACATGTACTTTATGGAAATATTCAAACATACACATTTTATCATCCTACTAAATTTGGTTATTTTAAAAAATACAATTATTGATGTTTATTAAGGATATTACAATGTATGATATGAATATGAAATATTTTTTTGTAATATCCTTTAGTGAGGAGTGTCTATTCATCTAAAATTAAATATCACTCAAAAACATCAATACTTGGGAATCTTCGAATTTCCTCGAACTCTAGAATCATGTACCTTTGGAAACTGATTTTGTGATCTTGAGAGAGTGTTAATTTAACACTACTCAATTGTTTATTGAATATTGTATTATATTATCCAAAAACCCATACTATTAATATTTTTTAATTATTTTAAGATATATGAAATAACTAATTATAATTATGAAATATATTTTATGAAATGTGGATAAATATATTTTTCTCACTAATGATATCCTTTTGAATATAGGGGAAGATGGTTGAATATTTATGTCACATAATACATTATTAATTATTATAATAAATGTAATATTTAATGTGAAATAATTTATATCAATCTTTGAATTGGTTTAATGCTTGGTTATATTTGACGTATGGATTGAAATAAAGTATGTAGATGAATTTTATGACTTCTATGATATTATTTTCACCGTGTATGCCTCTTGAAACATATAATTGTTATTAAATATATTTTTAAAATTATATAAATTCTTGATTGAAATATGGATTGTGAAACTAAACACAATATCTAATAACATATTTAAAAATTTTGAGCTGAAGAATGTATAAAATTATATAAAAATATATCATTATAATTAATTTCATTATTCTTAAATCTCATAAATTTAAATATCAAAAAAAAACCAATGTTTTTAAAGAGACTCATTCATCAAAAACCGTGAATATAGACCAGTTATAGTAAGTTAAAAATTGTCTAAATAGTAAGAAGAATGACCGAATAAAGTGTTGTATATGGGAGAATTGTCCATTGTATGGACTGACTGACAATTAATTTTTTTATAGATTATTGAATAGGTCACCATAAAAACCCCATGAAAAGAAAACCTCATGAAATGAAAACCTCATTATGGTCTAACCTAATGTAAACACATAGCATCATTGACAATAAATTTCATCCCCTCCTTAGGAAAAGAACCCATTCAAAAGAAGGAAAACATACTTTGATTTGATGATGCCATAGATGTCAAAATGTCTAAAACCATATTCCCCTCCCGCCATGTGTGAGAGACCTCCATGTGGATACCCATGAGAGAATTGTACTTTATGGTAGTAAATGTGATGTTCCTAGGGATACTGACCTTTCCCAACAGAGCTTTACACATAACCATGGAATCTATATCCACCATCTTCAAACTGATCATCCTTTTCTTTCATACCTCTAGCTTGGTCTCCATGTCCATTTCCTCTTCTTGTAATACATCTCCTCTTCCATAAGAGGTAGTGAATGTTGTAATGAAGGAACCCATATGATCTCTCATGACCCCACCCTATCGTATCTCCCCCATGAGAAGCGACCCATTCATATTAATATTAAATCCATGACATGGATAATTCCAACTATAAAGACTCAAAAGTTTCAAAGTATTTTTTTCTTAATTATTTGGAATTTTATTAGTCCGCAGTTTCTGATGACACCTGATTCTAAGGCCCGGTTTTCCTGGAATCAATTTTCGATTTTTTGTACGAGTACATTTAGTAAAATTACATGCTGGTTTTTCTATATTTTGAACGGGTGCATAGAATTGAAATCCGACGGTACAGTTGATCTCGTAGCGCTGGTTTTCTCTTAAGAAGGCTTTCAAATCGATGGCGGTTGATCAAGTATGAGACTGGGTTTTTGGGTTTCAAGTGGATTAATAAAATAAAAAAAGTAACAAATTATATTATTTTAGTTGAACCCATGTCATTGGGTAATGTTAGTTAAAAGCTCCACATACGGGTATGTGGGGGGACCTCCACACCCTAACCCCCCGTTGGGGGTTGGTTGGGGTGGGGACCACCCGAGCAGCATAACCTCCTGTGAGAGGTTATGACATGGGGTCCCCATGGGGAGTAACCCCCATTAAAGGGGAGGGGAGGAAACCTCTCAACTATCTCTCGTTAATTAGGGAGATCCTCTTGGTCACTAACTCCTCTCTTAATATAGGAGGATAAAACCTCCTCAAAACCCCACAATTAATGGTAGAAAACTCCTTGACCCTTTTCTTGTTAATTATGTGGGGACCAACCGGGCCTCTAACCCCCTCATAACTCCCATATTTAATTATTTCAATATTGTATAATTAATTTGTTGGAGACTCTCCACTTTAAAATGTCGAATATTTGTGCCAAATTGAATATAATTAAGTGGTGCCCACTTAATTAATTCGCACCATCTGACATAATAGATTAGAATCTATTATTTTGGCACGTTGTTCTCTTTTTAGTGGAGTGCTTGGGAGAATATATTTTTCCAACAATGACCGAAAAGTTTCCGGCAATTGAAAATTCATCCTCGAATTCTTCCTCAGAACCCCCTTCCGATGTTGGATCTCTTCGACGACCCAACATCCTTCCACTACGTCATCAATGGATCGACGCACAAACTCGGAAGTTGAAGCGCACGACTAATGATGTCAAAATCATCTTCCCTTGCGACGAACAAACACCCACCGATTAAAAAAGTAGGGGTATGTTTTAAGTTCTTTAATGCTTAATCATCTCTCGTTAAATCAACATCTTGAGCGGCTCGCTATCGTTCTAACGTGGAGGGTTCAGGCCGAACGAACACGGCCCGACCCCTTCCCAACTTTTATGGTTTTGGATCCTGGGATCAATAACCATGTAACAACGTCATGGAAATGTGGTGACAATTATAAAGACAATGAATAGAGGTTTCTCTTACTTAGACCTCTAAAAACCGCGCCGCCAGCCGCGCAGTGCCCGACCAGCCTACCCGCATGATGTTCGGTGCACGCCCCCGGCCGAAATCCCAACCGTCCTGGCTACCTGCTCCCAGCAAGCATGCCACGCGCGCTACTGGCACGCACCGGTCTTGCCCAGCACCCCCCGACACTCTGGCCGCCTTCCCGGCGCCCTCCTTGTTCTTGCCTAGCACCTAGGCCGCCCCTCGGGGCCTTCTTGGCGCCTGGGACACTTGCCCAGTGCACCCCCCACCTCCCACCCCCCGGCGTCCAGGCCGCCTGCCAGGCATCCTCTCGACACCTACACGGCACCCGAGCCTTCTGACTGGTGCCCCCTGGTGCCCAGGCCGCCTGCCCGGCACCCCCTAGCGCCGGCCCAGTGCCACGACAGCCAGCTCGGTGCCCCCTGGTGCCCAGGCCACCTGCCCGGTGCCCTCTCGACACACCCGCGGCATACTCGCACACCGCGCGATCAGCCGTTGGACTCTCGGGCCGAGCTGCCCCAGTCGGGCATCTGCGGTGCCAGTCGAGCCTGCCACTGGCCTTCGGGCTGAGTTTCCCACGTTGTGACAGTGGCCCGAATTGTCCCCTCAGTCCGCTGGGTCGGGCCCAGCATACTGGGCCAAACTGAACAGACTAAACCACCCAACAGGCTGGGCCAAACCTAGCTAGTCTTACCAGGTCAAACCAGATAGTCATTCTGGGTCGACCCAGACTAGATGGGGCCGAGTCGGTCTGACCATGTTAGACTAGACCCGGGCCCACTAATGACTCGTTGCTTCTTTGGCCATATCATTGGAATTTTACCTCCATTTGACGAACCGTCAGTGGCGCTGGTAATATCATTGAGAAATGGTCCCTTCAAAAATACCCCAAGGGTGTTCAGGATATGGTTGAGATACAGTCAGGCTCATTTGTACACAAAACCAACCGGGCCCCTGGGACAAAAAGGATAATAACTCAAAGGTCGGGGGTCCGATTGACGCATCATCTGTTGCGTTGAGACCCCTATTATGTGGCGGACCATTGAGATGATTCTTCATGGGGATTCATGAAATTGGAGTATCATCTTGTTGCTTGTGTATCAGAACCTCATAGAGACAAGCGAGCAGATTATAGAGACCTAGTAGCTGGCTAAGACCTGATGACTGCTTGTCCGATTCGTTTCAGAGTGAATTGACTAGCCCAGCGAGGAGCGCTACTATGTGAGGTGGTAGACTCATGGTACTCGACAGGAGGATTACCTCAACAGTCTACGGTTAGTGAGTAGCACCTCGGAGTCATGACAGGAATATTGTGCTCGACAGAGGAGGAGTTCTCCAGCAGCCATGGTTTCGTTAAAGAAAATCATGGTTTGATCTGAGTCAATGACCTTTGTATTTTTCCTCATGTTTGAGATGGGTTACCTGATTACTTAGGTATATGTATGGGAATATACCTATGTATTGGTTATCCATTGAATTTTATTCTTTTTGGTTCATCCTTGTTAGATTTTGTGATACCTTCAGGTTCTCAGGGTCCCTAATGAGTATTGTTATACTCACCCCTACACGGACTATGCCCGAACTACGTTGTGTTGGATGCCGACAACGGACAGCATTGACGGAGGCCGAGAGCGAGCTAGGACTGGATGGTACCCAAAGGTGGACTACATGGCGAGATGATACACAGAGCAGACCGTTAGACGTAGAGTGCTGATGTGGAAATTTGTACCTACCCTTCAGGTTGGAATCTCGGACAACGATCCTGGAGCTGCTTCTACATTTTAGATATTGTCCCTTTATTTCAGTTGTAATTTCCTTCAATTTTACTTTCCTATTAGGCTTGTAGTCTGGCTGCCTTTACTTTCATTGCACTTATTTTATAGTTTTTACTTAGTGTTTTCTACTTCTTGTACTTTGGTTTTGTGAGTTTACATTTTATAGAGGCAATTCCTTCCTAGTTTTAGGGTATTATGCCTTTGGTGATAGTCACCATATCTTGGAATATGGAAGGCGGGCATGGGGTAGTCATGATGCGGTCCCTAGGGGACGGGTCATGACAACATCAAAACCACCTTCCCTACCCGGGAATATACACCTGGTTGTCATTTGAGAGATTTGAAAATGTAGATTTCATAGATGCTGCTGAGTTATAATCTAAGCACAGTCGAAACAAATCCAGCATTATGTATTTCATTTGGAATATAAAACTAATATGAGACCTGAGGTCGTGGTTATAGAGCACGGAGTTTCGTGCCTGCCAAATAGTCTATCAACCAGCAACAAGGATGATGGTATTGGCCTTCCTCTCATCCCCATGGGTATTTGTACCCCTAAACCATGAGCTTAGGAAAATTTCATACACCCCTCTACACACATCCCATACAAAGAATGCACCTATGGTCTTCTGAATCCCCCTAGCCCACTCCCTATCATAAATGAGACGACCCAATGTTTCGTGACTTGGGGACCTACAACACCAGCACCTAGAGGCCATATTCTCACCCATAAGTTTCTGATTTTATCAGTAGGCAGTTCTTTGTTCCTCACATGGGACAATAATAAAATTATATTTTGATGGAATCTCATTTCTCCATATATTCTCTCCCCATAGGTCTTAATTTGATAGGTCCCCTATAACATAAATGAAATCCTTAATATAAAAATAATTGACATTGAACCTGTGAATATAATTTTTCAAGATCATCACTGGTAACAATATTGATAAAAACAGTGAGTTTATTCTCAAAAATTATGGCCTGGAGAAAATTAGGATAACCACTAGCCTCGCTTAATGAAATTATTGGGGTGGGGGAGCTTGGGAAATACAGCCTACCTACACCCCAAACATGGTTCTAGAAATTGATGTTCACTCTTCCCACTAACCACTGTGAGTGATGATAAAAAACTTCCAGGAAAGGATGAATCTGATTCTATGACATAGATGAACTCGGTCTTTGATCCCACATATTCTGGTCGTATATGTCATTCATTGTCCTACCCCAAAGGGGCTGACCTTCGAGTGCTTCACACACAAGCTTTGCATGAATCCCCTACATGGTTGAGGAGGCACTCCTCAAGTTGATGCCCGCTTCAGAGAGAGGTCTTTCAAGACATTTCTTAGAAGCCCAATGTTGTCTTCCATCCATCTTACATTCCCATATAAAGGACACCATACTCTTATCTAGTTTGGAAATTACACTTTTGGGAACCTTCGGGGTAGATAGATTATGCCTGGTATGGGAGACCAAGACACTATTCACTAAAGTTTGATGACCTCCTAAGGATAGGAATCTATTATTTCAGTTACAAATTTTCCTAGAGATTTTTCTAATGACAATATAAAAATGATGAAACAAATGATATAAGGGACTAATAGGATCCCCAAGGTACTCCTTTCGAAAAGATCCTCTCTTCATACCCTAACTGGCCCCCACATCCCTCACCCTCCTATAAGAGCAATTCCTAGTTATATAAAAATAACTTTCCTCTTTGTTCACCACCTTCCCACTACATTACAGTATTCCCCTAGAAGACCATTCAACCCCTTCACATAACTTCTACTTCCATTGATAAAAAAATTGTGTCATCAGAAAAAATCAGTCGTGATATCCCCCTTGTAGCATACCTATTATGTTGAGTGATAGTTTTACCCATGTTGAGGCCTTGATTAATAATGCAGCTAAAATCATTTTGAGAGAGAATGAAAAGAGTGGGGGACAAAGGATACCCTTCTCTAAGACCACAAAACGTATTGAAAAAACCAAATTACATACCCATAAAATAAGTTGAAATCCGCATCAAGATGAAACAACAGAAAATCAGGTCACTAGTCTAAATAGGTAATCCAATGATATTCAAGACACTGTGAACAATTATCTATTCCACCCTATCATATTACTTGGTCATTTCTAGCTTAACCACTAAATTTCCCCCAAAGCGACTTTTTTTGATGCCACTAACCATTTCCTGGACCACTCCTATTGCACCCTATATTGACCTCCCTTTAATGAACCCATGCTATTCCATTGCCATCCAATAATCCAATTGAATAGCCAGTATTTTATTTAGAATGTTGACCAAGGTCTTTTACTATATATAGAACATACTAATGGGCCGATATAATAAATATCTTGAGAATTATCCAGCATTACAATAAGAACAATTATGGTTACAGAAGAAATACGTGGGAATTCCCCACCCTAGAAGAAATCATGTACATATCTCTCTAGTCCCCCTTTAACAAAATCACATATCACCCTGTAGAATGATCTAGGGAATCCATCTGGCCCTGGTGCACTATCTGGGTTCAAAGACCAAATCACCTCATGAACATTAGCCTCATCCAGAGTCATCCTCACGCCCTCGTCAATGACCTCCAGAACACATATTAGAATTCCCTCAAATATTCCAGCAAAACTCTTCAGATACCCGCCCCCCAACCATACATGAATTGGGTGCAGTCAGTAGGGATTTGATGGCCCCATTAACCATGACCACGACCTCATCAAGATCACTGCTGAAGGATCCATATTCTCTTCAAATATTTAGTCGCTGAACCCGGCAACATTCTGTAATGGATGCGTGAAAATAGCCAGAGTTCTAATCTCCCTCTCGGAGCCATCTAACTCTAGAACCCTCTATGGTCAGTCGCTCCTATCTCAGAGGACTATCACTAAGAAGAAACTTTTAATTACTAGTTTTTTAAATAGATAAACAACAAAGTCTTGTTCCAGGAAATTATCCAAAAGTTCCACCTCTATAATTATATTGACCAGGTCATGATCATGAGTAGGGAACTTCTTTTTCCAAGTGCAGAGAAGATATTTGAGCTGCCTAAACTTGTTATGATGATTTATCCATGGGTTCCCCTAGTGTGGAGATCCACATATACCATAACAATATCTAAGAAACCAGGTTCATCTATCCACATTTCAGAAAATACAAAATAGTCTTCCCTACTCGGCCCTGCACCCATAGACACATGGAGAAGAGATTGATCTGAAAAACATTGGACTAGATAGACAAATATAGAGTCCTAGAACATTTAAATAGATACCTCATTCATCAGGCGTTTATCAAGATGACAATAGGTACGCCTCCCACCATGTTGTTTATTGCACCAAGTATATCTTCTATCATCAAATCTGGAACATAGATGTCTATTCCTATCTATGAAAGAACTGAATGCATGAATGGCATTCCTGGAAAAAACTCCTCCCCCTTTCATCTTTTCTGAACATGAGATAATTTTGAAATATCGATTGATAATCCAAGGAACATCATTTAGGTTAAAGTCATCTAACTCACGCCACAAAGATTCTATGACCTAAGCATCACACTTGGCATTGATTAAGGAGAAAATAATCACTTGATTCTTAATAGTGATTCTGGTGGTTAGAGACTGATCTAATGCACTCAAAAGTTAAAAAATAACACGATCCTTCCAAATCTATAAAATATGCGATTTAGTAGGATTCTCGTTCAAAAATCCACTAACATTGAGCCTCTGCACACACTCATTTATCTTACAAGAAACCTGTTTTGGTTCACAGATAGTGACAATAGATACTTGATTATTATTGTGCTTGTTGGTGATTAAGTCATACATCTATATATCCCCAAGACCACTAACTTTACAAACTAAAATGTTATACATTGTTTTGGGAACATCTGGAATTGGGCCAAGACTCCTGGCCCTCTGCCATATGAGGCGATATTATACATACTATCAAACCCGATTTTGATTGAGATCTTGTTTGAACACCAGCATGCACCTGCGAGGAAATTGCCACTGAAGATACCAATCCTTAGAAAGAGACCTTGCTTTTAACTTTTAGAGAAATAAATACCATCCCTTCTATTGAATTGTCAACAAACATCGAATGCGATGAAGGAGACCAATAAGGGGAAGGAGATGACATAATTGCTAGGGAAGAAAAAGAGTAGGATACCACTGGAAGAGAGATCCATGCTAGGGGAATAATCTTCTTATTCATGGATAGATAATAGTATTCACAATCACATGATTCAGACTCCAACATGCTTATCTCTAATATAAAAATGTGGGACGGAACCACATCCCGCAGAGACAGTGATCACAGACAAAAATAATTGATGAGGGTCATCCCCATATGATAGAGATCCTTCTCTGGAACATGAACCCTAGATGCATCAACACTTCCACCATAGACAGTAATGAGATCACTATAAGGGGTACCCACCCATCACTTAAGAAAAAAGGCCTAGAAGAAGAAACCTCTAATGTCTAAACAGAGGGAATCAAAATAATTCATTTTCCTCAATCGCGTTCCATAGGCCCTGAAGGGACCCATGTGGGATAATGCTAAGGGAAGGAACTCAGAATCCCTCCAGAATTGAAATCCTCCAAGAATGAACTGCGTAAAACATGTAAGGTATGACCATAGAGATGGTAAAGAGAACAAAGCCTTGGAAAATGTGCATAAAATAGAGGTTGATGATGATGCTTTATTCCTTGAATCCTAATCACGAGAATTTTTCATTTTGAGAAGAAAATTTTAAAAAAGGTAAACACATCCTACAAAGAAGGTAATAAACAAAGAAGTTATGAATTTATATTATACATGTTCAATAAACCAAATTTTTTTATAGTTTGGGGGTGATGTAAATCCTACTTCTGTAAAATAATGGATGTATAATATTTTTTAAAATATGAAAATTTAATTTATAATTTCACAATTTAATGGTAGAGATTATTAAATGATTAACAAAAACTAAAATGAGAAATAAATTTTTTAAAGAGGCATTCCATATACTCAGCTTCTAGTAGTTTATCTTTATTAAGATTGAAGTCATTGTATAAGGAAATAAATACTTAAATATGGTATTAATGTAATTAAAACAATTTTAAAAATGATATAATCAAATTATTTGAATTACTTATTATGATAGATACACATTCTCTTGGGACTTATAAAAGTATACTAACGTTTTTTATATACTACTCCTATATTCCTCGCCGTCTCACCCATATATTGGGTAAGACACTATATTTTCATTTTATAACTCATGAAAATAGTCCATTAAAACATTACAGAATAATTTTCTTATTCGATGAAACAATATAAAAAACTAATAAAAAAATTGGGATTCATGTGAAAAACTCTTGGATATTGAATTGATTAAATAATCTAGAATATTTTCTATGCAAAAAATTACTATCATAGTTTTTCCACAAATAACACTACAGAAAAAGAGTTAATAATATTGGAATTTAATTTTGATTGGATTGGACCATAACTTTTCCCTTCAAGTAGAGTGGTCAAGATGTACCATGTTTCCCTAATTTACATTCATAAAAATAATAATGGTAGAATTATTTTATTCAAGTTCATCTAAAAATATATAATTTTGATAAGAGATTAATGAAAATAAGGACTTGGATATTCATTTGGATGGTCATATAATAAGATAATAACTACCACAAAAAATGTTACTTGAACTTAATTGAAATAAACTATGGTTTAAATGCTGAATAACTCTTTATTGTATATTTATTAGTTCATATATGGTTTTTTGGAATTTAAATATTACCTTTACCCCTAAACAGTTTACCTATACTTTTGAAATCAACTGAGGAATTACTGTGAAGTTTGAGGTTCAATAATACATTTGGAATAAAACAATGTTATTAAATTATTTTACTAATTAATATATTCATTAATATATTTTAAAGGAAATGTAAATGTAATATTGGAATTCTATCATCCATAGTCTATTATTGGAATTCATGTAAAATGAAGAATATCAAAAAACAATTCCTAAATTCGAATTCTACTAGTCAACACAAAACCATGATAAAATATATATTTTCACAATATATGATTGGTCAAAAATAATTTGAAATATGAAAAGGTGGCATGAAATTTCATAGTGACTCAAGGCCAAGGTTTATGTACTAGCTATTGGGGGAATATATTTTATAGGTCCCTTCTTAAATTCCAATAGTTGGACATATACATTAGTGTGTGTTAATTAAATGTTAAATTATGTTGAATTTGAAGGAATGATAAAAAATATATGAGTATGGAGTTTAATTTATTAAAAATAAATACCATAGTTTTTCATATTTATAGATACATTAATCGTTCATTGTAGAACCCATTAAAAAATTTAATTTTTAAGGTAGTACTCATGAAATATCATGATAATCAAATACCAAAAACATCGTAACATCCATTATAATTTGGATACATATAACTATCTAGGAGTGAAGAAAAATAAATCTAGGGTAAGACTAACAAATTGAGACACATTGATCGATCAAATAAGTTAAATGTTTCATTTTGGGAATATTGGACAACCTATAAAATACCACTTTAGATGTCTCTATTATTGTTTTTGTATAGGAAAACACACAACAGTATAGTTATCTATGAACATAAATTTAATTAGGTGGTGGGGTTAAAATTTTAGAATGAAGAAATATTTTAAATATCATATTACTTTGTATGGATTATCCATAATTGGCCCATAGAGATAAGTTCATCATTGATTCAGTTTACAAGGATAATACCAAGATGTTCCACAATTAACATATGTTTCAAATAAAAAATCATATTTAAGATATTGTATTATTTCTTAATATTTCATTTAAATTATTTATATGTGAGCATAAAACCCACCATTTTGGTCCCTTAAGTAGGATACATTTCTACCCTAATTGACTTGAATAATTTTAAATAGAGAATAAATCATTATTTAGGAAAATTTTAGAATTAATAAATCACTATGTAGTGCACTTTTCAGGTGGGTATATCCTCTACATGAATTTATACTAAAGAAACCAATATATGGTGGTCATTATAATTTAAATTAATCATTAATATGTAGTATTCCATTATAATATGGGTTTTATGGGATATCATCATGGGGTGAGAGTGCTCAAAAAATCTAAATAAATAAATTGCATATTAAAATATAATTAACAGAGTAAAATGGAAAATAAAAGGATACATGATTTATTAGGGAATATCATATAAAGAATCAATTCAAATGATATATTTTTATTATCTCTTTATTACCATAGGGATTCATATAATTTATTATATTTAATGGTATATATGCAATCAAAAAAATAAAAACTATTATACTTATTTTTTAGTGGATGACCTAGAAATTGAAATCCTACAATTTAATGTTAGTGAGAACTCAATAAATATAAAAGTAAATAATATGGATTATTTTGAAATAATTTTAATTATTATGACACTCTAATATATAAAAAATCCTTTTTACCTTTGGAAATATCGAGAATAATAGAGGAATGTGAATATGATATATATAGTATAAAATTCATAAAATTTGTGTAAATATTGTAGCAAT
The DNA here is from genome assembly GCA_963277665.1 of Viscum album. Taxonomy (NCBI): domain Eukaryota; kingdom Viridiplantae; phylum Streptophyta; class Magnoliopsida; order Santalales; family Viscaceae; genus Viscum; species Viscum album. Next base: position 1,208,279,062 of record OY728162.1, read on the forward strand.
AATCAATGGAAAAAAATTAAATAATATATGACTTCCACAAATAGTTTTTTCTACTATTTTAATTCTATTTTTTTGTTGAAATTAAAACTCAAAATAAGAAATTTGGGGTTTAATATATCCATTGGAATCATAAAATTTGAGTTCCTTACCATGCTTTAAAATCCAAATAGAACCCAATTGGTTATCCAATAGAGGTTTAGAGAGAACTCTTAGGAAATATTATTATAGAAATGTACCACTAGAGTTTTTGTGCATCTTACCATTGTTCTAATGGGTGAGGATTTTTCCATAACCACTACCTATAGTGTTCTAGTGGATCCCCGATAGCCATGAATTGTGAATTGTTCAATTATTCCAAAAAATATTTTTCCCACAAGTAGATTAATGTGGGATCTCATAGTATGAAACCTTTTCATGTCATGATAATGTTGTGTTAAGGGGATTTTTATGACATGGTCCTCCTTTGTTTCCCCACAAATATGGTATGTGCTCCATTCTTTACACCCTAAATATTATGTAACTTTTAGCTTGATGTGACTCATAATTTACAATTGTTTGGGTATTTAGATAAGTAAGTTTCTATTATTTTATCCCCTATAATGTCCTACCATTGAATATGCATGAATGGGGATGATTGTTGGTTACTTTTAATAGTGATCCAAAGAAATTTCATATGTTCATCTTCTATTCATGGTCCCATGTTTTAATCCCATCGATTTAGTTTGATTTTAGATAGTGTTATCATGTTGAATGTAAAATATCATTTTGAAATCAAGTGATGAATATGGGGATTTCATTTATGGTTATTATATGAGGACAATAGAGGGTGGACCCCTAGGTTTTCCTATCATTTCGGTGTATAGATGATGCCCAATGAGATTTACATCAATTATTACACCTTTTTTAAAATTAAATAATTATTTATAATGGTTTATAACTAATTATTTGTCATGTATGGTCTAAGGTATAATTTTATGCAATGGTTCAAACCTAGAAGAGGCATTGATGGTATTGAATAATGCTTGATGGAGATTTTTTATGTTTCTTTCTCCATTATGAAGGTAGTTTATCCCTTTAATACAAAGTTATATTTAAAATTACATATATATATATATATATATATATATATCCTATTTTAAATATGATTCATGGATGTAGGTTGAATGAAAGGGTTCCAATAAATAATTAAAGGAATACATCCAGGCTCCTATTCACGAGATGAGTCTTTTTAAGTAGATTGGTTAATTGGGATTACATGATGACTATGTTATTGAAGAATGAAGGTGTTAGTTGCGTTTAAGTGAAACTTTGACGTTCATGGGATGTGATATTGTTTGTTAGTAGTCTGGATGTATTATCGAAGGGATATTTTTTTATTTATGATGGGAAAACTCACAGTGGATAGGTATAAGATGATCATTTGTCCCATGCCTAAGAAGTTATAATCTCTTGAGTGTGGTCTGAAAGTGAGTGAGTTTTAGGAATAGGATAAGTCATATGGGACATAATTTGAATGATAGAGAATGACTGCCTCTAGGTGACGGTAAGAGAGATATAGCCCATCAGAAATGAAATTTGTCTCACATGTGGGTCATTATAATTGATCATGTCATAACATTGTTTTTATGGGGTTTTATAGTGAGAAATATTCAGATATTTAATAGATAAAGTGTCAGTACAAGATGAGATTTTTGGTGGAGTATATTGATTGACATCATGAATTATATGATATTGGGATCATTTCTGATGTGTTTGTTCCAATGGGTGATACATTTGGGCATGAATAAAAGATAATATACCATGATGGGTATGAATGACCTAGAGGATACTGTTATGGGAGAGATGATAAATAAATTGAGTTGGGGATAGGAATCGAGTGACTAGGGCCATGGAATTTTACGGTGAATTGTTTGATTGTGTTTGAGTCTTATGTGTGATTTCATGGGTATGTGTTCATCTATGCTTTCGGTGGGTGATTTTGTCTAGTATGGGAGACAATCTTGTATCATTTCCCTTAATTATTTGTGATATAGTGTGGGTCAGACTATCATGGTGATTTATATTTCTTGATATGTATGAGATGTTTGGATCATCGATGGGTTGGATAATGTGGTTTTATATTGGTATGGTAAACATTATGAGGGGGAAAGAATTTAAAAAGAATTTATTAGTGATATGGTGTCCCATTCAGGGGTAATATGTTGTGATATTGGATGATTGTACTACCTTGAGTAAGATAGGATTTGGGATACATTTTTACACAAAATTGGAAATTGAGGCCACAATCAGTGATATAGGGACCAAATGTGACATTCCATGTATGGGACCCATCATGAGTGAGTGGGAATATGTTTTTCATTGGGAAAGAGAACACCGTGATTGTATTGTTGAATCCATGGGTTGAACACATAACCCTACTATTCTAATGAATATATAATTCATGAAATGGATGATTCCCCACTCTGAGTCCTCAGGTATGGGCCATGTTATGTGGACAATGGCTTGTGATGTTGAAGTGTATTCAATCATGCAATTGAAGTATGTATGATATGGTTTTTGGATGTCCTAGTAGGAACATGGTGACATGACGTGTGAGAATCATTTATTAGTAATAAATACAAAAAAAATTAGATTTATAGTGAAAATTTTAATTTTCTTTTTGTGGATACACATATATTATAATGAGAACATTCTGAGACCCAAATGAGCTATATTTCTCACACACTTACTGGAAACTTTGGTGCACCAATAAATCTAATGGATAAATAATTTTAGATCATTAGATATTCCAAGGATCATGTTGTATTATCTAATAATGAATTATATATTGATATCAAGACTATATATGAAATTAAGGTAGATGTGTGTATTTATTTTATTAATTATTTTGTATACGTAATTGTACCGATGGATTATAATTATATTATATATATATAATCATGTGTTATAGTGTTGAATTCTATTTGATATAGAATAATTTGAATCTATATATATATATTTTTAAACCCCATGAATGTTATGGTTTTTTAATCAATTTAATTTCTATGATAGATTTCATTATAAGAAACAATGAATTATAATAATCCACAAAAAATATCAATATTATTATTTGAATACAACTATTATTAACTAGGAATTTAACTTTGGTGGATTCATACTAATAACCAAATTTTAAAATTTATTTATATGTTTTTTATAAAAATACATATGATTGATAAAAATTGAACTTAATTTTTTTAAAGTAATTATATACTTTGAAAATTAATTATTTAAAAAAAATGATTTGTATTTATATTTGTGAATGAATAATAATATGAAATTTTGAAAATTTATGAAAATATATTAAAAAAAGATATTTCATTTTTTAATAAATATTTCAAAATGATCATATGGTGAATTTTTAGGATTTTCAAAAATGATTAATTTTTTGATTAATTGTAAAAAATATACGTTATTATTGAGAATTTACCAATCATTTAATGAATGTATAATATTTTTTTTATTTTAAAATGTTATGAAAAGTAATCTTTCCTAAAATATGTTATCCAAAATACAATATAGTTCATAAGAGTAAATTCCATATAGAATTTTGATATTAAAACCTTTCAGAATTTTGAATATTTTCTCTTGGAAAATAACATTTTCACTAAATCAATGAGTTTAATTTAAAATTAAAACTTTTTTATATTATATTAATGTAATTAATTAAAAATAATACCATATATTTAATCAAAATAATACAAATTTTATAATAAATTTTTCTTTTTTTGTCAAAATGAATAGCAGAAATATTAAAAGGCCTCCCCCTCTCCTCTACTCTTCATACTGAAAATGTCGTTTGGTTCACCCATGATCTACCATAATACCTTATTTAATTATATACCCAATTATTATAGGACCTATTTTGATTATGAAACCCTCATAAGTATGAATTACTTATAATCATAAATATGTTCTCTGAAGAAGATTTCAAATTATTCAACCATTTGTTTTCAATTAATTATTACACCTACTTCAAATATTATTCATGTATGATATTATAATAAGAAACATATATAACATACATTTATAAGTTATCATTTTAATGGAATTAACTACATCTATATCTTCATTAAAAAAATAGAAAATGAAACGGTTGGTCGTAATTACGACAGACTTCCACCTCTCGAACTGATGTTATATGTTTTACATCACCATCTCACATCATTAAATATAATTATGGATTTAATGTTTATATATGATATTAATGATATTATTATACTTATTGAAATATAATATCTCATATTCGTTTATAATTTTTATTCTGTGGGAATATCATACTATTGCTTGTGTCTATGGTGGACTACCACCATATGAAGTGATGTTATTCTATTTTTTCTTATCATTTATATGAAAGTTAATAAGTTTAAATTAGATAAATATATTTGAACAAATTATATAAATGTTTTTTTATAATATTAAAATAATTTTTACCTTCTTTTTATTTCATCCGTTATGAAAATGGAAACATTATTCTTCAGTACTTATGGACTATCATCTCCAAGAATGATGCAATTCGTTTTCTATCATCAATATTAATGGATTATCCTAAATAAAAATATAATTAATATATATAATATTTATAGAATCTTTAAAATTTTATAGATAATGTTATAATGGTAAGAATATTAAATCTAATAATACTACCCTAAAAAATATTTATGGAAAATGGAATATGTTTTACCCACAATGTGTATTTTAAAAAGAATTTTTAGTAACATGTATTAAAATGTAAAAAGTAAATAATATTTGCAATGATACATATGATTATGTTTTTCTAATAGATTTATAATAAAATTGTATTTTATTTTTATGTATTTTAGAAATTTACTATGGAAGTCCAAACTTATTATAAGGGAGTTCATGTATCTCTTTTTTGTTATGGGATATATAAGCCATATTCACAACTTGTTTATTTTTTTACTTTATATACATCCAATTTAAAATATTTTTCAATAACATTAAAAAAAGTATTTATATTTATATTTTCTTTAAATTTTATTTTTTAATTTGTATTATGATTTGAATTTATCCAAATTGGAATGGGGTATTTGCCGCAAATTACTTTCATTGGCAGAAATTCTATTTAAGGAACCTATCAAATTTTTTGAAGTATATATACTGAAATTTTGAAATTTTGTATCATTAATTTGTTTATTCTCATTATTATTAAAGAACAATCAAATGGTATTCTTTTAAGGGGCTTATGATACAAAATTAATTGAAGTGGTATGTGTTTGATGATAAAAAAACTCAATTTCATTCATGAGTGTATATGATTATGCTTTGGATGATAAAATATTGTGATCTATTTAACTGTAAATTCATTAATTTTCTTCTCTGATTGTTATTTATTTATAAAAAATTTTTTATTTTCATATTCCCTTTTTTATATAATAAATATTCCAAAAATATTAATTAAAAACGAAATTATTTCTCTCTTTTTTTGAAACACCATTATCATTCATATCCTTATTTTCTAAAAATGTTTTCAATTATTAATTTTACTTCTATATGTGTTTTTGAATTCATTTGTCGCCATTTTTTAATTTTTAAACAAAATATTAAAAGGATTCCTCATGATTTTTCCTAATTAGGCCAATTGTATTTTTATGAAAATTTTTAATGAATGTTTTTAACACATATGACATGAACCATATTTCTCCCATAATTACCACTAAAGGTTATATAGAATAAATTAAATGTTTGAATATTTATTTCAAAAGAATGTAATTTAACAAATACTTATTGAATTTATAGTTTTAAAAATATCATTTTATATAATATTAGTTTTACTCAATAAATTTTTAAATTAATATTTTTTCAAAATCATTTTACATCTATGATTACATCCTTTGACATTAATTATAATTTATTGGGAATATGATCCAATGATTCCTAGTTTATTCAATACCTTTTTAGTTTTTGTTTAAAATGAAAAGATGTGTAAGAAACACATTTATTTTCCTCTAGTCATACTATTATGAAATTTTTATGAAGATCGTTTCTTTTCAATGGTAAAAATTTAATTAAAGAGTTATAATGATGATTTATTTTCATGGGTCCTGATAGAATGACTATTTTATGGTCTAATAGAAAACATATATATTATTTTCATTATGTTATAAGTGGGAATTATATCTCCATACAATTAAATGGGTAATGATTACTTTTATAATATCATATAGGTTATTCAAGAGGGTATCACATACCCGAAAGGAAAGTAAACATGAGGTTATCCCAATCTCAAAAAAGATACTACATGGGTGGTTATCCCAAGCCTAACATGTTATGAATTTACAGGAATAATGACATGATATAATGTTTTATATGATTATGCTAGTTCAAAAAGTATATTCCTTATGAAAACATTATGTTCTTATGGATCATGTATATTGATTCCATTTTTATTTATTAGTCCACCCAAGTTAATTACCTAGAGAGAGGGGGGAGTGAATAATGGTTTTAGAGGTTGAAAAACTAACCCTTTAGATCTTGATTGTTCATTAATCAAAATACTCTTCTCTCCCATTCCCATATAAAATTATGAAAAAAATTGAATTAATGAACAAGACACTATGATTTTACTTGGTTTACCCTCACTAAGATACGTACAAAGATCATAAAGCAGCAATGTTCCAATGTAACAACTCCACTAAAAGAGAAAATCTCTTTACAATGTTCGGAATGGACCAAATGTCCCTCTTAGTTTAAAACATTATTAATTTGAAATCTCACTGATCTCTAATCTTATTTTTTCTCACTAATTATTCATAATACCCACTCATAGTTTATAGACAAATAGGTCACTTCATTATCATTAATGAATGCATAATCCCTTGTATGTAGATTCTCTATTGATGCATAACTTTGATCCACTGACAAATACCATATTACCACAAGATATATTGTGATCCCATCTAATACACTTTCAGAAAGTACACTACCTTTTCAAAGAACCTTATTTCGTGTAGCTAAAACTAGACTTCACGAAGCTCCAAATTACTCAAATCTCAAACTAGCATTCCCGATGATCCATATTTCAAAAATCTCATATTATAATATATAGATCTCCATATTTCACAATGATCAATTGGCCTTCATGATGCTCTTGGATTTTCACAAATCTCACTTAGGATTTTTAAATTCTATTACTTTGATTAATCTTGTATCATTTGGCTAGCTTTGACATCCTTTACCATATTCTATTCAAACCATCTTTGTGAACATAATTTATGAAGCGAGAGACATATAATTCTCATTGAGTTTTGATCACCCTTCTAAAGGTGGTAGAGGTCTATTTAAAGTAATTTCACTCAACTCTAGAACCTTTCAGTTCACATCAACACCATTTCATAGAGATCCCAAGTTTCTACCATGAAGCACCTTTTTATTTAATCTCCATGGACATTTTCTATTCCCAAAGCTTGTTTTAATTATAATGCATTAAAGAAAATACTCCTCCATAATGCTCTTTGTACGATTATCCTCAACTATACTATTTTATGATCATATCCATACTCACAAAGATCACCATCAAAATCAATTAGTCCTTCACGAAACACTCTTTATGATGTCCATCTTCTCAAATCCCTTTACGTATCTATATTTTGATGATATCCACAAGGAAAACCATATTTCAAAATTCTATACAAACTCTAAATGTTTAACCAATTTTCTTTCAAACACTAGTAAACTACCTCACATTAGACATGTGCTTTAGTAAACATCAATAATCCTCATTCTCTGTTATCTTGCAATTTCAACAAAGACAATCAGACCCAAAAACACTGAGAAAAACCCTTGAGGAATTTTTGACCATAATTATTAATGGATTATGAGGTTGAAAAAAAATTCCATGACTCAATTTTTAGATCTATGATAAGAAGGGTATAATTTTAAAATGTTATTCTCAAGGTATTATACCCTTGTTCTCATGTTATATTGATATCTACCATATTTACTCTATATATGAATCTCATATCACTCTTTTTTATATATAATTTTGGATTTTTTTTAGAATGGTATAATGTATTATATGTCTAAGAAGGGTTAAGCTTAATAATAACTTATATGGTGATTACATAATTAACGTATGTTCTAGTTTTTTATATATCTATGTTTCCAAAGTAAATAGACATATATTATTATAGAATGGATTGTTGTGCTATTTAATTAATATTATTACTATCAACATGTAATAATTTTGCATGATATGTTTTTATTTATATTGTTTTTATGAGAGAAAGGCTTATTTTAACCTTTGGAAAATAATATGAGAAATATTTAGTGATAATCATTATGATGATGCTATGAATTGCATAATATCCTTAAGTGTTTTTGAGTAATATATTCTGTTGTTTACCTAAAAATATATCAATTTCTACAAACAAAAAATTAATTTCTTTTCCCTTATATAAGTTCCTATGGGTAATATGTATATAGAAGGTGCCTTGATCCTAACTTGAGTGTTACATGGTAGATGATGAGAATCCATACAGAACACCTAGTATGACACTCTCATGTGATATTATTTTGGTATTTTGAATTCCCTTTATAAACCATCATGAACAATTTGAATAATGACCATTAATGACCAAGGTTACATTGTTGGTCTCGTAGAGTTAAATGAAGGTTTCATGACATCAGCATCCTATAATTGATTTTTCATGATTATTTGGTTCTGATATATGATTATTATTTCTTAAAAAACAATGATTGGTTTATGATAATGAATATAACATTAAATAACTATGTTAATTGAGAGGGTTATGGAAAAAGTAATTATTTTCTACATGGGAAAACAAATTTTATGGGGTCTCGAATAAAAAATATTATTTCTATTCCTATAAAACTTTCACAGTATATGAATCATGGTAAAAATCCAAACATGAAAAGGGAATAATGTTCTGCTGAATCATTCATAATAAATCTTCATCAATCCATTTAAGGTTCAACTAATCCACTAATTAGGGAGAAATGGATCAGTACCAATAAAAATATATTTTCCATTCTCTAGTGTTAAAAACATGAATAACTCATTTTGTTTCTCTATAATTTTAATGGAGAAGAATATCGATTATGGAAACATTTCAATAAATAAATCAACAAGTTGTAATTGAATCCATGTAATTGGATGAGTTTATGAAAAAAAATCAATAAGTACTTTTATTTAATTCTTCACACAAATTTATATAGAGAATTATTTGAGTTAAAGTATAAGGATGATGAATATAAAGGTACCTATTTGGATAATATTACAATACATTTATTTACACTTGTGGTATTATAATCTTACCTATTATTAAGGTTGATTAATTATTTAGTGTCTTAAAACAATTCCTTTCAAGGGTGTTCTACATAAAGGGAATTCAACTACAGTGGTTAAATCATCTATTGTTCTATTAAGGTATAAATAGAGACTTAGTTACACATCAATCACATTATTTTGATAAGAAATGAAATATGTAATTTAATGGAAACTCTAAAAACCATGGATATAAAAATATGTTCTTACCTTCATGGAAATTGTTTGGGAAGAAACACATAGGAAATTTTATAAAGTGTACAAGTAAATGGTTTATTTGGGGAGGTATTATAATTTAGAAACTAATTTCAGAAATGATTGGATGAAGTTTCTAGTGATATAAACTATGATAAAGCTCCATAAAATGCATCACCCACACTTTAGTGTTTCAAATTGGTGTATTATGTGATTTATGCTAACCAGATCTGAAATATAATGGTTAATGATTGTGATTGACAACATCAACCTCTAATGACATGAGTAAAATGGAAATATCATGGGAACCCTAATTAATATGGAGATTGTGATAATCACATAGTAAATGTAACACTTATCATCTACCCTAGAACTACTAATTCCTTATTTAATATTGTATTTACCAACCTTTTTGTATTTGATTTCTTTTCTAAAGGTATAAAAATTTTACACCTATTACGAGATGATGAATTATTAGTGAACACCCCTAATATTACAATGATAATATCAACATTCAATGATTCTTTTTTCAATGATTCTCATGGGAATGTTATTCTAAAAAAAATTCTTCTCCCTCCAGTTGAATTTGATGTTATCATTATAATGGATTTTCATTCACTACAAAAATACCATATAAATTTTTGAGGAAGATGAGTAAAATATTCTAATCCTAACTAACACCATACAAATAATCATTATGATGATAAATATGAATTTATGTGGAAGATAAAATAACTTTTATGTTTTCCCATTCCTACATAAAGAGGGTTTAATCATATATAGGTTGGGAGAAAGTAAACATCAAAGATAAATATATTCTATAAGGGTTTTATGTATTTTTAGAATAGTTTGATAGTCTTCCACCAATTCATGAATTTTAGTTATCAATATAACTGTTAGTTTGTAACATAGGTATTTCAATTAATCCTTATTGTATACCCTTGATTGAGTTGAAAGAATTTAAGAAGAAACTCCTAGAGAACATTTTCCATGGATTCATTCATCCAAGTGTGTCATCTTAGAATCGTTATGATATTATTATTTAAAATAATATTGATCGATGTTACTCTGTAATGATTATTAGGAGTATGACAATATCATAAATAATAAAAAGTATTTTAAACCCCATATTATTGACTTTTTTGATCAACAACATAAAGATCTATACTTATTTAAAATTGTAATCAATTTTTTGTATCGTCAATTGATGGTCAATATAGGCGATAGGCCCAAACATTATTTCCACACATGTTTAAGAAAAAATGATTATATAGTGATTCCATTCGGTCTTGTTAATTCCCCCAGATATATTCATGGATTAAATGAATATAGATTCTTTAGATTACCTTCATCTGTATTTGGTAGACTTATTAAAGATATTATCATTTATTATATGTGAAAGGGAAATTAGGAAGATAAAATTATAATTTTAGTAAATATACTATTAAATGAAAAAATGTCTAAAAAAATTAATATGTGAATTTTGGTAGATTGTTTTTAAATTTTTTGTTGACATACTCTAAATAGAGGTTATATCGATGGATCCATCAATGATAGAGGCTATTTAATGTTGGAATTGATCAACTGTGGTGACTAACATAAATAGTTTTATTAGTTTATCTTGATTTTATCAATGTTATTTCTAGAATATCTCAAAATTATATGATAAAAGTACTTTTTTTGCAAATGATTTCACGTTTCTATGGATAGATAAATGTGAGAGAAATAAAAATGATCTAAATAGATGATTACTTTGTGCACCTTTACATATCATACCATATAATGAATAGTAGTTTTAAATATATAGCGATTCATCTAATAAGGGATTAGGATTCATTCTCATTAATAATGACATGGATAGAGTGTATACCATAATAAAATTATTTATTCATGAGGAAAACTACCCAACTCATGATTTAGAAAAAGTTTTTGTAATTTCTAATTAAAAATATATATTAATTATATTTATAGAGAATATATATATGTGTGTGTGTGTGTACTGATCATACGATAGTAATGTATATATTCTCAAAAACTTTGTACATGTTCTTGAGAAAGATGGTTATAGGTGATTAATGATTTTGAGTGAATAATACATTAGCACCCAAGGGAACAGAACAAGGTGGATGATCTATTGATTTGAAAATATCCATCTATATTATCCATAAAATGATCATAAATAAAAAAATATTAATATATTTTAATATGACAGATTAATAAATAGTTATGCAAGGGGAAAAATAATATCTTTCTCACATATGTATTCAAACATATATCGAAATGTTGATTGAAGTGGTGTATAAGGAAGATTCAGATCAACGAAAGAAGATGTGAAATTATCCTGAATATAACCTTTATTATGATAGAATTATGAGGTTTAGTAACCTTGATTTTTTTCTTAAATATCATATTTTAAAAATAACTATATGGGAAGATCATAATTCATCACTACCTATATAACCTATAAATACAAAGATGTATAGAGATAAAAAACCATATTTCTTTTGTGATTGCATGTAGAGTGATACTATAGAGTATTTATATCAGTACATGGTATGATAGAATGTTAATACAAAGAGAGAACACTATAAGGTTGAATTACAACCATTACACATACCATAATGGAATTGGGAAAACAACCCCTTGAATATTTTTCATTCAGCACCCTAAAACCTATAATGGGAATAAATTTATATATTTTATAGTCTATATCCAAAAAACCTAAGAATAATCCTTCTCTATTAATGAATATTTATATATTTATCATTTATCTAAAATATAAATAAATATTAAGAAAGGATTCATGGTATTCAACATTCAATTGTATTTGACTCTGATTGAAGAATTTTTTTGATGTTCTGGAAAATTCATCAAATAACACTTGATATTAATGAGAGTTTTAGATATAATTATTAGAAATATCTTCATTAATAAATAATAATTAAAACTATATAATATATTCTTAGATATTATTCTATGGATTTCCATGTTGTTTGGGATCAATGCCTTCCTTTATTTTAGTTTTCTTACAACAATGTAATTCACTCACTAATTAAGATGGATCCTTATGAAACCCATTTTGGAATGAATTTTAGATCTTCAATATAATGGAATGACGTTTAGAATATAAATATATTTCAAAATGATCTTGATAAAGAGTCTATAGAGAGGTTCAGAGTCATTCAACGGTTTAAAAGGGAATAGAAATGTTAAGCAGGTAATCACTAGTAGGATCTTGAATTTTATGTTTTTAAATATCTGTTTCTAAGAATACAACTATGGATGTGGTTTATGATAATCTGGATGAAAGTTAAATAATAAAATATGTATATTTTACACTTTGAAAATCATGATTGTATTTGGATAATAGACTATTGATTAGCACTTCAACTAAATAGCTATCATTTCCAAATTTTGTTCCATGTATCTCTATAGAATAATTACATACCTAATCAATCACATGTAATGAACTCATATGTTGTACCAATAGATCATGATCATTCATATAAGTAACAAAAATTACTGATTATAAATATTATATATAATGTTCTATGATATAAAGACACACACCTGGTTATTGTTTTTTGCTGAAGCCACTAACATGAAGAAGCAATGGGGGAACCTGAGTATATGGTGAGGTAATATCATCTTAATTTGATCACATCGGAGAGAAAAATTTAGGGGATTAAATTCATTTTATGATTGGTAAAATGAAACACAATGATATTTTTATTATTTTTTATTAATAAATTTTATTCCCTCAATGGCTTGTGTTGCATGAAACATTGTGTTCTATTGAACTGAAAAAACTAATTAATATTAATATTTAAACATTGAGATTATTACCGGCTAGGTAAGAATATATCCAAGAATAGGAATATAAACAATTTATAATTTAAGTATAATTTTTTTATGAATATAAATTATATTGATAAAACTTACATAATTATTATTAATTTCTTTATATAAATTGTTCACTAAAAAATGATTTTCATGTATTCTTATAAAATACTAATTAATATAATTTTTGACAAATTTAGAAAATTAAAACAAGATTAAACTTTATTTTTTAACAAACATGAAGAAATTTTCTTAGTTTCCATTTTTGTATTTTTCATAAAATATTTATATTTTAATGAGTAGTGAAAAATATCGGTTATTCTGGAAAATTGACTTCACATTTAAATATTTAATAACATTTCAATTTATTTTAAAATTAGATATATTTTATCATTAGAATAATATTGTTATTATTAATAATATATATTTCATTATAATATTTTTATATTGTAGTTGAAAATAAAATATTTTGAAACATTTGAAAGGTTTCTCTTAAAAAAACATTTTCTCCATTGTGTTTGTGGGTTTATTTTTATATTAAATTTACTGTCTTGTATGAATTTTCATCTTAAAAATGGAATAAATATATGTAATAATAATAATGAATAATATAAAATAGTTTAATGTAATTTCTGGTAAAAAATACTAGTACAAACAATAAATATTAATTACCAGGATTTTGTTTACAATAGTTTTATATTTGGTTAAAGAAAAAAGAAAGAGGTAAAATGAATTTCAAAATTGTCTAAAAGAATTTATATGGACCTTTGTATTCATTATCTCCTATGATATTTTATAATATATAATTTTTTTATCATGGTATAATGTGAATGGTTTCGTTATGATTTATTAATTTTTGAAATATCCATGTGTATCCTCCCTTCATATATTAGAAGGCCATGCAATATCCTCTCCTCTTCATACATCCAAAAACATTTGATTCGGCCACACCCTACACAAATAAAATCCTCAATTTAATCTCAACATCATATGTTCCTTTATTTTCTTATGAAACTATCATAATAAATATATGTATATAAACCTAATGGGGTTATTCGAAGAATAAGTAAAATTCTAAAACATTTTCCTTTGTATTATTTCCTATTCCAAAATTTTGAATTCCTATTAAAATATTTTAATATAATAACACCATTATCTCCCATATACATATATTTCATTATTTTTATGGAATTAACTATATATAATTTTTCCATCAAATGGAAAATGAAATAGCGATCAAGTGTACAATAGATTACCACCTCACAAACCTATGTTATTCATTTTCCATTACAATATCAAAAAACTGGATTTAATTATAGAATTAATTTTCATGTACTATATTTATCATATTTATTTTATTACTAAACCTATGGAATTAGAATACCACATATAAATTATTAATTTCCTTTCAATGTGAATATGATAAACATCATTGTTGTGTATAGAAGACTATGACCATGAAAATCGATGTGATTCATTTTTCACATACTCATTTCATGGAAATTAATAAGATTAAAATAAAAAAATATGTGATATATATGGAATAAAAATTATTCTACAATGTTAATATATTATTTACCATCCATTTGTATCATTCAATGAGGAAACATATAAAATTTCATTTGTACATACAACTTACCACCTCCATGTATAATGTATTTATTTTTATATCTCTAACATTAACTAATTACAAAAAATTCATATTAAATTACTAATTATTTTATTAATATCATGGTAGAAATTTTGGGGATACTAGGGCCATGATTGTTGAAAATGAACTTGGAATGCCAAACCCAGACATACATGAAATAAAAACTGATATTAATTGAAATTTTTTTTGATTAAAATTTGTCAATAAAAAGGTATCAAAATATTATAAGTAGTTTTTATAAAGTTTGATATATAACACCCCATGTTTTTATAAATTTTCTCATTTTTTGTATAAATTAACATTCTTTTATAACTTATGTCATACTCAACAGAAATTTTTAACGAGACGTGAGGAACTATTTTTTAAATGTAAATTTTATAACATAGAAGTTAAGTGTAGAGATATTAATAGAAAAAATTATTTTTAATAATAATTATGAAGTATTCATAAAATTAATAAAATGATAAAATATACATAATATTTAGAGAATTCATTATATGTTTCAAAAATAATAGTTTCTTTAATGTTATATTTTTATTTCTTCTTGTGAATAATTATAAAATTAATATTTAAAACTATATGAAAAATAATTTTACAAAATAAACATACTATTTGAAATAATAATTTCAGAAATAAACTAGGATTAATTTATGGGATTTTCTAAAAAGGTCAATTTTTCAGTGAAAAATTAAAAATACTTCTTCTTATTGTAAACTTCATTTTTCTTTAATGAAATGAAAATGGTAATTTTTTAAAAATATGTGTGTAAAATTAAAATTAAACTAATTATATATCAAATAATACAATTTGTTTCTTTTAAATAATTTTAGTATTAATTTTTAATATAAAAACATTTTAAAATTTTGAATATTTCCTCTTCAAAAAAACTACTTTCTCATAACATCTATGGGATTAATATTAAATAAAAAATTTAATTATGTGAAAGGAATTGGGAAAAGGGATTTATTTTTTATTCATAATAATTTATATTATCCAATTAATTTCAACATAATATTTTTTCCCAGAATTGATTTTAAAATATAAATAAATTATTTAATACGGTTATGATGAAAATGGCATTTACAATAAATGTATGTGTTTCTCTTTTCAAAACATTTTACGTATATAACTCTCCAATCATATAAGGGTCCACTACATCTATATTTCTATTAAAAGATTGAAAAACTCTTGGTTTGTCCAATACCAACCCAAATTTCATATTAATTCCATACTTAGGTCATAACATTCTTAGTTATAGCATAAATCCAACCTATTAATCATTTTAGTGAAAACTATAAGAGGTTGTTCGAGGAATATGTTACACCACTAAGATAGATTTTTATTTAATTTATTATTCCTCCTACTTATATTATTATAAAATTATGATGACATAACAACTTGACATTATTCAATATTATATGATTTTGTTATGTGAAGCTGGTGAACTGTTACCATTTCTATTGCATGAAATTATATATGAAATAATCATTTCTTTGTTTGGACGACTACCACCTCGCGAAGAGATGTAATTATCTTTACATCACTAGTACTCACTACTAGATACAATAATGGATTGAATATTTATATATGGTATTTATTATATTATTATAATTTTAAAAATATTTTATCACACATACATTCATACATTCCATTTTGTGGGAATATGATAACGTTGCTCGTGTGTATAGTGGTCTAACATCCCATGAAGAGATTTGATTTGTTCAAGCTTTAAATGAAATACAATAAAGACAATTTTAATGAATATATAAGATAAATACATATATATATTACAGTAATATGGAATGGTAATATATTCTATTTATTTAATTATTTTAATTCATCATTATAATGGAAATAGTGTCCATGCGTACACACGCCCATTATCTCCATGAATGGTGTATTTCATTTTCTCTATATAAATCATATTGTTTATAATAAATAATATATATGTAATATATATATATATATGATATTTGTATAAAATAAAAAAATACTAGAGATGTTGGAACTATGATTAAATAATCTTTAACAAAAATAAAAAAAATAAAAATGTACTAGAAATACAAGGAAGTTGTTTTCTAAAAGACGACTTTAATATTGAATTGTTAATAAATGGATAATTATAGTTACCAAGAAAATCTAACGGATAATGACATATATAAGCTTAGTTTTTTAATATATTTATAGTGAAAATATATTAATTAAATTGGGTCTAAATTTGAATGGTATAATTCGAAAATAAGGTAACGGATATCAGTCATAATTTTAATTCTCTGAGAAACTTTTAGTAATGAACCTATATTATTTTTTGAGGTATATAAACATATCCTTTTGAAATTTAATACCATGAATTTATATATTCACATTATATTATATGATTCATTAAATTTTATTATATCATGTGGCATACCATTCAATTTTACCAAATTGTTATTGGTTTTATGTTATAATGACATTGTTTTTTATATTCCTCATAATAATGATTCCAATGATACAATTTGAGGATCTATATATTAATAAATTGATGTATTTTAATATATTCTAGTTATTTTAGGAGAATACATATTTTCTATTATTTTTTCCTCTCTGTATATACTCAATTGTATAAAATATTGTTATTAAGAAAATCATATTTGTTTTTTCTTATATATAAAATTATTTTTTTCAAAAAGCAAGTGTTCTAAAAATGATTTCATTTTTCTATCATTATTAAAATGATTTAATACATAATTTTGTACCCAGTTTTTTATGTTTTACAATTTAGTTTTAATGTAATCTTCATGTCATTTTCTACATAATTCATGTGGCTGTTTTACCCAAAATGTGAATGGAATGATTTTTTAAATGTATGCAATGTACAAAATTTTCCACTTTAATGGACCCACAATGTTATAATCATACATTTATATTTTTTAATGTTTAATTTAAACCTAATGGATTTCCAAAAAAATGAATTATTAGTTTAAAAATTGATTTTCAAGGAACTAATATCTTCTATATGAAATGTTCCGAGTGATTTATCACAAAAATTATATTTTTATCTATGATGAAATCGATTACTGTATGTCATGATTTACTGGGTATATAATCCATTGATACTGTTCTTATATTGTATATAAATTTTATATCATGGAAATTTTTTTATAAAACCCATTTCTCTTCCATTTTTTATATAATGAATTTTTTTTACAAAACCTGTTTCACATCTACTTATCATTACATTGTAAAATTCTTATAAAACTGGATTCGTTTTCACCCCAAGTTATTATATGATAATATTTTAATCAAACCCAATTCATTTCATGGATTATTATATGATTACTTTTTTTTATCTAAAACACATTAATATGGCTTTCAGTATGATATTGATTGAATTGATATCTCCCTAAATTGCATTGGGTAATGATTAATATCTCATGAGATAGACAAGACAGAAATAAGGTGTGAACCCAGTATGGTAATATATATATTTTTCTATGATGGTTTTGGGAGTGATCCTTAACTTATAATGTGGTTTTGGGAGTGATGTTATTCCGCTATTATACCATTATAAGTGATCCTTGAATACAATAGAAACAATTTTCTATACTTATGTGTTTTTTCCAAATATATGGATTATGAAACATGTCATGCACACACGGTTCATGTTATTTAATTCTCATTTCGATAATGACTTATGAAAAAATGATAAATACTTGAATCAATATTATGATGTCTTATATTCAAAGAATAATATATAATTATTATGCATGTGTTTTAATAACATTATGTTTATATTTTCCTTTTATATCTCTCTTCTTTACCCTTACAAAGAATCTAAGACCAACATTCCTAATTTTTTATTTCCATGGGAAATAAATAATGTATAATTTATTAGTTGTTTAATAGGGGTGATATTAAATAAGGAAATGGTGGGATATGATTAAGTTAACCTACAAACCAGTTGATTACTTTTCCATTTTACCAAAGGCACTATATATTTATGATCCTCATGTGATTTTTTGTGTAATATAATAAATTTTCATCAAAAATTTATATAATATTTATGAACGAAATTATGGATCATTATAGTTCGTAAAAGTGGATAGTTTTAGGTAACCTTTGGAAAATTGGATGAAAAAATCATTAGTGAAATCCCTATAGGCATATCTAAGGATAAGTCTAAAGATGAGTTAATGTATTAGAAACATTACTAGAATTTTGTTATGGGATATAATTAGTGGTTTATAAAAAATTATATACTAATACGGATACTATTGGTGGATGTGAATAAGTTATAGATGTACCTATTGGTAATAACTCTATAAATGGAGCATTTATATAAACTTGATCCTGACCTGCTGTACCCCAACAAGCCTTGCAATACAGTTTATTTGACATTTCTTATAGATATGGTTTTCTTATTCAAAAAAAACTCTTTAGAAACCATAATAAATGATTTAAATTGATCATGAATATTTATAAACAAGGTTAAAAATATGGTTTCATATTATTAAAATATTGTTTCATGATTTAGAAATACTATATGTTATTTTAAATGATTATATGGTTTGCCACTATGATTATTGTTTCTTAATCATTGTTTTTGGTTTTATTCATTGAGGGGAACCTAAAGTGTAACACTCAGATGTTTTTATGAAATATATTTTTTAGATAATTTTGATTTTTCAGTAGAATTAATTTCACATAATTGTGATTTCAAACAAACTATGATATTCCCTTAGTATAAAGGTACCGTTATAGCCCAGTAGTTTGGTTAGCAAGAATAATTATAACTAACTTATGAAAATGCATTGTGAATTGATTGGCTAACAATTATTTATGATTAGTATAAATAAATTAAATATTTATATTTTTGAATTAATTACAAATAGTAATGAATATAATGAGATATTTTTATATTATATAATTAATAAAATATTTTTGATATTCATCCAATCGATATTTCAGTCATAAGGTATAAAAAACCTTACTTAATGTATAAAATCCTATATTATCTAAAAAAGGTAATTTTGCACCGTTGAATGGTGAAACCATTTAAAATTATGTTTTTCTACAAATTAGTTGATTTTATATGAAAAAATAAACATTATATTTTTATGTGGGATATAAAAATATTCATTTGATGAATTTTTTATATTTTTTTTGATAACTTGCAATGTTTTATGAATAGTAAAAATACACAATATTTTATATGAAAACAAATATTTTCTTCAAAATAGTTTATATGATTAAATTATAATATTAAATGTTTTTAATGTATAAATATAATATAATTTTATCATTCAGTACACTTTGTGTCATTAGCATTAATTTTAGGATGAATCCATATATAAAAACATTTCAATCCTTTGCAATGTTTTAGATCTTAAAAACTCATTATCTCTTTCTGACAATGTGATTAATTTAAATTACATTACTGAATTTTATAGGTTTAATATTTTTTAAAATGGATTCCATATTTGGAACTAGTGGGTTTAAATTATTTTGATAAGTTTATTTTATTTTTCTATATTATGAAAAATAACTTTAATATTTTTTTCCACAATTAATTGTAAACCAGGTAATTAAAGGTAATAATAATATTTTAAAATTATCTTGACACTTTTAAAAAAATATTGTATGATTAAATTTGAGCATTATTATCTATGTTTTTAAATGTAATCACTTAATGGTCACTTTCCCCTGAATACGAAATTATTATTTTTATAATCAATCAATTTGACAAAATGTCACAATCTCTGTTTATATGAGTATATTAATTATAATATATTGTTAAGAAGAAGATAACATAGGCTATAGGTAGTATTTGGTAATATAAAATAATTATATACATTATAGATTTTTTTATAATTTTTAGATATTTAATAATTACCATTAATGATGACACAACAATGACGCATAAATTAACTTATTAATAGAAATATCAAATAAGTGTTTATATAAATATAGAAGCAATATAATTTAAATTATTTAATTTTCTACAAGAAATTTTTAACTGATTATGAAATTTTCATAATATACTGAATTTTTTTCAAGTTATATTCTATTTGTATTTTATTAAATATCTATGAAACTAATAGTGACAAAATTTACAATATTAATATTTTATAATAATAACATTCTATTAAATTATCAAAAAATCATTAAAATATTTACTAATTAAAAAGTTATAATTTTATGTTCTAAAATGACATAAAATTTCCATTTATGTTAAATTGACAACATATAAAAAAGTATTTACAACTATTAAATATTTATAATGTTATTACCATAACAATAATTAAATAGATAAAATAAAGATAAATAAAAATTACAGGTTTTAAAAAATAACAAAATATTTTATAAAGTTTATTTTTTGATATTATTTAGATCCATACTCATTTTTTCTTCTAAATAATCCACTTAGGATCCATTTTTCTTTAAAAATTAATTTATATTAATTAAATAGTTTTGGTATTTCAAAAGACTCCCCTCCCTTTCCTTATAAAAGAGAACCTCTCCTTATGTTTTAATCAAACCTATAAATCCTTTTTTCTCATTAAACCCCTACTCATTCCCTCTCACAAATTCTATCTCTTCATCCTAGATCCCACACGTTAGGGAGAAATCTATCCTAAGGAGACCTTTTTTTCCAAAACAAAAGGAGATAATAGAAAAAAGAGGTAATTTCCTTTATCACCCATTTCGAATTTCTTTTCTTATTATTCTTCCTCTTATTAGGTTTTTCCATAATAAAGTAATATAAGAAGTATATTATACATGATGTGATTTTTTAATAATTTTTTTACAATGATATACCTCTTTTTATCCATTATACTAATAACAATATCACTATTTGTGCAGACATACGACTTACTGTCTCCACATCATGGTGAAATTTGTTTTTTTAAATAAACAATTTGGATCAGTATAATTATGAATATAATGGATTAAAATAATGTATATAAACTGATTTTATTCTTTTTAATTAATATACCATCCAATGACATACCATTTAACCATTAACTGAATGATATTTTCACTAATGTGTACATATAACCTACCATCTCCACGATGTAATGTGATTTATTATATGTGATCTTCATTAAATAGAGATATTATATATCAATGGAATGAAAAAATATTATATATATAGAGCTAATAACATCTTATAAATGATATAATTATATCCTATGAATTGTAACATGAACATATCTGACGATACATGGATAAGAACCGAAATTAGTTAATTTCATAACAGTGAATGACAATGAAATTTTACTAACAGGATAATGATAATATTATCATATATGATATCAAAAAAAGGATTAAAAATCTAGAATAATTCAATTTCATTATTTAAATCATTATATAAGAGGTTCAAATACATATGATGGATATCAGTCATAGAGTAACTGATAATTTTTCAATCTCATTATTTGTAAACATTATTTATATGTAACTATTTATTGGGGTATATTTATCATCCACATCCATGTTTAATAAAATTTTTATAATCTTCATATTCAACTAAATTTTTTTGAATTCAATTTAACCCATTGTTTAATTTTTACAAAATGGTATGAAATTAATATTTTCTCATTATTTCGATATGATGTAATTCTATTTACAGTTCTGGAAAAACTATGAGGAGAATGTTTTTTAACTTATATGACATGAAAAGATTATTACACATTCATAATTTCTTATTTACATGAATATTACTTTAAAATATTCTATATTTATTTTAAATTAAATTCATTTCATTTAAAATTGAATGGGTTTTTGAGAAAAGATAAAGTTTTTGAAGAAGAAATGATATTTTCCTCAATAATTAATTTAAATACATTAATCAAAATTATTGTCCATCTAAGATGAAAGAGAGTTATGTTTCTATCCCTATTATTACTTTTATTTTATTTTATTTATGATGGAATTGTTTTTATGAAATCCATTTATTTTATATGTATTATGGTGGAATAATGTTTAAAGAAGCCATTTTTTTCATTGGGTAATGCTATTGTGAATGGTTTATGTTTTTGCATCACATGTAAAAATTATTTCAATATGAGATGGGTGGTAAAAATATCACCTTCCAATGGATTGGCTATAGATTTATATCTCATGAGAAATACCTGACTAGACTGATAAGTAAATCTTGTTCAGTTATACAGGGATGGGATGACAAGTAAACTTGGTTTAGTAATAGACTTTGTCCACTATGATGATCTTAGAAATGATCTATGACTAATATGAAATGGTTTTATATACTTATGTGTATGAAAAAAATATTAATTTCTAAAAAAATTCTTTTGCGATTATTTCCATAAATTATTATTAACTTTTATCCCATGACATGATGTTACAATCATTCAAATGATAGATAATACATCTAGATATCATGTTCTTATGTCCTATAATTACGACATGATTAATATTTCCCATGATTACAGTTACTGATAATTTTTTTTCACCGTTTCATATGTTCTTTTCCCCATGTCATGAAGAAGGGTGTTATGTATGATATTTTGAAAATGAGTCTAGTTATGAAGAAATAAGCGATAGAAAATTTAGATATTTTATAAACCATTTTTTATGTTTCCTAACTTCTAAAGTCACTTCACATATATTGTTTTTTCATTTCATTAATATATGTTATAATGAATATAATTCAATTTTTAAGTAATATCAATTTTTTTAATGTATTGGTCATTCTAATTGGTATCATAGGATAGGTGTAGTTAACCTTTGGAAACTATGATGAGATATTCTTATTAAGAACTCTAAGGATATGTCTAAGTATAGGTTACAATCTAAGAGTTTTAGAAATGACAATTAATAACCAAATATAAAACATATAGTGTCTGAAAATTAAATTTTATTCAAGATTATGCTTCATTCCCATTATGATTAGTGCTGATCACACTATGCTTTTTAGTATTATATAATGGATTTAACCTGAAATAAATGTGATAATATAGAAGTCAATGGGAAATGTAATGGTTTTCCTCTTGAGAAACAAAATTTTATGGGATTTAGAATGAATAATATTATAGATTTTCTCACAAAACATTCTCAAGATATGAATCATTATGGACTTCCAAATGAGAAAAATAAGAGAAACATTATATTGATTCATTAATGAGGTAGATTCTACCTTATTTCAGTGGGTCTTTTGATCCATAATGTGTCCAACAATGGATCAGTACCACTGAGAAGAATTTATGTTACTAGAATCTTATAAACATGAAAATGTCATCTTGTCATTCTATCATTTTGAAGGGTATGCTAATCAATGTTGTAATCTTATCTAGAATATGATGAAAAGATATGAAATTGAGTAAATAGACTGGGACACGTTTAGGAACATATTTTTCAATATGTATATTCCTTTTATTTTTTTAACAGATATGGAGAAGAAGTTCCTTGATCTTATTAAAAAGGATAATGAATCTATTATTACCTATAAAGAAAATGTTACAAGAATTGAAGTGTATGCTTCATGAATTATTATCCAAACATAAAGTAAAATTGATCGATTTTTTAGTTTCTTAAAACCAAGTCTCTGAAGGAAATTATCCATAATGGAATTTAATAGGTATAAATAAATTTTTCAATGTTCTCTCATGATTGAGATAGATATTGGAGTATCCCATAGGTCATATGGATTTGAAAAGAAAAGAAAAATGTAATTCAAAGAAATATCTAAAGACAACACTGAAAAGAATATTAGTTTTCTATTATGCTCCTTGTGTTGAAATAAATACAGGAAAAAATTGTCTTAAAGGAACGATTAATTTTTTGATGTGTGGTAAATAAGGTCATAGAGAAGTTTAATGTTAAAGTGGTTGGAAAAAAGATTTGTAACGATTTAAAAAGATAAAAGGCTACAAATAATGCACATCAGACATATCAATTCTACAAGTGAAAGAAAATGGGGCATTATTCCAATGAATTCTCTAATCCATGGGTTATTGATGATGATCGAAATCAGAAAAATCTTCAGGATACAGACAAAGGAATGTCACATGCAATCACAATTGGTGATGTGGAGTACATAATGAAGTGGATAATGATACTCTTACCATCAAATCTAAAGTAGAATTTTTTTATTTGATTTCGGATCAACCAAATATTTTATTTCAGAATAATTATATATGGATATCGTCATATTACCTCAACATTAATATGTTAAGGTAGTTGTGAAAATTCTTAATAACACAACAGTCATATAAATTTTTTTAATTGATCTCTGGTTGATGTTTGTGGGAAAGTATTTCCTACAAATCTTGTCATCCATCCTATATTAGAATTTCATGTGATTCTTATCATTGATTGGATTTTCCTATATGAAGAACATATTAATTACCAATGAAGGGAAGTCACATTTCATATTCCAGATCAATCTATGATCATCTATAGATGCAAGGATGAAAATAATCTTCTAGTAAAAATTCCCACCATCTTATGGTTGTTGATCTCTATTAATGAAATTTATTTATATAAAATTTTTGGTTAGAAACTCAGGATTAAGAATACACCCATTTTATGGGAGTTTGAAGATGTATATCTAAAAGAATTTCTAGGCCTCTCACCAAATCATGAAGTTTTTTTTTCAATAGAATTCATACTGGGTGTGATTCACATTTCAAATACACCTTATAAAATGGACCTAATTGAGATGCATGAATTGAAGAATGAACTCCAAGAGATTCTTGATTAAGAAATTCATAGTACATAGTGTGTCACCATAGAGAGAACTTGTTCGATTATTTAATAATAAATTTGGATCAATGAGACTCTGCATTGATTATCATGAACTTTACAAGATCAATATCAAGAAAAAATATCATCCTCTTGAAGAATTATTTGAGAAAGTACATGGATATTAATAATTTTCCATGATTTATCTTCATTGAGGATATCATCAATTAATGTAAAAAATGGATTATATACCAAAGATGAAATTAAATACAAGGTATTGACATTATGAATTTATATTGATGACTTTGGTTCTTACTAATTCTCCCTATATATTAATGAAGATAATAAATATAGTCTTTAGAGACTATCTTGATCAGTTTTTGGTAGTCTTTGTAGTAGATATTCTTGTATATTCAAAAGTGAATGGAAGAACATGATGACCATAAAATAATTATGCCGAAGACACAATAAATGAGAATCATTATAAAAAATTTACTAATGGGGAATTTTTGATTAAGAAAGTGTCAATTTTTGGTCAAACAATCTCAAGAGATGGTATATCTATGGATCCATAAAAAATGCATTTGTTTAATGTTGGCAGAGACCAAAAATAGTAATTGATATCTAAATATTTCTTTGTTTTGCAGGATATTATCAATGTTCTTTGAAACATTTGTCATAATTACCTAATCCACTAACCAAGTTGACTCTGATTTTAGTTATGTTTTATGGACGAAGGTCTATGAATAGAATTTCAAACAGCTAAGGAGAAGGTTAGCCAGTGGACCTTTGTTCACACTTCCTAGTAGTGGAGAAATGTTTGTGATATATAGTGATACATACAGAAGGGGATTGAAGGTGTTCTCATGCAAAATGATAAGGAGATAAATTTTTCCTCATAGTAGTTGAAAATCAATAAGGAAAATTAGACAACTCATGATGCGGAGTTAGATATGGTAATTGTTGCATTAATTATATGGAGGCCTTGACTTTATAGTGAAAAGTGTGATATTTATACTAATCATAAAGTTATAAAGTATGTTTTCACACTAATGGATCTGAATATTCACCAAAGAAGATGGTTAGAGTTAATTAATGATTATGAATGCTCCATACATTACCACCCTGGAAATATGATCAATGTGGAAGATTATTTGAGTCGAAAATACCACACTAACCAATCCATGATGAGGATCACAAAAGATATAGTATTTATGGATTTGAAAAGGATGGATCTTCAAATTTGAAAAAATGGGGAGAAATATTATATTTATAAAATGAATCTTTATCAATTTATTAATGTGATGATTAAAGAGGTATAGAAGAAATATGTAAATTTTTAAAAAAAGGTGAGAAATCTTCTTAAATTCAACATTGTTTGTGATAAAATGATGAGGTTCGTGAATTTTTTTTGTATTCCTACAATACTATAATAAAAGGATATATTGGATAAGGATCATAGTTCTTCATTCCCTATTCACCTTGGAAGCACAAAAATGTACAGGGTCCTGATAGTGTATTTCTTATGGAATGGCATAAAAAGAGATGATTCTGCATATGTCTCTCTATGTTTGTTTTGTCATCATGTTAAGGCTGAGAGACAAAAGTCAATGGGGATGTTAAAACCAATACACATACTGGAATAGAAATTGGAAAGAATAACTATGGAAATTGATGTTGGACTTCCCAAAACATCTAAAAGTAGTAATTCTGTTTGGGTTATAGTTGATCATCTTATGAAGTTGGCACACTTCATATTAATTTTGGAGGATTTCTATACTGATCATTTTTCCACGATATATGAAAACGAAGTTGTAGGATTTCATGGAGGTATACTTTCCATTATATCTAATCAAAATTATAGGTTTATCTTGAAGTTATGGACAAGTCATTAGAATTGTATTTATATATAGTTAAGTATAATCTATGCATATCATCCTCAAACAAACGTTTAGTTTGAGAGGAAAATTCAAAATATGGAAGACATGTTGAGATATTACTATAAATATTACAATGGTGGTTGGGATGAAAACATACATTTGGTGAAATTTTATTTCAACAATATATTTCAATAAATTATTCAAAAGTATCATTATGAATCCTTCTATGGAAATAAGCAAAGAACTCTAAATTGTTGGGATGATGCTTGGGAAAGAAAGAAATCAAGGTCTGGTCATATTAATGAAATGACAGAAAATGTAAGATCTATACAAAAAAATAGCATCTTGAGGAACTAAAAATTTATAATGTCAACTAAATAAAATGCCTAGTGTTTTAGGAGGTTGATACAATGTTTTCTTTTAATATCTTTAGGGAATAGAGTAATGTGATTTGGAAATAAGCTACATCTCAACCCTAGGTATATCGGTCCTTTTGAAATTTTGGATCGTTTTGGGAAGGTAGCTTACCGATTGGAGCTTCCATAAAATCTCTCTCACGTTCATATTATTTTATGTGTATCTATCTTGAGAATGTACATACCTAATCCTTAAGTTGTACTAAACTCAGATGATGTACTAATAGAGCCAGATATTTTTATTAAGAATAACCGATATAGATTCTTGATCGTTGGGAAAAAAGATTCTATGAAATAAGACAACTCGTTTGGTTATATATATTTGGAGTAAATAAGTATTGGAATAAGCTACATGGGAATATGAGGATATTATGAGGGAGTGGTATCCTCATCTTTGTGTTTCCAGGTCACAAATTTTGATGGAGAGATTCAGTTTAAGGGGTAGAATGTATGACCCGGATGTTTTTAGAAAATATTTTCTTCAAATAATTTTAATTCATCTGTAGCTTGTATTTCATGAAATCATGTGTTTAAATGTATCATGAGACACTCTTAGTATAAAATTACTATTATATCCAAGACATTAGGTTATCAGGAATAAGAATAACTAACCGATGAAAATGCATTGTGAATTCATTGCCTATCAATTATTTATGAAAATATAAATCAATTAGATATTCATATTTACTAGTGCATTACTATTGGTAATGAAATTAATTATATATATATATATATATATATATTATATAAGTAATAAAAAAATTTATATTCATCCAATTGAAATTTTAGTCATATTGTTGCAATAAACCAAAACTGATGTATAAAATCTTATATTTATTATTATGGTATTTTTACACATTTGTAAGTTGAACCCATTTTAAATTTATATTTTGACACATTATTAATTTATATATGAAAAAATAAACATTTTATTTTGATGCATTGTATGAAAATATAATTTGGATAAATTTTTGATACTGTTATGATAACTTTCATATTTTTATTAATATTAAAAATATAGTAAATTTTATTTCAAAACAACCATTTTAATCAAAATAAATTCTATAGTTAAATTATTATATTATATTTTTTTAATCTATTAATATAATATATTCTTATCATTAAATATAATTTATGGAATTATCATTAATTTTACATATCTTTTACATGTAAAAACACTTCAATTTTTGTAATGTTTTAGCTTTTAAAAACTTGTTCTATCAATCCGACAATTGGATTAATTTTAATTTATTTAATTGAAATTAGGTGATTAAAATTGTGAAAAATGGATATCATATTTGATATCAGAGATTAAAATTATGTTAATAGGTTAATTTTATTTTTTTTACAATATCAATAGTAACATTAGTAAAAACAATTACCGCAGTTTAGGGTAAATCAGGTAATTAAAAGTAAAAATAAAATTATTAAATTATCTTCACACCTATAAAAAACTATAGTAAGATTAATTTTGACCTTTATTATATATTCTTATAAATATAATCACTTAATGGACACTTCCCCCATGAATATGACATTCATATTATTAAAATCAATGAATATCATAAAATGTAACACTTTCTTTCTATGTAAGTATATTAACTCTAATATATGGATAAGAAGGAGATAACAACGAATAAAGGTATTATATGGAAAACTAAAAGAATAAATTACTTTATATAAATTTATTAATGGTTTTTGGAAATTAAATAATAATCATTACAAATGACACAATCGTGATGTGAGAATTATTTTATTAAAATAAATATTAAATAATTTATTTTCAAAATATTAAAAGAAATATAATTTCAATTAACTAATGTTATCCATGAATTATATAGGTTATTAAAACATTTTTGGAGTATATTAAATAACATTTATCAAAGTTATCTTTATTTTGAATTTTATTTAAAATCATATAAATGAAAAGTCTCAAAATTGACACTATTGATATTCTATAAAAATAACATTTTATTAAATTATTTAAATATTATAAAGATAATTAAAAATTATTAAGTGATAATTATAATGTCAAAAATGTCATTAAATATCCATTTATGGTCAATTTACACCATATATGTATTTAATTATATCCATTAAATATTTATAATTTTATTACCATAATTAAAATTAAATAGATTAAATAAGGATAAATTATAATTATAATTTTCAAAATAAAATAACAATATTTATAATTTTTATTGAATTATAGTATTTTTACCAATCATCATATTATATTTTAAATAACACAATTTGGATCAATTTTAATTTAAAAATTAATTTATATTAATTAAATAGTTTGGGTATTTCAAATGGTGCTCATCCACTCCCTTATAAAAGGGTACCTCTACTTCCCTTTTAATGAGAACTATAAATCCATTTTCTCAGAAAAAATATTCCCATTTCTAATACTAAAATCCCTAAATTCATCCTAGAGGCCACACATTTGGATTAAATCCATCTTGTGGGGATATTTGGAGTAAATTTAAAAGAGATACTCGAAACATATGTGATTGTTATATCACGTCTTTCAAAATTATTTTCATTTTCTACTTACTCTTATTATGTTGTTTCTATAACCAAGTAATAAATACAGTAATTTATACATTATTATATGTTATTATAATTATGGTAAAACTGTATACCTACTTTATCTATCATACAAACAGTAATATCCCCTTGTGTCGGTACGTATGGCTTACTATGTCCACATTGTGGTGAAAATTTTTATTCAACAATACTTAATTGGGATGGTTATAATGATGAGTATGATTGATTTCAATATTGAATATGACAAGATAATTATTCATTATAATTAATATACAATCAAATTATATTCCATTTAACCATTAAGTGATTGATATCATCGCTCGTGTGTACATACAACCTACCGTATACATGATGTTATGCGAATCATTCTATTTGGCCATTATTAAAAAATGATTATATAAATTAATGGAATTAATAAACATGATTTATATTATAAAAATATAATTTTGTAAATTCTGTAACTATATCCTAATAATTTGAACATGGTCTTATCTGAAAAAACATGCTTAATAATATAATCTAGTTAATATTTGAATAGTGATTGTCAATGAAATGTTACTAAAAAAATGTTAGTATAATCATATATGATAGAATAAAAATTATTATAATTCAATAATATGTCAATAACATTATTTAAATCATTTTACGGTAGGTTTGGATACGTATAAATGATATCAGACTTAAGGTCATGGAAAAGTTTTCAATCTCATTATAATTTGAGATTTTTTATTTGTAATTATATACTAGGGTATATTTATCATCCACATCCATGTTCCCTAAATATGAAATAATTTTTATATTTTTATAAAAAAATTTAATTTTAATTTTATCCATTACTTAATTTTTACTAAATAGTTTAAATGCAATATTTTTTCATTATTTTGATATGAGGTTCTTTTTTTAATTTTCTAACAAAAGAAAGAGGATATTGTTTTTTAATTTATATGGCATGAATGGATTGTTATGGATTCATAACACCTTCTTTATATGAATCCACATTTACAATATTTCATGTGTATTATCAATTAAATAATTTTATTTTAAAATTGCATTGAATTTTTATAAAATAAAATTTTTTTGAAGAAGAATGGATATATTCATGAGGAAATAATTTCCAGTATTTTATCAAATTTATTTTCCATCTATGAAAACATAGTTTTAAGTTTCTATAACTATTAATAATTTTATTTGATTATGTTTATGTATAAATCATTTCTATGAAAATTCATTTATTTTATATTGATTATGATGAAATGATGTTTAAAAACCCCATTTTTATTCCATGGGTTATGCTATTATGAATGTTTTATGTTTTTATGGGACACGTAAGAATGATTTAATTATGAGATGGGTGACACCTATATATCTTTACAATTCATTGGGTAATGATTTATATTTCATGATATATACATGAATGTAATAACAAGAAAATATATTTCATTCATATATGGCTGGAAAATCATGTAAACCATGTCTAGTAATGGACATTGTCTACTCTAATGAACTTGGAAATGAGGATTTACTAATATGAAATTATTTTTTATACTTATATGTATGCCAAAAAGCATTATGTCATATGTTATGAATTTTGGGATTATACCCATTAATTATTAAGAACATTTATCCCATGATAAAAAAATCATGATCTTTCTTATATAGGATAATAATTCCAAATGTTATTTTCTTTTATCTTATAATTATTATATGATTGACATTTCACTTTTTTACACTCAATGAGAATTTCATCTCACCCTATCATATGTTTCTTTTCTCTTGGTCATGAAAATTTTTATTAAGTACGATATGTTAAAAAGTTGTCTAGTTATGACGAATTAAGCAGGAGACAATTTAGATGTTTTGTGAACTTGTTGTTTATTCTTCCTAGTGTCTAAAGACACTATACCTATATGGTTCTATCATAGATTTATTATATGACTTAATGATTATAATTATATTTTAAAGTAATATCAATATATTTAATATATGTGTCATTATATATAGTCACTATGCTAATGCTAAGTGTGATGGAAAAATGAAATTTTTTCCTCCTAAGAATACATAAATTATGGGAGTTAGAATAAAAATGTTATTTTCTATTCTAGTGAATATTTTAGAAACCATGAATCCTTTTAGAATTGAAAAATATTTAAATTTGGAACAATTTTTTATTCATTCTTTCATGTAGAAAAGTATACCTTTATTCTGTGTATCTACTGACTCGCTAGTTTATGAGAAAATGGACTAGAACCACAAAAAATAAATTGTCCATAATCCATTGTTCATAAAAAATAGTTAGTACATTTTTTCTATCATATATAATTCAGTGTGAATTAATGGAGAAATATCATTAATATTTCTAGGGAAAGTGATGAAATTCACTCCATGGAATCAAATTAGTTTAATAACTTTTTTAAAATAGTAAATTTGTCAAATTAATCATAATAAGTTCGATAATGAGTTATATGAACTAAAAAATGATGATGATTATAGTGGTACCTATAAATGAAATTTTACAATACTTGTGTTGTATTATTTTTGTATTATTATCCAACATAAATTTAAGGATTATTGTGTCATAATTAGCTTAAAAATAATTATATGAATGGTTTTATCCATAAGATACTTTAGAAAAAATGAAAATTTTATGCAATTATTTGATGTGATTGAAATGGTGGTTGGAGATATATATGAATCACTTGGTCATGAATATAATATTAAATTTAATTAAATTGAAAATAAAAGATACATAGAGAAAAGATGATAATTATATGTTTATGCTCATAGTGAGGGAATAAACCTGGATGAAATTTTCTTCTAGGGACTACAAAATGTTTTAATCGTAAAAGGTAATGTCATAGGGAAATTTATTTCCAATGTGATAGGAAGAATTAATTAATGGTGTTAACCTACAAAAAGAACAACAGAACACACCACCCATAATACATTTTCTAAAATTCAAGGATTATCATAATTATGATAACATGTACACAAATTTGATGGTTATGATGATGATCATCATCAGAAACTTATTAAAAATATATATATAAATGGAAATCTCATGTGATTACTAATTATGATGAGGGGTGTGATAAGGACAGGTTGAATGGTATACTTACCATCCACTATATAACTTATAATATCTTATTTCACTCTATATATACCCCATTTTCATATATAAATAATTTTATAAGGGTATCAAGATGATACCCAAATGAATGGATACCGAATTATTAGTGGAAACCTCTAATGATTTTAGGAATTAATATCACAGCTAGGATTCATCTATGGTTTATGTTTGTGAGAATGTTCTTCCATAAAACCTTATCATCATTCCTATAGTTTAATTACATGTAGTCTATGTAATTGTTTTTATTAATCAAACTATGTCCCAAAAAATGGACAAGGAAGGGAAGACACTTTTAATATTCTTAACCAACCTATATTCATTTATCAGTTTGACAATAAATATGAACATATGTTGGAAATCACACACAATGTATGGTTTTTTATTCCTATAAAAGAGTGTATCTTCCCTCATGTGTTTTGGGTGAAACTCAACATCAATTATATTTCTATTTTGTAAAATTTTATTGAAGTATTTTATATTGAATTACATAGACTTCAAACAAAATGTGAATTTGACTTCTCAATAGAACACATACATTATACCAAACTAATTTCAACGACTCCCCATATCATAACCCTTATTAAGGAGCATTAATTAAGAAATAAACTCTAGGATAACTTTTATCAAGGATTCATTTTTACAATTATGTCAATATAAGGTGAACATTTATTTTTTTATAAAATATAATATTGATCAATATAGATATTAATGATTATCAGAATCTGAATAAGATTTCAATCAAGAAAAATTATCCCCCACATGGTTTTATTGACCTATTAGATCAAATGAAAAAATAACAATACTTTTATAAGATTTAATGTGTTTTTGGATGTTACCAATTAATAATGAATAAAAAAGACACACCCAAGATTTCATTCCATACAAGGAATCAACACTGTGAAAATAGAGTGATTCCATTCAGTCTTACTAATTCTTATAAAATATTGATGGATTTAATGAATTAATACTTTAAAGATTACTTTTTTCAATTTTTGGTAGTATTTATAATTTACATTCTTGTCTATTAAATGAAAAATAAAGATCCTGAAGATCCCTTAATAATTGTACAAATGATCCTAAGGAAAAAAACTAAATGAAAATTTAACCAAATAAGAATTTTGGCTGTAAAGAGTTTCATTTCCTGAGATTTTTATCTTCATAGATTTCTCATTGATTTACCCATCAAAGACACGGGCTACTCAGTGATGTCCCAGACCAACCACGGTAACTGATATTAATAGTTTTCTTAGTTTAAAAAGATATTATTAATGGTTTATGGAGTATTTCCCATAATTATCTAATCTACTCAATGTTGTTTCTAGATTGAGAGAAAATTTTCATTGTAATGATAAATGTGATGAGTATTTAAAAGAACTGAATATATAATAATTTAATACAAACATGATTTATTTATCCTGTTGAATAGAAGGTGTTTCAATATATAGTGACGCATCCAATAAGAGATTGTGATATGACCTTAAGAAAGATGAGATATTTATATCATATACCCAATGAAAATTCATGTTTCATGAGAAATATTAGCCAAAAAATGATTTGGAGTTAGATGTGATACTTTATTCATTTATATTTTGGGGTAATTATCCTTATGGAGAATGTTTTAATATTTATGTAGATTACAAATGAATAAATTATATATTTATAGAGAAGGTGTTGAATATGATCCATATAATATGGTTATAATTGATTAAATATTATGGGTACTAAATATACTAATAACATATAATATTGAATATGCTGGATGATTTTATAAGTCAAAATGTTCAGGATATCTTATCCATAATTAGGATTACAAAAGAATGGATGTTTCTATATTTTCAACATATGTATTTCGAAAAACAATGGATGGGGATATATATTATCTATCCCAATTTAATTTTCATCCATCTATCAATGTAAATATAAAAGGTACCTAGATGGATGAGGTAGATATATAAAATAATATTATAAATGTTATTCATATTAACCTTTATCATGAGGGAATGATAAGCTTTATGAAATGTTTTTTTTGTTTTTTCTAGACATGATTTGTTGAAGGATTTTTTTTGAATAATTTCATAGTTATTAATCCTTTATTCATCATGGAATAATGAAAATATATAAATATTATAATGATAATTTATTATGTGTTGTAATGAATAGAGATATAATATAGTTGTTATCTTGGTTCTTAGTATGTTACCATGTTAAGAATAAGAGATAATCTTATAATGGGATTTTACCTCCATTACCCATACCATAAATTAAATAGGAAAAGATCACTATAGATAATCTTATTTAGACTCCTTACAATTCTTAATGTATATAATTATATATTGGTTGTATTCAATAATGTTACAATGTTACCACACTTCATCACTATAATAGAATACTTATCTCTTGATCATATTACGATAATATTTAATAAATGGTAAGGTTGTATGAAGCACCGCATAATATTGTATCTAAATGGAATAATGGGTTTACCTCAATGTTCAGGGAATGTTTAAAGTATGATCTAGATAATAATGAATGTTTCAACACTATATATTATCCTCAGATGAATGGGAAAGCTGAGAGAAAAAATTACTAACCTATATGAAATGTTGTGATCAATTTATATGGATTTCAAAGTTGGTTGTGGTCATGACCTTCCTCTAATTGAGTTTTCAATCAATAATTTCATTCTCATAAAAATTTAGATGGATCCCTATGAATACCTCTATAGAAATAATTGTTAATAACCAACATGATGGAATTAATTTATAGAAATAAATTAATTTGGATTTTAGGTTAGGTCCAATCAATAATAATATATACATCATAGAATAAATAAGAAATGTATACCATCAATTACTGGCATGATATAGATTTTGATGTTCGTTACAATGTGATTCAAAGATTTTCTCCATGGAATAATTTAAAGATATTTGAAATGAAGTAAAAACAAAACCCTATGTATATCTCTCCCTTAGAAATTTTATATCATATTAGTACGACAGCCTATCAGTTGAAGATTCCTCCACACATATACCATTTTCAGGATGTGTTCCATGTACATCTATTGAGGAAGTACGTAATTGATCCTTCAAATATAATATACACATAGGTTGTACCGATAGATAATGATATTTATTATAAGAAACAACATATGGAAATTCTAGATCACATAGGTAATGTTCTACAAAACAAGACAACTATCCTGGTTAATGTTTTATGAAAAATCCATCAATTTGAATAATAATTGTGTATTTTGAAGAAATGATAAGGTATAATTATCCGCATTTCTTTGTATCGGATTGATTAATTTCAAGGTTAAAATTGAATTTATGTGGGCTTTAATATAACACCACAAATTAAATGGAATTTTTTTGAATAAATTAAATTAATTAATTTATTGTGTCCCAAGAATCATTATGGTTTAAATATCCAAAAGAAGTGTCTAAATTCATCCGTTATAACATATAAATTATCAAAAATTAATAGTATTAACTACATTATAAATACTACTTATAATTTTTTTAGTCAAAAGTGATAACTTTTTTGAGTTCTAAAGTCTCTTTTATTAGGTAAAATCATGATTGTAAATGATTGAACTATGGAAACATATAATAATACCTTCAAAAAAACTGGAACAACTCATTCAGTGTGTCATTGGATAGAATGAGATCATAACAAATTATCCATTTGATAGAAATATCGTCAACAAAGAAATTTTCATCCTGTTATGTATTTGTTAACAATTGATTCATATTTGACAGACAGTCTAGGAATTTGATCCACACCATTTTAATTTTTCTCAAAGATATTTATTTAGACAGTTCTCATTACATGAAAAATGGTGGAGGAGTGACCCTCAATACAGATTTTGTTCAAAGATTTTTTCATTTCCGTTTCGATTGCATTTATCATGTCAGGCACTTCTCCCTCTAAAGATGAATCAATTATGCATTTACATAAATACTTCCCATTATATCCCCATTGTGATTTAAGAAGACCAACCAATAACATGAATGTGTTGGATTACCTCTGGAGGAACAATAATTATTTAATTTAAAATATCTAATGAGTTGATAATCCCATGCGATTTTCAATGTACAATGTGGTGGAGGGAAGTTAACAGCTACACCAATCATTCTAAGAGAATAGAATTTGTGTATCGAATTATTATACTAGTCATACTAAAGCATGTTGAACTCAAGAAGGGAACTATGATGTGCACATGAGATGTTTGAAAATTTAATGTTGAATGATCCTAGATAACTCAATTTTAACAGATCCATATGATATGAATCATTTATTCATAGGGGATTTGGAATAAATATAGTACTTTTGAAGAGATTGGAACTCGAGAACTTGTGGTTAAGTGTTCCTGTATATCATTATAGCATGGTTGA
Source organism: Viscum album (assembly GCA_963277665.1). NCBI lineage: Eukaryota > Viridiplantae > Streptophyta > Magnoliopsida > Santalales > Viscaceae > Viscum > Viscum album. Next base: position 1,208,317,147 of record OY728162.1, read on the forward strand.
TTTATTTCAAACATACCATTAACTTCATTACATAAGGATGAGTCCATAACACAGTTCATGATGCAATTAACAAGGTCTTTTGTTGGGTCCACTAGGTTGAATACCCTGAGAGGGGGTTATTTAGGGTAAAACATACTAAAACATTGTCCCATTTGGATCTTGTTTCGTTGTTAGACAAAAATTGATAATATCTTCCTCCTGTAGTAATATATGAATAGATATGAAATAATGCATAGTACAGAATGATTTTTTCTTGGTTCACCCTCACTGGTCTACATCCAAGCTGCATACAACAGCAATGTATCAATGTACCGAATTCACAATGACTCACTAGCAATAATGAGTACATTGTTTAGGCTAGCTAATTTATGTCCATGCTCACTGCCTTTAAAAGGATTTGGGTTTTCTCAATGCATTCCCACTCGTCACTCTATATGCCTCTTTCTCTCCCTCAATGTCGGTGTAAAGGGCCACTGTTTTCCTCTTCCTTCTCACACTGCTCTTGGAAAGGAACCCACTCAGAGTTTCAGGACATATAGTTCAAACACGTTTTATGGACATGTAGTTCCCTTAATTTTCATGAATTCTCACATTCTAAACTCTAAGTATATGCTATAGTGAAGTTTCATTTTGATCCAAAAATGATTTCCACCTTATTAGGTACTTATAGATACTGAAAAATACTTTCACAAATAGATTTGAAGCTCTCACAAGCTTCCTTGTGAAAATCATGAACCACCTTCTTGTCCCTCATACTGTGTATCCGGTTTCGTATGAGGGGCACCTTCTTTGTGAACCACCACCACTTCTGCGAACTGCCCTTCTTCCACGGACAGCCTCCGCCTTTATGATCACGTACTGCTACCACACACTGATTCCTCAAACCTCCTATATGAAACCCATAATGTTCACGAACTGTTCTTTGTTCGTGGATTGCCTTCTCTTCCATGTACCACATGAGGAAATCTCGCTCTCGCATACCGGAGATTCCTCCTCCATGTACCAAGTCATATCCTCCCGAGTACTGGATTTCCTCATTTGCTGATAGAACTTCTTTTTTAGGTTAAGAATCCCTGCAAACACCTTCAGCACAAACCACTTTCGGACTTTTCTGTATTACCGGAGAAAAATATGATTACTTATTATGTTAAATATCTATATTAATTGGTGTGGTTAGCATTTATTATATAGAAAAATATATCTCCTTAATCCACTATATCATGATATACTGAATCTTCAACCCACCGCATACTGATACTCAGGCCACCACAAACCGTAATCCACCCACAAACCATTTTTCATTCAGTTTTCATACCATTTTTGTCCCATGCAGTGCTCACTTCCTTTTAAAAACAATCATCCATCATAAAGACCACCATCATTTCGTGTACCGTAATCAGTATGCCACAAAACCTCACAGCAAACCATTTCCTATTTCGCGAACTACTTCAGAATAGCATTCCCGCTGCTCCATGTACCATTCCCAAACATGGTATGTGGTCCATGAATTGTGGCTCAATGTTTTCATCCATTGCCAGTTTTCTTCAATGTTATTCATACAGGTCACTCCTATGAATAAATCCTTCCTTTTCCAACATGATGCTCATTTAAAACCATCTTGATTTTTCAATGAACACATCAACACCCAAAACATACTGATAGGACTCTTTGATGAATTTTTTCCCACCATATTCTCAATTCTAGTGATATGAACTATATCATGAATGTAAATATATCCAAACTACATTAATATAACAGTAAACATTGAGAATTTAGTTATAATTTCTCCATAAAATCTTAAATATAATAAGAATTAAAATTTTATTCACTTTTCTAATGAATATGTCATAGGCCCTAGTCATTCATTTTTTGTATTAAAATTTCAATATTATAGTGTTTTTAAGGAATTTATCATATCAAAAAAACAGTCTGGTCAATAAAAACATAATGACTCACCACATCATTGATAGTTGTTATAAGATCATCATAGGAGGATTCTAACTAGTATTTCTCTATGGAATTCAAGTCCAGCACTAGGTTTTCATAGTTGTGAAGGATTTCCATTGGGGTCCTTGTCCAACTATAAAAATAGAATTTGATGAAATTTTTTATCTTTTTTGACTAATGAACATGAGATTGGATTCCATAAAAGTATAATATAATAGAAAAATATATTTTGGAGTCTATTTAATTTAATTTTCCACCACTTATCTTGTTCAGTAATCTATTCCACAAAAAATCAAGACATCATGATTTTTCATTCAATGTATCTATTTGAAATGTTAAAAATGTTAGAGGCTAAAGTTACATATATTATTTTTCCTAAGACACCCTATAAGTATAGGATTTCAACAATATTTCAAAGGAAATGTAATGTCTCTTCACTTAATAATTCTTCCACTCCAAAGAGAGATTATAATATGTGTGTTTTGTAACAACAAAAGGTTAGGTCGTTTATATATCATTATTCATTAATAAGACATTGAAAATATTTGATACATAAAAATGAAACCCTACCTACCATAGAGAGTGATTTCCACTTCCATGAATCTAACTAATTTTGTATATGGTCTATGAATTGGGGTATGTACGACACTATATGACTACCCAAAAACCTGGTCTTTCTAAGATAAGAGAAATATAAATTACACTATCAGATACCCAATTCATTAATTATATCAATTTTAATTCTAGTTAAACTATTATTTCCAAATAAGAAAAAAAATTCCAAATTGATTTCTTAATAATGGACAATTTCATAATAAAGAAGAACATCTTTAATTAGTATATAGTTTTTTGTGCTCCCCCAGGTGATGATGAAAATGTCCTCAATATAAAAACATGGATAGGGAGTGAACATACCTATGAAAGAGCTTATAGGTTTCATCATCTCACTATCAACCATGTTAAGAAACATCTCACTCAGGTAGTCTTTTGTAATTGAAAATATGATGAATGATAGGGGGTCACCCTCTGTCACCCCCATGATAATGTAAAATATCATTTAGGGGAGCCAATGAATGAAATAGATAGGTGTGTTGACCCAAAAAATGATGATCTTATTTTTAAATGTATCATTATTGAGAAATTTTTTAGAATCATAAAAATGATTCCCCATTCCAAATATTAGAAGACCAATTTGATAATAGGATTAAGAATAATATTTACACCTGGTGTAATTTTTATTGATCTTGATGGATTCTGAAGTAGTCATAATAAATCAGGTATAGAACTCCATTTGATAAACCCATATTTTTTGGTGATATAATTTTGCTGGAAATACCTAATATCCTATTAGTTATTATTTTTTAAATAATTTTGCACAAAATATTTAACAGTAAAATTTGTAAGAATTTCTATAATTCATTGGAATTATGATCTTTTGGAATGATATCAATAATCTGGACATAAAATCCATGGAGGATATTGAAACATTTTATTACATTATAGAAAACCATAACAAAATTTTTTTGAAAAATTTCCCAATAGTGTTGAAATAAATAATTAGAAAAAAAATCTCTACCTATAGAGCTTTAAATATTTAAACCAACAAATCAGTAATTTTTCTCAAATTCTATAGGGATTGATGATGAAATTCTTTTGTCAACAACAACCACAAAAAATGTAATTTCATACTATAGTTTACTAGAGGCATTGTGGTACAATTAATGCTGTTTATATAGTATGAGAAAATATGATCTACAAGATCCAACATGTTATCAAGAAAAATGATCACTATTATTGATTAGATGTAGGGTTCTGTTAGCCATTTCAGACAATTAAATATAAGAAAAAAATTATAATTTATATCATCATGCAGGATCCAGTTAACACAAATTGTTTCTTTTTTGAATGATTCCCTTTAGATGAAATATATGAGAGAGTTCAATATATGTTTAGTTCTTATTAGTCAAGATAACATGTGAAATTCTATCTTTTTTTATTCCCTTTCATTATGTGTAGGGATTATTCAAGTGAAGAAATGTAATTTTCATTCGATATGATACATGATTTTGATCAAAATTTTATTTTTATCTTGATCAATTTCATCATAAAGAAAATATTTATTAGCATAAATATTATAGTTTAAATATGTCATGGTGTCATAAACAATATTGCTGCACTCATAAAGTGTGGGCTATGAATTTTTAAATCATAATGATATGAATGTGTTCATATTACTAATATTAAAACCCTTAAAACGTGTGGGTGATCAAAAATAACTATGTCCAAAGTTTATCATGAGGTAGATTCCTATGAGCAATAGATTTCACCATTAATAAATTTTCTATCAAGTTTACAAGAAACCATTTTGGTGTTTTTTCCATACCATGTATATTTATCAGCCACAAGGATGAATTCATGTAAATCATATATCCTAATGAATTCTTTGAAATATGTGGATGATGAAAGATACGAGAATAAACCCAAATATTCATCCATGATGAGGATTAATTTGAGATCCATAAGAACAACACATATACTGTAAATTATTCCTGGCATTGAGTTAATCCCCTACCATAGTTCCATATAGTTATTGTATCATTGACTGTTATACATTATAGAGAAATCATGATGATTTCCCCCAATTTTCTCAACACATTTAAATTTCTTTCACTTGTGATAGAAAAAATATATCTAGAAAATTTTGATAGGATATGACCCAGATTATTTTGATATCTGATAATTTTTAGATTGTTCCATGAAAGTTGTATCCTCAACTTTCAATATTAGATACCATTGGAGATACGATATTTTTGTTTCAGAAAAAATTGAAAATTTACTCAATGTTTCATTATCATGAGCCTCAATGTGCTAACTATCTTAGGGTTCACTAAAATCCAATAATTCTAAAACAAGATTTACATGATCATTTTGATTGGATTTGGAAACCCAAATTTTTTCTCTTCCAAAATTATACATTTTTGGAATTTACCTACATTAAATCAATTATTTCGATTAATTATTTATGATATTGGTGGATCTCCCTTACTTATCATTTTAATTAGATCTGATATTGTGATTCTCATCTTCTTGTATGTGGTGTTGAAGATACAACTATAATGTTTTAGAAAGAATAGGTACTGTCATAAGGAACCAATGTTCCTTCACTCCTATGTTCTTAATTAAAAGTATATAGTGGAAATTCATTACTAGTATTTTATAATTCCAGGTTAGCAGTTTATATCACATATTTCTGTGTACACTTGTTTAAGTCTTCCATTACTATTTTGGAATAAGAAATATTATTAAATGTATCATTTCAAAATTTGTTGAAGTGATTTTCAAGAGATCGTGATCATTCCTCTAATAAGATATTTAAATAGGGTTGAATTAAATGATCATAAAGAGGGATGGATGGTTCACCTTCGTAAATAGGGATAGAGTACAACCTATATTGATGATGGTCCAAAAATGGACTATCCAATTAACAATAAATTGGCCCTACTTTAGTAGTTTCAAATTTTCCAATGATGGATTATCAACATCACATGAGTCTTATTGCAATTTTATGACTAAAATATAAATTCATTGCACATTATCACAACATATAGTGTCATAATCCACTTCATTAAATGTTTCATCAATATATACACAAATAGTAGTGGATAGAAAATAAATGATATCATTAATTTATTCATCAACCATTTTCATGAAATAATACTTCTAGCTAGTTTTCCATGAAATTATAACAATCTAATTGGTTGGAAGTTCCACTAGAGTTTTGGATGATTATCTCTATTCAGGGATTAAATTATTCAGTATATGTCTTTTGTACACCTCTCTTCATGGTCAAGTATTTAGTGAAAATTTTGACTATTTTATATGACTCTACAACTGGAGAATGAGTGAACCACCATTTTTTAGGTTTCATTAAATGTAGGAAAAAACACATATTTGAGCTATACATGAATTTTATTGTCATTTTATATTAGAAAAAGATCATATTTTTTATTCTATGTTTATAAATTATAATATTAAAGAATATAATGCCATATCCCCATCATGAGTTCAAAGGTACAACATTATTTGATTTCCCACATAAAAAGAGTGAAACATAAGAATTATTTTGATCGAGTAAATGAAATTAAAATACCCGAGCTTCATCCTAATTTGTGAGGAATATTTTCACTGAATTAGAAGATTAAAATTGGATTCCTTATTAGGGAATCTATTGAAACCTGATATCATATTCAAATTTCAATTATTGCGATCCACCTAGATCATTGCTTCATTTCTATAAATAACGTTCAAATAGCCTTTTATAATTAGAATTACCCACTAGTTATCAGAAACACAATAGTATATAATCCTTGATTTGTGCATTAATAAGGATTGTGGGTTGTAGTATTTTCATAGTGTAATGCAGAAAAGAAGACAAAAGACTCATTAGTCAATCCTTTATTGCAGATTATCATCATATTCCACCACTCGAGAAACCACTTTCACCATGTTAAGTGAATTTTGAGACTTTGGAATGATCTGTGTTAGACATATTTAGAAGAAATAAATGTTTCCAAAAATAATATCACTTGTATTTTTTAGTTAATTTGATTCAAACCTATTGTCGATTTATCATCAAAATATTAAAATCACATTATATTATTGAAGGAAACCTCTATTTTTGGATAACAAAAAGATATGCAACATGAATGATCTAGTTTAATAGAGATTAACCCCAGAAAATTATAAATTTCATCATTTTATCTCGCAAAAAAAAATATTGTATTTATATAATTAAAATATAAGTATAAAAGAGTAGAAATATTTTAATAAATTCATTATATGTTTCAAAAATATTGATTTATAAAAAAATATATTTTTTTGTCTTTTTTTGAAAAATAAGAAATATAACTTTTGAAGCATTTATCAACAAAATTTCCAAAAATAGATCTCATTTTTGAAATAAACATTTCATAATTATTTTACTCTCAATTTCTGTGGTTTTTCTAAAAATATTAATTATTTAGTAAATAGTATAAAATATATGTTTTAACAAAAACTAAATTTTAATTTAATAAAATTATATGGTAATTTTTGTATTAAAATTGATTTAAATGAATAATTAGTTTAATTATATATCAATTAATAGAATTTATGCTAATAGAATAAATTTCATAATTAATTAATTTCTAAAAACATTATAAACTTTTGAAATTTTTCTCCCTGAAAAGAAAATTTCTCATCACTTCTGTTGGATTAATTTTGAATTAAAATTTCCCACAAATGTGAATAAATATGAAAAAATTGATTCCATATTTAGATTTATAATATTTTTTAATCGAATATGTTTAAATTAGTTTTTTTATGAATATTAATATTAAAAATAGTAAACATTATTTATCATTCCTAGGGTGAATGTGGTTTTACAATGAGTTAAACCAAAATAATTAAGATTAAATATCACTCAACCTTTCTAACACCCATTGAATGGATATATTTAAATATTATAACTACTATGATTAATAATGGTCTATTTTTATGCCTTTTGGTAAGATAAAAACATTTTTACATATTTTTCTTTTTAAAACACTACATGTGTGAAACTCGCATTAAATATAAAAGACCACCAGTTCTCCTCTCCCAATAAAAAATCCAAAAACCATTGATTCATATAATTCCTATCCTATTCACATATGTTATTATATCCTAAAATTCTAGAAACCTTATTTTGGTCTGAAATCCAATCTTTATTTCATTTAATTTCAAATGAATAGAAGGTGTTCAAAAAAGAAGTAACACCACTAAACGATAATTTTTTCATTTATTTCCATACTTTATACATTATTATTTGAATGTATTATTTTAAAAAAAATTCATTTTCACCATACTTATTTGTACTTATGTTAATTTTTTGACCTTTAACTTCTTCCTATTCCATCAAATGGGATACAAAATCATTATTTATGTGTACAGAAGTCTACAACCTCATGAACTGATGTTATTCATTTTCCATCCCAACCTCTCACATATGGATATAACGATGGATTATATGTTTTTATATGATATTTATGATATTATTATACTTCTTAAATTATTATATCACACATACATTCATAATTTATATAATTTAAGAATATGATAACGTTTCTTGTGGGTGTGGTGGACAACCACCAGGCGAAGCCATGTGATTCATTGAATATTTACAAATAATATAAGAGTTATGGATTTAATAAAAATAAGTGATATATATGAAAAAAAATTATTATTTAATGGTAATATATTATTATCTTTTTTCATAAAATCCATTAAGAAAATAGAAATTATGTTCTTGTGTATATATGGCCTACAATGCCCATGAAAAGTGTACGTTATATTATATCACTAAATATTTAGATTAATATAAAAAATATATATAATAATTTTATATATGATAACTGCATAATAGTTAAAAAACTTCATATTATGTAACCATAATCAACATAAGAAGAATATAAATAAAAAATTAAAATTGATACAAAAATAAGGTTATTATTTCCTAAAACATGACCTTGTTATTTCATTGTTAATAAAAAGGTAAAAAATGGAATAAAAATATAATAAATGGTATTATATTTATAATTATGATTCTATAATTGATTTATACTAAACATATATTCATTACACACAAGGTTTCAATATAAACTATATAATTTGAGACCTATGCTAAGAGATCATTGTATCCATTTTCTTTCTTCGATACATATATTTTGTTAATCACCCATATTCTTTCAAGAGGTGTATAAACAAACAATTTTTACATTTATTACATGAATTTATTTTTTCTCCAAATATATTATGTTTTATTTTATTTTTTATTTCATGTGTACTATGAGTCAATGTTACCAAAGTTGTAAGGGCCTTATGTCATAATATCATCTTTATCTGGATTACTGATGATTATGCTTATGCTGATGACATTTTATGATATAACTCTCAATAAAATCATTTAATTCTGTATCCTCTTTTTATTTCTATATAAATCCTTTTCTACCTTTATTTTCTTCATTATGTACTAAAGTGTTCAAAGTAATGTTTTTATGAAAAATCATCATTCTCTCTCTATTTGGTTGAAAACCTTTTTTCATTGAAAACCTTGTTCACTAATAATATTTATAAAAATGATTTTAAAAATAACAAAATTATTTATTAAAATAATTTTGAGAATGATTTCACTATTTTAGAAATGATCTAACAGGATTCTTCATGTCATTTCCAAAATAATGGATATTTTAATTTCATAAAACATTTGAAGGTATTATTTTTTGAAACATGTACAACATCTATTTAATTTTCCAACCTAATGAACTCAAAATGTATTAAGGATTACATTATAAAATTTCATATTTATATTCAATAAAAATTAATTTCAAAATACATTATGAATTATTATTTGTAAATCGTGATTTTCAGTGAAATGTTATCTTTCTCCAAAAAATTCCAAGTGATTTATCATTCAATGTTATTTCAACAAATAAGAAATTATTTAATGTAAATTATGATTTAATAGTGATATGAACCAAGTACACCATTATTATTATTTCACTTAATGGTTTAGGATTAAAATATATTTATGAATCCTATTTCACCCTTATAGGTTATATGATGATAAAATTATAATCAAATCCATTTTTTCAAGGGTTAAACCATGGTAAAATTCTTATGAAACTCTCTTCTAATTTTCAGTAGGTTTTGATATGTGTATAAGAATATAAATACTATTTCATTTAAACTATTTATATATAATGATTTTTTTATTATATTTTGGAACATATAAATATTCTTTTCGTTATGAGATTTGTGGGACCTATATCACCATCCAATTTATTGGGTATGGATTTTTATCTGATGAGATAGCCTGAACTAGAACATGTAGTGAACCAAGTACATTATATTTATTTTTTCCTATATATTGATATTGGTAATGATCATTTACTACTATGTTTTTTTGGGGAGTGAACTCATTCAATTATTATAGTAATTTATATGATCCATGAATACTATGGAACTCATTTTGTATGCTAATATGTATTCCATATATATATGTATTATGAAAATTTTATGATATCATTGAACATATACTATAATTCCAATATGATTCATGTCATATGAGATACCAATATATATTTCACACCATAATATAATGATCGTGGATATGAAGGGTGTGCTTTTCAAATGTTTTTTTCATGTTTTCAAGGCATTATATTCTTGTTATTCTTATATGTTTCCCTTGTTTACCCATACTGAGCATCTAAGTTCACCTTTTATTATGTTTCCTTTCCCCATGTTATTAAGAAATTTATTATTTACTGTATATATAATAAGGGTTTTAGTATTGAATAACATAATGAGAGATGATTTAGTTCACATATGAACTAGTTTCTCGTGTTTCCATGATAATGAAGGCACTACACCAATATTATCCCCATGTATGTGTTGGCATAATGTAATATATTTTCAAAAAATAATCTAATACAAATTTATAGAAATTCAATTCATTATATGATACAAATGAAAATAGGTCAATAATATATTTATTATAATTTAATATTTTTTATACAACAGGTTTAGAAATGTTTGACAAATACACAGACCTATGTTAATGGATTTCTATTCTCTCTTTTATTTATGGAAAACAGAATCCATATTACAAATTATATTATTTTTATTGTGTATATAAATAAATATTAACATTTTAATACATAAATTTTCTTAATTTATTGAAATTAAAAATCTATATTAATGTTATTATTTAATGGGGATTATGATTTGAATGTTTCTAAAGTGTTTGGGATTTTTGTCCCAAATTACATTCTTTTTGAAAATATTTATGTTATGCAACTATAATATTTTATGATGCATTCATATTGACCATTTAAAATTTTATATCATGAATAGATTTATTCATAATATATTTAATGTTTCATTTAATGTTATTCATTCATGGCTCTTATGATTCATATGTTACCAATATTGTTAGTGTTTGATGCTACAAATTCATTGTCTACCAGAACTGTTTATGATTATGATTTTGATGATGATATATTATGATTTATTTCTCATGATCATTAGGATATTTATTCTTCTCATAAATATTTATTCAGAATAAATTTTTTCAATTAATTTTATTTCCTTCACGTACACTTATTAAAAAATAATGTTTGTAATAAAAAATGTCTTCATTTCAGTCTTCATTAGAAAACCCTTTTCATCCAAATACATGTTTTCTAAAAATGTTTTGTATAATATAAAATTTTTTCTCAATGATTTTATAATTTCATTCATTACATTTTTTTTAATTTCAATAATAGGATTAAAATAAATAATGATGTTTTTTTTAAGATTCATTTTACTTTTATAAAAAAATGATAAAGGTATATTTGTTTTAAACATAAACTACATGGACATAATTTTCAACCAACAAGATGTATAAATAATTTAATGATTCTATTTTATAAATTTCAATATTCTTTCAATGAAAAAATTTTACATAATATATTATTAATTTTGTGTTTTAAAATGGATATTTTCAATGAAATATTACATTACAAATGAAATGGTACATAGGACTTTATTATAAAAATCATTTTATATCTAAAATGAAATTCATTGATGTAACTTATGATTAACTAGAGATATCATCCAATTATTATGTATTTATTCATTATTTGGATGGTTTTTATTTATGATTAATATATTTTTAGAAATTCCATTTTATTTCCTTGGTTTTTTATAGTACAAAATGTTTATGAATTCAATTTCTCATCATGAGTTATAATATGAAAAATGCCTTTAGATGACCAGTTATATTCAAGTGCTCTGATATGATTATTGTTTTTTATCTTATCTTACCTGTATATATGATTTTAATTATGAGATTGTGGGAACTATAAATCTCTTCTATTCATTATGTAATGTTTAATGTTCTCTGAGATCACAGGGTAAATAATAGGTTGTATAATGTTGTAAAGAAAGGTACATGGAAGGCTATCACAAGCTAGGAAAATAGGCCACATGAGAGGTTATACCAAGACTGGAGCTGGTATACTGGATGTTGGAACATGCATAACATGCTATCAATTTCATAGTGGGTATCCTTAACACATGTTTTTATATGTTTATATTAATGCCATGAATCTATGTATTATGAAAATTTTATAATATCATGGGTAATGTTATTTCATTCCATTAGGATTCATGTATTCTGAGAAGAATTTATTTATTCCATGACTTATTTTTTGATCTATAATATGAATGGTATGGTGTTAGAATGTTGTTCTCATCTTTTCATACACTTATTGTATTTTTGATTAATAAATCCCTTATTTTGCTTCACTGAGAATCAGAGATATCCCTTTTTATGTTTCATTTCTAAGGTTACAAGTAATGAAATTATGAATTCCAATTCTATGAAGGGAAATAGTTTTGATGAAATTAGTGCGAGATGATAGAGCTCACATGTAAACCAGTTTTTTATGTATCTGTATTTACAATGTAAAAAAATGACAATAGCGTGGATTTTTTTGTTATGTAATGAATATTTTTTTGTTAGAAAGTAATATTTCTTTGTGATATTATTGGATTGTTAGAAATACTCTTTTATTTATAAATGATATTTTTTCTATTTTTTATATGTAAATACAATTTAAGGGATGAGTCTCCTCATTGTATGGATTAGGCCTCTCTAACAAGTCAATATCCCTTAGAATATATAGAGGCATTCTTGGGGCCATGTGGAACTCATCTCAAAAATATGTTCTAGGATAAGGAATAATCAATTTACATCCATAACATTATTGTATATTTTATTTTGGGAGACCTTAGAAAAGTGTTCTTGGAATCTGATAGAACTTGTGATGGACCACCTAATAGTGAGACATTAACACTTTCCTCATTATACGTCTTGGATATAAGGGTGATTGGATTTCATATATTTCATTTCATACAACTGAAATTTAATGTTTTTTAAATTGTTTATTTGTGATTTCATCCAATCAAAAAACGTTATTTTTGTTGGGGGTCCTGCAAAAATTCATTATCAAAAACTTCTGCATTTAAAATGCAACTATTAGTGATGGGACATCACAAGTAGTTTTTATTTGCGATAGATAATTTAACTGTCACAAATAACCATGATAAGGGGAGTTAAATAATATTTCTAAATTGGATTTCCCAAATATGTATTTTTTATGGTCTATCACAAAATTTAATTGATGAAGGAAATAGATTTTAATCACAAATTTTCTATAAAAAAATAAAAAACACATAATCATAATAAAAAAATTAAAAATAATTGAACCAATCAAAACATTAGTCAATCATTTCTTGCATAATATATTTTACCACCAATAAATATAAAATATTTGTCAAAAATAAAAAATCATGAACTCGTATCATCTGGTAGAGGGTGATCAGAAGAAGGGATGTGAAGGTGGAAACCCCCTACCAACACCACACACAAGAGATCACATATACTCTATAATCTTCTCATCTATTAAAAGATGATGCTCACATGCCTAATCCTTCTCACTCTATATATATTTGTTTTGTAATATCATATTGTTCTCTCAATCTGTGTTTGATTTGATGCCCCATAGTTTTTATGTAAGAACATCATATTTGATTGCATGTACGACACACAACACCAATCGCATAAAGGAATATCATACCCTATGACATTAAATATTATTTACAATTTAAAATAAATAAAATATTGGATATAGCATTTAATTCACATAATATTTATTTGGAGTGTCTTTGACACAAAAATGATTTTATTTGATGACATGTGGTATATGCATGGCCATTCTTTACTGAAAAACAATATATTATTATTATATTATTATTTAATATAATAATATATAAACTATTGGTTAAATTATAAATTATTAATATTATTATCTAACTTATGAGAATATATTTTTTAGACTAATATAATATGAATTAATTGGTAATAAATTAATTAGAAATGAATATAAGAACCAATCAAATATAAAGGGAATGTTTTTATTGAAAATTATTTATTTTCCAAGAAAGTAATTTTATCCTAAAAAAAAATTAATGAAAATTAGTGGATTATATTAATAAAATATATATATTATATATTTAATTATGTTTCTTATATTCATCTTTCTGATTTTATAGTAATAGTATAATAACGAACCTATTTTTCACATAAAATCAATATTTTTTTAAAGGCAATTTTATCACATTTTAATAGGGAGCATATTTTAAATATAAATTTGTGAAATAAAATATATTTTATATGTAAAAATAAAATTAATCTATGAAATTAGAACAAAAAAATTATCTTACGGTGAATTTTATTACTTTTCTGTGGAATTAATTTTTTTAATGAATAGTGAAAAATAATGAATTTTAACTCAAAACAACATTATCATCTAATTTATTAATAAGAATAAATAATAATTTAATTTAATCATATATTATAATTAGATTAAATTTTTAACAATTACTCCAATTCGTTTCATTTTAATCGATTTAACATTGAAATTTAGAATAAAAACTAGTTTTGCTTTTTGATGTTTTTACGTTGAAAACTATCATTATCATCCTATCTCTGGGATTACTTTAAATTAATTTATGTAAATTTTTTTAATTTAATATGTTAAAATGGAATCAATTTTTTTTCATTAGAATAATTTATAATGCCTTATAAGTTATAATTTTTTTTAAAAGAAAAATATTGATTGTAATTAATATTATTTACAAATATTAAGAAGAAAATTAGCCTACCAAGGGACTAAACATTAATCATGATATAAAAAATGACTTATAAACGTGTAAAAACTATTTTATGGCCATATATTGACCCTATAATACCTTGAAATGACAATGGTTCATTATTCGGTCCATGTTTCATTGTAAAAATGTGGGTGGAATTCCCTTTAATGAAATTTAAAATCCTCTCACTCTACATCCACTATAAAAAGGCACTCAACCCTCCATGTTCTCCACACATATGAAGTAACATTAACTCAAAATATATTAGACTGAATAGATCATAAATAATTATATAATAAAACTAGTAACATAACTTATGTCATAAACCCATCCAATTAATCCATTTTGTTCAAATTAAAAGGAGTTACCCAATTAAGAGGCAACAGTTTTCCTGAAGCTCTATAGTTTTATTTATTCCACCAATTCTCCAATTATTATTATTTAATGCTTATATTAAAAAACTAGTATCCTAAATATAATGATATTTTGTAATTATATGGTCTCTACCAACACTTTCACACACATCCATCTAATGGGTAACTAACTTGTAATTTATGTGTACAATGAACCACTGCCCCCCAAAATGATGTTGATCATTTCCCCCTCACCACCTCTCATGGTTGGGAATAATAATGGAAAATATATTTATATGTGATAGATACTATATTTATAATGTCTTTATTATTCTTTATTTCTTTTATAACACATACCTTTATGGATTCTAATTTTCATAAATATGGTAACATCATTTTTTGATGTTTGGACTACCACCACTAAAAGCGATTTGACTCATTCAAACAATAAATGGAATGTATAAAGGATGGATTAAAAAATATATATGAAAACTATATGACATATATATGATACTAGAATTATAATATATATTTATATATATAATTTACTTTAAATTATTTTAATATTACAATGAAAAGAATGTGGTGTTCATGCGTACATATGACCTACCATCTCCATAAACAGTGATTTCAATGTATTATCTCCAAATATTATAGATTATTCAAAATAAATAGTTACTAGATATTTTTTATTTTTAATTAATGTTTTAAATTTTAGTTATGATAAATAATTTATGAGAAAAATAATTAATAATTTAACACATACTATACAAATTAGGCAATTAAAACCAGAAATAGTGACAATAATGAAATATTATTATCAAATTCATAATACGATATTATAAGAATATAATATATTATATTATTAAAATGAATGTGGTTATGTAATAAGTTCTTAATACTCTTAAAACCCTTATAAAATAATTTTAATGAGTTTCTACTGAGATAAAACACATGGTATGTAATTTCTTCTTAATTTTGTTACCATTGAGACTTATTTGTTATTATTCACCAAGTTTCATTTATATGGTTTATATAATAAAATTTTACTTGTTATATTGTGAATATAATTATTATAATGATATTATAATTTTCATTTAATTTTATTCATTTATATTATGATTTGAATGTTCCAAAGTGGCATGAGACACATTGAAATGTATAAATATTATTCTTATGAAGAATGTTTTCTAAGAGTATCATTGAAATAACATAGCATTTGCTAATTGTTAACTTTATCTGGAGAGTTTCAGATTTTTTTATACACTAAATTTCTATATATGGTTTACATACTACTAAAAGATCATATAAAATTATTATTCATACATTATTCATGATATTTTCATTTATAGTTTCATTTATTTCATCTTAGGGGATTTGAGTTAAAAGTTACCCAGTGGAAAAGAATTTAAAAACCAATTAATTTTCATTGGGTTATACTAGATCCATTAACATTATTCTAAATCTTTATTATACACCTCAAAAAAATATTAGTACATTCTATAGTCATTTTATCAGAACTTTCATTTATCCATCGATAAATAATCGTACTTTATAAAGATCATCTCATCAATCATAAATTTTTTTTAAGTATTTCAAATTAATATGCTATAAATGCTACTCATTACCCTTACATTGATCTTGACCTTATGTGTGACTATTATATATAATCAAGGTTACAATTACAAAAGGTCTAGATTATATTCACATTTCCTTAATTAATTTATCATTTTATTTACATGTGTGAATATAATGTTTACACAAGTCCCCTGAATAATGGTTTTACCTTTATAAAATTGGTTGAAACACGTACTTAACTCAATGAAAATACAAATTTATTTTTAATTGAGTCATTTTTTCCTTGTGAAACATAATACACATTGACATTAATTTCTCTATAGTAGATATTACCATTATAGAGTATGTAGAAATATGAAGTGAAAATTATACATCTTGTAAAATTATTTATTTATCATTATATAGCTTCATGAGAATCCAATACTAACATGTTTTATAATCAAATGATCTTATATATTCTCCATAACACCCAAAAGTAACCCATGTGTTCATAAAAAATGATAATCCAGGGTTCAATTCACATAAAACCATTGATTGTTCTCCTAGGTGTAGAGTCCCATGTTTTTGAAATGAGATAAAATACAATTTTTTTTTTGAACTTTTTTGTTTAGTGATTGGGTTAGTTTCAAAACCATGCTTTGGTATAAAGTATGTCGTGTTGGCTTCATTTTATCTATTCAAATTTGGCTTGAGTAGAAGCTTTAAGAGTTTTCTCGATGGATCGATGGGTTTTAGGAGCACCAGATCTAGAAACTCTATTTTAAAAAGGTATGGAAGAGGTGTTCGCACAGACTGTGCACATTTAGTCAAACTAGGTGGGTCATCCATGTTGGATACTTCAGTTATCTAGTAGTAGGAAAAATGTCTACACATGGTCAGTCAGACCACTTAGCTTACCCCATTTAGGTTTTCAGGTTTTATTTAATTTAATTAAATTCATTTTTGAAAGTAATTTATTTAAATGGGATATTGGAAGGTTCATTTAATTAAATTACCATTGATAGACATTAATTAAATTATGATGATATGGAGAATATTGTTAATTAAATTGATATGAAAATAATTAAATTTCATTCAAATAATGATTAGTTAGAATCTTCAATTCATTTAATTGACATAAGTGAACTTTCATTAAATGTAATTTAGAGGAGGAGTGGGGTCACATCAAAGAAGGGTAATACTAAATGGTAATATTAAATGATGTGTTAATAAGGATTAAAGGTTTTATTTAATTAAATTCATTGTAAATATGAATTAAATTAATTAATGTGAAATAGATGTTAATTTAACTAAATTCAAGGATAAGAAGAATTAATTTTTTTTGTTTCGAAATGGGAATTATTATTTAATTAAATTGAGTTTGAGATAATTCAATTAAATAATATTGATAAAATGGAGTTTTTATTTTAATTAAGTTGTGCTAAGTGAATTTATTTAAATAACATGAATTAGAGAAATTATTAAGTTAAATTCATGTTGAATTATTATTAATTAAATGATTATTAATGATGGGTCAGGGGGAATTTAATTAAATTGTGTGAGATAATTTAATTTAATAATTATGATTTTGAGAATTTATATAATTAAACTTCATTTAAAGGAATTTAATTAAATGTCTAGTAAATGTAGAGTTTCGTATTTACCAAATACATGTTTTAATTTAATGATAATAATAATAATATGTTTGTTAGTATTAATATTATTAAATAATGTACAATAATTATTTGAAGGTAAACCAAGAGGGGGGTTCACAACGTAGTTGAGGCTTGACCTCCCTACTCTCCCATGGGTGGCACACCACCCATCATCCCCACTCCCTCTCTGTAGACATGATTGTGGTGGGATCTTCACAAAAGCTATTTGTCTCAGAAAAGTGAGTCCTTCTCTATGAATTTCATTGTTCTCCTTAGCTGTTTCAGATCTCTATCCCCCGCAACACACCCATGGGTAGTTCACCATCCCTCATCTCAGATCCTCTTCGCACTACTATCTCATTCTAGTTTCTTCATGAAATTTTTCTATCTTATAGAGGTGAGTCATTATCCATGCATTTTGATGTCTGCATCATCTATTTCACATATCTGTCTCCCGACATTTGTTATGACAAAACCCTATATTCATCCTTAATTTGGTTTCTTCTTTTCTTATGGTTTTATGTGGTGTAGAATTTATCTCGAGACCCATCGATCCATTTTCTGATGGCCTCCACCAAATTTGAACCAATCATGCTCGATTATGTTCACCACCATCAGTATTGGGCAATGCAATATACCTAATAATTTGTTTTTCACCCCTTGAATTAAATTCTTATGGTTGTTTTTTGTTTTTTTACTATTTTCAATGATTTTTGGTCCTTTCCAAACTAATTATGGGTGTTGGTTCATGGTTTTTTGGTGAGATGATAAATTCCAAGTGTGTGTGTGCTTTTATTGAGGTGTGTGTACATAAGTTGTTCATGGTTTGAGTTAGGAGGCTTTGGCTCAGCCAAATTCATTGAGTGATGGTTTTCATCTCTTCCAAATTAATAAAATGATGTTATATTGATTTACTGATTTTGATAATGTTTACTGAAATGTTTGATAAAAATTTGTATTATTGGGATGAGATAATTTATTTTTAATTTATTATGTTCTATGAGATAGTAATTATTTATGGATTACTTTTGATATATTAAATTTTCCAAGATGAGAGAATTAATTATGAATCAATTATGTACCTTCAGATAATAATTATCAAGAAATTAATTATGATACATTAAATATTTTTATGACGATAAAATTAATTATGAATTAATTTTGTTCTTTGATAGAATAGTTATCAAGGGATTAATTATGATATATAAAATTGGTTTTGTTGAGATAATTAATTATGAAGTTATTATTTTCTATGATATAAATAATATTTAGAAGATGAATTATGGTATATAAAATTTATTATGATAAAATAATTAATTATGATTTAATTTTGTGTTCTGATATTTTATAATAGATAATTAATTAAGGGATTAATTATAACATTTAAATTTGGGGGTAAGTTGAGATAATTAATTTGTGAATTAATTACATGTAACATAGATGGTTTATTGGAGATATTTAATTTATTAATTAATTTTTTGGAATTGATATGGTTACCTTGTGACTAGTTAATTGGTGAATTAACTAGATTAATTATTTGAATAAGTTAATTAATGAATTAACTTGAGTAATTGTTCTAAATAGTTAAATATTGAGTTATCTAAATGACATATTGTTTTTACATAATTATAAAATTAGTAATGAGGTTGAGGATGATAATTAATTTATTAATTAATTATATCATGAATCAGTGAAAGGTGACATGGAAATTCATGGGTGTGTGAGTATGGAATGGTAACATAGACATTCATGGGTGCCTGAGTTTGGAATGGAAACATGTAAATTCATGGGTGTATGAGTATGGAATGGAAACATGGAAATTCAGGGGAGTGTGACTATGTAATGGTAACATGGAATTTGATGGGTTCATGAGTATGGAACGATAACATGTACATTCATGGTGCGTAAGTATGGAATGGTAACAAAGAATTGCATGAGTGCATTGGTATGTAATGGTAACGTGGACATTCATGTGTGCCTGAGTATTGAATGGTAACATGGACTCTCATGGGTGCGTGAGTATAGATTGATGTCATTGACATTCATAGGTGCGT
Organism: Viscum album; assembly: GCA_963277665.1. NCBI lineage: Eukaryota > Viridiplantae > Streptophyta > Magnoliopsida > Santalales > Viscaceae > Viscum > Viscum album. The sequence goes on from OY728162.1 coordinate 1,208,337,490, forward strand.
GAGTATGGAATGATAACATGAACATTCATGTGTGTGTGAGTTATGTATTGATAACGCCATTAAAATGGTTGAAAAATAAGAATGGTAATATGATCATTCTTTTGACTGGTTAACAAAATGATATAAATTAGTGGGATAAATAGAGTGTTATAAATTATATATATATATATATATATATATTATTTTTTAGAATCTTATTATGGAAACTAGATGAAGTAGGTATCTTCATCTGGTGTCCCTTTGGAACCAAGAGGGGTTTTGGTTATTTATTCAATTCTGTTATTGGTTCGATATAATTTCACACTATTTAATTTAATTGCATATTATATATTGTGATCGAAATTGGTGGTCCTGACCTACTAAGATTTATATCTCACACCCTATTTGGGATTCCACTCTACTGAGGTACCCTAGTAGACTCTACTAGTTTATTGGAACTTGAAAATTTCTTTTTGTTGTTTTCTTGTACCTGGTTGTTAAGAGCAAAGGACTGAGTGTGAGCTCAAGATGCTTGAGGAGATATATCTTGGGAATTTGGGCCTTTTCATTTTCTCTATATTATGCTCTAAATCATTCAGATTTGTTTAATGCTTTTAGATATGTACAACTGTGATATACATACATACTTTAAACTATCATTGTACAATTTTATATATTGTTGACTATTACTTATATTTTCTTCAGATGTCGCCTGAGTTTATTTTCTATTTCCTCTGTGCACTCTGAATATGAGTGTATAGTCTCTCTATTGGCTATCTGCAGCCCCTCGCTTCTATTCTACATCCAATAGTGTGTTGGGAGATGCATTTGAAAACATGTGGAAAATAGTTCAGTGACCAGGTCGGGGATAAGATGGGTCACGATATTACAAAGTGGTATTAGAGGTCATGTTTTTCTTTCTATTTTTCTTCTTTATTTCTATTTTGGGTTAGTAAATAAGAGACTAGAAATGTGTTGGCGCTCGGTTAATATTCATTCCTAGGACTGATCACCCCATTTATTGTAAATGACCATGTGTCTAGGTATGGGAATTGATGTTTATACTATTTGAGGTTACAATTGATATGATTTCACCTTCAGTGACTGGTTGATTTTCTGTTGCTTTTTTTTTAGAATTTTGGAAAATTTCTATAGCTCTATATATAAAGGAATTTTCATTAAATGAAACATATTAGTAACTTATATATTCACATTAAATTCATATAAAATTCCATGTAGTTTCATTAGTAGGATTTCTGGAAATTTTGATTGTGTACCATCGGTGGAATTCCATTTTTTGATATTCTATATCATTTTCCTTTTGATAGTATGATTCTTGGATAGATTTAACATGATTTGGTTATTAAATTACATGCTTCATTTTTTATTAAAATGATTTGTTGTTATGCCATTCTTCGGTGTTATAGAATGATTTTGGGATACTGCATTCAATTACATGCTAGAGATGTTTTGATGTGTACGTGGATACTATAGTTAAAATATTTAATAGAAATTGAATTGATTAAATAGGAGCCAAATATCACCTATAATGTGTATGGGTGATTTATTTATTAGTATATATCCACACATATCAATTGTGGGGTTGCTTTTTAAAGAATCTAGATTTTATAAATGGGACCCTCAAAGGTTTTCTACTGATTAAAAGTAATATAGATGAATGTTGGCATGATTAAAATGAAATGAAACTATATATAATTTTTTTAAGTGGATGTTTTTTTATATATTTCCTTTAATACCATGGTGTGTTTATTGAAAACCAAGTATCTTTTTGTGAAATAGTTCTTGTGGATTTTTTAAAACTCATTCAACTGTTTAAATGGTTGAAATTTATTTATGAAATGGATAAAAAAGAATCAATTTTAAGTCTAGAGAATTCTATTTTTTGTGTCCATGAGATAGGGTCAATATGTAAGATTTGTAAGTGACTAGCTTATAGTAGGTAGCACCCTTAGAGCTAAGATATCTTACTTCTACTATGACCTTTTTGGTGTTGGTACCATTTGGGAGTCGTTGTTCCTAGTATGAATTTTTTGTTTTAAAAGATGTCACAATTGTTCAAATTACTATTCATTATATCTTGGATCTTTATATGGGAATAAGAATTAATTGTTGTTTGGTTCCCCAGGTTAGACATGCCTTCGGAATGGTCATCGATTAATTATTTCCTTGGGTTAACTCTACAGTAGAGTGTTTGGGGGCATTAAGGTAAGTTCGTTCCACTGCTATGGAAGACTATTGGGACTCATGTGTTTAGACATGCCGATTAGTTAAATTTCATATTTAATTTGAGATGTTGACAAGGTGATAGTGGGTAGGAGAAAATAACATGTGCATTTTAGATGTTTCTAAACTAGTGTGATAGTGAGAAAATAAGTTTTCCTTTCAATGACATGAACTGTCCAATGGTGTGTAGTGTCACGTCAGTTCCATGTTAGATGAAAGATATGCCTATGAACCATGAATTCGATAAGGTTGGAGTTGTTCACAATCTATTGGAAACATTGTTAGTTTTTTAGAAGTTTTTCAATGGGTTGATTTGAAAAAACATGGATTCCTTGGGTGATATAGGCATCGATGTTCGGTTTATAACGTGTCGGGAGGTGAAACCTAGCTTTTTTAAATTGCTTGACTGGTAATAGTTTGTCTGAACTTCTTTAGGTGACATGAGTTTACTCATAGTATGTTCTTTTGAATGATACATTCATGTCCCCTATCTTGACCTCATCCTTGAGACGCTAAGATAGTATCGGTCTAACGTCATTCTAATGGTTTTAAATTCCTTGTTTTGATAAGTAGTTGTTATCTTGGTGGTATGTTGGATATATATATATATATATATATATATATCTTTTTTATTCATTTTTTGGTGCTGGGGAATGATATTATTAAAGTATCCTTAAAATGGTTTGGCTTGGGAAGGTCACCATAAGTTTTTAGGGACTTTCTTATACATGTGTTTGGTGTCAAAATTGTTTTAAAGTCATGATGCTAGTTTGTCAATGGATATGGGTTTCATGGGTTGACAATTTCATTCAATTAATGATCTATGTCTTAGGGTTCTAATATTTTTAATGGTGTGTTCTACATTTGGGAATGCAACATGATCATTAAAATGAGATTCATGACCTTGGTGGGTTGGCTGATGCTATAGTAGTTCTCGATGGCGTCTTAGGGATGAGAAGTTTTTAAAGATTGTAAATGGTACAATACTGTGTTTCTAAACCAAAATAAAATACAAAAGTTTTTAACTTTTTTGTTCAGTGCTCGATAAGGATTTAAAACCATTATTTGTGATGAATTTTCATAGGTTGGGTTCATTTTATGTGATGATAACGGGATAGAGTAAGGGATCTAGATGTTTCCACTGTGGCTAGATGAGTTTTAGGAGAACCAGGCCCAGAAACTCAGTTTTATAAAGGTAAGGAAGATTCGTTTGAACAGGTTTTACAAGTTTTTTCGAACTATTCTAATCATCCATGATGGATACTCCAGGTATCTGAAAGTAGGAGCATGTTTTACGCATGGTCTGTTAGAGCGTGCTAGTTAAACTATGTAGCTTACCAAGTTTTGAGCTTCAAGTTAAATATAATTTATTTAAATTCATGGTTGAAAGGAATATAATTAAATTATTTATTAGGGGGTTTAATATAATTAAATTAAAGTTGATAAATTTTATATAATTTATGTTGAGATGGAGATGTTATTTAATTAAATTGAGATGACAAGAATAAAATTTATTTTTTATGATGATGAGTTGGAGACTTTATTTAATTAAAATGAGATGAGATAAATTCAATGAAATAACATGTAAATTAGGATTTGGGGGTTATAAATTAAAGTTAATATTAAATTGTAATATTAAATGTAGTGTAAATGAGGAGATGAGGTTTCATTTAATTAAATTCAAGGTAAATGGGAATTTAATTAACTAATGTGAAATTGTGGTTTTATTTAATTAAATTCATGATTAAAAAAAATTATTTAGTTTTTTGGAAATGGGTGTTATTATTAAGTTAAATTGGGGTTGATCGCATTTAATTATATAATTTTTATGAGTTGGAGTTTTAATGTTAATTAAATTGTATTCAGAGACTTTATTTAAAAACATGAATTCAAGAAATTATATGATTAAATTTAGTTGAAATGAATAATAATTAATTGATGATTAATGAGGTGTTTAGTTTTTTAAAATTATGTATGTAATGTAATTTAATTAAATTGTCACATCCATGACTTCTTATAAATTTATTATTCATTTAATTTCCATTATTTCTTTGTTTTGGGGGTTTTCTATTCATTTTGGTGGAAATGGAGGGTTTTCAAAATTTGGGCCAAACCATGAGCCCAATTCTAGATTTAAAAATAAATTGTATTTATTTCATAAATCCTTCATTTGTTAACATTTCTCATCCATTCCACTTCCCACATTTCCTACTATGACCTATCCAAATCACCATGTCCATTTTGACTGTTTTTGAACCCATTAGCATTTTGGGGTTGAGTGAATTAATTTGGAATTGGGCCAACCCATGAGCCATATCCAGTTTTAAATTGTTCTATTAAATATTTAATTAATAACTCATTTTTTACTGTATTCCAGTGATTCTACCTCCCACCTAAATCCAAAATCTCGAGCCTTAACCCCATCATTCATTTTTTGACTTTGGACCTCATTTTCCTTGCATAGTATGAAAAAACGTCTTAGGGTTCCTCAAATCGTCCAAATTTGAGAAGGTATGTTGATTCATTCATAAATATTTTAATTTTCACTCTATTTAACCCATTTCTGTCCCAACATGACCTTATCATCCCTATTAGATCCACCATATCATTTTTGGTTGCTTGGAGATTAAAATTGTGGTGTATTTGGTTTGTTTGATTCAAGATGTTACAAGTATTTCTTTCCTTGATTTCTTCCCCTTTCTTAGGGTTTCTTTCGCCCTTTCTCGATGTTCCTCATGTCCAGACGTTGAGGTTCGGAACTAGGGTGTTATTTGGTGTCTTTTTAGTCAAATATTGTGTTCTAGGGATCGATTTATCTTCCTTGAGGTGTAGTGGCGGTACGGTTGATGTTTTAGACCGTGTTTTAAGGGTTTCGACATAAAAGGTAGGTGATTCCATGTGTAATCATTTCTAGATGAGTTAGTATTCTTGAATTACTTTTTATTCATGTTCCTAATATGCAGTGTGTGGTATAGAAACTGTTTATGTTGGACTTGGTAAAACATTAATTTTTATAGTTTCATTTTTGCTTAAAATTGGGTCTTTTTCATGTGCAACCCTTAGGGTATTGTTTCAGTGTGTTGAATAACATATGAAATTAGTTTAATAAATATTTTTTTGGATGAAAATTCTGATTTTTTAGGGTATTGGTGTGAAATTAGATCTTAAAGAGGTTTTTAATGGTTTTAAGGTGTAAAACCTTATTTTACTTCTTGGAAGTGATTTTGAAAACATGTGCTTTTCATGTGGATCATTTTTGGTATTGTTTGAGGTGTTTGTAAAACACTTGGGCAGTTTAATAAATGTATTTTGGGCTTCCAATTCTGTTTTGAATTTTTATTGGTGTGATTTTTTCCTTCAAATATGGTTTTGAAAATGGGTTTTATGTGAAAATATTTGGTACACTCTTTAGAATTGTTTTATGAAATTTTTCAATGGATTAAAGATTTATGTAAGAGGTGAAACCATATTGGAAAACAATTGTGGATTGTTTATACTTTACAATGGACCATTTTAAATGTGAATAGGTTTTTCATGTGATGTGTATCCTCTTGGAAAAGTTTTATAAAAATGTTTAGTGGATTTACTGAATTGTGAAAGATGTGTGAACATGATGTGGGCTGTTTGTGTGAGTGTGATGTGGAAAATGAATTTTGTTTATAAAAAAGGGTTTTATGAAACATGTGATGGGGCTGTTATGTGATTTTTATCATATTTGTAGGGACTTTATAAAATTTTTAAAGGATGAGTTGGATTGTAAAAGTTATGAAAAAAGTGTTGTGGGATATTTTGGTGTGAGTTTGATTTCAAAATGCATTTGAATGGAAATTGGAATTTGTGACTTTTTTGATGTAAATGAGGATGTTTGAATAGTGTGATATGTGTAAGTGATATTTTCATGTGAAAACTATATTTCATGGCTTATTGTACTTGTTTGAGCACAAAGGGAAAACTCGTGTATCTATATGGGTTGATGTGTACTAGTATGCTAGTGAATCTGTGGGGTTTGACCTCAGTTTCACTTAAGATTTACAATTAAAACTCTAACTAAACTATGATTATGATGATTAGGGACCAATAGGTTATGTATATGTTCCCTACTAGTGGCTCATGCACGCGAACGGATATTTTTTGAGGTTACTCTCACTGAGATACGAGGTACCTGGGACCCACATATAGCTAGTGCCTATGGGTTATTTCCTTTTTCTTTTGCCCATTAAATACTTTATAATTACCATCAGCATATGGTATATTTGGCTTGAAAAATTCCGTAGCTTTTGTGTTTATTTTAAATGTGTTGATTCTTTGAATTTACCCACTTCAAATGTTATTTTTTTAAGTTGCATCATTTAGAAATTGTAACTAGAAATTACATGTTTCTGATAACTTGCATGCTTTTCATTATTGAATGTTTATTACATGGAATATATTAGTGGTTGTATCCTACTAGGTGTTGGATCACACCCTAATTACACGCTTGGGTTTATTTAGACTTGGTTATTTTTTTGTCGTAGGTTTGTGTACAACTTTTGTGCCAACAGTTTGGGATTTCACCGGTCATTCATGATGCGGTGTTTTGGAGATGGATTGAGGGAGATGGATCTTGACATGTTGAGGTTATTGGGATGTTTATTTTGGGTTTTGTACCATTTTTATCGTACTGTTGAGTTGTTTTATACTATGTAATTCAGTTCTGAATATTTGTAAAACATTGTTTGATTTGAAAAATCCAGATTCGTTTTATTGGATTAATTTGTTGTTTTATGTTTATAAACATGGGCAAATCATTCCCAATTATCATATTATGATACCCAGACACTTTTTCCAGCCCATGGGAATAGGGAACGCCCTTTGTGCCTTGTCACGATCTAGGTTAGGTGTAGGTTTCGATGGAGATCATATTTTGTTTGTGACAAAATGGTATCAGAGGAGGTTCGCTCTCTTTGGTTCATGTTATTTGGGGAACAGTCAGAATAGTCTAGAGTTAGGATTGTCAAGACTTGGAATTTTGGTTATGAGTAGTGTGGCTGATCACCACACCTCATGAAGAGATTCAAGTCTCCATGGGAAGTCGGGACCTTTCGGAGTCCTTTGGTTTTCTTTGTTTAATGATTATTAGGGGAAATTAAAAGAGAGTTGGGTTAATGGAATCCATGAGCTCACAGGGCCAGGAAAGAAATGTGGAGCTGAGGATATTCCCTAGAACACTATCTATGAAAGTGAAGTGATTGGAATATGGCTGCAAACCATATTTCCAAGTCCCCCACTGGAACAAGATTCCTCCCGCAATGTCTTGTGTTCTTTAGCTTTGAAATCTTGGAACTTTGGTTTTAAAGTGACTTGGTTTCATGAAGAGAATGTTTATTGTGAAATTATTTTCAAATAAATAAGGAATGTTTTGATTTATGAAATGGTGGAACTGAATTTTTAGAATTATTTTGAAATTAAAAATGGTGTGCTTATACCTCTTTTGAAATTAGGAACTATATTGAAGTTGGTTTTGAGAAAGTGATTCCAATAGAGTTTTATAAATAGTCAAAGTGTGTTTCAATTGGATGAGATGTTTTGAAATTTATGTGAATAACATGAAAGTTATTTCTTTTCTAAATATTTGTGTCTTTGTGAAACATTTTGTAAGATGTGAGTTAGCATTTTTATCTTGTGGTTAGCATTTTTGAGAAAAATGATGTGTTGGTTAACCGTTTTTTTTAAAGTAGAATGAATTTTCTATTTTAACTATTGGTATTTTCATGAGAGACCACATGCATGGAGTTATATGGGATGATGGATGGTTGATGGAATAACTGGATTAGTGCTAGGATGGATATAACGAGGGAACTCCGTGTGGAATAGAAACATGCATGTGTGAGGCCCATGGGGTACCATTGGTGGATATGCTAACCACTGAATCGTTTGTCTTCAAAGAGATGTTTTTAAAGAAAAACTTGATGTCTTGATGAATTTTTTGGAATGGTGTATAATATGTGTTTTTTTGGAAAATTTTGATGTTGTGGGATGTTTTGAGTCCATGAACCTCTCTTGTTCAAATAGTGTTTTGGGTTTGTGTTTGGACAGCAAGTTGGGTAAAAAGACTGGTTAGTAGTATCTTCTGAGATATGTTTTGGGACACCTTTATGTTGGTTCCCTTCATGTGGTTGGATCTATTTTTTGGCATGTTTTGACCAATGTACTAGCTTGGTTGGGTCCTTGGGTTCTCTCATTGGATAAGGTATGCCCCCAATAATGGTTTATGCACATTTAATGTGCAACACATATTGTATTTCCATTTTAAAATCCACTAGTTGATCAATATAAGGAATATGTTATTGATCTTTGTTTACTATGTCTACACCCATTCATTTCATTGATTTGTGGATCCTCTTGTAGTGGGATAGTGCTTGTGGAAGGTTGAAAGAGGCCTTAGTTTCTTATGTTTCTTGATTCATCGATGGTGGAAGTGTTCTTGGGTTATTAGTGTGCATGAGTGTCTTGATGTTGTCTAAGAGGGCCTCTGGGCTCTTCATAGTTTCTTTAAAGCAAGAGTTTTTGTTAAACCACCAATTTTGGGATTTTGTTCATGAGAGGGTATTGTTTCTACCTTTTTGACTTGTCTGTTGTTTAGGGACTTGGCATAACATCCCGTTCCATGTATTGTTTCTATCAATCAAAAAGGTCATGTTTGGTGACACATTGTGATGTTGTGTGCTCATTTGACTGCATAGGTGAAGGTCACACAATCATCTGAGGTTTTCTGTTATGATCGTAGTAAGTCTCCCTTGGGAAAACCATCGAATTCTCTATCTTATAGGAAGGCGTTTATACGTGTCCTTCCCTTCTATTATTTCTCACCAAAAGAAACAAGGACTGATGTGTGTGCATCTTATGATCCCTTGTTTTAGTGAAATGTCAGGTTTTGGTAAAGTATGTTATGGAGTGTGTTCTGTCTTGGTGAACCCATCGGGGTATGTGGTGTATTTGTAAAAAGAAGAAGTTCCACATAGGGTTTTCTATAGCCTAACCGCGAGGACGAAGATGGTTCAATATTTTGAGCTCCAGCCATAGGTCCCAGAGAGAAGCTGGCACATAGTCAGGGGAAACCCCAATGTCGTTTAAAACCCTTATACAAATTCTAATCCTCAATATGAAAGATAGGAAGATTTTAAACCAATGGTGTCATCATCATTCTTCTGTTGTTCTCATTTAGTGGAACTAGGTGGAGGTCCTTGTACCCATGTTATCACATAATATCTCCTCCCCTTTGGTTTCCATTGAGCCTTTGGAGAATGGATTTAAATTTGTCTAGACATGCTGAGCACACAGTTTTTGCATGATTAGTAGTGACCATGTGATAGGAAGCCATGCGGAAATAATGATCTACATAGTCAGTGCACGATTTCCCAAACCATGTGGACTAATTTTGAATCATTCCCAAATCATTAAATTTTTTGTGTCTTTTCGTGTTAGCCCAAACCGGTCGGTTAAGATGGTCAGTTCTTGTGGTACAGAGACCCACTATGGTTATCATTCATATTATTTTGAAAATTTATAATGGATATATACCCCTTATACTAGGGAGTCTGTTTGGTCCTCCCCCTGTTAATGTACTGATCCTGTCTCGGGAAAAAAATTTATGTTGTCTCTTATGGTGGGGAGCCCATTTGTTTATCTTCATACGAGTAACTCAGATTTTTTTCCTTGGTCTTATCTTGGAAGTAGGTATTATCATTCGAAGATATCTAACTACCTACATCTTCCTTGGGTAAACATTGAGATTGGATTGGGCCCAATGGTTTATTTAGAGTAGGCTAAGTGTAACTTTGTTCGATGTTGTCGTTTGTTTAGGTAAATTGATTGAGTTTTGTTCGGATTTTTTTTGAGGAGTTTTCATTTGGGATAAAGTTTGAATGTGATTGATTGTTTCAGTAAAGTGGTGTAATTTTTGGTTGTGAGAGTAATCCTTCCTTAAATTATCACCGGAAGTGTTTTTGCCTTTGGGGGTGACTATTGCCAAAGAATTACTTCTTGATTTATCGGTTGGATTTGGTTTTTTTATTTGGACTTTCTCTGAATTTTTGTGGATATAAAGTTTTATAGTGGGTAGAATTGTCACATCCATGACTTCTTTTAAATTAATTTTTAATTTAATTTCCGTTCTTTCTTAGTTTCGGGGGTTTTCCATTAATTTTGGTTTAAATAGAGGGTTTTCAAAATTTGGGCCAAACCGTGAGCCCAATTCTAGATTTAGAAATATATTTTAATTCATTTATAACTCCTTCATTTGTTAACATTTTTTATCCATTACACTTCCCACATTTCCTACAATGACCTATCCAAATAACTGTGTCCATTTTGACCCTTTCTGAACCCATTAGTATTTTGGGTTTTAGTGAATTAATTTGGATTTGGGACAACCCGTGAGCCATTTCTAGTTTTAAATTGTTTTTTTAAATCTTTAATAACATACTCATTTTTTACTGTATTCCCATGATTTCACCTCCCACATGAAGGGAAAATCCCGAGCCTCACCCCCATTATTCATTTTTTCACTTTGAACCTAATTTGCATCACAAAGTAGGGAAAAACTTCATAGGGTTCCTCAAGTCCTCCAGATTTGAGAAGGCACGTTGATTCATTCATAAATCTTTTAATTTTTAGATTTTCCCCCATTTCAGTCCCCACTTGACCTTCACATCCCCATTAGAGCCTCCGTATCAGGTTTGGTTGCTTGGAGTTTCAAATTTTGGTGTATTTGGTTAGTTTTATTCAAGATATTTCATGTAAGTGCTTCATTACTTGATTTCTTCCCCTTCCTTAGGGACTCTATCACCCTTTTCATGAAGTTCCTCATGTCCAGAAGTTGAGTTTCAAAACTAGGGTTTGATTTTGTGTTTTTTGGTCGAATATAGTGGTCTAGGGCTGGATTTATCTTCCTTGAGGTGCGGCGATGGTGCAGTTGATGTTTCACACCATGTTTTGAGGGTTTCAACAGAAATGTTAGGTTATTCCATTTATAATCATTTCTAGATGAGATAGTTTGATTTAATTACTTATTATGCATGTTCCTAATATGATGTGTGTGGTGTGGAAACTGTTTATGTTTGATTTTCCAAAGCATTTATTTTTATAACTTCATTTTTTCTTAAAATTGGGTGTTTTTCATGTTCAACCCTTTGGGTATTGTTTGGGTGTGTTTTTTAACATATGAAATTGGTTTAATAAATCTTTTTTGGGAAGAAAATTCTGATCTGGTATGGTATTGATGTGAAATTAGGTCTTAATGAGGATTTTTAATGGTTTTAAGGTGTAAAACCTTATTGTACTTCTTGAAAGTGATTTTAAAAACATGTTCTTTTCATGTGGATCTTTTGTGGTATTGTTTGAGTTGTTTTTATAACAGTTGAGGGTAGTTTAATAAATGTTTTTGGGGATGAAAATTTTGTTTTTAATTTGTATTGGTGTGATTTTGTCCTTGAAATATGTTTTTGAAATGGGTTTTTTGTAAAAATCTTTGGTACACTCTTTAGAATTGTTTTATGAAATTTTTGAATGGTTTAATGATTTATGTAAGAGGTTAAAACATATTTGAAAAATATTTTGGATTGTTTATACTTTCAAATGGACCATTTTAAATGTGAATAGGTTTGTCATGGGATGTGTATCCTCTTGGGAATGTTTTATAAAAATGTTTAATGGATTTACTGAAATGTGAAAGAGGTGTGAATGTGATGTCGGCTATTTGTGTGAGTGTGATGTGAAAAATGACTTTTGTTTATAAAAAAGGGTTTTACGAAACACGTGAGTGGGCTATTATGTGATGTTTATCATATTTGGGGGGACTTTATAAAATTTTTAAAGGGTGTGTTGGATTGTGAATGTTACTCAAAAAGTGTTGTGGGGTATTTTGGTGTGAGTTTCATTTCAAAATTCATTTGAATAAATAGTGGAATTTGGGGATTGTGTGATCTACATGGGGATTTTTGGTTAATGTTTGATGTGTAAGTGATATTTCCATGTGAGAAATATATTTCGTGGCTTGTTGAACATGTTTGAGCACAAAGGGAAAACCTGGGTATCTAGGTGGGTGGACGTGTACTTGTATGCTAGTGAATCTGTTGGGTTTGGCCTCAGTTTCACTTAGCAATATTGACACTTACAATACTAAAAAAACTATGATGATGATGATTGGGGACCACTAGGTTATGGGGATGTTCCCTACTAGTGGACCGTGCATGGGAATGTATATTTTTTGTGGTTACTCTCACTGAGATATGTGGTACCTGGGACCCACAGCTAGCTTGTGCCTAGGGGTTATTTCCTATTTCCTGTGCTCATTAGTTCCTTTATACTTATCATCATCTTATGGTATATTTAGCTGAAAAAATTCAGTATATTTTGAATTTATTTTAAATGTGTTGATTCTTTAAATTAGCCCACTTGGAAACTGATTTTTCTATGTTGCATCTTTGAGAAATTGTAAATAAAAATTACATGTTTTTTAAAACTTGAATGATTTTCGTCATTAAATGTTTATCACATGGAATCAATTAGTGGTTGTATTATATTGGGCATTGGCTCACATGCTACATACACCCTTGGGTGTATGTAGACAATGTTATTTTTTTTGTCGTAGGTTTGGGTACAACTTTTTTGCCAACAGTATGGGTTTTCACTGGTCATTCATGAGAAGGTGTTGTAGAGATGGCATGAGGGTGATGCCTCTTGCCATGTTGAGGTTCTTGGGATGTTCATTTTTTATTTTGTACCTTTGTTATAGTCCTGTTGAGTTGTTTTAGAGTATGTAATTCAGTTTGTAATTTTTTTAAAACATTGTTTGGATTGAAAAATCCAGATTGGTTTTATAGGATTAATTTGTTGTTTTATGTTTATAAACTTTGGTAAATTGTTCCCAATATTCATTTTATGATACCCAGGATCTTGTGCCTCCTCTTGGGGATCAGGAACTCCCTTCGTCCCTTGACACGGGCAGGGTTTGGTGCCGGTTTCGATGGCGATCAAATTCAGTTTGTGACATAAATAATTTTGATTTAGAGAATTTATTTAATTCAATTTAGTTGAATGGAATTTAATTAAAAGAGGTGTAAATTATATATAAATGGGAATATTTGTGTTTATCAAATAAGAGTTTTAATTAAATAATAATAATAAGAGTTTGGGTGTTATTATTATTATTATATTAATTATTATATTTATTATAAGGGAAATTAAGAGGGAGAGGCGCAAAGCCTGGGTGTGGCACGACCCCACCTATAGGATCAACTATGGGGTTCTAACCACCCATCCTCCTGACTCCCTCTTCGTGCACCGGATTGTGGTGGTCATTCCATATAAGTTATCCATATTGGTGAGGTGAGTCCTTCTCTATTCATTTTTATCACATCGGATCTTTTGGATCTCAATCACCCGTGACTCCCCATGGTGGAACACCCATGGGTGGTGCACCACCCTCCTCTTGAATCTTTTGGGTGCGGCTATCTCTTTCTGGTTACTTCTCAAAAGTTTTCTATCATGGTGAGGTGATTCCCCGTACATTCATTATGTTTTTTTATATCTTTGGTTTCATCTCTCCATGGCCGAGTATCTACTTGGTCGAAACCCTATACCCAGGTTTAATTTTTTTTCTTATTTTCTTCTCCTTTTAGGTGGTAGAGAAGATATCTCGGGACTCATTCGACCATATTTCGGTGACCACCACCTAAGGCGAATTTGTTCCTCCCGATTATGTTCCCACCTCATTTCTTGTGCAGGGATTTATACACAATAATGGGTTTCACATCTATTGAAATAGATATTTGTAGTTTTATAGTGTTTCGGATAATGATTTGGGTGTGCATTGGTCCGTAGCGCACTAATAATGGGTGTCAATTCTAGGTTTTTAGGTGTGATGATAAATTATGAGTGCATGTGCACTTTTTTTAGGACCATTCATGTTAGTGGGTCACGATTTGAGTTAGGAAGCTTTGGCATGGCCATATTCATTACGATATGGTTCTCAACTCACAAGATTAATTATGAGATATTAAATTGTTCAATATGAGATCATTAACTATGAATAAATTATTTTACATGAGATAAAAATTATTGGTCTTTTGATTATGAGAAATTAAATTGGTTCAGATGAAATAATTATTTATTAATTAATTATGTTCTTTTAGATAATAATTATAGAGGGATTAATTATGAGATATTAAATTTGTTAAGTTGAGATAATTAATTATGAATTAATTATGTTCTTTGAGATGATAATTAATTGGAAGATTAAATATGAGATTTCAAATTGGTTAAGTTGATATAATTAATTATGAATTAATTATGTGTTATTAATTCATAATAAAAATAACCAATTAGGGGATTAATTATTAGATATTGATTTGGGGATAATATAGGATAATTAAATTTTTAATTAATTACATGATATATATATATATATGGTTTCTTAAAGATAATTAATATATAAATTAATTGTATGGTATTGGCATGGTTATCTTGTGACTAGTTAATTGTTGAATTAACTAGAATAATTTTTGGGATATGTTAATTATTGAATTAACTAGAGTGAGTTTTATGACTACTTAATTCTGGATTTAACTTAATGACATGTTGTGTTTAAAAAATATTTTAATTACTAATTAGATTGATGATGATAACTAATTGATTAATTAATTATAACATGAAGTGGTGAGTGGTAACATAAACATTCATGGGTGGATGAGTATGGAATAGTAATATAGACTTTCATGGGTGAGTGAGTATAGAATAGAAACATGGACATTCATGGGTGTGTGACTATAGAAAGGTAACATGGAGATTCATGGTTTTGTGAGTATGGAATGGTAACATGGTCCTTTATTGGAGCAACATTATGGAATGGTTACATGGAAATTCATGGTGCGTGAGTATGGAATGGTAATATTGACATTTATGGGTGTGTGAGTATGGAATAGTGACATGGACATTCATGGATGCAGGATTATGGAATGGTAACATTGAAATTTATGGGTGTGTGTTTATGGAATTTTAATATGGACATTCCTAGGTGTGTGAGTATGGAATAATAAGATTTACATTTGTGTGTGTGTGTGTGTTCGGAATAATAACATCATTCAAATGGGTGAAAATTAAGAATGACAACATGTTTATTCTTTTGTGTGGTTAAACCAAGTATATTAAATAATGTGATAAATAGTTTATTATACATTATATATATATATATATATATATTTATTTTTCAAACTCTTAATTCGGTTACATGCCGAAGTAGGAATCAACATTTTGTGTCCCTTTGGAACCTGGACGAGTTTTTTGTTATTTATTCAATTTTGTTATAGATTCTATATACATGAACATTGATAAATTTTAATACATTGTTTAGATTGAGATATACACTAGTGGTCCTAGCATAATGTGATTTATATCTCACACCCTATTTAGGGAATCATTCCACTAGGGTACCCAAGTAGACTCTACAAGTTTACAAGACCATTGACATTTCTTGTTATTGTTTAATTATACCATAGAGTTTGAAGAAATAGACCGAGTAGGAACTCAGGATTCTCATTGACATCACCCTTGGTGCTTTGGTCCTTTTCATTTTTTCTCTAATGATATGTATATCATGCTTATTTGTTTACTGATATCATATATGTACCACCATGACATGAATGCATTGTTTGAACTGGAATTGACCATTTTCATTATTGAGTTGATATAAAATTAAATTCCACTGCATTAGTTATTTCATTGTACTGCATTTATTGCTGTAAACTATTTATATATCTTTATAATACTATTCAAACACTAATATGATGGTATAGACTCCCCCTGACTATCCTTGCACCCTCTCCCCCTGTTGGAAGCCTCTAGTGTATGGGGATGCGCACTTATTGTCATGTGGTGACCGGTCTGGCTACCATTTTTTGTGTAAGCTGAGTCGGGACATTAAATATGGATCCATAATTTCAATATTAATTATTTTGTCTAATGAAATGATTCATCCTATCCATCATGTGATTTCACATCATCGCACCACATTGAATCTCATGATTCATATTTTCTCCTCATTCATGCGAAATACAATATAATTCCAAAAAAATTATCTTCCCAACATAGTTTACTCCATTTAAAATATAAATATAAAAATAATAGGGATTATAACATACCCATTATAATAACATTACTTAATCGTATATTATCCTCATACAAGTTCCACTCTTTAATATTGATTTGACTATGTACTTTAGTAAAATAAATTAGACAAAGAATGGTCACCTGATAATATATTAAATCTCATTAGTCATCCCCAAAACATAAAACCTGAGTATTATTATCACTCATCATTGAAGTTATAAACTAATGAAATCCATAAGAGGAGTTCCATGTTATATAACTAACATTCTCTTCTAAACTATATTTCTAATATTTTAGACCTTAACAAATCTAATTTCACATAGAATAAATAATTAAATAGTCTTTAATAAATGTCTTTATAAGATAACCCCACAAATTGATCTTAAAATATTATAATATCCCATATGAGTATCACAGGTTAACCTTTATACACCCACATCTAACAGGGTTTCACAAGATGGTTGAGAATAGTTTTCATAGACTCAACTAAGAAATATACTTTCGGAGGTCCAGCCTCTTTAGAAAAAATTGATTTGGAAGCTAAAGTTGAAACTCCCTAGTTATATTTGACATGGAATGATCACCTAATGAGGATCCACATCCAATATACTGAATTTAATAATATTTAAACTTGTGTGAATAATAAAAAATTGGTTAGATATAATTAAATAGTGGTTTTGCTAAAATAATAATTGGGCATGCTAGTCCCCTCCCACATATCTCTCAACATGTTGTCATTATAAAGACATATCTATAAATTTTAAAACACCTGAATCAGAAGCACATTTATTATACATCTCATATTATTAATAGAATAAGTATAAATATATTTATTATCCCACTCTGGTATACACAAAAATGTTATATTATGGTCTTACATCACCTTGGGCACTCTCTCTAGACCCAACTAATGAATTAGTGATTGGTACACATCTAGATGCATATAAGATTCAGATTATCAATAAATAAACCAACTACTATAATAACTTTTCATTTAAGTTGAAAATGACCATAAATTTATAGAGGAAAACAATATATAGGTTTTTACTTAAACATAAAATAATTGTACCCTATATCATAAATTGTGTGATAATGTATAATCAAATTTGTAAATTTTAGGTTATTTATACAGAAACGAATTTGTATAAACACTCTGTCATTCATCCTCTGTCTAATATTGCACTTATTTATAATAAATCAAAATCAAATACATTATCTTTTAAAAAATTATATCCATCTATCGTAGAAAAACAATGATTTATTGTCATGACCCCCTCCCACTAAAGATGCCCCTCCTGAGCTGGCAATGGTGAAAGGGAGATAATGACCCCCGAGTCCCGCCTCCAGTAGGCCCTTGGGTGGTGACTAGCTCCAATGGTATATGTTTTCACAAATATGGGAGGCATTACCATTTTTATTATTTAAGATCAGGAAATAGAATAAGTCAACCACAAAAAAGAAAAAGATTAAGTGTATAGAAATAAACCCAAACCAATCCCACATACATGTTTAAATAGTTCTGAAACAAGGAACAAGTACAAGGAAGCTCAAAATGTACAGTACCAAAAGAAAACAAGTACAGAAAACTATAGCAACTCCAACTGTCCTGACTAGTAGGGTCCCGCACGACCCTGGTAGTCCTCCTGGAAACCTGAAGGAAAATGTATGGTGAGCATACAAGTATACTCAGTAGGGAAACCTTAAGCTCTTGTACACAAGTGGGGCGACATCCTAATGTCCCGTGAGAACAATAGAACAAACCAAAACATATCAAAGAATTCTATCCACCCAACCTCACCATCCACAGTCACCAAAAACATAGTCACAACAGGTAGTAGTATATAAGAACAAAAGTATTGGGTACCCTGCACCATTTTCCCCCACTAGCTAGCTACTCATCCTAACAGCGAAGGTCCTAAAGCTACCAAACTCTTCCCACCCACACACACCTGGTCCTCAAAACCACGTATCTCACCCGCACACACATGGGCCTCACAACCACGTATCCCGCCCGCACACACCTAGTCCTCACAACCACGTATCCCGCCCACACACACCTGGGCCTCATCCCAAAGGTTCTTGGGAAAAAGTAAAACCTACCCAAAGAGTCTTGGGATAAACCACCCCAATCAATACCTACATGAAGAGTCTTTGGTGTATGGTCGCCTCAATCCATCACATCCTAGAGAAGAAGGAGCAGGAAAGAGCTAGTAAATAAGAGAAAAAACACCCTCTTCCGTGAAATGGGAGTGTTCAGCACTAAGTGCTCAACATGGGTGGGGTGCAATAAAACCCAAAGATACAGATATATATATATATATATATATATATATATACCAAACACTCATCCCAACCTATGGATTCTAAATAGAGAACTTAGCATGTGCCTCAGCACTGCTACAACGAAGCATGCATACAACAAACAACCCCAACACCATTTAGGTTTTCATGTTCCAACAGAATCATCTTATTAGTTCCTTAACTACTGGGCCACTATCCACAACAAACCATATCAATCATTCATAAATCATATCCCTGCCATCCAAAAATCAAGTTAGGAAAACACAAGTAGCACAACAAGTCCCTTTTTAATAACCATCCAACCCATTGATTAACATTCTCGTTCCATTACCATTCCCCACCATTACTAACACTTCCACTTTTTATTTATTATTTACAACTCATAGTTCGTTCATATTCAAACCCATCCCTGCTGCCATGCTGCCAACCACCATAACCACAACCACACCGTAACTCGTACATCATCACCACTTGATACCATTTATCATAGCCCCACTGCCCATCACTAACATAGCATTCACACCAACCCACAACCAAGCCAACCACAGCCTCGCTGCTCATCACTAACATAGCATTCACACCAACCCACAACCAAGCCAACCGCAGCCCCACTGCTCACCCGATCCACAACAACCCACAAAACACTCTCTTCACATGCCACGTATCCAAGCCAACACCCACATGTTCATTATTACATTTTGTTCAACCGGGGTGATCATACAAGGGTTCCATATTTTCATTCAATCAACCAACTTTACATGATTAACCAAATTCCACATTCAACAAAGTTCCATTCCCAAAAATGTTCTAGAAATATAGAGAAACATTTAATTGCACAAGAAAATTCCCCCAACGGCTGTGATTTTCAGTAGGCATAAGCCTATTCATTTCATAACATAATATCACAGGATATAAAGATAAACATAACAACTTCCCCATCCCCATTATTTAACCAGTTATTATCTTCGTTTAAAGGTTCATCCATTTCTCATGAAAACAAAAGGATACCCACCCCGCATGATTAACAAATTTAGAGAGACGAAGGTATGATTCTTACCTCAACAGGTTCTGATCATAATGCTCCCCTGGATCAACTTTAGAAGACGTTTGTCGACATCCGTCACTTCTGTCGAAACCTGGAAAAACCTCCTCGGGTGGAAGTTAGAAAGTAAAGGCCAAAAGAAAGACAAAGAATCCAAGCTCAGAAGATCCACCTCATCTTTACGATCCCATGGCCGCTGACAGATCGTAAATCGAATCTCGGATGAAGAAGTTATGAAAGAAAAAGGAGCCTTCGAGTCTCTTGGCAGAGCTCTGCTCAGAGGAAAGGGGAGGAGAGGGGTGTATTAAAAAGGTGGAGGGGACCCCTCCTTTTATAGGCGTGAAAAAAAAGTACACAGCGTGTAATTTATGATACATGGAGTGTACATGGCCATTTCCCGCGGTCACCACGCGGCTTCCAACATGGACTTCAATGCGGCACACGACCGTTGACTGGTCAACACACGGGTTGAGGGTAACGCGTATGCAGGAAGGGACTACATGGAATGTAGTTTTGGGGTACATGGAGTGTACCCAATTATTTCACATGGTAAGGATACGGCTCCCACATGGCACACAGCCGTTGACTGGTCAACAAACGGTTTGAGGGTAACGCGTACGTGGGGAGGGACTACACGGCGTGTAGTATTGGGTACATGGCGTATACCCATTTATTTCACACGGCAAGGATACAGCCTTCAACACGTGGTATACCCGGCGAGCGGGGTACATGGCGTGTACTCACACTACACGGCGTGTACTTACAAAATTCTGAAAAGTGTGGGAAAATTCCATTTTACCCTCCAGAACACTTTAAGACCCTCTTTTTGACAATAGAATGGGCCGGAGAGGTTCGGGCCATTACATTAGATACCTATTAAAACATTCTCATCCCCGAGAACCCAAAATCCAACCCAGAGGAACCCAACAAGATACCTCATAGGTCCCTCGTTATAACAGGATCCCAAACAACAACCCCAATTATAGGTGTTATGAATTCCTTCTCCTATGTCGAGATATTATCCGCTTTAGGCGGCACTGAATCACCTGCATGGGTTTAATCGCATCCGCATGAATGCATCTCGATTAAGAATCGGGTCTTCCCACTTACCTACATTAGGATTTTTTAACTCACACTGCCCCCAACACCGCACAACCCACACACTGCCCGAACACGTGGTTTGGGGAAAATTCTTTTTCCTATGATGAGATTTTATCCACTTTAAGTGGCACTGACTCGCCTGCATGAGTTCAATCGCATCTGCATTTATGATCCTCGATTAAGGATCAGGTTTTTCCCTTCCCCACATTCCCGGACATGTTACACACTTCCAAAGAACAAGGAAACAAAAGGTCTCATAACCGAAAATCCAATAATTCCATATAACGAAGGTACTAAGTATAACATCAAAATAAAGCTCAAAAGAATAAAGAAAACACAAGTCAAAACAAATCTGGTTACTAAGCATGCATCTGGGCCTCTCGCTCCCATGTTCTTTCCTCGAGGCCTCCATGCCTCCACAACACACGAACCAAGGGAATGGTTCGTCCATGGAGCACCTTCTCTTTAAGATCTTCGATTCTGACTGGTTGTTCCTCGAACATTGCGTCGTATCCCATATCTAACTCTCCCAAGTCGATAACGTGAGATTTGTCATGTATTTACAGAAGAAGCTTCGAGACATGGAAGATATCATGAACCTTTTCCAACTGAGGTTGCAGGGCTAGCTGATATGCCACCTCACCGACTCACCTCAGCCCCTCAAAAGGTCCGATGAACCTAGGGGAGATCTTACCCCCCTTCCCGAACCTCCATTGCCCCCGTTGAGGGGAAACCTTCAAGAAGACATGATCTCCCACCTCAAATTCCAAGGGCCTCCTCTGACGATCAGCATAAGACTTCTATCGGTCCTGAGCCGCTTTCATCCTCTCACGTACAAGCTGGACATTCTCTGTGGTGCTCTGCACTACCTCTGGCCCAAGAGCACCTGTCTCACCAACCTCTGCCCAGCAAATGGGTGAAAGACATGGTCTTCCATACAAAGCCTCAAACATTGCCAT
Source organism: Viscum album (assembly GCA_963277665.1). NCBI lineage: Eukaryota > Viridiplantae > Streptophyta > Magnoliopsida > Santalales > Viscaceae > Viscum > Viscum album. The sequence continues at coordinate 1,208,359,261 of OY728162.1, forward strand.
ACTAATAGTAGAGTGGAAGCTGTTGTTGTAGGAAAACTCTACTAAAGGTAAGTGTCGTACCCATGACCCTTCGAAATCCAGAACGCATGTTCGCAACATGTCCTCTAATGTCTGGATAGTCCGCTCTGTATGCCCATCAGTCTGGGGGTGGAAAGAAGTGCTAAGGTGTAGCTCAGTGCCAAAAGCATGTTGTAACCCCCTCTAGACTTGTGAGGTAAACCATGAATCCCGGTCCGAGATGATATTATTCGGAACTCCATGCAAATGCACCACCTCATCTACGTACCTCTGTGCTAAGGTACTCAGCGGGCCAGACTCCTTAATTGCTAAGAAGTGAGCTGATTTCGTCAGATGATCCACCACTACCCAGATGGCATCATAACCACCCTGAGCTCTGGGTAGTCCCATGACGATGTCCATTAAGATGTAATCCCACTTCCACTCAGGGACATCTAAAGGATGCAAAAAAACACTAGGAAAACGGTGTTCAGCCTTCACTTGCTGAAACACTAGGCATTTAACCACACACTCCGCCACTGCCCGTTTCACCCCAGGCCACCAAAACAGTTCCCTCAGGCGTCGGTACATTTTTGAAACTCCTGGATGTACCACCAAGGCTGATCTATGGAACTCACGGAGAACTCCCTCATGCATTGCCTCAGGAACAAACAAACTTCCATAGAAAAGCATTCGATGTCGGCTGTCCTCTGACCAACCCTCTAGAGCATTTCCCTGATCGACACAATCCCAGATTACTTCCACCTCAAAGTACCTCCACTAAGACTCTTCCACCTACTTCAACAAGGTGGACTACACCATCATCTGAAACAAATAGCCTCTAACACCTTCCACCCTTACATCCAAGTGCAAGGCAGACAACACTCCCATCGCTTTACAAGTATCAGTCGATTCCCGAACCACTTCCTTATGCGACTTCCTGATCAGGGCATCAGCCACAACGTTGCACTTACCTTCAGTGTAAGAGATCACGAAGTCATAGTCTTGGAGGAACTCGACCCATCTCTGCTACCGTATGTTCAGGTCATGCTGAGAGAAGATATAATGCAGTCTCTTGTGATCTGAGAAGACCACAAATCGATCCCTAAAGAGATACTGTCACCACAACATCAGTGTGAACACTACTACTGCAAGCTCCAAGTCATGGGTGGCATAGTTACGCTCATGAGGGAGCAACTACCTAGATGCATAAAAGATCACTCCCTTCTTCTACATCATCACGCATCCCAAACCAAGGCCAGAAGAATCACAAAACACCTCATACAACAACCCTTCCTCTGGAAATCAGAGTATGGGAGCACTAACCAACTTATCCATCAGGTAGTCGAAAGCCTTATGGCACTTCTCACTCCATAGGAAGACCTGGTTCCTCCTAGTCAAAGCTGTCAATTGAGCAGAAACTTGAGAGAAGTCCGAAACAAACCTCCGATAGTAACCTGCTAACCCCAGGAAACTACAAACATCTACCACGCTCTTGGGTGCTGCCCAAGAAACAACTACCTCCACCTTCGACAGGTCCACTGACACTCCATGCTGAGACACTATGTGCCCAAGGAAGTGTACATCTTGTGTCAAGAACATACACTTCGACAATTTCCCATAAAGCTGGTGGTGTCGAAGGATGTCCAAGACTACCCTGAGATTCTCAACGTTCTCCTCCTCTGATCTTGAGTAGATCAGGATGTCATCGATAAACACAATGATGAACCGGTCTAGAAACTCTCGGAAGACAAATTTCATAAGTCCCATGAACATAGCTGGTGCATTCATAACTCCAAACGGCATCACTACAAACTCGAAGTGCCCATACCAGCACCTGAAAGCCGACTTCAAGATGTCACTATCCTTCACCCTCATCTGATGATATCCCGATCATAGATCAATCTTAGAAAACCAACCTGCTCCCCTCAGCTGGTTAAAGAGATCATCTATCCTTGGAAGGGGGTAATGGTTCTTGACCGTTACTTGGCTCAACCTTCGGTAGACTATGCATAACCTAAGACCACCATCTGCCTTCTTCACGAACAAAACTACAGCACCCCATGGTGACACGTTGGGTCGAAAAAAACCCTTCTCCATCAGATCGTCAATCTGAATCTGCAACTCCCACAACTCTGAAGGTGCCATCCAATAAGGGGCCATCGAAATTGGATGGGCACCAGGCTGTAAGTCTATCCTGAACTCAAGATCACGTCGGGGGGGGGGGGGGGTAGAGTCACAACCTCCTCGGGAAAAACATCTAGGAACTCCCCAACAACCTCTAGGACATCCACCATCTCTGTATCAGCTGGAACCACTGATAACCCGCCTAACAAATAAAGGAGAGGCTCCACATGCCAGCTTCCCACCTGATAGCTCCTCTCACCGACAAAAGCTACGCGCTACCCGTCCACATCAGAGAACATGACTCTTCTCTAGAAGAAGTCGATAATGACACTAATAGAAAAAAACCAGTTGATGCCTAGGATGACATCGTAAGGCTGCATTTGTAGAAAAAGAAGATCCCAACTAGATCAATGTGGTCCCAATGTCAGCCCACATCCCTGGCAAACATAAGATACGCTGGTCTGGCCTCCAACTGGTGTAGTAAGCACCAGTGGTGTGGAAAGTCTCTCTATGTCTAGTCTCAGAGCGTGGGCAAGACCAAGTGCAACAAAGAAGTGTGAAGCTCTTGAATCCAACAAAGAAGAAATGAGAGTTATGAACAAACAAATCGTACCACGCACCACCTATGGTCCTTCTGGAGCTGCCATCTCTACTCCGTGCAACTGTCCACGCCTAGCTCCTCTACCTCTCTGACGTAGTCCACCTCCCCGACCATGCCCTGGTCGAGGTCCCTGAGGAGCACCCTGAGGTCATCCTCCTCCCGCAAAGTCTTCCCTCGGAGGAGTATGGTCCTACTGTTGTTAGAAGGGCCTCGCTGACAACTGGTACTGCTAAGGTGGGTGCTGAACCTGCCCACCTCCACCTTACTATGCTCGGGTCGGGCACTGACTCTGAATGTGCCTGAAACCTCCATAATAAAAACACTTCGGTCCTGGGCTTGTGGAAAAGGGACGAGGACCTGAAGATCTGAACTAGAATTGATGGGGCCTTCTCCCCACTGGCCTGAACCTGGAAGGTCCCGTCGCAGGAAACCTGCTGCTGACAGCCTTCCCCTTTGACGAACCTGGCTGAAACCCCTCACGTGGTGCACCTCCCAGTGATTGCATCCTCTCTAAAACCACTGCCTTATTTTGTACTACCATGTATGTCATAAGGGTGAAGGGGGTGACAACATACTGGAGTGAAGGACGAAGCACCTCCTCCAAACGTCTCACCTGAGACTCCTCATCTGGAAAGAGATCCTGAGAAAAGTGTAGGAGATCCTTGAACCTGATCCCCAACTCTCGTATAGACATACTCCCTTGCTGGAGGGAGAATAACTCCTACTGCTTATCCACCATGATCATGGATGAAAGGAATTCCTCTCGGAATTCCTTCTCAATGTCAGCCCATGGAACCTCTGCCTCCATCCTCTCTCTGAGGTAGAGCATCCACCACTGTTGTGCCACACCTATCAGTTGACTGACTACCAGGGGAACCCAATAATCCCCCGGAGCACGGATCATGTTAAAAGAGATCCCCACCTCCTCAAGCCACCTCTCCATATCCATATCTGAAGTACTACCCTCGTACTTATTGAGGATTTTCCACTGAAAATAACGGAGAGTCTTCTGCCACTAGCTATCATCCTTCTCTGCGTCAATCCTCAACTGATCGACCACCTGGATCTGTTGGGCCTCAGCCATCTGAGTCACCCGGGGATGACGTCCAGGTGCCATATCTATACGGTAAACAAGGATCGCCTAAGCCCAAGTAGTAATGAAATTTTTCAAGGTTTTATTTTATCACATTATTTCAATTTCTTTCCTAGAATGCCCAAATTTAGTAAAACAAAATCATGATGATGTGTGTACCTTCCCTAGGGTTTCTACCCTGAAATCAATGTGGTCTCACTTGGTCGTTCTATTGGCTCATAGTCCTTTCATCGAATCATGGGGGCCCCAAAATCAAGTGTCCTAGCCAGTCATCCCTGGCCTATGTCACCCACCATGATTAACCAACACTGTTGCCCTACCATCCCTTGCAATCCTCACTGTGCCTAACTCCAGACTCCATCCTATCTCTCAACCATCAGCCTTTGATACCATTCTGTCATGACTCCCTCCCACCAAAGATGCCCCTCCTGAGCTGGCAATGGTGAAAGGGAGATAATGACCCCCGAGTCCTGCCTGCAGTAAGCCCCGGGGTGGCGACTAGAACCAAGGGTATAAGTTTTCACAAAATGGGAGGCATTACCCTTTTTATTATTTATGATCAGGAAATAGGACAAGTCAACTACCAAAAAGAAAAAGATCACGTTTATAGAAATAAACCAAAACTAATCCCACATGCATGTTTAAATAGTTCTGAAACAAGGTAGAAGTACAGGGAAGATCAAAAAGTACATTACCAAAAGAAAACAAGTGCAAAAAACTATAGCAACTCCAACTTTCCCGACTAGTAGGGTCCTGCACGGCCCTGGTAGTCCTCTTGGAAACCTAAAAGCAAACGTAGGGTGAGAATACAAGTATACTTAGTAGGGAATCCTAAAGATCTCGTGCACAAGTGGGGAGACAACCTTATGTCTCGTGAGAACAACAGAAGAAACCAAACCCTAACAAGGAATTCTATCCACCCAACCGCACCAGCCACACTCACCAAAAACACATTCACAATAGGTAGTAGTATATAAGGACAAAAGTATTGGGTACCCCGCACCTTTTTCCCCCACTAACTAGCTGCTCTTCCTAACGACGAACGTCTTGATGCTACCACACTCTTCCCGCCCGCATACACCTGGGCCTCACAACCATGTATCCGGCCTGCACACGCCTGGGCCTCACAACCACGTATCCATCCCGCACACACCTGGGCCTCACAACCATGTATCCCACCCACACACAACCAGGCCTCATCCCAAATGTTCATTGGAAAAAGTAAAACCTATCGGAAGAGTCTTGGGATAAACCACCCCAATAGAAACCTACCCAAAGAGTCCTGGGTGTAAGGTCACCTCAAGCCATCACAGCCTAGAGAAGAAGGAGAAGGAAGGAGCTAGTAACTAAGGGGAAAACACCCTTTCCCAGGAAATGGGAGTGTTCGGCACTAAGTGCTCAACACTGGTGGGGGTGATAAAATACAAAGATATATATATATATATATGTATATATATATATATATACCAAACACTCAGCCCAATCTATGGCTTCTAAACAGATAACTGAGCACGTGCCCCAGTACTGCTACTACGAACCATGCATACAACAAACAACCCCAACCCCATTTAGGTTTTCATGATCCAACAAAATCAGCTTATTAGTTCTTTAACTACTGGGAAACTATCCACAACCAACCATATCAATCGTTCGTAAAGCATATCCCTGTCATCCACAAATCATGTTAGTAAAACACAAGCAGCATAAATATGTCCCTTCTTAATAACCAACCATCCCATTGATTAACATTCCCGTTCCATTACCATTCACCACCATTACTAACTCTTCCACCTTTGATTTATTATTTACCACTCACAGTTCATTCATATTCAAACCCATCCCTGCAACCCTACTGCCAACCACCATAACCACAACCACACTATAACTCGTACATCATCACCACTTGATACCATTTATCGTAGCCCCGCTTCCCATCACTAACATAGCATTCACACCAACCCACAACCAAGCTAACCAAAGCCCCGCTGCTCATCACTAACATAACATTCACACCAACCCACAACCAAGCCAATCGCAGCCCTGATACTCACCTGATCCACAACAACCCACAAAACTCCCCCTTCACAAGCCACATATCCATTCCAACACCCACATGTTCATTATTCCATTTTGTTCAACCGGGGTGATCACACAAGGGTTCTAGATTTTCATTCAATCAGCCAACATTACGTGATTAACCAAATTCCATATTCAACAAAGTTCCATTCACAAAAACGGTCTAGAAAGATAGTGCAACATTTAATTGCGCAAGCAAAGGCCCCCAATGACCGTGATTTTCATTAGGCATAAGCCTATTCATTTCACAAAATATTATCAGAGGATATATAGATAAATATAAAAACCACCCCATCCCCATTATTTAACCAGTTATTATCTTCTTTTAAAGGTTCAGTCGTTTCTCATTAAAACAAGAGGATACCCACCCAGCATGATGCACAAATTTAGAGAGACAAAGGTAAGATCCCTACCTCAATAGGTTCTGATCACAATGCTCCCCTGGATCAACTTTAAAAGACGTTCGTCAGCATCTGTCACTTCTATCGAAACCCAGAAAAACCTCATTGGGTGGAAGTTGGAAAGGAAAGGCCGATGTAAAGACAACATATCCAAGATTAGACGTTCCGACTCATTGTTACGATCTCATGGCCGCTGACGGATTGTAAATATGATCTCAGAAGAAGAAGTTATGGATGAAAACGTATCCTTTGAGTCTCTTGGGAGAGCTCTGCTCAAGGGAATGGGGAGGAGAGGGGTGTGTTGAAAAGGAGGATGGGACCCCTCCTTTTATAGGCATGAAAAACAAAAGTACATGGCATGTACTTTATGGTACATGGCATGTACTTGTCCATTTCACGCGGTCACCATGCGGCTTCCAACACGGACTTCAAAGCAGACGCGGCCGTTGACTGGTCAACACACGGTTTAAGGGTAACACATACGTGAGGAGGGACTACAAAGCGTTTGGGTATACAGCATGTACCCAATTATTTCACACGGTAAGGACACAGATCCCACATGGCACACAGCCGTTGACTGATCAACACACAGTTTGAGGGTAATGCGTACACTGGGAGGGACTACACGGCGTGTAGTATTGGGTACACGGCATGTACCCATTTATTTCACACGGCAAGGACACAGCCTTCAACACGGGGTATACCTGGAAAGGGGGGTACATGGCGTGTACTCACACTACACGGCGTTTACTAAAAAAATTCTGAAAAGTGTTGGAAAAGTCTATTTTAACCTCCAGAACAGTTCAAGACCCTCTTTTTGACAAAGGAATGAGCTGGAGAGGGCTGGGCCAATACATTTATAATTCAATCCATACTAAACTATACATTCCAAATAAACGAATTACCTAAACTAAGCAAAATGTTCCACAATATATTCTGACAATATCATTTATTTTATCTAAAATACAATAAATACTATTAAAACCTTAAAAAATGATATAGTGTCACTTTTGAGAAGACATTATTTAGTTCACCTCAACTATAATCGAACCAAAATCCACAAACCTCATGAACTCTCCCATGTATTCCAAATTATGTTAACCAGAAGTGAGGATCATTTTATCAAATAGGGATATTATACTGTTTTAGTATAGGTAGACACAAATCGTAGTGGAATCAATAAAAATCAACTGTCAAATTAATATTGAAGTATAGAAATGGTTGAAGATATAATAAAACGGAAATGTAATGAAAATAACAACAACTATGTTATAATAAAAGGATAATTTCTATAATTTCATATAGAATCCTTGAAAGTACTTGATCACTCGTTATAAAAAAATTACATGAGATAAAAAATAATCAATTTAAATGATTATATATAAAAAATATTTGTTAATCCCTACGTAGTTCAATATTTTGACATCAATTAAGTTCTTCCTTCTTGTTCGACCAATTAATGGATATATTCCCTAACTGAGCATATAACCATGATGTATGACCAGTAACTAGGTTTCCTTTATAGTGCCTGAGTATAACTATCTGTTCTTCCACCTATGTTTTTCATATAAAAAAAATGTAATTTCACATATTGGTTGATATATATGAATATAAATAAAAAGAAATGGTATAATATGTAAAAAAAGTCAAACTCACCTTTTCTATATACAAACTTATGGGTAACCATTCCTATATAGGACAATGTCATGGTGTCTCTAAATGTATCATGTGAATACAAAATGGGGATCACATCCCAATATGTAATCACTACATAATATCATGTCATGATATGAAATATAACTCATGTACATATATCTTGATACCTATGTCACAAAAGGGAACAAAGTTTGTTGATATCGATGTAATAAATATAAGATATGTACCTCTAAAAAACTATTTGATATTAGTGGGAAAGGAATCAATATTATATAAATCCATGATAGGAATAACATACAACAAAAATCAAATAAAATTAGTCATGAACTCCAGACAACATCATCAAATAGTCAATATATACCCTTTCGATAATTGTAGTATTGAGAGGGAGAGTTATCCATACTCATAGGCCACATCATAAAAGAATTTTTATTATCTATAATCAATAATCATACTCATCTAGAAAAATAATACTCTTCCATGTATGTATAACACTATAGTATGTACATCCCACTTCCATGGTTAATTGTAAAAAATCAGGAATAATGCCCCATTTAAATCATCACTAGGCTGACATGGAAATTGTGTGCCATAAAATAAAGGTAATTAAATCCCACATGAATGAGTATAAAATCTTAGTAATCTGAAAGGAAAATAATGAACATAGTTTCCCTTATTATTAAAAACATGATACCAATGGGGTTTTCATCAAAACCATATCCATCCATAGAATAATTTAAATATCATCCAACATATATATTCAAAATTAAATCATGTGATAATGAATGGATCAACCAATAATATTATAAATTCAAATATGGGTAGTCATAATGTTTAGAACACATTAATTTGATGCTATTTTTTCCCTCTCTTACCCAATCTATATATTTTTCTCCATCCTGTGAATAACCTTTCCATTTATAACAAATCTAGTGATGAAATAACAACCATGAAAACTACTAATTTAAGAAGCCATGGTCCCTGGGGAAACTGAAAAGTTCCACATAGTTCATCCCTCAAACCCACCATTCCCTATTACACAACACTTGTAGATCTATAAGGGTAAGAGAAATAATCTACGTCCCATATTTTATAAAATAACTTAAGGAATACAAAAAATAGTTTTGGAGTATACGTACAATACATTTTGGTTCAACAATACGACCATAATTGATCAGGTAATTAATCCATGACCATCATATAGTCAATCATATGTATTAACATCCATACCCAACACATATGTATCAAGGAATATTAATATAGTTTTTTTTATTTTAGTCACACACGATTGTGTGGTCAATTATTACACATCAAATGAAACTCATGTGAAACTATAAAAACAATTATGTATAACCTACCCTTGTCAGAAAAATCCTTCTAATCAAGTATTACTAAATTAATCACCACAAATATATGGATTTCTAAGATTTCAACAAATAATTATTTTATTTAATATCTAAAAAATATTTCACTTATAAAGATAGAAACCATAAAAAAATAATGGATAAATTTTATCATTTTCTTAATAAATATTATGGAAAAAATATCTTAGGAATATAAACTCTTTATATGTGTAAATTGAAGAATCAGAAAACAACACCATTTAGGGATACATATGGGGTTTTTACCACTGGATTATAATAGATAAACATCTTTTAATATTTTTAAACATTAAAACATTTTAATTAAAATATTTCAAAAAAATTATTCATTTTCCATTTATAAGTGACCACATGGTTCACAGTGTGATTCCTTTACCCATGGCTGAATTAAAGCATGACCCTCCTTGGTCATGTCACAAATCCCCTTTCTAGGGAAAAAATGGAACCTAATTCCCTTTCCCTTATAAGGATACCACCCTAATCATGGTGGGACACACTCATCATAAGTTTAACAAAAAAATAATGAGTATAATATTTTTACATGAACCTGGATTTCAAAAAAATCTCAATCATTGTAGCATGAGCTTCACCTTTGAATATTTCATCATGGGGTAGCAGATGTTTTATGGTGTGAACTGCCACATACATTAGATCTTCACCATGTACTTAGGGAAAGCATTACAAAACATACCACTAGGAACCCATTAAAAACCTTAATATTCAAGATTCATTAAGAAACATTGTGTTTTAGAAATTAGATCTAATACCAACCAAAAAATAGATTTAGTGATATAATCTCATCCCCATACGGTAGCTTGTCCCCCAATATGTATCATTGAGCATGACTGGTAAAAACCTATGGCTAGTATATTGAACTATAAACCTTACAATCCCATGAATCCTCATATATTAATCAATCTTGACACTTCATACATAATATAGAGACCTCATATCTAGGGAAAACCATCTCTCTAAAATCCATAATACAAATTTGTCATTCCAAAAATGAGGCACAATAATCTAAATCATCATCATTGTCACAGATCATGTGAAAGGAATTATAGTTTTTTATCCTAATAGGAGATACCTAAAATAAATATTTCATAGTATATAAACATTTTGGGAAACCTAATCATTATTAAAATATTTTATACCATTTGGAAACCTGAAATAGTTCGACATATCATAGTTAAAACATTCCATTCTTCAAAAAATGATGGTTTCCCATTCAAGGTGACAATCGAAAGAAAACATGGTTTTCAACCTAAAAATACATAGAGATACAAATTTTAATTTATAAGAATTATGACATATTTTGAATAAACTATATATAATATAAGGTCTCTTGAGTGATACACGTCCCAATAATTGAAGACTCCCACACCTCTATGTAACACAATGGGGAACTATATATCCTTCAACATAAGGCCTCAAAAAGTGATATATAATATAAAACATATATAAAAATTATTTTAGAAAACCCATATAAGGATATATGTATCTCTTATAAACCATTGAAATTTGACACAGATTCTCAAAAAAATTCATCCATAATTTTAAAATTATGCTCAGACCTCCCATCAGTCTTTGAATCGTATAATGTTCTATAATTCACATGAATATCAAGAGCCATATATATATTCTCTTAAAAAAATTAGTGAATCTTTTATACAAATCTATAATTATACTTCAATTATAATCATATAGATGAATTCTGTGTAAACTATACAAACTTACTCTCTTAATAATATATTTTTACTTAATGAGAATTTTTAAATGTGCATCCTTGAAGAACAAGATACTATTCATCCGGCGATGGCTACTGCTCCGGTTTTCGGTGGTTCCTCTGCTTCGGCTCCAAATGCTCCAGTTCTCATTGGTTCCTCTCCTCAGACTGCGTCTGCTCTTATTCTTGGTGGCTCTCTCTTAGTGTCGGTGGTCTCTGCAGTCTCGAAGGATTCCGAGGCTGGGGCTAGGTTGGGTGGGTTCCTGAAGCCCTCCTCCAAGGATGTTCTATGTGGTGAGACCACCAAGGTTAGCACGGGAGCCTCTTCTGTTATTGTGCCTCTTCCTGAGATCCCATTGATAGTGGTGGATCAGCGTGGCCCAAAACTTGTGAAGGGGGTCCCTTCGGTGGTTCTCGCTAACAAGGAACTCCAGGAGGCAGTGGCCTTCAATGAGCTAACCCTTGTGGCTCGGTTTAGCCGTAATAAGCCTTCGTTTTCCTTCTTCTGTAGCTTCATGGATTCCTGTGATCTGTCTCGCCCGGTAGCTGTTTCTAAAGTGTCATGTTTTGCCTTCTGCATTCACCTTGTGTCCAAGGAGGACGTTATGAAGGCTTGGAATCCATTGATGGCTTCTCCTGGAGGCAGAGAATCTTCTATCAGGGCCTTCCGCTTTTATATGTCAGTTGTGGTTTTCATGGCCACCTGGAGATGATCTTCTAGAGGATAAGTGAGGTGGTAGGCCCCTCGCGTCGGGGCGAGTCTGTGGTGCCGGGTCAGGGCCCACCCGATTAGAGTGGAAAGGTGTCCGAACAGTTTTTCATCCTTCCAGTTTCGAATTGAAATTCAAATTTTTCAGATGGTTCCCGTGAGAAGGAAACAGGGCATGGGGCGACCTCCTCTGACATGTTTAGATCTCTATCATCTGCTTCCTCGGATCCCTATTACCTTATCTCCTAGTCCCCAGGTCCGTCTAGCCAGCCCCCCTGCCCTCTCCGACAGTCGAGAATCATTTCGTGGTGGGATTCAGAGTTGTGCGTCGCTTTATCCTCTGAATTTCTATTCGGGATACTGGCCCCGCCACCCCCCTGTCTGTGTTTTGACCCATCTCTTTCTAGAGAAGTTACTAAGTTCTTTAACCAGCAACCTTACACATTTCTTGGATGATCTGGTAGGGTCGAGTGTTTTGCCCAGAGGAGTTGATATAGAGTTTTTTATCTCTAGGTCCTCTCCACAACGAAGGTTTCTAATCTCCTTGGTGCAGGGTGATTTGGGGACTAATTCATCCAGTTTTATTTCTCTTGAAAGGAATTCACTGCTGAAGGTTGAGGATTGCTCTTTTAAGTAGGCGATCCGGTCTCCAAAGCTGGGTAGGTGTGAAGATGACATTCCTGGGCCAATTACCCGCTCGAAGGCGAAGGAGAAAGGTTTGTTCGCTCTACCCCATCTTCAACCCCCCCTATTTTAAGTCCCGAAAGGGCTTCCTATAATGTTTTCCCACATTTTCTGGAATGTGCGCAGTCTGGGAGAACAAGCCAAGCATGATTTTTTTGGCTTCGGGAGGTAGGAAGTCGAATTCATCTTTATTAGTTATTCTGGAACCGAAGCAGAACTCTAATAAATTACTGGGGCTAGAAACAAATCTTGGCTTTCCCAACCGCTTTCATCGGGGTCCTGTCAACTCCCATATTTGGATATCTTTGAGGAGAAATATTTCAGTGGAAGCTATTAACTGGATGCCACAATGCATCAGCACAAGGGTCTCTATTGGTAGCACTGTTTTGTTGTTCTCCTTTGATTACGCGAGTACACGGAGTATTTTAATCAGGGAATTATGGATCCATCTTCAATTCATGCATGCTGGACCTTTACCATGGTTATTTATAGGCGACTTTAACTATATCTTGGATGTTTCATAGAAAAGGTGAGGTGCTTTCATTAATCACGAAATCATGAAGTACTTCTAGGAGTTTATTTCACAGGCAGGACTGCTGAATTTGGGCTTCACGCGGCCCAAAGACACTTGGTGAAAAAACCATAGGGAGAGGGATCACATCTAGAGTCTCCTATATATATGTTTCTCCAACACATAGGGATTAGATATCCTCTCTAAAACATCATTCATGCATCTCAAATGCTTTCTCTCTGATCATGCTCCTCTACTTGTTGAGATCTGACGTGAAGCAGTGGTGGGAGCGTCTTTCCATTAATCTAGCAAGTGTCATCATGATATGACCTTCATGCAGCTTCTAAAAGACTCCTGGATTAAAGAGGAAGGGAAACAGTCTTGTGATTTATTGACGAATTGTCTCAAACGTGTGAAGAAGGACATTCGTATATGGTCGAACGAGAAACTGGGGGCATCTAATGGGTTGGAAAGCATCAAAATAGAGGCTGACATATTAGAGGAATCCCTTCTGAATAATTGGGAGAGGGTCACCTTTGTTATCCTGTGCGATAATAAGATCACTCTGGTGGAGAGGCTCTTAGAAATGGAGAGAGTTTTTAAGAAGAGGTCTCGGGCTAGGTGGTTAAGGGAAGGTGATCGTAATAAAGCGTTCTTTCAGGCATTCATCAATGAGAGGAAAATCATAAAGATTAATCTGAGGCTGGAGGATGGCTCCTTCACATCAGATGTGGGTATTGTGGGGAGTATGGCCTTGGAGCACTTTTATGGTCTTCTGATGGGGGCAACCTCATCTATCTTTAAGAGGGATGTTGCGAACAACGATGGGTTCTTGAGCTTCCTTTCTCTACTGGTTAATGACTCTGACAATGTCTGTCTCTCTTCTATCCCTCAGGAAAAGGAGATCAAGGAATCGCTATTGAGTATGACACTGTATAGTTAACCTAGTTCGGGTAGGTTTCTGGTCTCCTTTTATAGGGCTTCTTGGGAGTTTGTTGTCCCGCATGTTGTTGAGGTGGTGTAGGACTTCTTCAGTGGTGGTTCTTTGAACAAGGGTATCTCCTCCTCAAGGGTGGTTCTTATTCCACAAATCAAAAATCATAACCTTATCAATCTCTTCTTGCCCATATCACTCTGTAATGTGTCTTATAAAATCTTGGACATGGTTATTAGGAGGAGAGTCTCTAGGATCATTCCCAAGGTGGTCTCGCAGGAGCAACATGGGTTCATCAAGGGCTGGAGCATTCAAGGAGAGATTGGTATTGCTAGCGAACTGATTCATGACATCAAAAAACGTGCGGTGGGATCCAACGTTATCTTCCGAGTGGATGTCAACAAGGCTTATGACACAATTTAATAGAGTTTTATCATTCACATCATGAGAATATTGGGATTCCAAGATTGGTTTTGTGACATATGCATCAGGTGTTATTCCTCACCTTGGCTTTCGGTTTTGTTACTAGGAAAATGAGTTGGTTTCTTTATGTCTATTAGGGGTGTCAGACCGGGATATCCACAATCCCCATTTTTGTTCATGCTCGACTAGGATGCCTTGTCTAGAAACCTGAACCGTTTCTTGGTTGAGGGAAAGATGTAACATTTCCATGGAAGAGGAAACATGGGTAGTATCTCCCATATGATGTTTGCTGATGATATTTTTTTTCACGAATGGCAGACATAGATCCTTGCGTCACCTCAGAGGAATTTTGTATATCTATTCTTGGATCATTGGGAAAAATATGAACACCGTGAAGAGCCATGTGTTTATCTCGGAGAAATGCACAGAGAGAAGATATAGGGAGATCCAGTGAATCCTTGGTTGCAGAAGGAAGTGGTTTTCAATGTTGTATCTTGGGGTGCCAATCTTTTATTGCTTCATTAGGAAACACCACTACAATGATATTATTGAAACCCTATTGGGAAGGATTTTTAGATGGAAGAACAAGATGCTCTCATTTTGAGGGTGAGTCATGCTGATAAATAGTGTCCCCACATCCATTCCCATGCACACATTCTCCGTCATCAAGCCACCAAAGTTTACTATGGAGAGGATGGAAAAGATCATGAATACATTCCTATGGGATGAAAATAGGGAAGGGTGATTCCATTGGGAATCTTGGAAGTGGTTGGCTCGCCCTGTTGAGGAAGGAGGTGTCGGCCTCTATGATATCCAGGACACCATCCTCTGTTTACAAGCGAAGAGAGCTTGGGAAATCATTGGCAGGGAGACTCTCTGGGAGAAAGTTTTTGGCATGCGATACATCTGGAAAGAGGCTGCCGTCACTCATGGTGCTACAGTTCTCGACAAATGCATGTTATCTCATTTTGAAACCTTGTCAAACTACACATGGTGGGTGGTAGGTTGCAGGGACATTAGCTTCTAGAACTCTAACTGGGCTGGCAAGGTTCTTGCTTTCCCGGGTTTCTCGGACCCCAATATCACTTTTCGGGATGCATGTGATCATTATGTTATTATTCAAGCGGCCTTCAACCCTAGCCTGATGAACCAGTTTGATGGTATCGTTATGAGTGATGACCAAAACCTATGCTATTTTTCAGAGACCATCTCAGGCAGGTACAATAACAGCGTTTACAGTAGAAAACTTTGACGGGATCGTATCATGGAGGAGCAGGTTCCAGCTACCTAGTGCAACGAGATCCTCACAAGGATGAACTTCTTTCTTTGGAGGGTTTGTAACAGGGCACTACCTACAGAGGAGAATATCCCGAAGAAGGGTGTTCACATCATTTCTCGGTGCTACTGTTGCTTGAACCCACAATTTGAGACAAAGACACACCTGTTCTTCCAGGGCCAATGGTCTTCCCACCTTTGGTTTCTCTTCACTCATCCTCAGCACTAGGTTAACAATCCTGAGTCTCCTCATCAGTTTGTGTCTACGTGGCTCACAGGCACCAATAGCAGAGCTATGGAACACACCATTCAGATGGTCATTCTTATCACCATTAGTTGGATCATCAAAGAGTCACGTAACCAGGTTCGTCTAGGGGCCCAAAACTCTACATGTTCCCCTCAGATTTGGCTCCATTCTCTTATCGTGGAGTTTTCCCCACTCATCAAAGGTGGGCTGGCATCAGCTACCCTTTGCAACCTTATCAATCACCCATGCATGCCGAGCATGGGAAGCGTTTCCTGGGTAAAGTGGCAACCGCCGAGACATGGCTTGAAACTCAATATTGATGGCTCCTTTATGGAAGGGGACATGAGGGGAGGTGGACTGCTTAGGGACAGTTGGGGCTCTGTTTTTTTTCTTTAGTGCTTTCTATGGGCCAGTTAGCTCTTTGGGTGCTGTGGTTTGTGCCCTTCATTTTGGGCTTATCATTTGCAGAAGGAGAGGGTTGCAGATCACTGAGGTTGAGTCTGATTATGAGGTACATGTTAAGGCACATCAAGGAAGTCATGGGATCCCATGGGAGCTGGTCTACCTCATTAGGAGATGCAAGTCCGAGACTGATCAAGGGAGGATTATCCACCATAGTTGGAGAGAGTCTAACGTTGTGGCCGACACACTTTCTCGTTTGGGTTGGTGCTAGGAGACACTTATGATTTATGACAGCCTTTATTCCCTACCACTTGAGTGCATTAGTGTGGTGAAAGGGGATACCCTTGGCCTCCTTTTCTTTCACCCTCCTTGAGGACTTTATTCCTTTATTTTATTTTCAATCAAATTAATAAAAAAATAACTTTCATGAATCTTTGATGAACTAGTCCACCAAAAATTATATTGAATTTCTCCATCAAGGTGATGTTTCTATCCCAATCACAATATCCATTCTCATATTAACCAATTTAGTCTAGATAATTTGATATTATTGATGTTTTATTATGGGTAACTTATAGTTATCCTATACATTCTGATAGGTGATGCATCGTCAAAAAAATATGATAATATCCTTTTTCATCCTATACTAACTATAATGCCTACGTAAATAACCTCACAACTTGGAAAGCCCTAGGCTAATTGTCTATCTCCTGTTATGTGAATTCTATATAATGTCTTCATGAATAGTAATCTGAACCAAAATTCAACCCCATACATAAGGGTTTCTATCATTATCATGGTACTAATATATTTTATATCACTACGATTTATATTTTCTTTATTAGACACTTATTTATGTTAGACAAATGACTCAGATTAATCCCAAAGGGGAGTGGGGAGGTAACAACCAATGAAAGAAGGTTCACTCTACCCGAATACTCCCAAGCATGAAGAATAATATTTTTTGATATGATAACCAATTTCTACTCAATACTAGCATCAAACAAAGTCTATACATATGTATTTCTAGTTAGTGTAAAGGATTTGAAAAATAATCCAAGGTGTATATTCCATTTCAACAATTAAGGAATCAATGTAACTAACACACCTTTTTACTAAAATTCCTAGGGAATGATGAGAAAATAAATTATAGTGTCCAATACAAATGATGAACCTCTCATTACAAACATCGTGATGGAAATATCTCATCATGTAAACCACCATCACTACCTATGAATCACGAGTTGGATAATTTTTCTATTATGGAATATTCTTCTTATTTTTATAAGAAATCAAACACATATCCTATATTAAAACAACTCATAAATCAAATATTATAATTTACAATATATTTTAGACTTCTTACCCTGATCATGTAAGGTTAAAACTAGTGATTATTTCTCTTTAATGGCTACAAGGGTAACTCATAAGGATCATAGAATAAAAAAGTAACTATATTAAATTTGGCCATTATCTATGCAAATAAAATAAAATAATATTTAATGAATATCTAGTTTTATCATGACAATCCCAATAAGTTATCAAATTATAAAAATTTACTATTTTATTTTCATGAAACCATGCACTTATCCTTCTTAGGGTAGGCATATATTCAAACAAAAAAACTATGTTCTCTATGAATCCAAACTCAATGATCTGGAAAAAACACTTTCTGAACATGGAATAAAGAAGAATATCCCTCAATATTTTCAGAATATTCCCTAATGATATACCATGGTCCTCCTATGACAAAATGTATACAATAATATCCTTAAATGTAAAGGAAACACATCATTATAAGGATAAAATGTATAAAATATCTTGTATTATCTTCACCAATCTAAAAATATTCAATGTGTATACACCCATATCATACCGACACCTCATGGTACTTGAGGAATATCTAAGGTCCTCATATTCATCTACTGATAGACCATGCTCAAGTTGATCGTAGAGAACAACTTGGATCCCATTATCCTATTAAACATTATATTTATATGACTATATAGAAAATGGTTATTAACCATCACTTGGTTAATTTTTTTTTGAATCTATACATAATCATAGTGAACTATCATTAATCTTGAAAAAAATAATAGAACCCCAAGGGGATGTTATAGAGTTAATAAATTATATTGACCCAATATCCAATTGTTATTAATTTAGTTACCTATGAATTGAAGAATATATCCTATACATAGGAATGGATATAGGCCTCATTCTTTGAATATTGATCATAAACTCAGACTATCTCTTTTGTCATGGACCCAAGAATTCTTATGTAAATACATCATAGAACATATAAATAATAGGAATAAATATCACATGATTCATCATAAAATAATCTAAAATAGAACTAAAATAATATGATGAAATCATCCCATGATATTAATGGTAATGTTCCAGATAACGCTAATGAAAAATCGAACTCTTAAAAAACTCTGTAACAGTCACCCTAATAAAACATGAATAACTTATTCCATATAATTAATCTTATTTATGTGTGATATCAGGTCAAAAAATCCATAACTATAATCACATTGATACTATAATTCTTCAATAAGAATAAATATCAAACGTGTTGAAATCCATAGTCATACTAAGCAAATAAAATATCTATGAATACCCTAATTTCTCACCACTACTGCTGTATCAATAAAAATAATCCCATAAAAATAATTTTTCATGAACCCCATGTCAATATAAAAGTCATATCATTGAATTTATTGACATTCACATGTACCGAATAAAATAAATTCAATCATAAATTACAGAATGATTATACCTCTACTGATCAATGGTCTCTCATTGTGATCCCTAGATGTCAGGCCAAAAGCCTTAATTAACCCCATTCATGAGCCAATACCCTAGAAAAATTATTACTATCTACTATTTGAAGCACCATTATAGTACCTTTATTGTAGATTATAACCATTGATTCATTTTTTACCTGACCATCTGTAGAAACTCTTACTAATTACCTTTGGTAAATAACATATTCTATCCAAAAATCCCTAAGAATTTCCGTAACCACAACCATATTATTGATAATTAGAGCTCCAAAAAAACTAAAAATACCACATCTTATAGAAATATAATTTATTAATTAATGGATATTTCCAATTTTATTATATATACATCAGCCTTCCATAGAAATAATATAATGGTAGAGTCCTACCATATCAGGGTGAAGAATAATTATGGACAAGAAATACCTACCCATATCCACTTCTATAATAATTATCAAATTCTAATTTTTATTAAAAAAATATCAACTAGTAGTTCTATAATAAGAACAAAACTATCCAAAATTTCTATCCTCCTCTATTTACCTCTATGTTATAAGGACCTGATTCATGGCCCCAAAATAAGGCATGTGCCAAAATTATTTCACTTGAGGGTAAATCAAATGTCTCGGTCCATAATAAAAATTTCAAACCTAGGGGATATCATCACTCACTGATGAAGTTACAACCCATATAAAAATATTCAAAACATCAATAAAAAACCATAAATAATACCCCCCCTAAACAAAATGATTAAATGAAAATTCCCATCATCAATTGACGTATTTGGGAAGAATGTCTCGATGAAACAATCCTTAAAAAACTTATAGGATATACCAAAATATAGTTCTACCTAGTAAAGGGAAACCAATTTATGATTAATCAGTACTCAAATAATATATATAATGTTGGATTTTATATCTCAATATGATTAAAAATATTCAAAATGGAGATAACTACAGACATTACAGTCTACATATTTACCACTGTCAAAAATTAACATGGATACTCATGTAAAAAATATATTGATGGATCTAACATGGTAGGTTTTCCTCCTAATGTTTTAGGTAAAAAAAAATAGATCATATAAAACAAAATCTCATAGAGATAAAAATCAATTAGAAGTAATGATGAATCTATGTGTTTTACCTTAACAATTGGAGATGTAAAATCATCCCCATCCTCCGGATGTTAAATAGGTCTCCATTGTGGTGTCCTATCACTACAATGTCAAATTAAATAATAAATATCACATTTATATAAGGTATCATAAAATAAATAGTATATGTTATGATTATAATAATTTCTCACATTCCTATTCATAGACAACATCATATTAGGTGTCTCACATAATGTAGGGTGTCTCATAAAGAGGATGTACAGTTCTAATTTGAGTAGTTTTTTTATTTATACTTTTACCTCCATCAAATATTATTCAAACATGTTTAAATAATAACATAACTATCTTAAATCTATTAATATTAAACTATTATTGAGGTATATCTTTTTTTAATGTAATTATCCATCAAATGAAAAATAAAAACATCACACATGCTTACGTGTGGAGTGATGCGTCTTCAGACAATTCAATTAATTTTTCATTACGAAATCATTTTTTTGGTCATAATACTTGAAATAAATGAAATAATATGATATATATTACATTTATTTCATTTTCTATTTGTATGTATATATTATGAATCTTTGTTTACAATCCAATGAAAAAATAAACATATGTTTTTGTACGTCTGGACTACCACCTCTTGAACCAATGCATTTTATTTCTCAACACAGCCTAACATGGATGGTACATATAAGTAAATTAAAATAAATAAAATTATATTATTCATATAAATAAATATTTAGTAATACATAATATTACTTACATTATTTCCCTCATTTCCAGTGAAAAAAATGAGTCATCACTCATGCATACATATGGCATACCCTCCCTATGACTTTAATGTAATTAATATTTCATAACCATCCAAAGTATTCTATTATAAAATTATAATTAATGTATAAAAATGATAATTATAACATTGTTAATAATTGGGAATTTTATAACCATGATCCACTTGACAAATGTATACCAACTAAATTTATGTTGGGATTATGAACAGAACACTCCCAAATTCCATATGTAAACATAATCTATAAAGTAATTATTATTAAAATGTACATAAGTGAAATAATTGTAAGAATAAATATAAAAAACATCAGTATAATATTTAATAATTTACATAGGTTTATTGCTCAG
The DNA here is from genome assembly GCA_963277665.1 of Viscum album. Classification (NCBI taxonomy): domain Eukaryota; kingdom Viridiplantae; phylum Streptophyta; class Magnoliopsida; order Santalales; family Viscaceae; genus Viscum; species Viscum album. The sequence goes on from OY728162.1 coordinate 1,208,380,551, forward strand.
AATGATAAAGAACTCTTGTAACAACTTTGGATAATGTTAGTGTACACTTTACGTGAATACATCATTATAATGTTTTAATTATTTATTTTCTGAAACATTATATTATTTTTTCATGATCATAAATTTCTTTATGAATGAATTTATATAGAAATAAATGAATTATATAAGATATAAAATGTCACATTTGATGTTATTTCAATTTTTTCCAACAAGAATTTTTTTATTATTTTAAAAGTAATTGTTGGATAATAAATAGAATATACTATTTTAATATATATGATGTCGATTTATTTTATCACCAAAAAAACATTATTTTATGTTTTTAATCCTTTTTAACATTTCATGTTTTAATAAATTAAAATACCTCTTTAATATCTGTCTATTCATTTCACATTGAAAAATGGTTTTTAAATGAAATAGATATATCATTATCTGAAAAAGATTGTTCATGAGTTAAAAAATATATATTTTTCTGTTTGTTGAATGAAATTAAATATTTTAATGTTTTTTTGTATATTATGATCCTTTTATATATTTATGATAAAATTGGGGCATGATATATCTCTATAATGAATTATATAATGATTATATTCTCAAGATTGTTATGTTGGAATTAAGAATGTAGTTTATCGCATTTGTAAGGGTTCTGATAATTTTTTTGTATGAAATATATGATGATTATTTATAAAGGAACATACCTATATTTTATATACGTGAGCATAAATTATCATGGATATAATATTACTAAATATGGTGAGAAAATGATATTTTATATAAAGTCCTGAATACACCATTTAAGTGTGAAAATGTTAGTTATTACGGAAATGATTTTCTTGGACTCTCATCATTTCTATGAAACTGTAATGATTTTAACTTTCACTTTATGTTTTAATATACAATATTTTATGATACATTTGGGATGTAATTATAATATCATTTGTATGTAAATGATTATTTTGGATAATTGATTATTATTTCAATAGGAAACTATTCTATATGATCTCATGTATTTGAAATGTAATAACATGTTTCTCTTTTCCAATTCATATGTCCCTTAGTGAGAATTGTTTTCTCATCAAATGTCTTAATTTTAATCAAATGTTTTAATAATAAATTTTAAAACTATTGATATCATGATATGAATAATGATTATGTGTCCTTACTAGAAATTATGATTCGTTTTGAAAGTATTATATTTTAAAAAAGTCGATAATGAGTGGATGTTTTCATATAAAAATTAATGGGATTTTTTCGTAAAAGTTGAAACATAATTATTTAAAAATATAAAAAATAAAATATTTTATAATGCTTGAAAATGAATTTATATTTAAAAATTAAAATTTTGTTTCAGTAAGGATTGGGTCCTTATGGATTGAATCAGAGTAGGGTTTACATAACTATAGCAGTTGGGATATTATCTTAACATAAATTGAAATTAATATATATACTTAAAGGATAAAATCATAAGGAAAACTATGGGTTTATATATATCAAAATATATGATTAAAATATTACATGGTAAGGTATTCTTAGTATTTATCCTCCTCATAAAATGTTTGAATATTATTTAATTTGATATACCCAAACTGACTATTTTTTAGTAAATTTATAGAACTAGTGGAAACCAAATTAAAAATGGATGTAATGGAAAATGAAGTTATTTTATGAATACTTAAATGAGTGTAATGGGATATTTATTGAAAATAAGTATAGTTTTTCTTAACTAGGTACCAAAATTTAAGTTTAATAATATGAAACCAAGTGAGTTTCCTAACACAGCAAATAAATCAAAAATGGAATTTCGATGGAGATCTACTGGTCATGATAAAAAATATAATGGTATAAAACATTATATATATCAATAATATGGGAGTAAACTCCCAATTTAATTTCTAAAAAGAACATTAATTTGTTCTATATATGGTAAAGGACGTCATATATGAATAAATTATAAAGGGAAAATTAATTGTTTAGTTAATATGATGATTGGAAATAATTTTCTCAAAATGATATCAATTGAATTATTTAAATTTGGAGAGTATTGTAATTATGAATATAGATTTTCAAGGTATAAACTGAATTAATGGGATCAATAATACCATATATATAATTTTTTAGTAATGTATAATTACATTTAAGCAGAATATTATGAAATTAATGATTTAGTATAAAGTATATGGATTATATTTTGGATTATGTTTGGATATTGATAAGTTTTAAGACATGATTATTTTTATTTAGGATGAAAAAATAATTAAATAAGATTGAAACTATTGGTTAATAGATTCTAAAAAATGTTGATTTATTGATGTTTATAAATATAGAGATTCAAGATTTATGATGTTTTGATAAATTTAGAGATTAAAATTAGTTTAAATTAATTATTAAATTATTAATTTATTATGTGTTAAGAATACATTTGGATAAATTTATTGAGTTTCAATAACAATTTAATGTAATGTTAACATTATCTTTATCAATTTTTTAATGAAATTATTCCTTTAGGAATAAAGGTATTATATTTTTTTGGAAATAAGTTTAATAGTATTGATATCTATTATGGTTAACATGATCTTTGATATTATGGTAAATATGGTTGATTGGGATAAAATGGTTATTGAATTTTTGGAAAATATGTTTTATTATATAGATATACATGTAATAAAGAACTTATTTAGTGACATTGTCATCAATCTTAATATTAAAGACATTATCAATTTTGGAAAAATTATACGATTATGGTAAAAGGGAATAAGTTTTGTAATGAATGGATTTTATTTAGGTAAAAGGTTGAATTATATTATGGATTTATATATGTTTTTATTTCGTATTTTTGTTTATTTTGATTATTTTAAAATTATTTATAGTTTTTTACAAATTATATTATTAGTGAATATATATTTTTTCGGATATAATGAGTGAATAATTTTATTTGGTGATAAATGTTAAATTTATCTCAGAAAAATATGTGTTCAAACCCCTTTGATTTTTGGGTTATAAAAATTGTTAGAAATATTTTGATGTTTTCAATTGATAATTTTTTTAAAAAAATTGATGAATAACTTTTTTTGATATTATTGATTATTTTGAGAATAATTTTTAAGTTCTTAAAATTTTTAACTATCATGTATTTCTCTAAAAATATTGATTTTTTTAATTCTTAAATACAAGAGGAAATATGTTTTATCATTTTATGGATAATGTGATTCAATATAATTTATTTTAGTTCATGATGAATGAAAATTAAAATTTTATATTAATATCATGGAATAATAGTCGTGGTAAAATTATAAATTTATTAATGCACAACCAAAGTATCATATTATGATTATGAAATAAAAATAATTGATGCATTCATATTTTCCAGTGTTCCATTTTTAATGGTAAAATAACACATCAAATCCAGGAAAAAAGATCATAAAACAATAACATTAACAATTTATTATCATTTATAATAAATTTATGGGATATTCTCTTCTTAATGAAAAATAATAACATTTCAAAATAAATAGATCTTCTTTCTAGGTCTATGAATTCACTTCCGACAAATATTTTACTTTTGTGGAATTATATTTATATTTTACTCAAGATATCCACAATATTTATCTTTTTGAAATGTTAAAAGATTTTTTTTAATTTTTATTTTAAAATGTGGGTTTCTAAAAAATGTATTCTTAAATATTAAAAAGTTTTTTCAATAATTTTTTTATGTATTAACTTCTATTCTATAGAATTAATTTTGATAAAAATTAAAACCTTTCTATTAGGTGTGAGAATAAGGATTAAATATTGAATTTAATTATGATTTTATAATATAACTATAAATTATTTTATAATTTACATTATTTATACACTATATGATATATATTGTGGTATACACATCATTAAGAATAAACAAATTGTTATATACGTTTAAATAATAACATTACCTAGTCATTATTTTGTAATTTATTAATAGGAATAGACGTATTATAATATATATATATATATTCTTCAAGAAAATTAATATTAATATAATCATTTATTATCAATGGGATAAAATGATGATAAAATATTTTGAAGGGAAAAGATATATTACTCCATAAAACCTATTTTATGGAAGTAATTTAGTTTAATATATATATATATATATTAAATTTATCACAATGAATAAATTATTATCATTGATAAAATATATTATATGTTCAATTTAATTAATTAATATTCATTCATTTATTTTTATAAAGAAATAAATGTGAATAAGGTCATTTACTCTTCAAAAAATATTTTCAGTTAAAATTATTTTATTACATCTTGTGGGAAGATCTCAATATTACATTATACAACAATTATAAATTTTATTTAAAAAATTTTAAATTATTTTTGAATTTAACAATTCAAATTTTTTTGGGGTGATGGTTTCTTATTTATCTAAAAATATTTTTATTTTAGTGAATAGTCAAAAAAAATTTATTTTATAAAAAACTATCTTTACAATTAGTGTTAAAAAAAATAGATTTTTAATTTTAAAATTTTAATAGTTTAATTTGATTATAAATAATCAAATTAATATCACTAGAATTAAAATTATAAATGAATTTTATATAAAAATATTTTTAATTAAAAATAATTTTTGTAGAAGTTTTCACACATTTAGGCATATATTTTTAAAACATAATTTATCAAACTTATAGAAATTGAATTTTGTAAAAATAAATCCAGATGTATAATTATCATGTCCAAATTTTTTAATGAGTACACATTAATTTTTTCATTATTAATATAAACATTGGAAAAATATGTTGTTACCATCAGAATAGTTAAAATGGGTTAAAAAAACTATACTTGTTAAACTGGAATAAAAATTACCAAAAATAGAATAGATATCCATATATTCGAAAATGTATTATATATTATTTTAATATTAATCTTTTTTATCTATTTTTATTGAGTAATAAATAAATATATTTTAATGTTATTGGAACATTCCATGTGTTTCCACTCCCCCGCATATAAAATTACACCACCTCATCACTCTCCAAACATAAAGTGGAAAATTATACAAAATATTCCCTAGCCAAACCCATTCATATAATTCATAATCATATTCTAGATGTGCTACACTAATTATAATACAATCATGAATAGGATTTAGGCATAAAAATAACGAGGTTTTTCAATGAAGAGTTCTATTTCTTAAATGAGAATTTTCAATTTATTTATTATTTTACCTTCTTAAAATAATTTTAACCATTATTGTATAAAAATTTCAGAAAAATAAATATATATTATTTTTAATAAATTTATGTGATAATCATTTTTTATCTTCTCATTAATCTAATAGAAAATTAAAACATCTCTCGTAAAAACATGCAGTCTTCTACCCTGTGGCACGATGTATTTCATTTTTAATTGTTGACTCTAATGGAATTAGAAAAAATATATAAAATGAATAATATTAATTTTATCATAATAATGAAATTATTTAGTAAAAATAAATATTTTAATTATTTATTTACCATCCAAGGAAAAATAAAAAACAACATTCATGTGTATTTGTGGAGTACTATCTCGCAAACTAATGTACATTATTTTTAATCACCCAAATAACATGAGTCTCTATACTAATGTATTTTAAGAAATATTATTATATTAATGATTTAATTATTATTATATAAATATAAAATAATACAAACCTTTTTTCCATTTTTTTTAAAATAAAATTGAAAGGCTACTAATTACTACGAACGACCTACCGTCTCTATGATTTTAAAGAAAATTTATTTTTCATAATCATCATTTTTTTATAAAATTATCATTAATTTATAAAAATGATTATTATAAATGTATTAAGATTCTACGAATGATATAATCATTATAAATTTGTCTAATTTCATCCATCCAATGCAATTTAAGAGTAACAAACCAAACTCTCTCAAAACATCTAAATTAAACATAATAGGTTTTGGAAGTAATCATGACATGGATATAATTGTATGAAAATAAATAATAACAATAAAAGGGTTATTGAGACATTATATATTTAAAATAATTTTACTATCTAGGAATATAATGAAAATTTGTGATATGTCATACTCGAGGTAAGGGAAAAATTTCATTGAAACCTCATTTGAAATGATTTAATGGTTTATTTTGTCAATTATCTTCTACCATTACCTTGTTATTAAAAATTAATATAGTTTTTATTTATATGGACACAAATGAATAAAAAAAAATTAAAATTTTATTAAATTCTAAATTATACCATTTTCTATGGAAATGAATAATCATCATTATGATAAAAAAATTTGATTAAAGGAAAAAATGAATATTTTATTTTAACATATGTGATATAAAAACTTTATTACACAATATCCATTTTCAAGAATGTATTAGATTATAAAATACCATTTTTAATTCATATTGAAATATTATTTTCAATTTTATATGTATTTAATTTTGATGGTAATGTATTAAAACAAAGGAGTGTATGAATATCCAAAAATATTAGATTATGTTCATAAAATTAATTTTCATGATTTTCATGATGTAAATGAAATAATTTATGTGTTCCGTGTATTTTAATTTCCATATACTTTTTTTATAATGAGAGATCTATATATAACTTTCCAATATAATGGGTAATAATTAAATTCATTAGTGAATTATAGTAGAATTAACTAAGTATTTTATTCAATCTGTAAGAGTTCATGTGTGGTGTTTATGAGAATTGTGTACCAAAGAATCTATATAAATTTTCTGGGAATTTTAATGGGTTTTCATGCAGATATATTGGAATCATAAACTATGATAGAAATATTTTTTACTAAATGAATGGTCATTAACATTAAGGGAAAAGATATGCAATTTTAAGAAATTTTATTCCTTTGGTAGTTAACAATTCTATGAATCTCACATTACTATTATTTATACATTATTTATTATAACACTCTAGTTAATGATATTTTTTTAGAAAAGTAGATTTCATGAGAAATTAAATGATTATTTTAAATATTGTTTTATTTACATAAACTAAAATTATCTAATTTGATGTTATTTTTAATTGATTAACAGATTGTTTTTCATAATATATATTTTCCCTTATTAATATTTGTGTTTATAGATAAAATTTTCCAAGAAATATAAAAATGGTTAATGATGAGTATGAACAATAATGTACTCATGTTAAAAATCATGATGATTTTTCCTAAAAATAATACATGATTTATTATATAAGTATTATATTCAAAACAAATAAATACTTATTTATACTTTTCAACTTGAAATGTATGGGTTTTTAAGAATAGGCATGGCATAATTATCTTAAAAAAAATAAAATTTCATTGATCATTAATGTAAATCAATTATTATTTCAAATTTAAATTATGGTATAATAATGGATCAGATTCTTAAAGTTGGTATTAGAGTAATGTTTAGATAATATTAGAGGATTGCATGTTATTTGAGAGTAAGTTAAAATACCACTAAAATTTCAATGGTTAGTATGTGTTGGAAAATTATGATTTTTTTGCATAAATGTAGTTATTTTGATTAAAAATTACAGTGTTATGTATACCTTGGTGTCAATACCCTTTATAAAATGGTTCATTATAGTTTTAATTTATATACTCAAATTGTCTATTTTTATTTATGTAATAGACAAAACAAGTATAAAAAGTAGTAATGGATGTGAAGGTCAATGAAGTGGTGGTATAAATAGGAATCTAAATATAATGGGAGCTGTATTTAAAACAATAGTTTAATTTTTTTTTAAATCTATCACATAATTTGATTAACAATATAATCCTAGGAGAGTTTCCTAATGCGCTAAATTATAATAAAATTTATATTCCATGGAACATCATGTTATAATGATCATAAGGTTAAAATAATTCAACATCCAATGTATCTAAAATGTGGGAAGAAGCTTTTATGGACATATCATAAAGGAATGGTAAGATGATTTTTATATGATAATAAATGTCATAGACAAATAAAAATCCAAGGAAAATTATTTTTTAAGTTAATATAATGAAGTGGAATTTTTCTTCTTCATAATGTATCAATAGGATTATTTAATTGTGGGGAGTGTAGGAATTATAAAAATTGATATTGTATTGGTAAATATCAATAGTACGATCATCATACCCATATAAATAATTCCTTTTCAATATATAAATCCATTGTAGTTGAAGACGAGAAATGTAATGATTAAAATTAATGACTAAGAATTAAATTTTGAGGTATGTTTTGATATTCTTTATTGTAAGAGAATGATTAATATTTTTTATTATAGGTGGTATGTTTTAATAATGACGTTGAAAAATCATGGTTAATTTTTTATAAATAACAATAAATTTTTTGAGTTTTCTACATATAGGGATTCAATAATTATGATGCTGTGATAAGTGTAAAAATAATCATAAGTTTAAATTAATTAAAAATCTATTGACTTTTCATGTGATTGGATTAATTTAGTAGACATTTATTATGGACTAATAAATTTTTGAGGTATATTTAACCCTTATATTTAATTTTTTTTAATGAAAATGTTTATTTGATAACTTTCTTCAAAAATAGCACCGATTTTAAATAAAACATGACGTACTATTGAAATATTAATAATATATGTGATAACTATATAAAATTAATTGGATTGGAAAGCATAAATATTGATAACTAATTATGTAAAATATATATTTTATGCCTTATAAAGTAATCCATCCTTTGTCAAGTTATTATAAATGAATATAAATGAATTTTCAAAGTAAATGAGATGATTTTCAAAAAAACATTTTTTTGGTCATGAAATTTGTTTTTATATTAATAAATTAAATCATATAAAATGAATCCCATATTATAAATTTTTGGTTAATGTTTACTAAAAAAATTATTCTTCATTTATGCCCATTATGAATAATAATTTTGTTATATTATTAGCACCTCTGAAAGGGTAACACCAGTAAGGCATAGTTAAAACATTTGTTTATGGATTTATGATTCATCCAAAACATAAAATTATCCTATTGTATGTTTATTTCTCAGACATAATAATACAATTCTTCAAAATGTTTCCATTTGGTAAAATTATTCAATGATTATTAGATTTATATTATTTTTAGAAAAGGTTAAATAAAAAATAAAACTTTCTTAAAATGAATTACTGTATATTTTTTCAATAAAAACAAATTTTTGATCTATATTTTATTTTTAAATATGAAATAATTTTATTTATCACGTTATTTTTTTTATAATTTATAGTTATTTATTAATTACTTTAAATTCTTATGCATCGTAGACACATTATACAGTCAATTAATAAAAAAACTATTTATGAAAAATAAAAAATAATAAGTGATAGAATTATTCTTCCGATGAAGTTTCTATATAAGTATAACATATAATGAATTTATAAAAGGTTTATATTTTAGTTACATTTAGTTCTTATTTTTATCAAATTCTATGTTAATAAATAGTTCAAATAAATATATTAATAATATTTTTTAACTAAAAATTATGTTATTAAATGATATAAAATAAATAAAAATTTATATATTTGTCCAAATAATGGGCTGTGGTAAAATTATAATTTTAGGTTCATTTATGGGTCACTTTGTATTTTATGATAAAAATATTTTACATTAATGAATAGAAAATGTTAAAATTATGTTAATTATTGGATGGGGTTATCATCGTTTAAAAAGAAGTGATTTGGGTAAAAAAAATTAAAAACCATTTCCCAAATATTATTTAATTAGTTTATTCTAACTCATAAAAAAATCATATTCCAATTAAATTAATTTATTTCTATTTATACCTAAAAATTAATTTATATTAATTTACTAATTTATGAAATTCCCAAATTTCCCTCCCCTCACTTATAAAATGGCACCACTCTCCTTCATTATTCACAATGTGTGAGACTTATATATCATCCATGACAAACCATAATTCCTTTCTTTATTCTTTACCAACAACAATGATCATTTATTATTCTGAAAATATTGTCCTTTCATGGCATAAGTCGTAATCCAAAAATACATTCTCAACGAAGAGGTATAATTCTTAACTGAGCATTTTAAAATTTATTTTCCATTTAAAAAAATATTTATATTTTATCTCATGAAAAAATAGTCAAATTATAATCAGAAATATAATTGTTTTATTATGATTACGGAATAACAATTATCCACCTCCTTCCAATATGCTAGAAAATGATAACATTGCTTGTATGTACGTGTATACTACCACCACTAGAAGGATATATGATTAGTTATTGATTACTAATTCACATAAATATTATTAAGGATAAAAATAATGAAAATATATTATATATATTATAATTATTCTAAAAGTGTTAATTATTATTTACCTTTTTTTCTTCCACCCATTAAAAAATCAAAATTGTTTTCATACGTATAAACATCGTATCGTCTCTAGGAATGGTGAAATTAATTTTTTTATATGTCATTATTATGGCTCCAAATACATAATTGATTAATATATATAATATTAATATAATTATTAACATTATATAGTTGATTTACCCATTATCAAATTGTAAGGAATCAATTTATCATACTACAGTTCTCATTAAAAATTAAATAGTAAACACTGAAAAATATTTTAATGAAGAATTATTAATAAATGGATTTTGAAATTATCTCATATGATTTTAATGTTATTTTCATGACAACATATTTTAATTATAATAAATTAAAATTTATAATATAGTAGTTTCAGGTGTTTTTTATTTAAATCAAACAAGATGTAAAGGATTTCCTTCTCACTTTTATTTTTTGTGAGACACATTTCATACTCCCGAATTTATTATTTTATGTGGTGTATAAAATTACCAGGAATTTTTTCTATAGTTATTCTCAATAAACATATGGTGATATTATTATCCATATATGACTCTCTCTTTCATGTGGTTTTAATTTTAATGTCTATAAATAGTAAGGGAATACTGTTATAATTTTATTGTTTATCAGAATTGTTTATGAAAAAATTTACAAAGATGAAAATTTATGATTTATGTCTCAATAAACACGTGGAATTTAATATCCAATAATTGTTTTTATAGATTAAATATTTTTCATTAATTTTCCTCTCTTTTAGCACTTATGAGGCTAGAATATTTTTTTTACTAATAATGAATTTATTTCAATGTTCTGTTGAATATCCTATTTATTTAATGTCCAAATATTATAAAACAAATTCAATAATGTTTTTACTATTATCATATTATTTTATGATTCCATTTTAACACATTTATAGTTTTTATAAATAGTTTAAATGGAATAGGCAACTCATCCTCTAAAAAAAGTAAATTTTACTTTTTACAATAAATGTTAATGGAAATGTTATTTTAACATACCTGGAATAAATTAAATTTTCTACCATTATCAACACTCAAATATATAAATAGTAAATTTTAATATTCATATTTTATTGTAAAATAATTTCTTTTTTATAACATTTTAGAAACTGAAATATTTTAAAAAAGTGAGTTCTATGTGAAAAAGATATTTTCTTGATGAAATATTTCAATTAATCCTTTAAATTAAATTCCATCTAAGATGGAATCAGAGAATATTACTTATGAATTAATGGGGATTTAATCCAATAAAACAATCCTTATTCTCTATCATTATGGTTTATTATTATGATGATATGATGTTTATGAGACATTTTTAATTTCCACTAGTTATCCTCCAATAAATTGTTGATATTTTTATGAAATTGGTTTTCATTCAATGAGTAATGACATATGATGAAATATTTCTGATCCTGTGAAACATATATGAATGGATTATTATTATGTAATGGGTGTGACCATAATTATATATCCTTATAATGTATTGGGTAAATATGTATGTCTCAGGACATAATAAAAAATTGAATGGAGAGGGAACCTAATCTATTTAGGAACTCTATCACTATGATAGTCTTTGGAGTGATATTGAATAATGATATGATGGAATGTGGTGTAAACTGAATCCAATATTATATTATTTCCTCGGATCCTTAACTAAATAAACTAATTTTCATTATTATATTTATTCCATAAAGAAATGTATTCATATAATTATATGTTATAACGGCTCAGGTTCATTGATTCCTTTTCGATTCATGCCTTATGGGATGCCAATATTTATTTGATGACTCACTTTTATGATCTATAATATATAGGGTATGATTTTACAATATTAAGATCAAATTATGATACCCTTATTTCAATGTTATGTTCATGTGATCATTGATATCTCCATTATTGGCCATTTTTAGTGTCTAAGGTCAACCTTTAATACTTTTTCATTCCCTAGGGTATGAATAATGTTTATTAGTATGATACATGTATGAAGGGTACGAATTTTGGAGAACATTGTTTAAGAGGATGTATATTTTTTATTAACATCTTGTTTATGTATCCATGTTTTAAAATACACTATTGTTATATGATAATGGTGTATATTGTAATGATATGTTTTTAATATCCTTGTAATAATATTTAATATTTATTTTTTAATTTAGTGGGTCTTTATATTTGGCATCAGAGAAATGATTTATTAAAATAGGTAACTAGTATGAGAAACATTTTGTGGCAGTCCTTTGGATAATCCTACATATAAGATACCTTGTTATGTTTTTTAATGAAATGTGTGTAGTTTTCTTATAAAATCATTGATTCCTTGATTGTAAAAGTGCCTGTGGTTTTCCAATAACTTCATATTTGGGTAATATTCCTAAATATAGTTGGTAAAATATATATCACCCTTCATTATATTATACAATTAGTGCTCCTTTATTTTTCAAATCATTTGAAAATAACAAGGGATATTTGTGGGATAATTTAAATTTTCTTTAAAAACTATTATAATTTATTTGAATAGTTGATTAATTTAAATGACATAGGTTGATCATATGGAAATAAAAATTTAAAATTATTTATGATTTATACATCCTATAAATGATTTTCTTGATTCTTTGGTTTCTTATTATGGTCTTTGTTTCTCAGACTATGATTTTTGTTTTTAGTCATTGGTTAGATCCTGAAATAAGCATGTTAGGGGTAGATGTGATTGATAATGAAATGATATTGCTCCAAATAAAACAAATGTTTTGGGATATCTAATGAAAAACATATTATTATGATTATGAAAAATTCTCAATAAAATATTTATATTAATATATCACATAATAAAAGGAGTGAATAATGTTTTATTGAATCCTTCAATAGGTGAAATCTACATTATTTTAGTGTGTGTAATGTTCCACTAGTTTCTAGGAAATGGATTAACACCAATGAAAATATATTTTATACATTCCATTCTATAGAATAAGAAATAGTTATTTTTTTCTAAAAACTTTTGAAGGAATCGTAGAAAAATGGTCGAATGTTATCATAAACATAAGGTAATGTGAAGAAATTTAAATAATTGAGTAAAATGAGTTTAAGAACTAGTTTCCAATATGTAACTTCAAAATATTATCTATATAAAAATGAAAAATAAATTGTCATGTAAAATAAAATGGTTGATAAAACTGGTTTTACATATGAATCAATTTTTTTAGAACGTATGTAGTACAATTCTATTATTTTCATCCAAAGTGGATGTAATATTGATATATTCATTAACCAAGAATATAAAAATAATTATCCATAAGGTACATTAAAAAATATAATGAATTTTTTTGTTGTGATATCATGGTGGAGATATAGATTTTACGTTCACATTACTCATATTTCATTCAAATGAAATGAGACTGGAATTCAATAGAAAATATAAAAACTATAGAGATAAGAATAAGAACCTTATTTTAGGGTAAAAGATTATAATGAAACATGGTGGAAATTGATTAAAATGGATGGTATATTTTTTTTAATTATGGAATATAATGGTATTTGTAAATTTCATATTAAAGTGATTCAAAGAATAAGTAAGATAATTATGGATTAAATCTATTGTATTATACACCACCCACACTCTATTATTCCATATTTATGAAGTATTTATATAATGTTAACTGGTGCTAAAATATGAATTTTAAGGGCTATTATTGTTATATAGACCCAATTAATCCTAGAGACAAGATAAAATTTCATAATACCATGATTTCTAATGTGGATATTTTTGTGATGAAAGGTAAAACTACCATATAGTCTAAAAATATTTTGTTTTATTAAATTTTGGATATACCAACATGTTTATATCGAAGTAATTTTCTCTAGCTATCAAAAATACTACCAAATGATTAGATACTTTATTATCATTAAAATTTATAATTGTATGACGACCAAATCTCAAGTATATTATTCTTCTATAATTTTATGTTTTTCTGAATGTTCTTCTTGAATCATATGATATTCTTCCACTAGCTGAATTTGTTGTTCTCTTAGGAATATATTGGATTTATTTATATAATTATTGTAGCCTTTTTCGTGTAATATAATTCATTTTTGATATTATTAACAATACAATCATTATATATATGTTTTATGATAAATATGAACTTCCAGGTCAAATTTAATCTATTTTATGGGACTTTATTCAGATTCAAAATGAGTGTTTATAATAGCTTTATGTAGGAAAATCCAACATCAATGATATTTCTATTATATGAGAGTATCATGATGTATTGATTAAATTTTATCCTTTTAATCCCATGAATCATGATATTTAGTTTTCAATTTAATTTATACTATATGATGCACATATTTCCAAGACATCATATTGAATGGACATGATTGTGATATAGGAAACGAAGAAGAACCACTATAAAAAAATTGATGTGGGATTCATTAGACGATGTGTGTCACCATGGGTTGAACCCATTGTTTTTTTTAAATATGGATCATTGTGAAACTACTTATACAGTTGTGACCTTTACAAGATCACTAGAAAGAACAAGTATAATTGACCAAATATTTTTGCATTTTTATCAACATTATAGAACTCAATACATTTCAAAGATAGATCGTAATTATTGATTTCATCAAATGAGGATGATCAAGAAGGATATACCTAATAAATAAAACAATAAAATATATAGAAACTATAAATTTATAGTGATTACATTTTCAATTTATAATGTCCCCTCCATTATCATGGATTTAATGTATAGTGTCTTTATATATTTACTTGATCAGCATGTGGTTGACTTAAAGTAAGATATTTTTATAAATTCAAATGGAAATCAACAACATAAATATCATTTGAGGATTATACTAAATTCAGAAAGAAATTATAATTTCAATGTTATATTAACAATATTTTCATTTTTTATATAGAAAGTTTCATTTTTGGTTAATAAAATATCATAAGATTGTAAATAGGTGGATCCCTCAAAGGATAGTTTTATTTAAAATTATCAAATAACATCCATTATGACCTAGATCCATAGTTACCCTAGATTAAAATTATATTATTGACTCATTCTTCGAAAAATTTCAATTTTATCTAATTTCTTCAAAATGTTAACATATAAGGGATCAAATATTCTTCAGATATATGAATGTGATGAAATTTTCATGAAAATAAATAGAATGTTACTCAATGGAACGGTTCTCAAAATACCATATATTTGATAAGGGTTTATGATCTATATTAACTCATTTGAGAAGGTACTGGGATGAAATATAATTTAGATTAATATGGTGATAACTTATTCCTCATTTCAATTAACATTTCAAGATAAAAATTACCCATATCATAATTAAGGTTAAAATCAAGTAATATTTTCCTTAAATATATGGAATAAATATATTTATTGGAAATGGTTATATATATATTCTCATCATAACATTATAATGTATATATTATTTATAAAATAGCTGAAAATAAACCAAATAAAATGGTTTAATTTCTTATATATGTTTACTTTTCAGCACTTTTCTACCCCATGAAATTTGACATGGAATTTTTTTCTTTAATTAAAAAGGATCATAATAGATTAAACATGTTGATGATGAAAAATTCTCTAGTATTTATTTATTAAAAAGGAATTTATCTATAAATACATGAAGAAGGACTGAATTGTTATCTTTCTCAAATGAGTGTTGAACAATTTATAAACTTCAGAATTAATGAGGTAGATGTGGAAGATGTGGAATAGATGAATAAAAATAGAAATATTCCTATTTCCAACCATTATTATGTTAGAATGATAAGTTTTAGTAACCATTCTTGTGGCCCATCAATACTGAACATGAAGAATGTGTTTTTGAAGAAGTTCATATTCCACCATTTACTATTCATCATGGGAAACTAGCAATGTTTATAAAATATAAAAAATTATTTCTGGTGGGAAAACATGAAAAAATATATTGAAGAGTATGTTTCCTATGGATTAGTATATAAAAATATTAAGGATGAGATACTAAAGCCTTAGGGGATGTTAAAACCATTAACATTAATAAAATGTACAGGGGAATGACATCACCATGGATAATGTAATTGGAATCCATGGATAATCTAAGGGCCATAATGCAATTTGAAAATTTTTAAATAAATTTATTAATTTTTTACAATTAATTACCTTAAAAAAATTTCTCCCATGATAAAATATATAAAATACACATTAAATATGCGGTAATTGTAACGCCTCGACCCTATTTACACAGATTTAGTGCATTATTACACCACATTGGAATGATCAGAAAAGATCAAGAATTGAAATACCAATTAGTTTAGTAGCCTTGGAAGTACTAGATACATAAATAAGTTTTACATTGCATTATAAAAATAAAAACAACAAAAACACTGTCTCCATTGCCTAAATTCATATCCCATAGACTATCACTACAGGTTAGTCATAGTAGAATTCTTCACATCCTGGGAAAAATAAAACAAGAAAGGGGTGAGCTAAAATTCTCAGTAAGGATGACAATATAGCAGAAACATTAAAAATTAAGCATAAAAATTAATGGCAATGTATAAAACTAAAACAAAATCCTTTTAAACACATCAATATATGGAAAATATAAATAAAATTAATTCCATTCACTTACTCACATGGATATTCTAATAGTTGAATGACCACATGAAATATCAATAGCCACTTTCGTAATGATGGAAAACATAATGCCAGACTTTATAACCACATAGTCAAGGCCTTGTGACAAAACAAAAAATATGATTTTTTAAAATACTTGTGACAAGACACTAGTTTGTCTCATGAGACCAACCATTTCATCGAGGAGCTATAGCAGGCTCTACCCATCACATACTAAGTCCAATGCATTCCTCATATGAAAAGGTTGAAACATAACAAAACCATTTTTATTAAAACTACCATATGGAATGTCGAAACATTATCCATAAATAATGAATGGTATACAAATAAAACATCCAAAGACAAAACATATCACAAAACCTTCAATACAATATGGATGATTTCTATCATAATAAATCAACTTCAAACAAGTTTAAAAGCCATCAAAGGATGTTGACATAGATGAAATGAAAACTATTTGAAATAAATACCTTTTTCTATTTTTAGACCATTTAAATGAAAACATTTACTTTGAAAATATTATTACAAACTTATAAGGGATTCTTTTAAGGTGTTATAATGGAGAAAAATAGCCTCACCGGAAATATAAGTTAAAAAACACATTCTTACATTAATTTTGTCAAAAAGGTCATAAAGTACCTTGTTTGGAAAATAAAGGAAATATTCCTTTCAAAAAGAATTATAAAATGTCAACCAAGGGTATAAATGACTTTAACGCATAGTCAAGTAAATTGTAAAAATGTTTTTGAAATAACCTTTTTTAAGAAACATGGATGTGAATGATAAAGAGGTCCCGATATATAATCATATAGAAGCAACCTCAGATAATGAAGAGATTGTATAATTAACCCATAACTTGTACTTTTCCATTGTTGATAGTACTTTAACATCCTATATAACAACTAAATCATAATTATTAGATTATACAAGAACCATATAAATAAATATTATATCATATATAATCTTCTAATATTTCTTTGTTAATAATATTTTAGTATTATCATCTTCTCTATTGTTAACTAATTCATTTTCCATTACATAATTTGTAATGTAAGACATGTTTTTTATGGATAGAATGTATTTGAATCATATTTATAATGATATTATGTTTTTTAAATATTATTTTTAATCATCAAATAAAAATTATTCTTTAATGTTTTTGATTGGGAAATGAATCTCATCGCGTTCGTGGAGACGGTAATCCATACGCATGCTAGAGTGACAATATCATTCTTTTGATATTAAAATCATAATAAAATGGATGGTATATTATATATACATAATAATTAACATGTTATATCTATTATTTACATCAATTATACATCATTATTATACTTATCCAAATAATAATGTATTGAATAACAACTACACCACAACGTGGAGATGATAAGTTGTACGTATGCACATATGGTGACATGTTATTCATAGGATGGATAAAATAATGAATATGGTTGTACCATTTTTATAATAACATCACAGTATATAGAAGATACTGGAATTATTATTTTATAGTGGAAACAACAAATAATGAGGAAGTAGAAGAAAAGAATAACTTGAAAGAGGTACTGAGATATTTACCTCTTCTTTGGGCTATTTCTTTTGATTTGATCAAAAGGGCTCCTTTGGTTGACTTTATGATCAAACTAAGGCCTTTATAGTGAAGTAAGGATAGTTTCAAGGATATTTTGGTAGTATTTGTCCGATTCAAATGGCTTTAGAAGAGTTTGTTGAAGAGATGTGGGAGTTCCCTTTTATAAGAGAGGCGAGGGACACTATTGGAAAGAATATGAAATATTATTTTATTATATAATCATATTCGATTTCTAAAGGATCCAAAAGGATTTATTTCAAGTCTAATGTTGTTTTGGGTTACAATATACTCAACCAATAGGTTTTATTCGGATTTAGGTCAATATATTAGCCTTATCATTTAGATTTTACACTTAGTTAAATATTTTGACATTTACCATGTCTCTTTTGATTTTTATATTATATAATTAATAAACTTACTATAAAATTCCAAGATTACCCCAAGTGGTTATTTAATGAGATATATATTATTATTTAATTCGTTTGGATGATCCTTAGATTTTTAGGACTATTAAATAATTTAATAATATATTTTGTTTTTAAAACAATCATTTATGTCAATTTTGTCACTATTTAGTAATTGATTTTTGTTGAAGTCATAACAGCCTGATTACATAAAAAAATTCATTTAATCAACCCTAACATTTCATATTAACCTAGAAAACTATTGGAATTCATCAAAAGTCCCACACTACATTTATTTGGATACTTATAATATCGATTAGTTTAATTTTTCATTAATAAGGTAATTATGGAATCATCATTGTCATTAATATATTTAATGTATAAAAAATATAAATAAACTACAATTGTCTAGGAAATATTTTTATCTTTTTAATTAATATTTATTGTCAAATTTATCGTATGTACAACCTAATATTAATAAAAATTTATATAGGAAAAATTGAATTTATCACTTTTAACTCCTCTTTAAATAAAATAATAATAAATGTCCTAATCAAATCCAAGTGGACCAATGAGGATCATATTTTATTACTAAGGTTTTTTTTGGCCGAATTACACTAATCCAATAGAATTATAAAATGTGTTAGGGTAATTATAATTTCATATTTACATTTAATTATCCTATTTATTTTTTAATCGTGGTAAATAAAAGTCAAAAGTTACTATTCACCTAAAAAATTTATCTTTTTGAACCTCATTTTACTTAATGACATCAATTTTGCCTCGAAAAAGTTTTTAAATTAAACTCACATAAGTGGAAAAATTATGTTTTATGCAAATTTGCAAATGCTCCTAGGAGGTGGGTAAAAGACGGTAAAAAGTTCAATAAAATTTTATATATCTAAACTTATTATAAAATGAATCTAATGAATTAAATTGAACTCATATAGGTATTAAGTATCTATTTTGACCTAAAATAAATTGAAATAAATTATTATTTAAATAAAAAGTCGGTTTTAAACAATAATGTGGTGTTTTTCACTATTCATCAAAAATTGAAAGTTTTCAGAAAAATACCAAAAAATTCACCGTAGGCTAATTTCGATATTCCAAATCCAAAAATGAATTCCATTTTGAAAGATAAAATTTATAAAATTTTAATATGTCGGTATTACTATTCATAATGGCTAGTTATATTGGTTGTGGTGTGTTACAAATTGAATTTGTGTACAATACAAGATATTGTATTATTTAAAGAGATGCGTACTGTGGAAGCTTGGGGTGTTAAATTCTTCATGCTTATAAATAATCACGTCCTAGAAATTTTTAGAATATCACTGCATA
Source organism: Viscum album (assembly GCA_963277665.1). Classification (NCBI taxonomy): domain Eukaryota; kingdom Viridiplantae; phylum Streptophyta; class Magnoliopsida; order Santalales; family Viscaceae; genus Viscum; species Viscum album. The sequence goes on from OY728162.1 coordinate 1,208,400,888, forward strand.
AAAAAGAATCAGGTGGTTATTCATCATAAGTTCCTCAGGTTCCCACGTCACCTCTTCTATCTTATGTTCTCTCCACATAACTTTTACTAGATGAGTCTTCCAGTTTCTCAACACTTGTTCTTTGGTATTTAGAATTATGATAGGATATTCGCAATAAGATAGATCTTGTTCTAGTTCTATTTTCTCATAGGTGAGTATATCCATTGGGTTGGGTGTGTATTTTCTCAACAGTGATACATGGAATGCATCATGAACTTTGGATAAACTTGTCTGCATTGCCAAATGGTAAGCTACAGCCCCAATTCATTCTAGCATTTCAAATGGTCTAATATACCTGGGAATTTGTTTACCATTCTTATTGAAACTTATAACTCCCTTCCTTGGAGATACCTTTAGGAAAACGTGATCTCCTAACTGAAATTCCAAATCCTTTCATTAGTTATCAGTATAGCTCTTTTACCTACTTTGAGATGCTTTGATGTAGGTTAGGATAACCTTCACTTTTTCCATTTTTCCTCATCATTTTTTGGGCATGTGAGTATTCTTTCACCAAATTCATCCCAACAAGTTGGTGTGCGACATCTCTTTCCATATAATGCCTCATATTGTTCCATCTGAATACTTGAATGGAAGATATTGTTATAGTAAAATTCTACCAGATTTAAAAATTGTTCACACATACCTTGAAAGTCAATTGAGAATTATCTCAACATTTCATCTAAGGTTTGAATAGTCCATTCAGATTGTCCATCATTTTGAGAGTGGTAGGTAGTGCTCAAACGATGTTTAGTATCCATGGGTTTCAGAAGACTTTTTCTAGAATCTTGATGTAATATAGGGATCTTGATCAGAAACAATCGACATAGATTCTTCATGAAGTCTTATAACTTCATTAATATAGAGTATTTCTAGACGTTCAAGTGGTAAATCATCTCTTATAGCAAGAAAATATATTGACTTGATTAGACGATCAACAATGAACCATATTGCATCATTCCTTCGAGGAGTATTTGGTAACCCTATGATAAAGTCCATTGTAATATCATCCCATTTCCACTCAGGTATCGGAAGAGGTTTCATGACACCTCTAGGATGTTTTCTTCCAGCTTTCACTTGTTTACAAACCATACATCTCGAAAAAAAATCAGGAATCTCTCTCTTAATGTTGTCCCACCAAAAATGTTGCATCAAATCTCTATACATCTTAGTACTACAAGGCTGTATTGAGAAATTAGAGCTATGAGCATCATCCAAAAATTCCCTTTTTAGACTAGGTATGTTAGGAAGACAATGCCTCTTCCAAAATTTCGAAATTCCATCTTTATACACAAATTCACTCAATCTACCATCATTCACATCATTACTCTTATTTTGAAACTCTTTATCAACTGTCTAAGAACTCATTATCCATTCTAGTAAAGATGGTTTGGAAACCATTTGAAAAAGTTTTTATGTTTCACCTTCCATGGTTATTCCCATGTCAATCTCTACTAGATCCTTTTATATAGGATTATTTTCAACTCTCATCTTGTTCAGAACTCTATGATCCTTTCTACTCAAAGCATTTTCCACCTTATTTTCCTTCCCCAGGTGGTATTTTATAGTGCAATAACAATCCTTGAGTAGTTCAATCCATGGCCTTTGCATCATGTTTGTTATTTTGGTGAGAAAATATACTTCAAAATCTTGTGATCATTATAAATCTCACATTTTTAACAATATTGATAGTGTCTCCATATCTTCATAGCAATGATTACTATTTGATAACTCAATATCCTGAGTGGGATAGTTTTTTTCATGGTTATTTAGCTATCATGATGCGCAGGCAATAACTCTATCATTTTTCATAAGGACAAAACCATTTCCATTCATTGAATCATTACTATAAATAACAAATCCATCATTCCCAGATGGTAGAGTTAAGATTGGAGCATTGACTAAAAAAATGTAACCCGTTTAAGTGTGAGCTTGTTACTGGGTTAGCCAATCGGGCAAAATTCTTGATGAAGCACCAATAATAACATTATAAACCAATAAAATTGTGTACCTCGATTATACTTGTTGGTTCAGTCCATTCATGGATTTCCATGGTCTTATAAGGATCAACACAGATTCCGTACTTAGAGATAATATTTCCAATAAAAAAATCTCCTAAAGCCAGAATTGATACTTTATAAACATCCCATATAATTCATTTTTTCTAAGCTTCTTTAGGATATTATGCAAGTGATTTTCATGTTCTTGATGATTCTGGAGTATAGAAATATATCATCAATAATTACTACTTCAAATCCATCAAGTTATTCCTTGAAAACATTATTCATTATATCCATGAACACAGAGGGTGAAATATTAAATCCAAAAGGTATTACTGTAAACTCGTAATGCCCATACCTGGTTTGAAATTCTATTTTTTGGAATGTCTTCCTTCTTCAAACACAACTGATGATATCCAGATCATAGGACAATCTTTGAAAAATATTTATCTCTATGAATTTGTTCAAATAAATCATCAATTTGTGGTAGGGGATACTGGTTATTTATTATTATAGCATTGATCTCCTTGTAGTCAATGTACAATTTCATAGATCCATCTTTCTTTTTAACAAAAAAACAGGGGATCCCAATGGAGAAACACTAGGGTGAATAAATCCTTTATTACTAAACTCTTATTGGTGTTTTTTTCTCTACTAATTCTACAGTGGCCATTCTATAAGGGGCCTTCGATATGGGCCTTGAACCCAATATTAAGTCAATGGAAAACTCAATTTCTCGCTCTTTAGGGTTTCTAGGTAAATCCTCTGGAAACACAACAAAGTATTCTTGCACAACAGGTACATCCTATATTTTAACATTCCTTTCCTCACCCATAGTTATTTAATTCTCTTCCTCCCCAATGATTGAATTTAGTAGAACTTCTAGGGGTGGATCTAGATAATAACAACATGTTGATGTTTCTACTCTAAAGATAAGGTGTTCTTTATACTCATCATAAAAATTGTAACCTCCTTCTTATTACAATAAATTTTCACATCATGATCTGAAATCCAATCCATACCAAGGATTATATAAAATTCAATCATGGGTATGATGATGAGATCAGTAGATAAAAAACATTTATATGCCTTAATGGGAACCTATTAACAAAACATTGCTGCAATGATACTTACCTTAAGTGTTTTGACTGATAACACTTTTGGTAAATAAAATAGGAAATATATAATTTTCATATCAAACTAATATGATATGAAACAATTTTATGATCAAGAATCAAATAAAGAATGAGCTAAACTTGAGGAAACCATTAAATTACCTTCCCCCACGTCATTCAGAGCTTCAACTTCAGTATTAATTACCGCATAAGCTTGGACTTAGTCCCTTGTACTTTTCTGAGGTGTGTTTACTTGGTTCTTAAGACATTCAATTGAATAATTCCCCCTTTATCTACAATTGTATTATTCAACATTGATAGTCTATTTCATCCCCTTGCAATCACGAGGTTAGTATCCTTTTTCACCATACTTGTAACAAACTCCCATTACCTTCAGTAAAGTACCAGTGTGTGTCTTCCCACCTTTACCGCATGATTGATAATAAACTTTTTCCTTCTTCCCCTTATTTCCATTTCTAGAGTGTTCATAAGATCTCTTCTTATCTTATTTTTCTTTAGAATCATAAGACTTAGAGAATTCTTTTTCGTTCATGATAGCACATGAGACAATATCTTTGTACGATGAGAATGATTGTGCACCGAATGCTCGACATAGAAATGGTTTTAACCCATCAAATAATTGATGAGTCTTACTCCTTCGGGTTTGTATATAATCTGTTTCATGCCTTGATATCCTTGTAAAAATAGACTCATATTTTGCGACATTCTCATCCTCCTTTTTCCTGAAACTCAAAAATTGCCTTTCCATATCTGCTCAATAGTCAAGAGGAAGGTATTTCTCTAAGAAGATATCTTTAAACTCCGTCATGTACATATTTAATACTTCTTTATTTTCCTTTGTGTTTTGGATCAATGATCACCATTGATCTGCATCTCATATGACGCGATAAACTGCCATGACTACTTTTTCCCTTTTGCTACTCCCCA